>JBBDGP010000277.1:0-600000 GCA_037952835.1 Lithobates septentrionalis | reverse complement strand
CCTAAATTCCTCCACAGACACTATCCTCAGACTTTTTGCTCATTACACCAGACGAAAAGTAGAGGCGCCGCCATACTCTTGCACAGCTCTTTCCCAATGGAAGTCAAACAAGTCTTTAAAGACAAAGATAGTAGATATGTTATAATCAAAGGTATGATTCATTCTAGAGAAATTACTATCGCCAGTATTTATGCCCCTAATGACTCTCCTGCATCTTTTTTTCACTCCTTCTTTGACCGCCTCTCCCAATTTCAATTGCCACACATGATAATAGGAGGAGACTTTAATATGGTTGCTAACCCTACTCTTGACAGATCCTCGATGTCCCCCTCAACCAAATCTTTTCCCCGTTCGCTCTCAGGTGGACTACTAGACCATCAACTGGTGGACACCTGGAGAGCACATAACATTGGGGCTAAGGAATACACCTTCTACTCTCATCCCCATAAAAGTTATGCGAGACTAGACTACATCTATACTACCCCCATTATCCTTGCTAATACCACAGATGCTAGCATCCATCCCTGCTCCTGGTCGGACCATCATGCCACTGACTTCACCACTACATACATTAGGCTTGCACCCACTTCTTACTCATGGAGATTAAATGAAGCTCTCTTATCAGACGCAGTCGTTGAGGGAGAAATAGCACAAGCTATTGAAGAATATTTTAATCTTAATGCCATCCCGGAAACCCCTCCCTCCACGGTTTGGTCGGCACATAAGGCAGTTCTGAGGGGTAAATTGATTAGGCTTGCTGCTGCTCAGAATAAAATAGATAAACAAAACATTATAACCCTCAATAAGGACTTGGATAGTCTTTGCAAGAATACTAATCTCCTACACTTGGAATCCACTAGACAACTAATTGACCAAAAAAGATTGGAATTGGATAGTATCTTGTCGAAGAGTGGAAAAAACTCTGCGTTGGTCAAAAGCCAAATGTCTTCTTCATGAGAGTTCTGCTTCCACCCTTTTCACCAGAAAACTTAATCGCTCCTCCCGCCCTCCCCATGTCTATAGATTAGTGACCCCCTCTGGACACATCACCTCCCATCCCCAAGAGGTCCTTCACATCTTTGAACAATTCTACTCCTCTCTACTAGCCCCCTCCCAGCTAAAACCCTCCCCATCCGACCTTACATGGTTTCAGAATATCCCCCTACCAAATCTCACCCCCACACAATTAGACAATTTGAACGCCCCTATCACACCAACAGAGGTTTTGAATGTTATTAAATCTCTAAAATCGGGTTCAGCCCCCAGACCTGATGGGTTCTCCTCTCTATATTATAAGAAATTCTCTCCCCTTCTTACCTCTAGATTAGTCCATCTATTCAATTGGGTTTTACAAGGCGGTAGTTTCTCCGAGGATATGTTATTAGCTAACATGTCCCTGATCCCTAAACCTCAAAAGAACCATACCTTACCCCAAAACTATAGACCTATCTCGGTCATCAATAATGACTTAAAAATCTTTAGCAGAATCATGGCTGATAGATTAGCAATAGTTTTCCCCTCTCTTATCTCCCCTTTCCAGTCTGGCTTTATTCCCCATAGACTCATCACTGATAACATTCGCCTAGCCACAAATATAATACAAGATGCAAACTTATTTTCGCGAAAACTCCTTATGCTCAGCCTTGACATACAAAAGGCATTTGATAGTGTCTCCTGGACATACATCACTTCACTCCTTCAACGCATGGGCTTCCAGGGAGCATTCCTACATGCCTTCTTGGCCCTCTATCAGAACCCGAAAACTAGAATTAGACTCCCGGGTTGTAACTCTAAGTTTTTTAGCCTAGGCAAAGGTACAAGACAAGGATGCCCGTTGTCACCTTTAATTTTTGTTTTAGCCCTCGAGCCCCTAGCCATAGCCATACTCCAAAACCCAGATATCTCTGGTTATCTGAAGGGCCACTCGACATACAAATTTGGGATGTATGCAGACGACGTTTTGATGTTCCTCACCAATCCTCTTGTATCCCTCCCGAACTTATTTCAGACTTTATCGAAGTTTGCGGAGATTTCAGGCCTCTCCATAAACATGTCAAAATCAAGTGCACTCCCAATAAGCTACACACCTATAGAATTACTCCACCTTAAATCAGTCTATGCTTTCAACTGGGCGGACTCCCACCTCCCATACCTAGGAATCAACCTGACTAAAGATTTTTGTAGACTCTTTGAAGCTAACATCACCCCCATGGTATCTAAACTTAAAGGTATACTCAAACAGTGGTCACATCTACACATTTCATTTCTTGGTAGAATTACGGCACTTAAGATGACAATTCTCCCCAAACTCCTCTACCTTTTTAGATCCCTACCACTTAAAATTTCTAAAACCTACCTACACTCTATCCAGGTGATGTTTAATAGATTTATTTGGAAGGACAAACCTCCACGCTTCTCCAGGGAGGTCCTGTACCGTTCCTCCAAAAGGGGTGGCTTGGGGGTTCCTCAGGTATGGTTTTACTACTTAGCCAGTAGATACACCCAACAAGCACAATGGAACATACATAACTCCAGAGTCCCCTGGGTGCATTTTGAAAGCGAATCCATCGCCCCTTTGTTTCTCCCAGGCCTCATGTGGACCAATAACCCAGTTAGATCAGAAGTGGGATCTAAAAAATTGATCACCCAAGCAGGCCTTCAACTCTGGGATGCATATAAAAACACATACAAACTAGTTTCTGCTGTACCTCTAGGTGCCTCATTTTTAGGAGATTCTAGATTCCCCTTAGCATACGATAGACCCTCTTCCTTTCAACTCTGGATTGAGTTAAAATTAACTACATTAAATAAATTTCTCCTAAACTCAAAATTTATTTCATTTTCTCAGCTGCAAACTAATTACCACATTCCAAACAGCGAACTTTATCATTTCCTACAAATACGTCACTTCTTCCAAAAGCACTACTCTGGCCCTTATTTGTCCTCTACAACTTTGTTTGAGGACATTTGCCATGATTCACCTCGCCAGAAAGGCCTTATTTCTCTAATCTACAGCAATCTTGAGGCTAACACTGAGGATTCACCCCTAAAATATAGATCGCAATGGGAATCGGAAATGGATCTGGAGGACATTGATATAGACTGGGTAAAAGGCTGGCAAAATTTACATAAGTGTACCAAATCTATTATGGTGCGCGAAACTGCCATCAAACTTTTGACACGTTGGTACTACACCCCAGTGCGTATCCACAAGATCTTCCCACAATCCTCCCACCTCTGTTTCAGGGGCTGTGCACAACAAGGCTCTTTTCTCCATACCTTTTGGGAATGCGAAAAATTACGTCCCACATGGACGGAGATCTTGAAAGTGATAGACAAGCTGGCAGGCAAACCCCTCAACATCTCCTATCAACATTGCCTGTTGTTTCAATCTCCTCCAGATTCCTCTAAACCATTGGTAAAACTGATCCATTCTATCTGTGTAGCCATGCAATGGGTGATTGCTTCGCATTGGAAATCACCTTCTGTTCCTTATGCACAAGTGATTGCTAGAATAGACCGTATGATGTTGGCTGACAAGATTTATCACACCTTGCATGATACTATCCCTCAGTATGATGCTATTTGGAATCCTTGGTTTCTATTTAGGCTCCAAACGTGACGGTTTTTTATTTTTCTTTTCCCCTTTTATTTTACCTCTGTGTGTCTCCTTTTTGTGTTTTTTTTTCCTTATTTAAATGCTTTATTTTCTTCTCGATTAATCCTTAGCCATATTTTATCCATTGGACTTTGCCTAGACTTTAAGTCTATAATGTCTTTTATAATAGATTTATTAGCTCTCTAATGAATGTATGCTTCTAGTCTTGGCATATAATTTTTGATCCCTACATTTATGGCTCTGTATATCTTTGTATTATATTTGTTTTACCTTTATGCTAAAATAAAAACTTTTTGAAAACAAAGAAAGTTACATTTTATGTTGTTTTAGCAAGGAAATACCAGTAGTTTTGTATTAATTGCATAAGTAGTAAAATTGAGCACGCAGTAAAGTGTAGATAGGTGTAAATATGTGTAATATTTTTATTTACAGATACTTGAAGCTAAATATGTTAAAAACAAAATATAATAGCTTTGTATAGTGAGTGAAACATTACATCAGAATTTTGAATAACACAGCTGGTACCAACAGATCACAAGCTGATGGCATCATTACTGCCTACGGTGGAAGGAAATTTGAAGGCATTAGGCTAGCTGTGACAATTTTAGCTAATTTCAGGATAATAGCCACTTTTACAATGTAATGATTTCAGTGCATGGATATGACGGCTCACAAAACTAGCTTGTTTCAAGAAACCCATGTTTCAAGATTGTAGAGATGATGATGAATAATGTAGCTAAGTGGTATTCACAATGACCCACTTTACTAAGCAGTTAGTCACTGGGCACATGCTGTATAGAATCTATATATTACTTAAAATGTAACTGGCATAGCCACACATAGTTCAGGTTCATAAAATATACAAAATGTAAAAATGTGTTCAAAAATTATATGGTTTGATAGAAATAATAGCAGTATAAATTGTAATTTAACAGAGAAAGTGATGCACTGGAGACTATTGAAAATAATAATGATAAAAACAATGTGACAGATAATATCCTAGAATTATATTAGGACAAGGTTATGTCTTCTGCCTGTTGCATATGAATTGAAAGTATTATATTTTCAGAGCAGGGGCAGCCAGACGCCTTTAGTCACATGTAGGAAGGGTGATATACAGGGCTTATTTTCTGCTAGAATGTGCCTGTATGCCTAACAGTCACATTTAGGCACAGCCATGTGCCCTAGTGACAGCCACCTTTAGGGCTACTCCTCCTTTACTGGTGCCTAATTTCAGGCACCCAGGGCTCATGCACCTGAACCCTTTTCTGGGTATTCTGGTCCTGATTCCTTGCCTACCTGCCATAAGATGCTATGGTGGGTGCAAGTATCCATGGATCAGGTCAGCTGCTGGCTTCTTCCCCTGGTGCCTATTACATTCAGATGCAGCTGAGCTGTATCCCACAAGTAGCAAGCTGTTCACATTGCATTAGGCAGTCTATTTATTCTAATTGTCAACGCTCATGAACACATGAAAAAATAGGCCCTGAACTATTTGAAGTATATGTTCCCTTTCTACACTATCCCAATCTTTACTCTGTGTTGTACATTCCCTAATTCATGTCTTCTCACTCTGCGAGATGTGCTGGATCTTCCTTATTCCACGCTGCCTCATTCTATAGGCTGTTCCTTATGCTCCCTATTTTACACCAACTCATTCTGCGCATTGTGTTGTAGATTGAGATTGCATGCCACACCCATCCCAAAAATGCTTCTTTCCCCAGATACAATATATAAAATAACGACTCAAGATACCAAATTTTTTGGCAAATAAAATGGCCGCCGCACTTTATTGGTTTTTCACATAAAATATCCTTCAATACTCTTTTATTATCAACCAAATGACATCATGAATTCAAATAAACCTCAATTCTTGCTGCTCAGTTCTTGGAACTCGAGCAGCAGTACTACATATTTTTTTACATAGAAAATAAATAGTCCCCCGGATGCCAGGGTGACCCAACCACATAAAGTGCTCGTGACTGGGTGGGAGAGAGGTAGCTTTCTTCTTCTTGTCTTGCCACCGGGAAAGAGGGAGAACTCTATCTCCCCAGCCCTTAAATAAACTCTCCCAAGTTTTCCAGAAGATTCCCTGGCTTCCCATTGGTCTGCTAACCTGGTCCTGAAAAAACCTTAAAGGGGACAGCACCTTAATCACCTGCTGGTCTGAATGCTGTAATCAAAAAATAAATATATGAAATAATGGAATGGGGTGGCCACAATCTCAAGCAAGTGGGCCCATATTGTGCCCCCTTTATACATGAGACTGCATGCCACACCCCTCCCAAAAACACTCTTTTTACCAGATACAATATAATGACTCAAGATACCAAATTTTTGGGCAAATAAAATGGCCATGGCACTTTATTGATTTTTCACATAAAATAACCTTCAATACTCTTTTATTATCAACCAAATGACATCATGAATTCAAATAAGCCTCAATTCTTGCTGCTCAGCTTTTGGAACTCGAGCAGCAGTACCACATATTTTATTACATAAAAAATAAACAGTCCCCACAAGCCAGACTTGCAACACCAGTGCGGCCCCACCCCACCACTGTGGCATACCTTAATGTAATTCCAGGTTGAAAATATCCATGCCTATGTCTGAAAGGTGGACCCCGTCTCTCCTGTACAAGCCTGGGATACCACCTTCCAGATCCACGTGCCTATATGATAATCCCCCAATCGTGGGGCATAAACTCCAAAGCCCTGTTAATTTTTTTCCGCATCTTCTCCATGACCCTCCTCTGAGCTGAGGAAAGCCATACGAGCGGAGGGACGATTTCAGAAAAAACAATCATTGTACCTGGGGAAGTGAGCGAAAAACGATGAAGATCCCTTTTTATCATAAACGATAAATCAAGCGTTCCGACCCTACTCAAGTCATTCCCCCCTAAATGAACCACCAAGACAGAAGTGGGGGCCAAATCTGATATAATCTAGACAAATGTAAATAAAATTGATACCATTGAAGGCCTCTTATACCTTTCCAAAATAAATTAAAGGATTCCGGCTGCAGTGACAAATTCGTAGTGTAGCTTCTCTGGGCCACTCTCTTATGCGCCCAATAAATAAACAAATGGCCCAGAATCCATACTGTGTGCTAGTAACCTGAGGAGATTAAACAAAAAGATTAGGCCTGACATATAACTTAAAACACTTAGATTTCTACCTCCCCATTTCCATAATGGCTGATTCTTGCAAACATTTCCTGGCCGCCTCTGAAGCTGCGCCAATTTCTAAATGAGTGAGAGGAAAATTTAAAATTACCTAAATCCAGTTGCCTTAAACATTTTTTCAAAATCCCATTGAACTGGTACCTGATAAGAGGAGTTAAATTAGCGTGAATGAGGAAGTGCCCTTCCCATGAGGGTCTAACCCTCATAAACAGCCATACGATCTCTACTGGGCAAACCAAAACATTTTGCTGAGCCTGCAGAGCGACCCATTTCCCTCTCCCGTCTTGGTCCGTTTTAGACTTTAACAAAATTTGCACCCCTGTTTGGTCAATCAACACTTGACTGTTTAGGATTCCTGAAATACCTAGCTTATTATTAGACACCATTTCTAAAATTCAAAAGGCCCCAAAAAATGCCAGCACAAAAGTGGTTCTGAAAAGTAGCTCTTCATAAGGTGAAAAACAAACCACTCTTGCAACCCTGCAAAGGCCGCTACGTATGTCAATTGAGATTGGCCTTCTATCATCCGCTACCAAATTCCTTCGTCTATAACACTTAAGCGCTTGCTTCACAGCAAAATACGATGAACACGGAGTAAGACCCACCAGCCTAAAGAAAAAAGAAATGCCGTAACAGTTGCCGTTGCATGAGCAAGGACACGAAAGCCAAAAAAGCCAAAATAGCGTTTTCTGACGGAGAGCCAAATTTAAAGCTAACATCCTTCGCAAAAGACAATTACATCTTCCAAGCAGCTGCATAGCACAACCAGGTCTTGGGGGCAACCGAGCCCTTAATGGCTTAGCATAATCACTCTCCACAGATGCTCTGGACATGCTAAACCCTCCTCGTCGGCCTCTGGGAGCAGCAGACGAAAGCGATCCATCTGCAACCGAGATAATGCATCAGCTATATTATTCAGATTACCCGGAATATACTTGGCTTTAAGCCAGATGTTAAACTTTAAACAAAAACATAACACCTGCCTCAGTACCTTAATTACTGGTAATGAACCTGATGATAGGCAATTCACCACAAACATCACCCCTTTATTATCAGTAACTACCATAATGCGCCTGTTCACAAACTCACTCCCCCACAATTCCAAAGCCACTGAAATAGGAAATAACTCTAAAAGAACTACATTCTTAGTGGCCTGGCTGCTGATCCATGATTCTGGCCAAGTCGCACAACACCAATGTGTTTTCCATACCGCACCAAAACCTTTTGGAACCAGCCGCGTCCGTGAAAAAAATTAAATCTGGGGCAAAGACAAAATCCATCTGGAAAAGGAATCTCCCATTATAATTTTCCAGGAAATTGGACCAAACCTGCAAATCATCTTTAAGAGAACTGGTCATTCTAATGTGTGCAAAAGGTGACTTCAGGCATGATATAGCAAGGTAAAGCCTTCTTGAAAAAACTCGCCCTACTGGCATAATCCTGCAAGCAAATGCCAAGACACCCAATAGGGATTGCATGTCCTTCAAGCGCATTTTTTTTCTTACCCAACAACATTGGGCCAGTAATGCCTAGACATGTGCACACTGAAATAGGCACACTGAAATATTTTGTTTCCGAATTTCGTTTTCATCCGAAAAATAAATGTATTTAGTTACTCCCGAAATTTGTTTTTATTCATCTCTTTTTTCGTTAAAAATTGCATTCGTCCAAAAATCCAAATTAATTAAGGTCGAATATGTCATTGAAGGCTTATGGTGTCTGTCGAATGTTCAAAGAAGATTTGACAGAGCAGCTAAACTGTACGACGCCGTATAGTTTAGCTGCTCCGTCGAATCTTCTTAGAACTTTCGACAGACACCATAAGCCAAAGATTCAACGTTTGTATGTTTTTTGCTGCTTTATCGAATCTTCGTCGTTCATGTTGAATGTATATAGTTCAAACAGAAAATGGACTGGTGATAGTGATCACTGATCAGACAGGTAACAAGATAGGGTATATAGAATCTATATAGAATCTCAGTCTATAATATAGAATCTATAATAATAAATCCCCCCCCCCACAACACGGGCAGCCTCTAAGGCTATCACAACACTAGCAACACTAGTATCACTATCAAGTTCATAACACTAACACAATAGCAGCAGATTATTATGAAAAAGTTAAATTGAACTGTAGCTTGCTTCACTATTGTTCTGCTGCTGTGCTTATGCTTAATTGCTAAATAATTCAGGTTCTCTGACAAACGGACCAGCTAAGATTGACTGTCTTCTGAAATGATTCAGTGTGTGTGTCTCTCTCTGCTAGCAATCGTAAGTGAAAGTTAGTTGGCTGTACGTGTGTACTTAGTTCCAGCTATTTTACTGCTCCTCCTCTTTGGTTACAATCAGCCAATAACATTTATCATTATCATTATTTTTATTTTACTTCCCCCACCCAATTCCAGCAGTGATCTTTTCTCTCTATGTTGAATCTTTTCTCTCTATGTAGAATAATCTTGGACTAATAGAGCTAAGGTTAGGCACATTCGACCACAGGTTCGATGGACACAGATTGTTATTGTCAGCATCATGTCGAATCTCCTATCTATATCAAAATGTTGTTGCAACAAAAACGAAAATAAATCCTTTGTTTATGTCAGATCTTTCGTTTTTCGGATTCTGCACTTTCGTTATCATTTGTTAAAACAATAACGAAAAGACCTGAAATTCGGACAAAATTGCATTCGGACGAAAACAAATGCACATGTCTAGTAATGCCTTTAAATTCTGCAACTTCGCCAATGGCAGGCTAAACTCCATACTGCAGGTATCAAATCTGCATGCCCAAAAATTCTAAAGACGTACTGGGCAGCCACGTCTTCTCTTCCGCCAATGGAATACCAAAATTGTGCGCCATCTCCCGAAAAGCTTGCAATGAACTATAACAAAAATTACCTCCTGCCGGTCCTATAAATAAAAAATCATCTAAGCAGTGCACCACTCTATCCTGCTTCAATTGGCAAACAAGCATCCAGTGCAAAAAAGTAGAAAACGGCTTTAGCCAATGAAGCACCAGCACCAACCGCCCTAATTTTGCTATTTACTTCCTAAAAAGACACATATGATACTGAGCATAACTCCCCATTGATATCATCGTTTAATGAACCACCTTTAGGAAAGGATAAATGGTGAATGATCTGAAAAGATCCCAGCTCCCATTTAGGCACCACACCCAATGGTGAAATGCAAAAATTCTTAAATGGTGGATATGCAAATGGACCTTCAGTTCTGCCCAATTCAATTTCTTTGAGAATTTTTTCTATAACCATCTGTGGATATACCTCCACCGATTTCAAATTCCCCACTACTGCACAACCTTCCCCTGAAAAAGAAGGGAGAGGAAAACTGTTCGCAAAACCATCAGTAAGCAAAAATGCTTTCTCTCTGTTTGGGTACCTGACCAGCCATGGGTACATTTTTTCCAGCCTCACTGGTGTGCAGCCTTTTTTGAAAAATATATTTTGTCCCCTGCCTAGTTCCCACATTTGCATTTTTCCTGAAACACTTTACTGCAGGGTGCGTCCTAGCACAATAGGAACATTCGTGCCTGTATCTGTACATGGTATTTCAACGACATTAGCTGTCGTTGAAAGCAAAACAATAGCCTTTCCTAAAAGCCGGATTTAAAAGATTGGCCAGGGCTGGCTTAGGCATCGCTTGCTTTTGCAGTAAAGTTAAATTGAGCCACAACCCAACACCCTTCATACCTCACTTAAGTGACCCATGTATGGACAGCTTTTGTCTAAACGACTCATCGTAATAGTACCAGCCCAATCCACCAAAATTCTTGTAAGCTTCCAAAATGTGGTCTAGATGCTGAAACAACATCCTCACAGCTCTGGGTGTTTTTCTGCCATCACTCCACAATATATGCAATAGGCCTGCAGCCAATTGTTAAATGACCTAGGAATTGGCCTATGCCTATCTTCCTCGCTTTTTTCTTCTCCCCTCCTATCTGACTTAAATGCAAAATCCTTGTGAAAAGGAAGGAACTATAATAATCTATGAACTCTCCCTTCCAAATGTTTTCCTTTACCACTGTACCTAAATGATAGCCCAGGGGGGAGATCTCACAGGGCATAGCGTCTTTCATCCAAATTTCAGGGACCGTGAGCCTGGCAGGCGCAGTCGTCTGCAATGCTCCAGCCCTCAAATCTTTTTGCATTCCAACAGCAGCCACAGCATCAGTCACCTGCTGAGCCAATACACTTACACCTGAAATTTCAGAAATTGCAGCAGCTGCAGGGCTCACTGAGCAGCTAGGAGCTGGAGTGACACATGTAACAGGCACATTCTCTGACATTCTAGGAGCCAGAGACTGTATCAAAAATGACAAAGAATTTACTAAGCCAGATAAAACACTTAAATTACATGACTCACCAGCTGCTGGGGACAGCACTGTCTCCTGACCAGCTTCAACCTCCAGCAGCATTCTACTGTCTGAGCCTTGTGGTGCCTGCCCGGCAACACCTGTGAAATGTCAGCATGCCAGCCTCCTTGCTGTACTGTAACCTCCTCCTGCTGTACTTGTGCTAAAGCCTCATGCGTCCGCCCCCTTCTGTTCCTCACAGCTGGTGGTCCCTCTCTTTCCCTGTGCTCCACTCTCATCACAGGCGAAGGAGAATAAGACCTCCTCTTCTTTCTCACTCTGCCACTCCAAAATCGTTCATATGTCTTTCGTACGTAGCACTGTCTTAGATTGTGTTGTGGCATTGGGCCATATCAGGCCAATATTCTATATTTTGACACTGTGTGGTAAATTCTGAAAATGTTTTACATTGCATTATGTTGTGGACACTGCATGGTTTTTCATAATCATAGTCTTTATTAAATTATAATTTGAAGTCTGGGGTACTTTTGACAGTAGCTAATCTTCTGTATTGTGAAAAGAACATTTTATAAACCATTTGTGAGCAAGTTATTTTTTTGTATTGTCACATGCATATTTTTATTGTAAAGCACTGCCTATACTGCGCACTGGGTGGTGCTTGGAAGGCAGAGCAGTGCTGGGTGGGGCTTAGTAAGGATGAGCCGAACACCCCCCGGTTCAGTTCGCACCAGAACATGCAAACAGGCAAAAAACTGGGACAAACGTAGTTCAAGTCTATAGGACACCAACATGAAAAATCAAAAGTGCTCATTTTAAAGGCTTATATCCAAGTTATTGCCATAAAAAGTGTTCGGGGACCCGGGTCCTGCCCCAGGGGATATGTATTAGTGCAAAACATTTTTTTTAAAAACTGACATTTTTTCAAGAGAAGTGATTTTTTTTTTTTAAGTATTTTATTAAGTTTTCACATATACAGAAAGTTCAGTACATCAACTGTTGTAATATAAGGAAGTGTGTTAGACAGAGTCAGCATATATCTTGAAGAGTGAGCAAAATTACATCACACAAGAGATGTTGTTGAGGCAGAAATAAGCAACCTGTAGGGCAAAAATCATGGAGGTTATACACAGTCCATGTCCGTGGTTGCGTAAGTCTATGACAAATCCTTTATGTATTAGCGGGAATTGCTAGTTAAGCCAAATAGATTATGAGAATGTTATAATAAAAGCCCGCTTGTTGGGGGTGTGGGTCTTAGTCAGAGTAGGAGATCAATAATGAAAAAGAGTCATGTATAGCTTTGCCGACCATGGTAGTTCAACCCTCAGTCCTGGGCACCCCTAATGGGATCTGCCTGTGCCCAGAGAGGGTGTATACAGGCGTCTTCTGGCTAGGAATGTCGGTTCGGTGTGCTTGTAGAGAAAGGGTTCCCATCTAACCGGAGAATTTCCTAGGATGAGATGAGACAACTGGTATACGTACAACTAGGAGTTGTCGGTGTGAGAGAGGGGGACATGAGGGAGACGGAGGATTAGGGTTGGGCATATATAAATTTATGTATTTATGTGCTCAGTTGTGCATGGCCTTTCATTGCCTTCGGAGTCAGTGGGTGACCGACTGGTTGGGGTAGGTGTCTGTTGTGATTCTTTAAAATGGGCCCAGCAAGCCCAAATTTCCCTGTATTTAGATGGAGTGTCAGCAGATTGGTGTATGAGATTTTCTATCTCGGCGAGTCTGTCCACTCTCCGAATCCATTCTGGGATCGAGGGAGGGGACGTGCTTCTCCAATGGACTGGGATGCACAGATTTGCTGCATTGATGAGATGTAGAACTAGCGACTTCTTGTATACACGTTGAGGAATGGAGGTGTGGTGGAGTAGGAATTGAGCCGGAGTAAAATCCGGAGTAAAAGTCGTTATATGTGTGATTAAGCGGTGGATTTCAGTCCAATATGTTTGGATGAGGGGGCATTCCCACCAGATGTGTAGGAGAGTGCCTCTGGCTGCGTTACATCTCCAGCATTTAGGAGATATGGTCGGTATAAATTTATTAATTTTTTCGGGGGTCCTGTACCATTTTGTAAATATTTTGTATCTGCATTCTTGTGTCGCTACATTGATTGAGCCTTTGTGAATGTGGTTGTGTATGTTTTTTCCACTCATCAGGGGTAAGGGAGAGATTCAAATCAGTTTCCCATTGTCTGATTAAATTGTCTTCCTTGATGTCGTTAGGTGTATAGAAAAGAGCATGAATGGTTGAGATGAGGTGTCTTTGAGGTTCAGGACTAATGCATAGGAGTTCGAAAGGAGTGAGTTCCCTACGTATGTCTGTTTCGTGTTGGAGACTATGAAGGAAGTGACGGATCTGGAGGTATTTGTAGAAAGGAATGTGCAATTCCGGGAAATTGTCCGACATGGCTTGGTGTGACATAAGGTTTCCTTGATGGAACAATTGTTGCACTCTGAGACGGGGTCTATGGGGGTCATTTATTGGGTGGTGTAAAGACACACCCGGCGTAAAATCCGGATTGTCTTCTACAGGGGTCATTGGGCCTGGTGTAGGTCGTATCTGGAGCACTTCGCACGCCGCTTTGAAGTTCAGTAGGGTGGAGTTAATTATGGGATTTGCCGTGGCTGCTTTCGGCACTCGTTTTGGGTTTAGCCAGGGCAAAAGTCGTAGCGGAATCGAGGTGAATGCATTTTCAATATGTACCCATTCTTTGTTTTTGTCGTGTAAGTGCCAGTCCACAATTCGGGCTAAATGGCACACCCGGTAGTAGGTCTGTATGTCCGGTACCTGTAAGCCTCCCCGCAGTTTAGGAGATGTCAGTCTGTGCCAGTTCAGTCTGGGCTGTTTGGCGAACCAGATGAATTTCCTACATATCTTTTTGTAGGAAGAGAAGAAGGAGGGTGGAAGGAGTATGGGAATGGATTGGAGAAGATATAGTAAGCTGGGTAGTATATTCATTTTCAGAATAGCAATACTTCCGAACCAAGAGAACGGTCCTACTTGCCACTTCTGCAGGTCGGTCTGAATGGTTTGGAGGATTGGAAGGAAGTTTAGCCTAAATAAGTCTGCCAGTTTGGTGGGGATTTTGATGCCGAGGTAGGTTATTGCTTGTGCTTCCCAGGCAAAGGGAAAATTTTGTTTGCACTGTGCTACGGTGTCATCGGGCAGTGATATGTTGAGGGCTTTGGATTTGGAAAAGTTAATTTGTAAATTTGATAAAGATTTGAAGAGTGCAAAGTCTTTAAGCAAATTCGGGATGGTAGTGATGGGTTCAGAAAGGAAGAGGAGAACGTCATCTGAGTACGCCGCTACTTTGTACTGTTTTCGGTTGATGTCAATGCCTTTAATGTCTGGATTATCTCTAAGTCTGCGAAGCAGGGGTTCCATTGTTAGTATAAAAATCAGGGGGGACAAGGGGCAACCCTGTCTAGTACCGTTGGACATGGAGAAGGCCTCCGAGAGGCCGCCATTCACTCTTACCCTGGCACAGGGGGGAGAATAGAGGGCTATAATCAATTTGATCATCTGTGGGGGAAGACCTATAAAGCTTAGGGTAGCTTCCATGAAGTCCCACGCCACCCTGTTGAAGGCCTTCTCCGCGTCCAAGGATAGAAAGAAGCCCCGAGTGGAAGTGGAGGTTAGCCAATGGTGTACATTTAGAGCTTTGGTTGTGTTGTCCCTTGCCTCTCGTCCGGGAACAAAACCTACCTGATCTGTGGAAATTAAATTGGGAATCAAGGGCAGTAAACGGTTGGCTATGGCTTTGGCGTACAGTTTGACGTCTACGTTTAGTAGGGAAATGGGATGGTAGTTAGAGATTATCTTGTCATCTTTCCCTGTTTTTGGAATGAGGGTAATGCGGGCCTCTAAAATATCTTTGGAAGCTATGTTGGTGTACGAGAAACTGTTAAATGCCTCGACTAAGTGCGGCATAAGTATTTCAGGGAAGGCCTTGTAGTAGCCGGCCGTCAGTCCGTCAGGACCAGGGCTTTTGCCCAGTTTCATGTGCTGTAGTGCTATTAATATCTCTTCCTTCGTCAAAGGGGCGTCTAGAGATGCAGCCTCGTCAGTTGTGAGAGATGGAGGTGAGTATCTAGCGAGAAAGGAATGGATTGCTGCTTTCCTGACCTCTGGGTCTTGCGACGTCTGGGGGGTGCGGAGGTTGTACAGGTCTGTAAAGTAACGAACAAATTGTTTCGCTATGTCATCTGACATGGCTAGTGTTTTACCCGAAGGGTCTGTGATTGAGTGTATAGTGTGGGCTACTTTTTTAGCCTGTAGCGCTCTGGCCAACAGTTTCCCTGACTTATTACCAAACTCATAGAAACATTTTTGTGTGAGCATATATTTACACTTAACGTTTTTGTGCAAAACCTCTAAGAGTTTGTTTCTTAGTTGTGTCAATTCAGCCAGGGCGTCAGAGGCTAGAGAAGCTTTATGTTTCCGTTCCAATTCGGAGATGCAGTCAGTCAGTCCCTCCAATTCCGCTCTTTGTAGTCTGTTTCTGATCGCGGCTTGGGACAGAAAAGTACCTCTTATGACGCATTTATGTGCGGCCCAGACTATTTCAGGGGGGGATTCGCCCTGTCCGTTTTCTGCAAAGTAGGTGCTGAGGTGTTGGGAAACGGGATGTGAGACTCCTGCGTCAGTGAGGAGGGAGTTGTCTAGACGCCAAATGCGAGAACGTGATCTCACAGTGGGAATATGTAGGGTCATATTGATGGGGTTGTGGTCCGAGAGAATCATCGGTTCAATTGTGGAGTTTTGAAGTAAAGTCAGGTCATTTTGGGAGAGAAAAAAGTAGTCTATTCTTGAGTATTTGGAGTGCATCGGGGAAAAGAAGGTGAAATCTTTACCATTTGGATGGAGCGTACGCCATGTGTCGTGTAGGAGTAGGTTGCGGAATTGTGTTTTGATCGCACGTAGGGCCCTAAAGGTAGAGGATGAGGTACCATTGGAGGTATCCAGGGAGGGATTTAGAGGGACGTTAAAGTCGCCACTAGGGATGAGCCGAACACCCCCCGGTTCGGTTCGCACCAGAACCCGCGAACGGACCGAAAGTTCGCACGAACGTTAGAACCCCATTGACGTCTATGGGACTCGAACGTTCGAAATCAAAAGTGCTCATTTTAAAGGCTAATTTGCATGGTATTGTCCTAAAAAGGGTTTGGGGACCCGGGTCCTACCCCAGGGGACATGTATCAATGCAAAAAAAACTTTTAAAAACGGCCGTTTTTTCGGGAGCAGTGATTTTAATGATGCTTAAAGTAAAAAAAAAAAAAGTGAAATATTCCTTTAAATATCGTACCTGGGGGGTGTCTATAGTATGCCTGTAAAGTGACACGTGTTTCCCATGTTTAGAACAGTCCCTGCACCAAATGTCATTTTTAAAGGAAAAAATCTCATTTAAAACTGCTTGCGGGTTTAATGTCATGTCGGGTCCTGGCAATATGGATGAAAATCAGTGAGACAAACGGCATGGGTACCCCCCAGTCCATTACCAGGCCCTTTGGGTCTTGTATGGATATTAAGGGGAACCCCGCACCCAAATTAAAATAAGGAAAGGTGTGGGGCCACCAGGCCCTATATACTCTGAACAGCAGTATACAGGCGGTGCAAACAAGACAGGGACTGTAGGTTTGTTGTTAAGTAGAATCTGTTTGTAATTTTGAACATTTTTAACGTGTTTAGCTCCAGCCAAAAAATCTTTTCTAAGCTTTTTGGAAAACATAGGGAAGGGTTATCACCCCTGTGACATTTGTTTTGCTGTCTTTCCTCCTCTTCAGAAGATTTCACCTCACTTTTTTGTCCCAATGAAAAATGTTTTTTGAAAATTTGGGTTTTTTTGTGGAACAAGGATTGGAAAGCATCAGTGGAAAGGAGAAATTGTTTTCCCATATTAACTCTTACAGGAGAGAATTTCCCTTCCTAGGGGTAGATTGCATCTCACTTCCTGTTGTCTCCTTCCGTTTGCAAGTAGGAGTCGTTTGTTAGATGTTTGAAAGTAGGGTCCTGCCCTATATACTCTGCAGAAATTTGGGCCTTAGGTGTTGCTGTGGCCACAACACTGTAAGCCCTCACAGGGCCCTGCTGTGAAATATTAGATCAAGAATTGTAATTACATGCCCCTGTTGAACAGGAGCTGAAAAATTAGGCCTTAGGCACTGGTGCTGGTGCCACAACACTGCAACCCCTCACAGACACTCTAGTTGGAACGCAGGAACGAGCCCTGCTGCAAAGTATTGCATCAAAAATTGTAATTACACGCCCCTGTTAGACAGGGCAGAAAAATTGGGCCTTAGGCACTGGTGCTGGTGCCACAACACTGCAACCCCTCACAGACACTCTAGTTGGAACGCAGGAACGAGCCCTGCTGCAAAGTATTGCATCAAAAATTGTAATTACACGCCCCTGTTAGACAGGGGCAGAAAAATTGGGCCTTAGGCACTGGTGCTGGTGCCACAACACTGCAACCCCTCACAGACACTCTAGTTGGAATGCAGGAACGAGCCCTGCTGCAAAGTATTACATCAAAAATTGTAATTACACGCCCCTGTTAAACAGGGGCTGAAAAATTGTGCCTTAGGCACTGGTGGTGGCGCCCAGAACCAAAAATGTTCTTACAAGCTATCAGCTTGATGATTGAGGAGGAAGAGGATAATTACTCAGGGATAGTCACTCAGCATCAGCATAGGCAGTCTTTGAAGGGATCTGAGATTTCCAAAAAAATTATTCAGTTACATCAGCATCAGGTGCTTGGTAGCTGGTGGTGATCCAAGACTGATTCATTTTTATGAAGGTCAGCCGATCGACCAAGTCGGTGGACAGACGCACCCTGTGATCGGTTACCATGCCTCCAGCAGCACTGAATGTGCGTTCCGAAAGAACGCTGGATGCAGGACAGGCCAGTAGCTCAATTGCATACTGTGCAAGCTCTGGCCAGTGATCCATCCTCAAGACCCAGTAACCCAGAGGATTTTCGGTGGGAAAGGTGTCCAAGTCTGATCTTGCCCCTAGGTATTCCTGCACCATGTAAAACAGACGCTGGCGATGGTTGCTGGAACCGATCATACCTTGGGGCTGCGGACCAAAAAATTGTCTGAACGCATCGGTCAGACGGCCACCTTCTCCACCGCTCCTTCTTTGACTGACCGAAGCCTCAGCAACACGTTGTCCAGAAACAGGAGTTTGTAACCTCCCAGTATCTGGGAACGCGTTGCACAGACCTTTCTGCAAGGCCTCCCGAAGATGTTTCATCCTCTGCTCCCTCTGCGATGGCAAGATAAGGTCCGCAACCTTACCCTTGTAACGTGGATCAAGGAGGGTTGCCAGCCAGTATTGGTCCTTCTCCTTGATACCACGAATACGAGGATCCTTACGCAGGCTTTGCAGGATCAGGGAGGCCATGCAGCGTAGGTTTGCTGAGGCATTCGGTCCGGAGTCCTCTGGGTCACTAAGGACAACAACGTCCGCAGCCACCTCCTCCCAGCCACGTACAAGTCCATGTGTTCCTTGGGACTGATCCCTTAAAGACTGCTGATGCTGAGTGCCAGGCTCCACCTCCATACTGACACAATCTTCCTCCTCCTCCTCCTCGTCCTCTACCTGTGTGATCGGCGGGCACGCAGGGACACTGTCTGGATAAAGGGGGCCTTGAGAGCTAAGGAAGTCCTCCTCTTCCTGCCTCTGTTCTGCCTCAAGTGCCCTGTCCATTATTCCACGCAGCGTGTGCTCCAACAGGTGGACAAGGGGGACAGTGTCACTGATGCATGCACTGTCAGTGCTCACCATCCTCGTGGCCTCCTCGAATGGTGACAGGACAGTGCATGCATCCCTGATCATGGCCCACTGGCGTGGGGAAAAAAAAACCAAGCTCCCCTGACCCTGTCCTGGTGCCATAGTCGCACAGGTACTCATTGATGGCCCTCTGCTGCATGTGCAGCCGCTGCAGCATGGCCAACGTTGAGTTCCACCTGGTGGGCATGTCACAGATTAGGCGGTTCTTGGGCAGGTTAAACTCCTTTTGGAGGTCCGTCAGCCGAGCACTGGCATTATATGACTGGCGGAAATGCACACAGACTTTCCTGGCCTGCCTCAGGACATCCTGTAAGCCCGGGTACCTGCCCAAGAACCGCTGCACCACCAAGTTAAGGACGTGAGCCAAACAGGGCACATGGGTCATTTGTCCCTGTCGGAGGGCAGAGAGGAGGTTGGTGCCATTGTCGCAAACCACCATTCCTGCCTTAAGTTGGCGTGGCGTCAACCACCTCTGAACCTGCCCCTGCAGAGCTGACAGAACCTCTGCCCCAGTGTGGCTCCTGTCCCCCAAGCACACCAGCTCAAGCACCGCATGGCATCTTTTGGCCTGCGTACTTGCGTAGCCCCTTGAACGCCTACGGAGCACCGCTGGTTCCGAGGAAGAGGCCATGGAGGAAGAAGAAGAGGAGGGGGTGGAGGAGAGAGGTGTGTCACAATCAGCATTTTGGAGGCGTGGTGGCGGAACAACCTCCAACACTACTGCACCTTGTCCTGCATCCTTCCCAGCTGCCAGCAGAGTCACCCAATGCGCCGTGAAACTTAGGTAACGTCCCTGTCCATGCCTGCTGGACCATGAGTCAGCGGTAATATGCACCTTACCGCTGACCGCCCTGTCCAGCGAGGCATGGACATTGCCTTCCACATGCCGGTAGAGAGCCGGAATCGCCTTCCGTGAGAAAAAGTGGCGTTTGGGTACCTGCCATTGAGGAACCGCACATTCCACAAACTCACGGAAGGGGGCAGAGTCTACCAACTGAAAAGGCAGCAGTTGAAGTGCTAGCAATTTTGCCAAGCTAGCATTCAACCACTGGGCATGTGGATGGCTGGGAGCAAACTTCTTTCGGCGGTGCAGCAGCTGGGGCAGGGAAATTTGCCTGGTACAATCTGACGTCGGTGTACCAAAAGCAGATTGCCCACAAGTACTTGGCTGTGACACACCTAATTCTACACCTTCATTCCTCTCACTGCATGTCTCAGAGAGGACTGAAGGTCTAGTGGGGTTGGAAATCTCAGCTGATGAGGAGCAAGGAGAGATCCTCTTTGTTCTTTGGTGTGGGCCAACGAACTGCATGGCAGGTCAACATATGTCTGGTCAAGCATGTAGTACCCAAGCGGGAGATGTTTTGGCCACGCGAGATACGCTTGAGACATATGTTGCAAATAGCAGCGGTGCGATCTGATGCACTCGTCTCAAAAAAGGCCCACACCAAAGAACTTTTTGAATAACGCGCAGAGACTGCAGCGCCCTGCACATGTGGAGCTTTGGGGTGTGATGCAGTCAATGTGCTGCCCTTAGGCTGGCCCCTGGAGGGCATCCTGCCTCGTTGGTGATGTGCCGCCTCCTCCTCCTCCTCCTCCTCCTCCTCTCTCCTATCAGGCACCCACGTTGAGTCAGTGACCTCATCATCCCCTCCCTCCTCATCACTGGAGCAAACCTGGCAGTATGCTGCAGCAGGGGGAGCATGACTGCCAGATTGCTGTCCTTCTTGGGCACCCCCTCTGTCCATGCTCATGTTACTGCCTTCATCAAGCTCAGTATCATCATCAGAGCCTTCCAAACGCTGGGCATCCTCCTGGAGCATGTACCCAACACTGTGGTCAAACAGTTCGAGGGAATCCTCAGGAGGATATGGTGGAGCTAGGGAAGGAGTCACTGATGACATTGAGCTGAGGGAAGAGGCCGCTGCTTTGCCAGACAAAGCACCCTGAGCATGGGTGAGAGAGGATGAGGAGAATGAGGACGGCTTGGTCATCCACTCGACCAAGTCTTCCGCATGTTGCGGCTCAACACGGCCAGCTGCCGAAAAAAAGGCCAAGCGTGTCCCATGGCCACGTGCTGATGAGGATGCACCGTCTCCACGACCAGCACTAGACACAGAGCCTGCTTGCCCTCTCTTATTGGCTTGTGACTGTCTGCCTCTCCTTCTTGGCCTTCCAGACATACTAATGGCCTGTAGCTGCACTAAGCTGGGATAGAACACTTGTAATTTTCTTCAGGTAGCTTTATATACTGTAACCAGACAAGCCTGCCTGTCAGTAGGAAGATAACAGGAACGGATCTAGCTGAACACTGTGAGCAGGACGCACTGTACTAAATGTAAATAGTCTAGCTGCCTGACCGTGGTACTAATAGGATCAAATAGAACACCTGTAATTTTCTTCAGGTAGCTTTATATACTGTAACCAGACAAGCCTGCCTGTCAGTAGGAAGATAACAGGAACGGATCTAGCTGAACACTGTGAGCAGGACGCACTGTACTAAATGTAAATAGTCTAGCTGCCTGACCGTGGTACTAATAGGATCAAATAGAACACCTGTAATTTTCTTCAGGTAGCTTTATATACTGTAACCAGACAAGCCTGCCTGTCAGTAGGAAGATAACAGGAACGGTTCTAGCTGAACACTGTGAGCAGGACGCACTGTACTAAATGTAAATAGTCTAGCTGCCTGACCGTGGTACTAATAGGATCAAATAGAACACCTGTAATTTTCTTCAGGTAGCTTTATATACTGTAACCAGACAAGCCTGCCTGTCAGTAGGAAGATAACAGGAACGGATCTAGCTGAACACTGTGAGCAGGACGCACTGTACTAAATGTAAATAGTCTAGCTGCCTGACCGTGGTACTAATAGGATCAAATAGAACACCTGTAATTTTCTTCAGGTAGCTTTATATACTGTAACCAGACAAGCCTGCCTGTCAGTAGGAAGATAACAGGAACGGATCTAGCTGAACACTGTGAGCAGGACGCACTGCAATCAATGTAAATAGTCTAGAAGATAACAGGAACGGATCTAGCTGAACACTGTGAGCAGGACGCACTGCACTAAATGTAAATAACAGGAACGGATCTAGCTGAACACTGTGAGCAGGACGCACTGCACTAAATGTAAATAACAGGAACGGATCTAGCTGAACACTGTGAGCAGGACGCACTGCACTAAATGTAAATAGCAGGAACGGATCTAGCTGAACACTGTGAGCAGGACGCACTGCACTAAATGTAAATAGCAGGAACGGATCTAGCTGAACACTGTGAGCAGGACGCACTGCACTAAATGTAAATAACAGGAACGGATCTAGCTGAACACTGTGAGCAGGACGCACTGCACTAAATGTAAATAGCAGGAACGGATCTAGCTGAACACTGTGAGCAGGACGCACTGCACTAAATGTAAATAGCAGGAACGGATCTAGCTGAACACTGTGAGCAGGACGCACTGCACTAAATGTAAATAGCAGGAACAGATCTAGCTGAACACTGTGAGCAGGACGCACTGCACTAAATGTAAATAGCAGGAACGGATCTAGCTGAACACTGTGAGCAGGACGCACTGCACTAAATGTAAATAGTCTAGAAGATAACAGGAACAGATCTAGCTGAACACTGTGAGCAGAACGCACTGCACTAAATGTAAATAGTCTAGATAGAAGATAACAGGAACGGATGTAGCTAAACTGAATACAGTGTATATATATATATATATGCAACACCTGGGATGCATATATATACACAATACACTGTAAGTGCAGCTAATTGACTGACTGTTCTGCCTAATCTATCTAACTCAAATCAAATGACACCGTCTCTCTCTCTCTCTATCTCTCAGCACACCGGAACACACACTACACAGGGCCGCCGTGCAGGCGGCCTTATATAGTGTGGGGCGTGTACTAAATCCCCTGAGCCATAATTGGCCAAAGCCACCCTGGCTTTGGCCAATTACAGCTCTCTCTACTGACGGCGCTGTGATTGGCCAAGCATGCGGGTCATAGTGCATGCTTGGCCAATCATCAGCCAGCAATGCACTGCGATGCCGCAGTGAATTATGGGCCGTGACGCGCCACACGAATTTGGCGCGAACGGCCCATATCGTTCGCAATTCGACGAACGACCTAACAGCCGATGTTCGAGTCGAACATGGGTTCGACTCGAACACGAAGCTCATCCCTAGTCGCCACCGACTATTAATGTGCCCGTGCTGAAAGTCAAGAGCAGTTGTAGTGTGGTGCGGAAAAAGGACACCTGTTGTGTATTTGGAGCGTATAGGTTTGCAATGGTAAATGTGGTATTGTGTAGAGTACCCTTAATGAAAAGGAATCTACCCAGAGGGTCCTGTTGTACATCCGTCACGACGAAAGGGCAGTGCTTCGAAATAAGGATGCTTACCCCTTTCAATTTAGCTTCTTTATTGGTTGCATGGTATACTTTTGGGAAGTTTTTGTTCTGTAGGTTGGGGATCGCGTCTGTTCTAAAGTGTGTTTCTTGGATGAGTGCAATGTGGGTTTTAGATTTGTGCAGAGAGGCGAGTAGAAGGGAACGTTTTTCGGGAGTGTTTAGGCCGCGTATATTCAAAGAGCGCAGATTGAGTGCTGAGTATGGTGGGTTCTGGGCATTGGGTGACTTTGTGTGGTCCATGACCTCCGTCGGGGTCGGGGTGGGGTAATGTACCAGGGGATCAGGTACAGGGGAGGTGCGCCCCAGTGGTTTTTGTCGGAGTGCAGGAGTGAGGTGTATATGGCGCAAAAAGGGGGACCGATGAGGCAGCTATTGGACTGGTCAGTCCAGCTGTCTCGGTATAAAATGGAAATCGGTAGTGTACAGCTCAGTGAGAGCTTCCAGCCCGTGGGGTCCGGTCTGGTGCACTTCACCGCCGCTGTGTGGGGGTTGGACAAGACCTGTCACAAGAAAGGTTGTGCTGTGAGATGGTGGAAATATGTCAGTCACCTACTATCCTGTGACTATGGAGCGGGGTGCGTTGAGATTTGAGAATGGTGGTAGAAGCTGTCGGCTTGAAGGTCTATGTTGCTTAAGATGGTTAGGGGTGGGTAGTGACCCTGAAACTGGTCACCAGCATAAGGTTAGAGTCTCTGAGGTGAAACTGGTATGAAAATCGTTAACATAACAATAGAATATAAAACCTGCCTGTGTGTGCGTGACCCGGGGTATAGGTGCCAGGCCAGGCCCACACAGGGCTATTCTCGGACATCCGAAGTCACCGCTGCAACCCCTTGAGGTCGCAGCAGTGGGTCCAGACAACGAGGCAATTAGTGAACATCGTGCGACACTCTGAGTGGGAGGGAGGTCTCTCTACCTGTCCCTTTCCATTGCACAATTGGTAAGCATGACAGGTTGTACCGTTTCATGACAAAGCCATGAGAACCGCACAATCTGAAGGTGAGGCACTGCTTAATAAAAAACAACAAAACTAAACTAAGTACCTGCGGAATATGAACCATTGTAAAGTTAATTTTAAGTGAAGCAAGATTGCTATTCATTAGAGTTCTTTCCCCCCGAGTCTGTATCTGTAGGCTATGAAGTGAGGCTGCAGGCAGTGTTGAGAACTCACCGGGGTATGGAGAACAGTCCAGTACAGTATACCACTGGGATGCGTATGTCGCTTCGAATGCGTACGTTGTCACCGGTGTCTTGCGTGGATGGGTCTGAGGAGTAAGTGTTCCGTTGCCACTAAGTTTCCAGGCCTCCTTAACCTCGCGAGGCCATCCTCTATGTCGTTGGATGATCCTGTTGCTTGGCTCGTGGGCGGGTCTCCGGTCCCAGAATGGTATAGTACAGAGACGTAGGATCAAAGGCCTTAGAAGAGAGACCAGGGTTCACTTTGCCAGGGGGATTCCGGTCTATGCCCGCCCCAGCAAGAATCGGTGTGTCTAGAAATTCTCCAGTAACGTGGGTGAGTGTCCAGAGGCGGAGGCAGCGGTGATGGTCAGCAGAGCCAGACAGTGAGTCTCCTTGGAGGTGCCGAAGTTCCCGGTGCACCGGGACGTTATGTTGGAAGCGACAGGGTGAGAAAATCTGTGGCACTGGTGGGTGGGCCTGCAGTTTGCTTCCGCAGTTGGCGCAGCTTCGGTGACTCTGAAGGGGAGGTCCAAGGGTTGGCTGCGTGTCACCAGAGACACGTTGCGTCATACCGTGTCACTGTTGCTGTGCATCTTGGGGATTGTAGTGTTCAAAGACCTAAGGTAGATGCAATAATCAGAGGTGTGGTAGCTGTCTAAAAGCTTCCTCCATATATGCCCGGTATTGTAAACACAGCACCGCACGTTCCTATCTGCCGGGGGTGGCCAGACGCCGTCCCCAGAGGCGTTATCAGGTGTACAAACCAGAAAAATAGAAAACGATAAAAAGATAAAAATAAAACTCCACTAAAGAGAAACAAAACTTACGTCCGTAGGTGTGGGGGCCGAACTAGGCAACTGAAGGGGTGCAATGGCCCGAAAATAGTAGGTACCAGTGGAGGTTGTCAGCGATCCCTTCTGGCCCTTCTTGAGCTGGGAGAGTGAGGGCTGGGGTAGTTGTGGTTGATGCGGTGCGTGCCGTTAGGTGTGATAGATGGGGATCTTCTTCTCCTCTGTCTTGTATTTGAAGCCTCCATTGGTTCTTCAGGCGGGTGGTGTCTGCGCACTGCAGAGCGGCGGAAGTCCGCATACCAATTGGGGACCTCTACCCTCGGGATGTTTAGGGTATCACAGAAGAAGGGGAGATCCTCAGGTACCTTTAGGTAAGCCGTGCGGCCCTGCGAGGTGGCGGCTAAACAGAAAGGGAATTTCCATTTGTAAGTGATGCTTTTAGCGCGGAGTGTGTCCAGCAGGGGTTTCAAATCCCTGCGATGTTGCAGGGTTATGCCTGACAGATCCTGGTATATTTGGATGTGTTTCCCTTCGTGTACTATTTGTGGGACTCCTCTGGCCTGCCTGAGTATCTCTTCCTTCAGCCTGAAGTCCGTCAAACAGCAGATGACATCCCTCGGTGGATCTGTGTCTTTGCCTTTTGGTTGTAGTGCGCCGTGGATCCTTTCAAGCTCAATAGGCGTCTGCAGTGGTCTATGGAGAAGGCCGTTGAACAGGGCAGTTACAGATTGTGCAACCTGGGCTCCCTCAATTATCTCAGGCAATCCTCTGACCCTCAGGTTATGGCGTCTGCCACGGTTGTCGAGATCTTCAAGGTGTCTTTGCATTTCCCTCATCTGAAGCGTGTGGGTATCGACATGTCTGGTAGTTTTTCGGATCTGTAGGTCTTGGCGGTCTGCCATTTGTTCTGCCACCTGAACTCTGTCAGAGAGGGTTCTGATATCAATGCGTAGTTCAGAAATGGCCGCCGCGAGAGTGTCCTTGATGTCCGCGGCTATCATTCGTAGGTCCTGGATGTTAAGCTGAGGTAGGGGATGGTCCTCCATTACTGTGCCATTCGTCTGGCTGGGCGGGAGAGGAGGGGATGATGTTCCCAGTTGTGAGGGAGCTGCGGCCTCAGAGTTTCTGTGGCGGGAAGGCGCCATGTTGCCTCAGCCCGCTCGGAACATTTCAGGGATATTGACCTGTGGTGCCCGGTTGTTCCCTGGGTGATCGGGACCGGGAGGTCGAGGTGTTCCGAGACGCCGTCCCCATGTGCTTTGCCGTGTGCAAGGTTTCAGAACCTCCGGTAAGCTGGTAGCAGGTCGATGGATAGCAGGAGCTACAGGATTAAGCAGCCATCTTCATGCCAGGTCAGGCCACGCCCCCCGAAAAGTGATTTTTTTTTAATGCTTAAAGTGAAACAATAAAAATGAAATATTCCTTTAAATATCATGCCTGGGGGGTGTCTATAGTATGCCTGTAAAGTGGCGCATTTTCCCGTGTTTAGAACAGTTCCACAGCAAAATGACATTTGTAAAGGAAAAATTGCCATTTAAAACTGATCGTGGCTGTAATGATTTGTTGGGCCTCAGGAATATATATAAAACTCATTGAAAAAAACGGCATGGGTTCCCCCCCAGTCCATTACCAGGCCCTTTGGGTCTGGTATGAATATTAAGGGGAACCCCGGACCAAAAATGAAAAAAAATTGCGTGGGAGTCCCCCCAAAATCTATACCAGGCCCTTCAGGTCTGGTATGGAAATTAAGGGGAACCCTGTGCCAAATTAAAAAAATGGCGCAGGGGTCCCCTCCAAAATCTATACCAGACCCTTATCTGAGCACGCAACCTGGCAGGCCACAGGAAAAGAGGAGGGACGAGAGAGTGCCCCCCTCCTGAACAATACCATGCCACATGCCCTCAACATGGGGAGGGTGTTTTGGGGTCTGACCCCAAAGCACCTTGTCCCCATATTGATGGGGACAAGGGCCTCATCCCCACAACCCTTGCCCAGTGGTTGTGGGGGTATGTGGGTGGGGGGCTTATCGGAATCTGGAAGCCCCTTTTAACAAGGGGACCCCCAGATCCCAGCCCCCCTATGTAAATTGGCAACAGGGTACATTGTACCCCTACCATTTTACAAAAAAGTGTCAAAAATGGTAAAAAAGACAGGAGACAGCTTGGGACAAGTCCTTTATTAAAAGATAAAAAAATAAAAATGTCCAGGAATGTAAATCCACCGAAAAAATGGACCGAAAAAAAATAAAAATAAATCTGCTACAGTTCCGCCTCCATGGGGGGGTCCCGCCGAGTGACGCTTCTTCTTGGCGACAGCTGTTATATAGCTGAGGGCGGGGCCACCCAGTGACGTAAACGGGTGACCCCACCCCCCTCTGACGCCACCTGTGGCATCGGAGGGGGGGCGCAATCACCCATGGAACCCATGGAGGCGGAACTGTTGCGGCTTTTTTTTTTCTTTTTCAGTCCATCGGGCGGTGTGGATTTACATCACGGGACATTTTTTTAAATCTTTTAATAAAGAACTTGTCCCAAGCTGTCTCTTGTATTTTTTACCATTGTTGACACTTTTTTGTGAAATGATAGGGGTACAATGTACCCCGTCACCAATTCACATGGGGGGGCGGGATGTGGGGGTCCCCTTGTTAAAGGGGACTTCCAGATTCCAATAAGCCCCTGTAAGGGCTTACCTAGGTTGGAGTCCATGGCGCAGAGATGTACGCTCACCCTTGCAAATGCACACAGCCCACGGTAACAAAGAGATAAGCTACCTGGGCTGTGAATCTGTGCACGGGGGCTTGACAGAAATTTGCCAAAGGATAGTCGAAGTAAAGCCTTAGTCAGGGATTCCAGAAGTCAGAATAAGCAATAAGCAGAACCAGGGTCAGAAGCAGGAGTTAGTCTTGTAACATTGTAACTAGAACACAGGAACACAGGAATACTGGAACACAGGAATACTGGAACCTTAGGCAAAACAGGAGACAATGAACTGACCAAGTCCTCAGAGTGAGACAGGGTTTTATATCCAGCTAATTAGGTAACCTTCCTCAGCTGATCCAGGAGTGACAGGTACAAACAGAGTATCGCCCACAGTACTTCATGCTAAACTAGGCATGGCTGGAAAGGAGGCTGAATAGAACTGAGGTGTGGCTCAGAGGTAAAGAAACTGGAGCAAGAACAGATAGTCATGAATTAAATATCACCCAGAGCCACTTGGGGCGTGACTATGCCTGGCTGTCTGCAAGGCACGGTAGAGAACGTGACAGCCCCCTGCCCGCAGATCTCCACAACCACCGGCAAGGGTTGTGGGGATGAGGCCCTTGTCCCCCTCAACATGGGGACAAGATGCTTTGGGGTCAGATATCAAAGCACCCTCCCCATGTTGAGGGCATGTGGCCTGGTGCAGTTCAGGAGGGGGGCGCTCTCTTGTCCCCCCTCTTTTCTTGCGGCCTGCCAGGTTGCGTTCTGGGATAAGGGTGGGGGGACCCCTACGCCATTTATTTTTATTTTGGCACGTGGTTCCCCTTAAAACCCATACCAAACCTCAGATCTGGTATGGATTCTGGGGGGGGCCCCATTTTTAAAAAAAATTGGAGCAGGGTTCCCCTTAATTTCCATACCAGACATGAAGGGCCTGGTATGGATGAACCGTTCGCCCATCCCTAGTGCTTAGAAGGCAAGGCAGGAGAGTATCAGCACCTCTGAGACGAAAAAAGTCCTGGTGATATAGCATGCTCTGCCTTATATGTGTTTTCTTTGAAAGTATGTAACACTCTGAGAGAACTGACTTTAGAATGTTTATAGACATCATCTCTCACACCCACCCCCTTCATACTCTTTTTCTCCTCTCGGTTATCTCCCTATATGCTGTATTAGATGGCAAATCTAAAAATGGTACTGGACATCTGCAACAGAAGATGGCCTAGGCATGCGAGGAGAGTAAATCACAAAAATCTGATGCACCTGTGCATGGCAGCTAATCAGCTTCTAACTTTAGCTTGTTTCATTAAAGTGGTTTTAAAGGCTCGAGGTCTTTTACCTTCATGCATTCTATGAGCCAATGAGGAGAGAGAGGGGACAGGGCCACAGCTCTGTGTGTGAATGGACATGCAGAGCCAGGGTTTTGCGAACTGTTTGCTCTGGGGGCACTCTGCAGGAGGCAGAGACCAAGAAGAAACCATTGCACAGAGCAGAGACAAGTATGACATGTTGTTATTTTTTGACAAAAAAAAAACTTGACGCTAATTGGTTTCTATGCAGATCTGCACCAAATTTTGCACTTTCTAGTTTTAGTAAATCAACCCCAGTGGCATATGGTCAAAGAGCATTCTGCACAATATTAAAGCTCCCTTAAACTATTGCAAAGCAAATCACATTAGACTCATGGTTCACATATCCTTAACAATACATGCCAGATCCATTGCAGGCATTTTTTGCAGCTGAATATATGTATTCTATTTCATATCAAAATATTTTTTTAGAACATTAGGGAGTGTGTGAAACATTAATGTTTATCACTTCCTTGCAACATAAATTAATTTGACTGTCTATCCAGAATATTCATTGAGCTACTGATTGTGATGATGTGCTACAGTACATTCAAATTACAAAAAAAGAAAAAAATAATTACATTGAAAAGATAATTGAAATTAATAATATACCATTCGGGTATAGCTTGGTTATAAACCAGTATACAAAGGTAAATTAAGTTCAGTTCAGTCTTTAGATTTTAATTGTTCAGTAAAACAGAGTTTCTCTCATAAAAAGGCTAATGTATATTTAAATTAAGATAAAAATGCAGCTACAAACTGAGGTAGACATCTGGAGATCACTATATATGTAAAATTCTGTTACAAAAGAAGCTTTTTAAAAAAAATGGATTTAAGAGTCTAAAGACATGATTGGAGTACAGGACAGCAGAAACTCACATGCAATGCAGAGATCAGTGTTTGGAATAGATTTTGCAAATTAGGTAGACATTAGGTGAAATTGACAGAGAAGAAGCATTTTAGAGAGATGGATGAGTCAAAGAGGTTGAACTTGATGGACTTGTGTCTTTTTTTCAACCTCACCAACTATGAAACTATGTAAACAACAGAGTTCAGGATGCTTTGGATAATGTCATTATGTTAATTGATAGACTATAGAAAGTAGGCGGAAAGTAAGCGAGCGTAGCAGAAGAAAAGGAAAGGTTGAACTTTATAGGCACACCCACAGAATTTTTGTAAAAAAAGATTGAATTTTAAATGAATACTGTTAAAAACGGCATGTGCATACAAGTGTTAAAAAACATGAAAATGATTGACCCCAAAGCACTTATACCACCTCAATTGTCAACATCGATCACAAATTTATGAAAACAGCCATTAAGAAATAAATCTTGAATATTCCAGAATTTGATGCAATTAAGTGGTTGAGGTGTAGCGAAGAGTCGCTCAAAGAAATCGCTCTACATATTACTCGCGTTTATGCGTGTCTACAGGAGATTGAAAATCTGTTGTATATAAAAACAAGTAATGAACGTAACATTCCACAGAAAACACACAGGATAGTTTAACAAATGTAAGCATAAGTATGAGCAGTAAATTGCAGGCCAATTGTTAAAACCCATTCAAACATGCAACCCAAAACCGCATGGCAGCCAAGGGGCAGAGAAGCAAACCCTGACTGTGGGGGCATATATAACATAATATTAATATTCAAAATATAGGATCATCAAAAAATTATTACTCACAGATCCTCAGTAGTCATAATACCATAGTGTCAAACATTATGGACGCATGGTTATTCCAAATGTCTCAGCCATGATAGATTATGTATCTATAGGGAAGACAGAGTATAATCCAATATGTGCAGGGCCGTCTTTAAGGCAGGGCAAAAGAGGCAGCTGCCCTGGGCCCTGTCATTGTTGTGGGGCCCAAAGCAGCTGCCTTGTACTTGCCAATTATCCCAGTTTAAATTTCCTCATCCCTTGAGGTTTTAGCCCCGTGCTGTGTCCTGATATCTCAGTGCAAAGTTCTGTTACTAATGCTGCCCAGCTATGTTCTATTGCTGTTTACAGATGACTCAACTGCAAACCCTGTGTTTACATGTAAATACCAGCATTGATATGTAAATAGCTGCACCATGCATACCCTGTTTCCCCGAAAATAAGACCTAGCGTGATTGTCGGTAATGGCTGCAATATAAGCCCTACCCCCCAAATAAGCCCTACCGTGTTTCAGCAAAAATAAGCCCTACCCTGAAAATAAGACCTACAAGGACTTTAACTAGGGCTTAGTTGGGGGGTAGGGCTTATATTGCAGCCATCACCGACAATCATGCTAGGTCTTATTTTCGGGGAAACAGGGTATGTAAATAGAGGCGGTATTCATATGTATATCATGCCCCCCTGAAGTCATATCCACCATCACCTATAATGAATGCTGATGACGTCAGTTGTGATGAAACGGCCGCAGGGTCACAACGCAATACGCACCGCGCATGTGCGCTTTCATTTTAAACGGCGGTGGTGTCGTTTTTTACCAATTTTGTTGAAGATCCTTGTTTTTACTTGTTTTTACTTGTAATTTTAAATAAACCAGCCAAAGTTTTCTACACCAGTGGAGTCTCTCCCCCTTTTTTATTTTTGGCACTTACAATTCACCTTTGGATTTGTGGAAGCAATTACTGACTGCTCTATGAGAAGCGATCCCGGGACAGTATCTTGTGAGGCACTTCAAGTTGTCGCTAGCTTGCCATCCATGAAGGAGGTTGGTGTCCCTACCCAGTGGTGTCCCCTGGAGTATCCCCTCAGTGGTAAGCCTGTTTGGACCCCCCTGAGTAAGAGCGGTCACAGGCTTTCTGGTAAGCCTCCATTTCTTTACCATCAGGTGGTGGGCAGCACTGAACGGTGAAAATTGACCCCGGACCCTGTATAGAAAATCAACACATCATAATTTTGGACTTTATTTTTCATTTTGTTCATTGTTTTTTTTTAACACATAACCTTTTAGTAATATTTATGAGCACTTAATTATTGTTAATTTGTCATTAATGATTGCAATTTTTCACTGTGGTTTTGTTATTTAATTGATTAATTGATTTCTTTATTACTCACATATATATATATCACTAAGCCCAACGCTGCACTTTTCATTTTCATATCAGTTTTTTGTGCCCTTATATCGGGGTTACAGTGTACAGCAGCAGGACCATTTTTTATTTTATTTTTCAATGTTTTCACGCACGTAGCGCAATTCTTTTTTTCTTTTATTTTATAAAACATTCCTGCCCACCTTAATGCCACACATGTTGCACTTATTTGGCTCACTGTTAAAAGGTGATGCACCTCATTCTCAGTTCACTTATTCTTATATATCCGTGATACCAAAACCGGGAAATGACCCCTCTATACCCGATAATTACAGGCCCATAGCCTTACTGAATTCCGACTATAAGATTTTTACAAAAATTTTGTCATCCCAGTTATCCCAAATTATACCCAAATTGGTCAACAGAGATCACGTGGGATTTGTACCATCTAGACACACAGGGGACAATACAAGGCGCACTCTAGATTTGATTGATCTACTGAACAAGTTCCCTCGCCCAGCTCTTATATTAAGTCTAGATGCGCAAAAAGCATTTGATTGCTTAAGCTGGCCCTATATGTTTCTTTCTCGTACATCACGGGACACAGAGCCTCAGTAATTACTGATGGGTTATAGGGTATCATAAGGTAATTGGACACTGGTCACACCCTAGACAGGAAATTCAACCCCCTATATAACCCCCCCCTACCTGGGGATACCTCAGTTTTTTCGCCAGTGTCTTAAGTGTTGGTCATGAATAAGATGTGCTGTGCTGAGCTCCAAAGAAATATCCTATACTGCCATGCAGCTGGATCCATTCAAAGTGTCTTTTCCAGGCCGAATTGGATGGTACCCGGGCCTTGTGTCCGAAGAAACAAGGTTTTACCTGTAACGCTTCTCTTTTTAGAGAGCTGGACCCCGGGATCCAGTATTTGGTTTTTTCAGCCATATCCCTGGCGGGGTGCATTACGGGGCCAGAACTGTGGATCCTCCTATTCATAGGGGGCCCCAGTCTCTGAAGGATTCTCTAAATGGAGCCCACCGTGAGAGGTGAAGATTGGGTCTGTTGCAACAGAACCCTGCAGCTGGATAAGGTAAGGGGGACTCCTTAAGAATTTTTCCAGTTCTTATAAGGTTTCTCCTTTAAGTAAATGTATGCTATGTCTATAGTCACCACTGGGGGCTGCCAAGAGCACATACCTTTTCATGCTTGATCTGTCTTGTCTCAGTGTCCACGCTGTATGCTCCTCCTAGCCATGCTCCAGGTAGGATGTGGGAACGGGGTTTTTTTCCTACAGGAATTCTCCCCCCACGGCTTAGGTAAAGGCACAGGGAAGCGGTAGTATGCCACACCGCACGCCGCCACCGCCATTACAGCGGCTTCCCATCCACCGGCCCTCATCTCTCCTCCGCCCCGCCCCCCCCTCCATGCTATCCGAGGATCTAGAGCCTTGGCTCGCGTGGAAAACAGTCTTTTTTTAAAAAAGAGGACAAAGGAGGGACGGGAGGGGTGGAGCGTTAACGCAACGTCAGCGTGGTGAAACGCTCACATTGCAGGCTGCATACAGGCTATAAGGTGCACTCTTTTCTGATGCACACAGCCTATGGAGGGACACAGAGCAGAGGGGCGCATGTGAGGTGGGAGACACAGGCATTCCCAGGCAAACATTTACTTGAGCACCAGACTGAGACTTGGTAGCAGCGGCAGTTGCTAAACTACATTGCTCAGCAGTCAGTGCATTCTGGTAGTGCCTCTGCTTTTTGTGTTTTGCACTAGGGGCAAAAGAGGTACATATACTCCGAAAAATAGGGGCTCTAAGTGACTCCCTCAGGCTTTGAGGACCCCAATTCTGCAGCACCTTCCCCCTGAAGGACTGGGGGAAGCTGGCCAGGGTGAGCCGTCAGGGTCAGGGGCTGCAGCTGCTTCAGGCAATTTAGCCCCTGTATACATTACACAGGAGGTTCTTTCCTCAACCATTAATGGATTAGAGAAAAGACTGGTGGCCTTAATCACATCTTTACTCTGTGCAAGAAAACGTACTAGGTCTCCCTCTGTTACCCAGGACCCTCAAGCAGAGGAACTCTGGGGAAAAAGGAGAGGAATCCCTCTCAGAGGATCGGAATGAGACTTATGACTCCTCTTCTGAGGAATCAAGTGGAGAAGGGCCCTCTTCAGCTTCTCAGGATGAGAAGGTCTTAGTTCAAATTTTGGCTGGATTGGTCCACTCCACATTCAGGTTACCCATATCTGAGTCAGTTAAAGAACCCACCTTTGGTTTGAGTTCACTGAAGCCTCCTCAAACTACACATGCTTTTATGTTTTATGGTTACTGAAAAAGCTTATTTATTCTGAGTGGGATCACCCAGATAAACATTTTTTCCACCTAAAAAAAAAAAAAAAAAAATTTTTTGCAACATTTTATCCTATGGAGGAAAAATGTACTAAGATGGGGGGTATACCGGCAGTTGACGCCGCCATTCCTCCATATATAAGTCTGGCTTGTCTTGTCGACAAAGCTCAGATACCTAGGGATCCAACTGATAAGAACTTGGAATTCCTGTTGAAAAGTGTTTTTTTCTTGGCAGATTCAGTGGCAGAAGGTCCTAATAGCTCAACCTGCAGTGGCAGCAATCAGTCTGTCAATACTTGAGAGACCATGTTAAGCAGGTCCTCAAAGTTTTACCTGAACAGCAGGCCCGAGGGTTTGCCAACCTACCAGCGGCTTTGTGTTTGCTGTTGACGCAATCAGAGATTCTATCATCCAAAACTTATGCCTTGCGATTGGGTTGGTACATATGCGTAGAATCTTATGGTTGAAAATTTCAGCCGAATTACCATGTAAGAAGATTCTGGCTGGGTTTCCCCTTTATGGTGCAAGGCTGTTCGGAGAGGATTTGGTATACGTCCCTCTTTTAAACAACCTCTGTCTCCAGTGCCAGAAGCATCAGCCTCCAGGCAGTCACGACGGCCTCCTCCGTCAGGCTCAAGAAATAAATCTCAGAGTCGACCCAGGGACAAAAGAAGTCCTGTGGGAGGAAGCCTACTAGACAAGACGCTAAAGCCTCTTTATGAAGGAGCGCCCCCGCTCGCTCGGGTGGGGGGAAGACTGCTACAGTTCTCAAGGCTCTGGTAGGAGGATTTCCAGGACAGATGGGTGATGTCCACATTAACTCTAGGTTACAAACTAGAGTTCCGAGAATTCCCCTCTCCTCGTTTCCTCAGATCAAATGTTCCCAGAGACCCAGAGAAAAAGAAGTCTCTCTTCTAGCATTGGAGCGACTATTGTCGCAAAAAGTTATCGTGGTTGTTCCCACGCAAAAGCAGGGATTGGGGTTTTATTCAAACCTTTTCACGGTTCCAAAACCAAATTGAGATGTCAGACCCATTTTAGATCTCAAGGATCTAAACTGATTCCTAAAGATACGATCCTTTCGCATTGAATCGATTCGGTCGGTAGTCTCCATCCTACAAGAAGGAGAATTTCTGGCGTCAATAGGCATCAAGGACGCATACCTGCATGTACCTATTTTCCCTGCTCATCAAAAGTACCTGCGTTTCAAAGTAGAAATACACCACTTTCAGTTTATAGCTCTGCCTTTCGGGCTAGCTACTGCACCTCGGGTGTTAACAAAAATCTTGGCCCCTCCGCTGGCCAGATTAAGGGCCCAAGGTATAACGGTAATAGCATACCTACACAACCTGCTCTTGATAGACCGCTCGGTAGCCCGCTTGGACCAAAGCTTGGTCACCACAGTCAACAACCTGAAATGCCTAGGTTGGCTCCTCAACTCAGAAAAGTCTTCTTTTAAACCAGTAAGAAGACTAGAGTATTTCGGTCTGGTCATAGATACAGCCCAGAAGAGGGTATTTTACCCCAGGCAAAGATCAGTATCATAAAGAACTGATTCAGGTAGTCAGGGCAAAGAAAGATCCTCCTATTCACCTTTGTATGAGGCTACTGGGGAAGATGGTGGCTTCTTTAGAAGCAGTTCCCTATGCTCAGTTTCATTCGAGACTGCTGCAAAACAGTATCCTGTCTGCCTGGAACAAGGAGGTTCAGGCATTGGATTTCCGGATGCGTCTGTTTTCTACAGTGCTTTAGAGCCTCAGTTGGTGGTTGATACCCGAAAATCTGCAAAAGGGAAAACCCTTTTTTCCAGTTGCCTGGACAGTGGTTACAACAAATGCCAGTCTTTTGGGTTGGGGAGCAGTTCTGGAACAGTCGACTGTCCAAGGGAGATGGTCCAAGACAGAGAGGACCTTACCCATCAACATTCTAGAGATCCGTGTGGCGTATCTAGCCCTAAAAGCCTGGACACTCAGGTTACAGGATTCCCTGTCAGGATCCAGTCCGACAATGCCACAGCAGTGCCTTATATCAATCACCAGGGAGGCACCAGGACTCGTGCAGCCCAGGGAGAAGTAAACCAGATCTTAACCTGGGCAGAAGCATGTGCCGTGCATATCGGCAATCTTCATTCCGGGAGTAGAGAACTGGCAGGCGGACTACTTGAGTCGCCGGCAGTTATTCCCAGGAGAATGGTCTCTTCACCCCAACGTCTTCTTGGCCATATGCCAAAGATGGGGGGTTCCGGATGTAGACCTCTTTGCATCCAGATTCAACAACAAGTTTCATAACTTTGTGTCAAGAACAAGGGATCCTCTTGCATGCGGGACAGATGCGTTGGTGACTCCATGGCATCAATTCTCCCTGATTTTTACATTTCCTCCTATTCTGCTACTGCCACGACTTCTTCACAGGATCAGGCAGGAAAGGAACTCGGTACTTCTGCTGGCCCAGCATGGCCAGAAGAGCTTTGTATGCAGGAATAGTAAAGATGACAGTAGGTCCCCCGTGGACCCTACCGTCATGTCCAGACCTGCTATCCCAAGGTCCAGTGTTCCATCCTGCCTTACAAACGCTAAATTTGAGGGTCTGGCTATTGGAACCCACGTTCTGAAGAGTCGTGGGCTTTCAGGTCCTGTGATTTGTACCTTAATCAATGCAAGAAAGCCAGCTTCCAGAATGATTTATCATAAGAGTCTGCAAAGCTTATATCTCCTGGTGTGTATCCAGGGCTTGGCATCCCAGGAAATATGTCATAAGTAGAATTCTTGACTTTCTACAAATTGGATTAGAAATGAAGCTGGCATTGAGAACCATCAAGGGCCAGGTCTCGGCCTTGTCAGTATTATTTCAACGGCCGCTTGCTTCGCATTCTTTAGTCTGAACAGCTTTATACAGGGGGTAACGCATCCTGATCCTCCGGTTAGGGTGCCCCTAAACCCCTGGGACTTGAATTTGGTTCTGTCAGTTTTACAGAAACAGCCTTTTTGAACCAATACGTCAAATTCCTTTGGTCTTGTTGACAAGAAAGTTATTTTTTTCTGGTAGCCATTTCTTCTACTAGAAGAGTATCAGAATTAGCAGCTCTTTTCTGTAAAGAGCCTTATTTAATCATACACAAGGATAGAGTGGTATTGCGCCCTCATCCTAGCTTTCTACCGAAAGTGGTTTCAGATTTTCATCTAAACCAAGATATTGTTCTACCTTCCTTTTTTCCATATCCCTGTTCTACGGAGGAAAGGTCACTACATTCTTTGGATGTAGTAAGAGCAGTCAAGGCCTATCTGGAAGCAACTGCTCAAATTCGCAAAACTGATGTTTTGTTCGTACTGCCAGAAGGTCCCAATAGAGGACAGGCAGCGCCAAAGTCTACCATTTCAAGATGGATTCAACAAATGATTATTTAGGCTTATGGTTTGAAACAGAAAATTCCACCTTTTCAAATCAAGGCACACTCCACAAGGACTATTAGTGCTTCTTGGGTGGTGCATCACCGGGCCTCTATGGCTCAAATCTGCAAGGCCGCAACCTGGTCTTCAGTCCATACATTCTCCAGATTTTATCAGTTGGGTGTGGGAAGGCATGAGGATATCGCCTTTGGGCGTAGTGTGCTGCAGGCAGCGGTACGAGGTCCTCAGGTCTGATTACACCCTACTTTGTGTGGTCCCCTCCCCTCAAATAGCATTGCTCTGGGACATCCCATCAGTAATTCCTGAGGCTCTGTGTCCCATGATGTACGAAAAAGAAAATAGGATTTTTATAAACAGCTTACCTGTAAAATCCTTTTCTTTTGAGGTACATCACGGGACACAGAGGTCCCGCCCCTCTTCTAATACACTTATATTGCTTTGCTACAAAACTGAGGTATCCCCAGGAAGGGGAGGGGTTATATAGGGGGTTGAACTTCCTGTCTAGGGTGTGACCAGTGTCCAATCACCTAATGATACCCTATAACCCATCAGTAATTACTGAGGCTCTGTGTCCCTTGATGTACCTCAAAAGAAAAGGATTTTACAGGTAAGCTGGTTATAAAACTCCTATTTTTTCACACTCATGCGATTTGGGTTTGAGGGACCATTCTTTAGGGCTATACAGGCATTGTACACCCATACATGTGCACAGGTACAGATGGCATCATTCCTATCACCCTGTTTCCCCATGTCAAATGGCACTAGACAGGGATGCCCCCTATCCCCCTTCTTTTTATTCTATGCTTGGAGCCTTTGGAAGAGACTATAAGGCGTCATCTGGACATTAAGTGGGTGCTTATGAGACAGCAGGAGTACAAGTTATCTCTATTTGCAGATGACAATCTTCTTACGCTAACTAATCCCCTCCTTACATGCCCTTCTCCAGAAATTTGGATCCATTTCAGGATATAAAATAAATACTGCTAAAACTGAAACACTCCCCCTACATATACCATCAGATACTTTAACACAACTTAAAGGTACATACCCCTATAAATGGTGTCCTATAGCTTTAACATATTTGGGTATTAAGCTTACCTCCTCATACTCTAGCTTATATTCCACCAATTTTCCTCCATTGTTTCAGGATATATACCAATGTCTTCACCAATGGGCTACATACCCCATTACTATGCTTGGTAGAATTAACGTTCTAAAGATGTCTATATTGCCAAGGTTACTATATCTTTTTGAAACCCTACCAGTGGCAATACCTATTAGTCAGTTTAAGGCTCTCCACAGGGGTTTTTTGAAATTTATATAGAATAATAGGACACATCAGATAGGAAGTTCAGTGGTATTCTCTCTAAAAACTCAGGGGGGGGGTTTAGGTGCCCCTGACATCATAAAGTACTATTATGCATCTTACCTTTGGATGGTAGTCTCCTGGTCATGTCAGGTGGCTCCAAACAGATGGTCAGAGATAGAGAGGGGTGCCTTATACCCAGTACATCCTTGCTCGCTGATATGTTCTCGTTCCCTATCAAATGATCCCATATTGAAGAATATGTGCTTAGCACCAATGCTGTTCACCAAATCATTATGGGGTAAATGTGTGTCGAAGTATCCGCTCTCTTCACCATGCCCCCCCATCTAACATATTGCTAAATCCAGCTTTGCCAGACAGCTTAGCCTTTGGACGCCTGCTACCCTGGATGCAGACACCCCTTTTTTCAATCACGTAACCTTGTACATCTAGTCACCCGCAAATTTCATGCCTTTGCAACTCTACAAGAGACATTTTCTATCCCTCAAAGCCTATTTTATTTCTACCTTCAATTTAGACATTTTTTTTATTCACTATCCCGACTCTCCCTCTGGACTCACCCACTCCCTTCGAACACTTATGTGCTGAGGGTCCCCACCAACTCCATTTAATATCATCCATATACCACATTCTGCATGAATCCACAAAAACGTTCGTTGATACTCACTTGTATATGAGCAAATGGAATATGATATTGGGACGTACTATCCCTATGCAAATATGGACTAAAATTTGGTTGTCAACTTTTAAGTCCTCTAAATGTGTGGTCCAGAGGGAGATGGCGGTGAAGATCTTAATGTTTTGGTACAGAACCCCAGAGCATATTCATCACATTAATCCTACCCTCTCACCTAGGTGTCGGAGGTGTGGAAAAGAGACAGGTTCACATTTTCACATTTTCTGGACATGTCCACTTATACAGGAATTTTGGTTAGAGGTTATGCAAACAATCCAGAATGTAGCAGACGTATCACTCCCCTTAGATCCTATTCATTATTTACTTGGGCTCCCTTTTCCAGGTGTCTCTAAACCAACTAAACGATTGACCTCCTATATACTCCTAGCTGCTAAAAGAGCTATACCATTGTGCTGGCTATCCAACACTCCCCCTTCCCATCTACAATTCTTACAACTTGTAGCAGAAGTCAGAAGGATGGAATTTCTTACAGCTACGGTACATGACACAGTCTCTCAGTTTAATAAAATTTAGGAGCCCTGGGACCAATCCAAATATGGGGATCATGCCAACTGAATATATTTTGAGGATTGAAATATGTTTTTTTTTAATAGCCCCTTCTCCTTCCCCCTTTTGTTGCTCTCATGTAAATCCCTTCATTGTGAGATGATGCATACTTTTGTACACCCTGTAATTTGTGCTTTTGCCCTTAACCACTTCAGCCCCGGAAGGATTTACCACCTTCCTGACCAGAGCACTTTTTACAATTCGGCACTGCGTCGCTTTAACGGCTAATTGCGCGGTCATGCAATGCTGTACCCAAACACAATTTGCGTCCTTTTCTTCCCACAAATAGAGCTTTCTTTTGATGGTATTTAATCACCTCTGCCGTTTTTATTTTTTGCACTATAAACAGAAAAAGACCGAAAATTTTGAAAAAAAAATGATATTTTCTACTTTTTGTTATAAAAAAAATCCAATAAACTCAATTTTAGTCATACATTTAGGCCAAAATGTATTCAGCCACATGTCTTTGGTAAAAAAAAATGTCAATAAGCGTATATTTATTGGTTTACGCAAAAGTTATAGCGTCTACAAACTAGGGTACATTTTCTGGAATTTACACAGCTTTTAGTTTATGACTGCCTATGTCAATTCTTGAGGCGCTAAAATGGCAGGGCAGTACAAAACCCCCCCAAATGACCCCATTTTGGAAAGTAGACACCCCAAGGAAATTGCTGAGAGGCATGTTGAGCACATTGAATATTTATTTTTTTTGTCCCAAGTGATTGAATAATGACAAAAAAATTTTTTACAAAAAGTTGTCACTAAATGATATATTGCTCACACAGGCCATGGGCATATGTGGAATTGCACCCCAAAATACATTCAGCTGCTTCTCCTGAGTACGGGGATACCACATGTGTGGGACTTTTTGGGAGCCTAGCCGCGTACGGGGCCCCGAAAACCAATCACCTCCTTCAGGATTTCTAAGGGCATACATTTTTGATTTCACTCCTCACTACCTATCACAGTTTTGAAGGCCATAAAATGCCAAGATGGCACAAACTCCCCCGCCCCAAATGACCCCATTTTGGAAAGTAGACACCCCAAGCTATTTGCTGAGAGGCATGTTGAGTCCATGGAATATTTTATTTTTTGACACAAGTTGCGGGAATGTGACAATTTTTTTTTTTGCACAAAGTTGTCACTAAATGATATATTGCTCACACAGGCCATGGACATATGTGGAATTGCACCCCAAAATACATTTAGCTGCTTCTCCTGAGTATGGGGATACCACATGTGTGGGACTTTTTAGGAGCCTAGCCGCGTGCGGGGCCCCGAAAACCAATCACCGCCTTCAGGATTTCTAAGGGTGTAAATTTTTGATTTCACTCTTCACTGCCTATCACAGTTTCGGAGGCCATGGAATGCCCAGGTGGCACAAACCCCCCCAAATGACCCCATTTTGGAAAGCAGACACCCCAAGCTATTTGCTGAGAGGCATGGTGAGTATTTTGCAGCTCTCATTTGTTTTTGAAAATGAAGAAAGACCAGAAATTTTTTTTTTCCTTTTTTCAATTTTTAAAACTTTGTGACAAAAAGTGAGGTCTGCAAAATACTCACTATACCTCTCAGCAAATAGCTTGGGGTGTCTACTTTCCAAAATTGGGTCATTTGGGGGGGGGGGGTTGTGCCACCTGGGCATTCCATGGCCTCCGAAACTGTGATAGGCAGTGAAGAGTGAAATCAAAAATTTACGCCCTTAGAAAGCCTGAAGGCGGTGCTTGGTTTTCGGGGTCCCGTGCGCGGCTAGGCTCCTAAAAAGTCCCACACATGTGGTATCCCCATACTCAGGAGAAGCAACAGAATGTATTTTGGGGTGTAATTTCACATATTCCCATGGCATGTTTGAGCAATATATCATTTAGTGACAACTTTGTAAAAAAAAAAAAAAATTTGTCTCTTTCCCGCAACTTGTGTCACAATATAAAATATTCCATGGACTTGACATGCCTCTCAGCAAATAGCTTGGGGGTATCTACTTTCCAAAATGGGGTCATTTGGGGGGGTTTTGAACTGTCTTGGCATTTTATGCACAACATTTAGAAGCTTATGTCACACATCACCCACTCTTCTAACCACTTGAAGACAAAGCCCTTTCTGACACTTTTTGATTACATGAAAAAATTATTTTTTTTTGCAAGAAAATTACTTTGAACCCCCAAACATTATATATATTTTTTTAAAGCAAATGCCCTACAGATTAAAATGGTGGGTGTTTCATTTTTTTTTTCACACAGTATTTGCGCAGCGATTTTTCAAACGCATTTTTTGTGGAAAAAACACACTTTTTTACATTTTAATGCACTAAAACACACTATATTGCCCAAATGTTTGATGAAATAAAAAAGATGATCTTAGGCCGAGTACATGGATACCAAACATGACATGCTTTAAAATTGCGCACAAACGTGCAGTGGCAACAAGATTAATACATTTTTAAAAGCCTTTACAGGTTACCACTTTAGATTTACAGAGGAGGTCTACTGCTAAAATTACTGCCCTCGATCTGACCTTCACGGTGATACCTCACATACATGGTGCAATTGCTGTTTACATTTGACGCCAGACCGACGCTTGCGTTCGCCTTAGCGAGAGAGCAGGGGGGGGACAGGGGTGCTTTTTTTTTCTTTATTATTTTTTTTGCTTTTTTATCTTATTTTTAAACTGTTCCTTTCATTTTTTTTTTTAAATCATTTTTATTGTTATCTCAGGGAATGTAATTATCCCCTATGATAGCAATAGATAGTGACAGGTACTTTTTTTTTAATAAATTGGGGTCTATTAGACCCTAGATTTCTCCTCTGCCCTCAAAGCATCTGACCACACCAAGATCGGTGTGATAAAATGCTTCCCCAATTTCCCAATGGCGCTGTTTACATCCGGCGAAATCTAAGTCATAAAATGCTCGTAGCTTCCGGTTTCTTAGGCCATAGAGATGTTTGGAGCCACTCTGGTCTCTGATCAGCTCTATGGTCAGCTGGCTGAATCACCGGCTGCATTCTCAGGTTCCCTGTTGAGACAGGAGAGCCAGAGAAAACACGGAAGACGTGGGGAGGGGGGGGCATTCCCTCCCACTGCTTGTAAAAGCAGTCTAGAGGCTAATTAGCTTTTAGCATGGATTGCTTTTACATGAAAGCCGACCGCTGGCTGAAAAGAATGATACCAAGATGATACCTAAACCTGCAGGCATCATTCTGGTATAACCACTCAAAGTCGTGAATGGCGTACCTGAAGACAAAAAAATGGTTAACAATAAAGCACAGTAAACGGTAAAGTATAAAAAAATTGCATACCTGAAAAGCAAACATGATAAAACATAATAACAATAAAACATTGCAGAATAGAATACAGTAAAAAAGAGCAGAACAATAGAGAGAGAATAGAGAGAGAGAGAACAATAAAACGACAACTATTTTTTTTTTTTTTTTATATTTTTGTTTGTGTTTTTTTTTTTTTTTTACACTTTTTTTTGTAACTGTAACTTTTATAATGGTAACCGGTTCCAGGTTCGGGTCTCTCAAAATGCGATGGCATCTTGGGAGACCCTGTGAAAGTGCGCCTAGTCTGTGCAATTCTGTACCCTACGCTAATACTCAATTAGTGAATGGTAGCGTTCAAAACATTCACCAATGCAAAGACCAGGATTGTCAGGACAGGAGGGACAATAATAGCGGGTGTCACGCCTATATCCGCGCTTGCTGCAGACACAACATCTTTTTTGGGGGGGTTCGTTGGGTAGGGGTACTCGGGAGGACATAAAGAAAATGCCTCTCATGCAGCCGACTGCATTTGGTTGGGGATGTGAATGGGGGAATTACGGGCGCTGCAGAAGCGGTGGGTTCCCAATTAGGATTGGCGAATGCAGCAGGAAGGGCACTATGGGCACGACGGGCCTGTGTTTGTCTTCTTGGTGGCAGCGGGACACTACTTGTGCTTGCCACCTCACCAGCTTGAACTGCACTTATGGGACTCGCCACGTCACCAAGTGTTACTGCAGTGCTGGTTTGACTACGACCGGGGTGTACTAGGCCGCTAATGCTTGCCAGTTCACCAAAACGCTACCGAAAAAACTGTTAGCGATCGCAGGGATCAGGCCTGACTCTGCGAACACTGCAGTTATGCGATTAGTGTTTTGTAAGTGACAGTGATCGATCGATACTGCACTTTGGTGGGCTGGGCTGGGCCGGGCGGAGGGGCAAAACGCAGGTGCTAGCAGGTATCTGGGCTGATCCCGCTAACACTGCGTTTTTGGGAACCCTAAACTGCTGGGGACGCTAGTATAGATCTGATCGGATCAGATATTCATCCGATCAGATACTATACCACTAAGGGAGGTGTACGGTGCGTGCGTGGGTGTTAGCGGTACTGGCACTAACCTGACGCTGCCTGGGGCTGGTGCTTGCCAGTTCACCAAAATGCTACCAAAAAAACTGTTAGCGATCACAGGGATCAGGCCTGACTCTGCGAATGCTGCAGTTATGCGTTTAGTGTTTTGTAAGTGACAGTGATCGATCGATACTGCACTTGGGTGGGCTGGGCCGGGCGGAGGGGCAAAACGCAGGTGCTAGCATGTATCTGGGCTGATCCCGATAACACAGCGTTTTTGGGAACCCTAAACTGCTGGGGACGCTAGTATAGATCTGATCGGATCAGATATTGATCCGTTCAGATACTATACCACTAAGGGAGGCGTATGCTGCGTGCGTGGGTGTTAGCGATACTGGCGCTAATCTGATGCTGCCCGGGGTGACGCATATCACCGCCGGGCGATCAGGGGGCTAAACCTTTATTCGGTAATAAACAGCGGGTGCCCTGACACTATAAAAAATAAACAAACTAACCAGCGTCACCCCTAACGGTTATACGGTGATCAGTGGTGAAAGGGTTAACTAGGGGGCAATCAAGGGGTTAAAACATTTATTAGGTAGTATATGGGGGTCCCTGACGCTATAAAACGCTGACAGCGAACCTAAATATTTACCTCCCTAACTAGCGTCACCAGTGACACTAATACAGCGATCAGAAAAATGATCGCCTAGCGACACTGGTGACGGGGGGTGATCAAGGGGTTAAAACTTTATTAGGGGGGGTTAGGGGGGTATCCTAGACCTACAGGGGGCTAATACTAACTGCCCTAACACTTCTAACTGTCACAAACTGACACCATGCAGTAATCAGAAAAAAAAAAAAAAAACCTGCTTGGTGTCAGTGTGACAGGGAGGGGGAGGGGTGATTGGGGGGGGGATCGGGGAGCGATCGGGGGGGGGGATCGGGGGTGTAATGTATGCCTGGCATGTTCTACTGTGTTGTGTTTTACACTTACTCAGATGTCTTCTCTCCTCGGCGCCGGAACGGAATCTGCCGAGCCGAGGAGAGATGACATCACATCCTCTGCCTCTGTGTATTATACAGAGGCAGGGGATGTTTCTCATTGGCTGGGAGCGATCGCGAGGGGAGGCCACGATCGGATGGCCTCCCCCTCGCCTCTCAACGCTCCCAAACAAATGCCGACCGCCGCTGGCACCGGGGGGGGTCCGATCGGAACCCCCACCCGCGGGAAGGCAATCACGTACCAGGTACGTGATTTTGCCTGCCCGTGCCATTGTGTTCCGGTATATAGGCGTTAGGCTGTCGGCAAGTGGTCAAGTACCTGTTAATGCTCTTAATGTGCAGTATGCAGAAAAAAGAAGTGTTATTGATTTACGTTTCTAAGCTGTGATTTCTTATGTACCTCTTTAATGTCATTTGATACACACCCTGTGATGTACCAATTATATTTTTTTTATTCAATAGTTTTTATTGAGTATCTTTTCAGAACAATAACATAGGAAACAGTATCCGTCACATAACAAAATGGAGTAAAGGGATACAGCAGTCGAATACAGATGTCATAATTGGAATTACATGTACCTTCACCTTCACCTCTCTCTGAGCAAGTAATGGAATACGCTCAATAGGCGTATTCCATTACTTGCTCAGAGAGAGGTGAAGGTTGTCATCTCCTCTTGCAGGCACCCCGCATTGGGAACACACTGTGTCCTGCAGAGGAGACTACCCCTCCAACCTCTATAGAGTTTTTCAAATGACAGGATACAAAGAGGAAAGGGGGGAAGAACAGGATAATATCAGCCGTTGTAAGAGTATAGGAATACAGTATTGTGATGCACACGTGTCATAGGTTGTACGTTTTCCATTTAGTCCACGGTTGCCACTTGTGAGTGAATTGTTTCAGATTGTCAGAGTGGATTGTTGTGATTTGTTCGTGGGCCAATGTAGATTGGTTAAATCAATCATGTCCCGTATGGTGGGTGGGTCTGGATTTTTCCATCGTTTGGTGATGTTAAGTTTGGCTGCTAAGAGGATATGTGTTGTTATGTGTTGTAAATGGTAAGGAAGCGTTTTGATTTCCAGAGATAGAAGTGCTAGGCTAGGAGAAGGAGTGATGTGTAGTTGAGCAATGTGGAATAGGAGTCTGAATGTGGATGTCCAGAATGTTGTCAGTTTAGGGAATCCCCAGAAGGTATGGAGGGGGTCGCCTTTTTAGCCACATTGTTTCCAACTTAGAGCAGTTGCGGTGTGGTGGAATTGAGAGATTTTGTCAGGGCTTAGATACCATCTGAGTAATAGTTTAATAGTAAGTTCCCACAGGGTGGAGCAACTGGTGGCTTTAAATGTGGCATTACAGGCTATGGTCCATTGTACATCGGTGTAGGTGCGTTTTGGGTCATCTTCCCATTTGAGCAAAGGTGCAGTTTTAATAAAGGAGCGTTTTTGTTGCAGAATGTTATTGAAGAGTGAAATTCCTTTAGTGGGCAGTGTAGTGGTAGTGGTGTAGTATATCCAGGCTGAGGAGGGGATTTTGGAAGGCCGGAAGGGGAATGTTGATATACAGTGTTTTGTACGTGTGTATTTGTAGAGATCTGAGTTTGGGAGATGAAATTCATGTTGAATTATAGGAAAGGGTTTGATGTTGTCTGATGTTGTCTGTGTTACAGAGGTCATTAATATAGTTCACCCCTTTTGATTGCCATGTTGCCATGTTGTGAAGGATATTGAATCCATGACGTGATGTAGCGCCGATATCGGGATTTTCCAAGCTTTAATCAAGGCTTTCATGGTAGGAGGAATATGTGTAGGTATTTTTTTTTTTTTTAACAGAAAAATTTTTTATGAAACAAATCAGCATTACAATACAAGAGAAGTTAGTACATTTAATGCGGTGAGGATAATGACAGTAAGATCTACCTTCAACCGGTAGCCACTATTTATCAGAGATTCCAGTTGTGCAAATGTCAGAAGTTTCACTTAACAGTACTCCTTATTGCATCATAGTATTATAAACTCTTAGATAATATAAAGAAAGTAACCAATATTCGATCAAGTCTGTTAGGGGCGGCAGGGGGGGGGGGGGGGACGTACTTTCATACGTCAATCTATACAGGGGGAGTACCATATTCACTGACTTTCTCCACGAGGCCAGAGTAGGAGGCTCTACTAGTTTCCATCTCAGTAAAATTTCATGCCTAGCATAATATAATGCGAAGGTTAGACACAATTTACTATACCTGTCTCCCTCAACATCCTCCAGATGACTGAGCAATAGTATTTGAGGATCCACCGGTAAGTTTAAGCCTGTGACATTGCTCAGTGTGGAGGTCACTGCTGACCAAAAGGGTCGGAGTTTGGGACAAGACCAGACCATGTACCAGAAAGTGCCCACCTCCTGCCTGCATCTCTGACAGTTGGGATCTCTTTGATGGTAAATGTGCGCCAGTCTCTGTGGGATGAAATACGCTCTGTGTAGGAACTTAAATTGTATGAACCTATCTTTTGCAGCGATCATGGAAGGAATGTAGGGGGTAAAACACTCCTTCCATTCCTCCTCGTCCAAAGAGAGAATATCAGCCCTCCACTTTTCCCAGGTTTTAGTTAGTTTGGTATCGTACTCCACTGTAAGGTATAAATATAGTGTTGAGAGAGGCTTCCCCATCACACTGGAAATCAGGAGCCATTCAATGGAGTCTGGTTCCAGAATGAGGGGGGCAGGGAACTGAGCTTTAAAGGCGTGCTTCAGCTGCCAGTACCTGAATTGGAAGGACGGGATAGCAAAAGATTGCCTCAGGGCATGGAAAGTCATAAGTCCACCATCCTGAACTATATGTTTTCATGTAAGGATTCCATTTTTTGTCCAGAGAGAGGGGTACGGTATACTGTAAAAGTGAGGGAGGATTGGGTTACCCCATACGGGCATGTGAGGTGAAATGTGATTGGGCTTCCCGTATATCTTCCTAGCCTCCTGCCAGACCCTCACGGTGGTTCGCATCAGAGTTGTCATTGGCGAACTGGCCCTAAGTCCAAGAAATGGGAGATTGCTCAGGGCAGCAAAGGAACCCAGAATGGCTGCCTCCAGAGTGACCACCGGATTCTGTGTGGGCTGGGAGAACCACCACCGAATCGTGACCAGAACGGCTGCCCAGTAATAAATTTGAAAATTCAGTAGTGCCAGTCCCCCCCCCGAAAGTGGGAGATATAAGATCTGTTTGGCCACCCTGGGTGGCCTCCCAGCCCAGACAAAGTGTATCAGCAGACTCTCCAACCTTCAGAAAAAAGCCCTAGGGATGTGTATGGGTGTGTTACGGAAGAAGTAGAGATATTTGGAAGGTAAATCATTTTTAGCAAATTGACTCTGCCAACAGGGGTCAATGGAAGGGAACACCAAGCAGCACACCTAGCCGTTAGCTGTGTCATGAGTGGTCGCAAATTGTTGTCCATGTAGTCCTGGACTTTACCGCTAATTTTAATCCCCAGGTATTTGAAATCATCTACCCATTTGAGCTGCGGGTGTGGCACCCTAGGGGTCAAGGGATGGAGCGGGAAAAGAACCGACTTGTCCCAATTAATGCGAATCCCCGAGTACCCACCGAATCGGTTAATCAGATCCAGTGCAGTCTGTAAAGAGGATGACGCATCCGCTAAGTAGAGCAGAGCATCGTCCGCATGCAGCGATACCTTCTCCTCAATTGGACCCACCTGGAGTCCCTTTACCCCAGGGTCGGCCCTCAGCAATAAAGCCAGGGGCTCCATTGCCAGAGCAAATAGGCCTGGGGAGAGGGGACACCCCTGTCGTGTGCCCTGAAATAAATGGAACTTCCCTGTTGGTACGTATTCTAGCTGAAGGGCCATGGTATAGCATGTGGAGCAATTTTGTGAAACCCGGGCCAAACCCGAATCGCGAGAGCACTGCCCATAAGTAGCCCCACTCGACGGAATCAAAAGCCTTCTCCGCGTCGAGTGAGGCCACCGTTCCTTTAGTCGTCTCGTCTGCTCTGTCTATGTGAGTATGAAGGCGTCTGATATTAATGTCAGTCCCTCTCCTGGGCATGAAGCCTGTTTGATCCCTGTGGATCAGGGCTGTAATGACCAAATTAAGCCTATTGGCCAATACTTTCACCAGTATTTTTGCATCCAAGTTCAGGAGGGATATAGGGCGATACGAGGAGCACAATGTGGGGTCTTTCCCTGGCTTAGGGATAACCACTCTGATCGCTTCACTCATTGTGTCCGGGAGTTTCTGGAGGCGCGTCGATGCAGAGAAGAGGCCCTGAAGTTTATCAACTAGTTCTGTAGCATATTGTTTGTAAAATTCCACAGGGATGCCATCGGGTCCCGGTGTCTTCCCTGTCTGCATTGATTTAAGTGCCTGGATTATCTCCAAGGACGTAATTGGGGCGTCGAGCTTGTCACGATACGTTACTGTAAGGGTTGGGATATCAATGTCATCTAAGTATGCTACCAGATCCTCTCCTCTATAGTCTACCCTGGACTTGTAAAAAATGCACAGTGTGGCGCTATTAGGTGAATACAATATAAAAAAAGTAAGCATAAATATTTAAATCAAAAACCTCTCAAGTGAGCATTTGTGACAGTGACTAAACGACCAGAGGTGCACAGAAATTTAAAAACGGTGCCAGGACCATCACCAGAAGGTATGGAGGCTTACCAGAAGTAGTGGCCTGAAATAGCATATGCTAGAACAGGTCAAGTAGGCTTGGTGACCAACTGGTCTGGATGTATTGTCTGGATAGATGTCATCACCACACCAACGGAGGGAAGGGGGGGAAGCAATCAGCACGATTTCCTCGGAGATAATCACACCACCAAGCCAAGCGAAAGATTCATGTACCATGTGAAGGATGAAGACACTCACATAGTGTAATAACGTAATAACTTGGATTTATTAAAAACAGCAATAAAAAACAAACTCACATTTTGTGCAGATCAAACAGGCATGTAAATCATATAGCGGTAGTTGTGAGGGGTCCACCCGACATGTTTCAACTAAAAAAGTCGTCTTCTGGGGTGTGGAACCCTCTCTCCCCACCGCTCTATTTGTAGACAAAGAGTGACCCCCATTGGAAGTGTCCGAAACCGGAAGTAATTGAGATAACCCCATTTCCGGTCAGGGGGGCATATATAAAAGATTTAAAACCACATTAGTAGATTCACTATCAAGAAAACTCATAGTCCTGTGTGAGGTCCGAAATACAAGACTAATGTGTATTACTGTATAGATCGGCTTTGGTCCGGATAGTTAAATCCGTAACCAAGCCTCGCTCTCAGTCCCTGTATGTAGTGGGTGGAAGCGCCTCCACACAGCTGCGCTTCACCCTCACTATCAAGCCTCGTTCCAGCACGGTGGCGTGATGACATCACGCCCATAATTTACGTCCGTGCGTTCCAACGGTATAATCCAAGCCTCGTTTATGATCGGCCGTCGAATGACGTAATGACGTCACGCGCACGATCGAATAGCGATGGCGGTGCGCTCCAGGCCATAAGCCAAGCCTCATTTACAATTGGATTGGTCATATCCAGCAACTTAGTCATAACAGGAAGTGACACCCAACCTCCTATTGAAGGGACGAAAGAGACAGGAAATGTCAGCAAAGGAGGATATAATGCTGAAATTATGAGTAACTAATGAATATCTTTAAAAATTAATTAAAAAATCAAACAAATTAAACAAGTTATCTAACCTGTAGATAGTATACAGCGATACTTTATCTCATAATAATCAGTTCAGCTAAAAAGACTAAAAAAACTACCGGACACTGCCAGCAGGGGGCATCAAACCAGTATTATGTACAACCAAGATAATGAGTTAACATGTACAATACAATGGCATGAATGCAATTAGAGAGACATATCATATGTCTACCCAAACAATATCAGAATCATCTTATATCGGAAGGCATAATAAAAAAACTATAAACTAAAAAGACTAGAAAGTATAGAGAGATCAAGTCTAAATTCAAGCCCGATTAATAAAGGAATTGATGTCCCATTCTACATTAATACCCTGCGGAAAATGGGACCCCAATTCATAGATCCAGTATGTCTCCAAACGGGAGACACCCCTTAGAGTCGACCCCCCCCGCCATGGGGCCGTGTATCTATCTATGGCAAGAAACTGGGTGCCAGCAGGGTTTCTGTCATGGCACTCCCTATAATGTCTCGGGACAGTATGTTTGGTGCTACCTGCCTTGATGAGGTTAATATGTTCTGAGACACGTACAGTAAAAGATCTAATAGTGCGGCCCACATATTGTTTGCCACAAGGGCAAGTTAGCAGGTAGACAATCCCGGTGGTAGCACATGTGCAAAATTGCTTGATTGCATATGTACGGCCAGTTGTAGTAGAGGTGAAGTCATGACTCGCCCTTCTACCGCAAGTATTATATTGACAGACCAAACATTTCCTGCAAGGGAAATAACCAGTCAGATTGTGAAAAAAGGATGGTTTCTTTGGTGGATCAATAACATTAGGTGCCAGCTTGTTCCTGAGAGATGGAGCACCTCTAAAAACCACCTTAGGAGTATCAGGTAACAATGGTCCCAATATTTTATCCGTTTTTGAAACACTCCAATGGTGTTCGAAGACCTTTTTAATGTCTTTATATTGCATAGAGAAGGATGTCAGGAATGACCACTTAAATTCATCACTGGATTGTTTAGGTTTGTCCTGTAATAATAGCTGGCGATCTACATTGCTAGCATTCGCAATCTCTCTATCTAAGTCAGACGGGTTATAACCCTTCTCAACAAACCTATCTTTAAGTAATCCGGCCTGAGCCATATAGGTATCTAGATTAGTACAGTTCCTGCGTAGTCTTAAAAACTGACTCCTGGGAACTGATTTGATCCAGGAGCCATGGTGACAGCTATCAGTCGATATATAACCATTTCTGTCGGTGGACTTAAAGTGTGTACTAAAGCTAAAACTGCCCTCCATCCTATCAATGACCAGGTCCAGGAAATGAACAGAGGTGTTACTGGCCTTGAATGTCAGGGCAATGCCTCTGTCGTTAGTATTCAAGACTGTCATGAAATCCAACAAGTCCGCATGGCTACCCGTCCATAGGAGGAGGATGTCGTCTATGTACCGAGCCCACAGCAAAAGATGTGGGTTATTCATGGCATAGACGACATCCTCCTCCCACTTGGCCATGAACAGGTTGGCCAAGCTGGGAGCAAACTTTGCTCCCATGGCCACCCCCCTATGCTGGCGATAGTACTTGCCATTGAACCAGAAATAGTTCCGTTGTGTCGCAAACTCAATAAGGTCAACAATGAAGTTGATCTGGGGTGTGGCCAGGGAGATGTCCCTATTCAAAAAACATTTTACCGCATCCACACCCTCCCGGTGCGGAATGCAGGTGTACAAGGACGCTACATCCGCGGTGGCCATAATGAGGTCACCGGAATGGGAAACGTCTGTTAATATCCTGATCACATCCTTCGTATCCTTTAGATAGGATGGCATCTTACGTACAGAAGGCTGGAGGAAAAAAATCAATGTATTTCCCGATTCTAGAAGTGACTGAATCGATGCCACTGATTATAGGTCGACCTGGGGGGTGGAGGGGGTCCTTATGAACTTTGGGCAAATAATACATAACTGGAATCCGTGGGGTAAGGGGAACTAAAAATGATCTCTCTTTTTTGTTTAGAATATACGAATCATAACCTTTCGTTATCAAGTTCTTCAATTCTTTCTTATACTGGTGTGTTGGATTGCTTGATAGCTCGGTGTAAGTTTCTCGATCTCCTAAAATGCGATGCATTTCCTCTAAGTAATCTGTTTTGTTTAATAAGACTATGCCACCACCTTTGTCGGCGGGGCGAATGACCAAGTTTTTATTTTCACACAGAGTTTTAAGGCCCACTGTGGATAGAGGATTGTGAAATTTACGTTTAAGTGGAATCTTCGCTAGATCTCGTATCACTAGTTCTTTAAATAAATTAATGGTGGGTGGGAGTTGCGTTGGAGGGCTGAAGAGGGAGGGATTGGATAGATCGGAATGTACCGTACCTGACGTTGCCGCCCTGGCTACATTCCTGGTGGGGTTCGAGATGATATATCTTTGAACATGAATTTTTCTTATATACTTGTGAATATCGATGAACGTATTGAATTTATTGAATCTGTGTGGGGGGGCAAACTTAAGCCCCTTATTAAGGACACCTTTCTCTTCCTGCGTGAGAACAGTGTTGCTCAAGTTGAATACCCCCTGACACATTACGTTCTTTTTCGTTTTTCTTCTCTGGACCCTCCTCCCTCCTCTGGTCCCTCTCTTGTTTCCGGACCTCTTTTTTTGTTCAAGGGGTCCTCGCGAAAACCCCGGGTGATACGTGAGTCTGGATACGATTGTCTATAAGGAGATGGATCATACCCAGCGTTTGGAAACGGATAAACGTTTTCATTATAGTGGTCACGTAGCGGGGAGTATCTATTATAGGTAGAAATTGGTGGATGTCTATAATGTGATGAGGAGTTAGGGTAATATGGACGGTGAGGGGAGTCATGGTAGCGAACCGGGGAATCTCGATGATATGAATTCTCCCGTTCGCGATATTGATAATCATGACCATATTGCTCTCCCCTATTACCTCCTCTGCCTCTGCCTCTAGACTGATGCCCTCTCCCCCTGTGTTGATTTCTGGGGGTATGTGCATTAGACTGTCGTCCTATATGTGGGGGAGGACCTCCACCATATGGACGCCCTTTCTCAACAGTAAGTTTAGAACGAACCGGAGGGGGTTGCATGGGAGGGACATCTATAGCTTCATTGGGGGCATTAGTCTCCATAGTGACCTGCGGGGTGGGCGCTACAATGGATTTCTGCCAACCAAACACTTTACCCGCCTTATAGTCCCCAATATCACGAGAATACTTCTTATGCTTTTTAATTTTTTGTTCCCTGTCTTCCTTTGCAAGATGCGCTTGCAAGTTAGAAGACAGAGTGTTATATTCAACTGAGTTTTTATGAGGAAGTAGTTTGTCTTTCAGTTCCCTTATTTCTTGATCTAAATTAGAGAGGCGGATGCGCTTCCTATTATTAAGGAAATCGAGGAACTTGATCCCCGCATCATTAAAGTATTTGAACCAGGAATCTAGTTCAGCCTCCCCCTGTTGGGGTTGGACATCCCATCTAAGGCTGCGTGGGATCATACCTTCCGTGACATATTGTTATAGGAAGGCTAGATCCCATTGCAGGTGAAGTTCCGAAACCATAACGTTCTTTAACCTCATAAATAATCCTCCAACTTCTGTGTCATTGGTGGAAGCAACAAAAACACCTTCGGTATTGACTACCCGAGATGCACGATATTCGAAAACATCCATAGTGAAGTGGAATAAATACGCTGCTGCTATATTAAGTGTCTATACTGTAAACAAAATTTCAGGAAATATGATACAGCGCTGCGCTAAACAAACTAAGTAAGCAGCCAACACACCCGTAGACTTAGGGAAAACAGAACAACTAAAAAATGCACAGTGTGGCGCTATTAGGTGAATACAATATAAAAAAAGTAAGCATAAATATTTAAATCAAAAACCTCTCAAGTGAGCATTTGTGACAGTGACTAGTGAAAAAGTAACACATATGTGTATATAGATGAATTATGATAAGCATCAAAGGCAAAATCAAAATATAGAGTCCATAACACCAAAAAGAGAAGTCCGTGATAGCAGTGTGTAAATGGTATACAGGTATACTTCTTGTATATGCAGGAAGATCAATTAGACCCGGTAGCCTGGTAGATGAATGGACCATAAACGACCAGAGGTGCACAGAAATTTAAAAACGGTGCCAGGACCATCACCAGAAGGTATGGAGGCTTACCAGAAGTAGTGGCCTGAAATAGCATATGCTAGAACAGGTCAAGTAGGCTTGGTGACCAACTGGTCTGGATGTATTGTCTGGATAGATGTCATCACCACACCAACGGAGGGAAGGGGGGGAAGCAATCAGCAAGATTTCCTCGGAGATAATCACACCACCAAGCCAAGCGAAAGATTCATGTACCATGTGAAGGATGAAGACACTCACATAGTGTAATAACGTAATAACTTGGATTTATTAAAAACAGCAATAAAAAACAAACTCACATTTTGTGCAGATCAAACAGGCATGTAAATCATATAGCGGTAGTTGTGAGGGGTCCACCCGACATGTTTCAACTAAAAAAGTCGTCTTCTGGGGTGTGGAACCCTCTCTCCCCACCGCTCTATTTGTAGACAAAGAGTGACCCCCATTGGAAGTGTCCGAAACCGGAAGTAATTGAGATAACCCCATTTCCGGTCAGGGGGGCATATATAAAAGATTTAAAACCACATTAGTAGATTCACTATCAAGAAAACTCATAGTCCTGTGTGAGGTCCGAAATACAAGACTAATGTGTATTACTGTATAGATCGGCTTTGGTCCGGATAGTTAAATCCGTAACCAAGCCTCGCTCTCAGTCCCTGTATGTAGTGGGTGGAAGCGCCTCCACACAGCTGCGCTTCACCCTCACTATCAAGCCTCGTTCCAGCACGGTGGCGTGATGACATCACGCCCATAATTTACGTCCGTGCGTTCCAACGGTATAATCCAAGCCTCGTTTACGATCGGCCGTCGAATGACGTAATGACGTCACGCGCACGATCGAATAGCGATGGCGGTGCGCTCCAGGCCATAAGCCAAGCCTCATTTACAATTGGATTGGTCATATCCAGCAACTTAGTCATAACAGGAAGTGACACCCAACCTCCTATTGAAGGGACGAAAGAGACAGGAAATGTCAGCAAAGGAGGATATAATGCTGAAATTATGAGTAACTAATGAATATCTTTAAAAATTAATTAAAAAATCAAACAAATTAAACAAGTTATCTAACCTGTAGATAGTATACAGCGATACTTTATCTCATAATAATCAGTTCAGCTAAAAAGACTAAAAAAACTACCGGACACTGCCAGCAGGGGGCATCAAACCAGTATTATGTACAACCAAGATAATGAGTTAACATGTACAATACAATGGCATGAATGCAATTAGAGAGACATATCATATGTCTACCCAAACAATATCAGAATCATCTTATATCGGAAGGCATAATAAAAAAAACTATAAACTAAAAAGACTAGAAAGTATAGAGAGATCAAGTCTAAATTCAAGCCCGATTAATAAAGGAATTGATGTCCCTTCAGTGGTCATTCCTGACATCCTTCTCTATGCAATATAAAGACATTAAAAAGGTCTTCGAACACCATTGGAGTGTTTTAAAAACGGATAAAATATTGGGACCATTGTTACCTGATACTCCTAAGGTGGTTTTTAGAGGTGCTCCATCTCTCAGGAACAAGCTGGCACCTAATGTTATTGATCCACCAAAGAAACCATCCTTTTTTCACAATCTGACTGGTTATTTCCCTTGCAGGAAATGTTTGGTCTGTCAATATAATACTTGCGGTAGAAGGGCGAGTCATGACTTCACCTCTACTACAACTGGCCGTACATATGCAATCAAGCAATTTTGCACATGTGCTACCACCGGGATTGTCTACCTGCTAACTTGCCCTTGTGGCAAACAATATGTGGGCCGCACTATTAGATCTTTTACTGTACGTGTCTCAGAACATATTAACCTCATCAAGGCAGGTAGCACCAAACATACTGTCCCGAGACATTATAGGGAGTGCCATGACAGAAACCCTGCTGGCACCCAGTTTCTTGCCATAGATAGATACACGGCCCCATGGCGGGGGGGGTCGACTCTAAGGGGTGTCTCCCGTTTGGAGACATACTGGATCTATGAATTGGGGTCCCATTTTCCGCAGGGTATTAATGTAGAATGGGACATCAATTCCTTTATTAATCGGGCTTGAATTTAGACTTGATCTCTCTATACTTTCTAGTCTTTTTAGTTTATAGTTTTTTTATTATGCCTTCCGATATAAGATGATTCTGATATTGTTTGGGTAGACATATGATATGTCTCTCTAATTGCATTCATGCCATTGTATTGTACATGTTAACTCATTATCTTGGTTGTACATAATACTGGTTTGATGCCCCCTGCTGGCAGTGTCCGGTAGTTTTTTTAGTCTTTTTAGCTGAACTGATTATTATGAGATAAAGTATCGCTGTATACTATCTACAGGTTAGATAACTTGTTTAATTTGTTTGATTTTTTAATTAATTTTTAAAGATATTCATTAGTTACTCATAATTTCAGCATTATATCCTCCTTTGCTGACATTTCCTGTCTCTTTCGTCCCTTCAATAGGAGGTTGGGTGTCACTTCCTGTTATGACTAAGTTGCTGGATATGACCAATCCAATTGTAAATGAGGCTTGGCTTATGGCCTGGAGCGCACCGCCATCGCTATTCGATCGTGCGCGTGACGTCATTACGTCATTCGACGGCCGATCGTAAACGAGGCTTGGATTATACCGTTGGAACGCACGGACGTAAATTATGGGCATGATGTCATCACGCCACCGTGCTGGAACGAGGCTTGATAGTGAGGGTGAAGCGCAGCTGTGTGGAGGCGCTTCCACCCACTACATACAGGGACTGAGAGCGAGGCTTGGTTACGGATTTAACTATCCGGACCAAAGCCGATCTATACAGTAATACACATTAGTCTTGTATTTCGGACCTCACACAGGACTATGAGTTTTCTTGATAGTGAATCTACTAATGTGGTTTTAAATCTTTTATATATGCCCCCCTGACCGGAAATGGGGTTATCTCAATTACTTCCGGTTTCGGACACTTCCAATGGGGGTCACTCTTTGTCTAAAAATAGAGCGGTGGGGAGAGAGGGTTCCACACCCCAGAAGACGACTTTTTTAGTTGAAACATGTCGGGTGGACCCCTCACAACTACCGCTATATGATTTACATGCCTGTTTGATCTGCACAAAATGTGAGTTTGTTTTTTATTGCTGTTTTTAATAAATCCAAGTTATTACGTTATTACACTATGTGAGTGTCTTCATCCTTCACATGGTACATGAATCTTTCGCTTGGCTTGGTGGTGTGATTATCTCCGAGGAAATCGTGCTGATTGCTTCCCCCCCTTCCCTCCGTTGGTGTGGTGATGACATCTATCCAGACAATACATCCAGACCAGTTGGTCACCAAGCCTACTTGACCTGTTCTAGCATATGCTATTTCAGGCCACTACTTCTGGTAAGCCTCCATACCTTCTGGTGATGGTCCTGGCACCGTTTTTAAATTTCTGTGCACCTCTGGTCGTTTATGGTCCATTCATCTACCAGGCTACCGGGTCTAATTGATCTTCCTGCATATACAAGAAGTATACCTGTATACCATTTACACACTGCTATCACGGACTTCTCTTTTTGGTGTTATGGACTCTATATTTTGATTTTGCCTTTGATGCTTATCATAATTCATCTATATACACATATGTGTTACTTTTTCACTAGTCACTGTCACAAATGCTCACTTGAGAGGTTTTTGATTTAAATATTTATGCTTACTTTTTTTATATTGTATTCACCTAATAGCGCCACACTGTGCATTTTTTAGTTGTTCTGTTTTCCCTAAGTCTACGGGTGTGTTGGCTGCTTACTTAGTTTGTTTAGCGCAGCGCTGTATCATATTTCCTGAAATTTTGTTTACCCTGGACTTGTAGAGGGATTCGTAGAATTCCGCAAAACAGCGATATGCTCCCTTCCGGTGTATGGATCAGCTGTCCCGAGGGGTCCCGAATTTGTGAGATGCTCATCCCTCCCGCCTGTTCCCTGGAGAGCCAGGCCAACAAGTGGCCTGACCTCTCTCCCTGCTCAAAAATCCGTTGGGATTTGGCCAACATTTTCTTCTGGGTAAGAGAGGTACGGAGACGAACAACCTCCTTTGTCATAAGTTGTAATTGTGAATAGTGCATAGGGTCTCTGGTATGAACAAAAAGAGCCTCCCTCTCAGCCTTTATTAAGTCTGCCCTACGCTCCCTACGAACTCTGGCAATGATGGTCTGGTAATGTCCCCTCGTCGTGGCCTTAAAGGCATCCCACACAACTGTGGGGTCAGCCGAGCCCACATTTACTACCCAGAAGTCAAGCAACTCCGTTCTGAATTGAGAATCCACTGCAGTGTCTGAAATCCAAAATCTAGAGAGCCTCCATATCTTTTCTACTGGGCCCAGGGATAAGTCCAATGACAGCAACAAGGGTGCGTGATCGGAGATTCCCCTAAGCAGTATTTGTATGTCTGTGACCCGTGGGAGGACCGGGCTCCCTGCGAAGACCAAATCTATGCGGGAAAACATTCTGTGGGAGGCCGAGTGGCATGTATATGCCCTGGTCTGGGGGTGACGCCACCTCCAGACATCAGTCAAGCCATAGGTATCCACCCACTCAGCCAACCCAGGGCAATGATGTCCCGCAGAAGTTAGTCTGTCAAAATCCGGGTCAGGGACCAGATTAAAATCACCCAGTATAACATTATTGTCAGATGTAAAGTCGGCCATTTTTCTGGTGATCTGATTGAGCACCAAAAAGGAAGCCGGAGGAGGCCAATATAAGCCCACAATGGTCCACGTTAGAGAGTATATTTTAGCATGAATGATAACATACCGACCATCAGGGTCCAGGGCCAAATCCAAGAGCCGAAAAGGAAGTGATTTCAATACCAGAATAGTAACACCCCTAGAGAAAGTGGAGTGCGTAGAGTGGTAGTGGTGGCCCACCCATGTTTTTTTAAGGGCCAGAACCCTACTTCCTGTTAGGTGCGTTTCTTGGAGCACGCATATGTGTGGATTATAAGCTTTAATGAATTGGAACACCAGGGAACGCTTGACCAGGGAGTTCAGTCCCCTTGTGTTCCAGGAGATGACGTTAAGGAAGGACATGTTTACCTAGAATAATAAGAATGTTAGGATCAATGTAGGTCACGGCTCCTGGACTGGACCCCGGGACCCAAAACAGACACATCTGGAAACAGTGCAATGCTGATGAGTCAATTATTTTAGTACAATAACCAAAACCAAAACCAAACTAAAAACAGATGTAGGATCCTGATAACTGAAGTAAATGAAACTAGCCCCATTAGGGGAACTTTAGCCACCCCCCACCCCACCCGACCCCCCCCAAACTGAGGTGGGTTTCAATCCCGAACTTGTTCAGCTCGCCAGCTGCAACAGGGGGTCAGTGGAAGAGGCGAGCCCACCCCCCCCAGACTTCACACGGGGGGTAAGCAGCAGTTCAAGCGGCTTTCCACATATGAGATCTCCGCTACTGTAATACAGCAGGCTGTGAGGAACTAAAAAGTCAAACGAAGGGAAGTAGCTCATAGTGCGACCCCACAGTGAAGTCGATTCAGCATTAGGAGGATACACAGAACAAGAACTCCAGCACTCCTCAAGGGAACAAGCAAGTGTAAAGGAACTTCATATCTCAACAGTCTCCTGACCAAGTTCTTTGGCAGGGGCATTAACTTAAATTTCCTGATAGGGATAGTTAGCATCCCCCCGCAAGTCCGCACACACCATGGATTGAACTGGGCATAACCTGTGCAACAAAACTAAGTCATCCATGGGGTAGTTCGTGTGGTAACTCAGACCTGGGCCCATGGTTATTGTGAGTAAACAATGAAAAGGGTCATTCAGCACATACCGGTTAGGCATTCAGCGAATCTGTGGTAGCGAGTCCAGCCAGGCAGAGGCCTCTCCTGGTGTGGTAAAGAAACGAGTTGTCTCGCCGTCCTGGACTCTCAGGCGAGCAGTGAAGAGTACACTGTAGCGAATGTTACGTGATCGCAAAGCCACTTTAACTTGGTCGAAAGATTTCCAGAGTTTCTGGGTCTCCACCGAGTAGCTGGGGAAAATCATCAACTTAGAATTCTGGAATCTGAGGTCCCCAACATTTCTGGAGGTGCGGATAACTTTGTCTCTGTCTCTGAAGTTGAGGAGATGGAGAATGAAGGTGCGGGGAGGGGATCCAGGAGGCCCCGGCTTAGGCGGGATGCGGTGTGCCCTTTTGACCGTGTAGTAGGGTGACCAATGGGCCTCGGGTAAAAGGTCACGCAACAGACCCTCTATGAAGGAGGTAGGATTATTCCCCTCCGCCCCCTCTGGTAAACCAACAATGCGAAGATTATTGCACCAGTTCCTGTTCTCTGCGTCTTTGGCTCTGTATTCAAGGGCCTTTACTTTGGTTTGAAGCATACGGAGTGATGCTACATGTTCCGCGATGGTATCTTCAGTGGTACTCAGTCTTTGCTCCGTCTCAGTGACTTGCGACCTAAGTTTGTCTATATCTTGGCGGATAAGACCCATATCCAGCTGAACAGCTTCAATTTTTGTTGTTAACGTAGATTGGCAAGTAGCTATGGCCGCCATGACGTCCTACAGCCAGGGGTGTCGAGAGTCATCCGACTCCATGATGTTCGTCTGCGAGGCTCTGTGGGCACTGCGTGTAGTGAGAGCCACCCGGAGGGGGGAAAGTGGGCGTCTGAGGGAAGTCCGACTGTGGTGGAAAGGTCAACCTCTTGCCCCCTTTACTATATTTTGCACTGGAGTTCCTGCGCCTCATTCAGGTGTTTGGGGCCCTGATCTGGGCAATAGTCAATAACTGGCTGTGGGAGTCTGTCTGTGGGGTCAGGGGTATTCAGGCAGTAGGTACAGTGCAGTCTTCCCCCTCACCTGTGATTGTGTGGTGCAGGAGCAGTCCTCTTCAGGCCTCCACAGGCCTACAGGGGTATTCAGCCCAGCCACCGCCCGTCACAACCGGGATGTCAGGGGTGGAGATGCTTCAGGAGTTGTTCCGCTTCCCAGGCAGCGGTCTCCAGCTGTCTCAGGGCCCCTTCTTCCAGGCCACCGGGGTCGGGCACTCCTCCAGCCAGTCTGATAGCTGTGGACCCTCAGGAAAGGCTGCGGCCGCGGCCTAGTTAAACGTGGGGAGGAAAGAGGGACCAGGCCCAGAGCACGGCCTATGTTTAAACCAGGGCCAACTCTCCTGCCCCCATCCGTGGTCCGTGGTAGCCGGTGAGACCCGACAGCAGAGCCGATCACACCAGGGATCTCCCGACTCGCGGCATGGCCCGCCAGGAAAGGCAGCCGCTTCGGCCTAAGCGTCCGGGGTAGGCCGGGAGTGTCCGGCGGGACGCTGATCGTGGCCCAGGAACAAAAATCCTCCTCACTCTGCAGTAGTCAGGGAGTCCCTGGATCCCCCCGGTCAGTAGGGATGAGTTTGCAGAAGATTAGGTGCCGATGGATCCGGATTTAAATTACTGATTAGCGGAGCTCTCTAAAAAAGCAGCCGCTCACAGCGCCATCTTGGCCACGCCCCCATGTGTAGGTATTTTAGTTCCCAGTATTGTACTGGTGAGCCAGGGGTAAAGGGAAAGACCTGGTATATAGGATGCTTCTATTGTACCCCAGATTGTGGCAGGACAAGGTAAGAGCCATCCCTTGAGTTGTGTCAGTAGAGAGGCTAGATAGTAGTCAGCAAAATCAATATAACCTGCTCCTCCTACTGATTGATGTTTAATGAGCATGGGCGCAGCGAGATTTTTTACCTTGCCATATAAATTTGGTAAGCATGGATTGAAGCGATTTAAAGTAAGTAGTTGGGAGTGGGATAGCTAGAGTTCTAAATAGATAGAGGAGCTGGGGTAGATGTAGCATTTTGAATGCCGCTAGCCTTCCTATCCATGAGAATTCAAATTTCACTAGATTAGTAAGGTCCTGTTGTAGCTTGGTGTGATATGGAATAAAATTTGTTTGGAATAGAGTTTTAGTGGATTTGGTCAGCTGTATTCCTAGGTAGGGTATACTATTATCTGCCCATACATAGGGATTAGGGATGAGCTTCGTGTTCGAGTCGAACCCATGTTCGACTCGAACATCGTCTGTTCGTGTGGCGCATCACGGCCCATAATTCACTGCGGCATCGCAATGCATTGCTGGCTGATGATTGGCCAAGCATGCACTATGACCCGCATGCTTGGCCAATCACAGCGCCGTCTGAACAGAGAGCCATAATTGCCCAAAGCCAAGGAGGCTTTGGCCAATTATGGCTCAGGGGATTTAGTACACGCCCCACACTATATAAGGCCGCCTGCAGGGCGGCCCTGTGTAGTGTGTGTTCCGGCGTTCATTGAGTGAGAGAGAGAGACAGACAGTGACATTTAATTTGAGTTAGATAGATTAGGCAGAACAGTCAGTCAGTTTAGCTGTACTTACAGTGTATTGTGTATATATATGCATCCCAGGTTTTGCATATATATATATACACTGTATTCAGTTTAGCTAGATCCGTTCCTGTTATCTTCCTACTGACAGGCAGGCTTGTCTTGTTACAGTATTTACAGCTACCTGAAGAAAATTGCTGGTGTTCTTTTGATCCTATTAGTACCACAGTGAGGCAGCTAGACTATTTACAGTTAGTGCAGTGTGTCCTGCTCACAGTGTTCAGCTAGATCCGTTCCTGTTATCTTAATACTGACAGGCAGGCTTGTCTTGTTACAGTATATACAGCTACCTGAAGAAAATTACTGGTGTTCTTTTGATCCTATTAGTACCACAGTCAGGCAGCTAGACTATTTACAGTTAGTGCAGTGCGTCCTGCTCACAGTGTTCAGCTAAAACTACAAGTTCGTGTAGTGAGACCTCTGCACAGTGTTCATCTCAAGCTACAAGTTAGTGCAGTGCGTCCTGCTCACAGTGTTCAGCTAAAACTACAAGTTAGTGCTCTGCGTCCTGCTCACAGTGTTCAGCTAAAAATACAAGTTAGAGCTGTGCGTCCTGCTCACAGTGTTCAGCTAAACCTACAAGTTGGTGTAGTGAGACCTCTGCACAGTGTTCATCTAAAGCTACAAGTTAGTGCAGTGCGTCCTGCTCACAGTGTTCAGCTAAAACTACAAGTTAGTGCTGTGCGTCCTGCTCACAGTGTTCATCTAAAAATACAAGTTAGTGCTGTGCGTCCTGCTCACAGTGTTCAGTTAACCTACAAGTTGGTGTAGTGAGACCTCTGCACAGTGTTCATCTAAAGCTACAAGTTAGTGCAGTGCGTCCTGCTCACGGTGTTCAGCTAAAACTACAAGTTAGTGCTGTGCGTCCTGCTCACAGTGTTCAGCTAAACCTACAAGTTGGTGTAGTGAGACCTCTGCACAGTGTTCATCTAAAGCTACAAGTTAGTGCAGTGCCTCCTGCTCACAGTGTTCAGCTAAAACGACAAGTTAGTGCTGTGCGTCCTGCTCACAGTGTTCAGCTAAACCTACAAGTTGGTGTAGTGAGACTTCTGCACAGTGTTCATCTAAAGCTACAAGTTAGTGCAGTGCCTCCTGCTCACAGTGTTCAGCTAAAACTACAAGTTAGTGCTGTGCGTCCTGCTCACCGTGTTCAGCTAAAAATACAAGTTAGTGCTGTGCGTCCTGCTCACAGTGTTCAGCTAAACCTACAAGTTGGTGTAGTGAGACCTCTGCACAGTGTTCATCTAAAGCTACAAGTTAGTGCAGTGCGTCCTGCTCACAGTGTTCAGCTAAAACGACAAGTTAGTGCTGTGCGTCCTGCTCACAGTGTTCAGCTAAACCTACAAGTTGGTGTAGTGAGACCTCTGCACAGTGTTCATCTAAAGCTACAAGTTAGTGCAATGCGTCCTGCTCACAGTGTTCTGCTAAAACTACAAGTTAGTGCTGTGCATCCTGCCTCACAGTGTTCAGCTAAAACTACAAGTTAGTGTGGTGTGTCCACCTCACAGTGTTCAGCTAAACCTACAAGTTATTTTTTTGCGAGCTCTGCACAGTGTTCACCTAAAGCTACCTGTAGAAGGTTGGTGGTGTTTTCCTGATCCTATCACTACCGCAGGCAGCTAAAAAAGCTACAAGTTAGTTTTTTGCGAGCTCTGCACAGTGTTCAGCTAAAGCTACCTGTAGAAGGTTGGTGGTGTTCTCATACTACAGGCAGGCAGTTTTTGCTAGCTGCAGTATCAGTATATATATATATATATATATATATATATATCTCCCAGCTTAGTGCAGCTACAGGCCATTAGTATGTCTGGAAGGCCAAGAAGGAGAGCCAGACAGTCACAAGCCAATAAGAGAGGGCAAGCAGGCTCTGTGTCTAGTGCTGGTCATGGAGACGGTGCATCCTCATCAGCACGTGTCCGTGGGACACGCTTGGCCTTTTTTTTGGCAGCTGGCCATGTTGAGCCGCAACATGCGGAAGACTTGGTCGAGTGGATGACCAAGCCGTCCTCATCCTCCTCATCCTCTCTCACCCATGCCCAGGGTACTTTGTCGGGCAAAGCAGCGGCCTCTTCCCTCGGCTCAATGTTATCAGTGACTCCTTCCCTAGCCCCACCATGTCCTCCTGAGGAGTCCCTCGAACTGTTTGACCACAGTGTTGGGTACATGCTCCAGGAGGATCCCCAGCGTTTGGAAGGCTCTGATGATGATACTGAGCTCGATGAAGGCAGTAACATGAGCACGGACAGAGGGGGTGCCCAAGAAGGACAGCAATCTGGCAGTCATGCTCCCCCTGCTGCAGCATACTGCCAGGTTTGCTCCAGTGATGAGGAGGGAGGGGATGATGAGGTCACTGACTCAACGTGGGTGCCTGATAGGAGAGAGGAGGAGGAGGAGGAGGCGGCACATCACCAACGAGGCAGGATGCCCTCCAGGGGCCAGCCTAAGGGCAGCACATTGACAGCATCACACCCCAAAGCTCCACATGTGCAGGGCGCTGCAGTCTCTGCGCGTTATTCAAAAAGTTCTTTGGTGTGGGCCTTTTTTGAGACGAGTGCATCAGATCGCACCGCTGCTATTTGCAACATATGTCTCAAGCGTATCTCGCGTGGCCAAAACATCTCCCACTTGGGTACCACATGCTTGACCAGACATATGTTGACCTGCCATGCAGTTCGTTGGCAAGCGTATCTAAAAGACCCACACCAAAGAACAAAGAGGACCTCTCCTTGCTCCTCATCAGCTGAGATTTCCAACCCCACTATACCTTCAGTCCTCTCTGAGACCTGCACTGAGAGAATGAAGGTGTAGAATTAGGTGTGTCACAGCCAAGTACTTGTGGGCAATCTGCTTTTGGTACACCAACGTCAGATTGTACCAGGCAAATTTCCCTGCCCCAGCTGCTGCACCGCCGAAAGTAGTTTGCTCCCAGCCATCCACATGCCCAACGGTTGAATGCTAGCTTGGCAAAATTGCTAGCACTTCAACTGCCTGAAAAGTGCGAATCGTCTCTCACTAAACTTCTACTAACACGGGGCGTGACCGGAAGGGCGGGTGTCTGATGAGTGGCTGCATGGAGTGAGTGAGAGCAGGGACGCTGTGTGCTCCGTCCCACCCCCGTTCTCATCGCTCTCCCCGGCCACAGGAACGGCGCCTCGGACGGCCCTGACCCCTCAATGGAGGTCTGCTTCCATGAGCTCGGAGCCGTACTGACCCCTCTGCTTCTCAGCTAAGAGCTCTCCTGATCTTCTGATCTCCGGATGTTTGGTGAAGGCTGAGGAATCCTCGGGGAGGGATGTTATCCCCTGCACGCTGCAGCAGCTTTCACTTTCGCTTTCACTGCTGTACTCTCATGCCAGGCACGGAGTAGAAGTCGGCTGGAGCTGGTATATTATAGCTTTTTATATGGTATATGGTAACCGGATTCTGTTGTAAAAAATATGTGAGAACCCCTGATTCAGAAGTAACCCCAGGTAGCCCCCTGGTAGATCCTGGTAAATTGGCATCTGCACAGTAATATAACTAGGTTTCAGCAGTCTGTCTCACCTACTGTTTGGTGGTACTAAACGTGTGAATAAGAGTGAACTAATATAAGAAGCAAAATATATTTCCTTTTTTTCCTTTTTTGTTGTTGGCTTTGGGTGGGTTGTTGATACGCGTGGGGGAAGACAAGCAGCGGGGGGTCCCCTTGATACTAAGATTATATCAACCCCCCTATATTTAGGTGGGACCATTATAAATTATAAACTATAAGTTAGTTAAAAAGCCCTTGGCTCCTCAGTGACTACACGCATACCTGCGTACATACCTAACTAACCATAGACTGCTGGCGACTGCCTTAGCGGCATTTAACCAGTTGCGCAAGACTGCGGTGAAGGAGGGAGGTTGCATTAAGTATTGCTGTAGCCGAGGCGCTCTTGGGAGAGGGGAGAGGGGAGCTAACCCACCCCGGCCGCTTAAGGTATTGTAGTTTCCCCCTGTGTGAAATTCACCCCCCGTGTCGGGGTGTGTGGGGGCGGAGAGAGCCCCCCCCCCTCCACACACCCGCCACACACTCCACTTTTAAGGCAACAAGGTGGTTATCCTGTTCAGCGGGTAGATAAGGGTGGAGAGACGCTGCTAAATTCTTGCTGTCAAACTATTTGTATACCAATAGGAGTGAATGATGCAGAATCTACGCTCCTCTAAAGAGAAAAATCCGCAGCACGCTGCGGCAGCAGCAGCAGCAGCAAAACTGGAGCAATATGCTCATGCCCCCGCTCTGACCCCCCCAAAAAAGGGGACGCAGCAAAAGAGCCAACAGGGGGGGACATCGGACAGGAAAAGCCAGGGCCAGCCACATTCACAGTCCCTAGGGGGTGTGTTGGCAACCCAGTCTTCCAAAACAATATGTAATAAAGAGCCAGAGCTAAGTGATCATAACACGAATGTGAGCCCGGAGTCAATGAACGACCCGAATCTGCCCCTGAATAGAGAACCAACTTTAATGGATGTATTTATGGCTGTAGGGGTGTGTAATAGCTCGCTCAAAGATCTCTGTGAACAGATGAAAGGTCTCAAAGCAGATCTTTTAATGGTTAGACAAGAGCTACAGAAGACGGCAGAGAGAACAACCGTCCTGGAAGAAAGGGTTAGTGGGCTAGAAGACAATGTGCACCCAATAATCAAAGAATTAAAATGGCTGAGGGAACAGTTATCTAAACAGGCCTCTAAAATGGATGAGATGGAGAATAGGAGTAGAAGAGATAATGTGAGATTGATAGGTCTACCTGAAAGGAGTGAGGGCGCCAATCCAATAGCATTTCTAGAAAAGTGGTTAGGGGAGCTAATCGGGAAAGAACTGTTCTCGGCTTCGTTCTCCATCATAAGAGCTCACAGGATCCCTCTCAGGGCACCACAAGAGGGGGGCCACCCGAGACCCCTCCTCCTGAGATTTCTTAATTACCAGGATAAAGTGACTCTGCTGCGGAAGATTAGGGAAGCAGGGGAGGTCTTCTTTAATGGGGCAAAAATATCATTCTACTCCGACTTTTCTCCGGACTTGCAGAAGCGTAGAGCAGAGTTTACCCAGGTAAAACGCAACCTACAAAAATTTAAGCTGCCCTATGCTCTTCTTTACCCAGCGAGGTTGCGGATTGTGGCCCTGGGGGAGACTCTGTTTTTTAACGCCCCTGTTGAAGTTGAGAAGTGGCTGGAAGACAACAGAGGAAAAATTATGAACCCCACGTAGAGAGCGGGGGAGCATATAACAGACCGGAGTGATGATAGGATGATACGACAGGGCTCTGGGAGATATAGGGGCTGCAGTTTTATATTTGTTACTTTGATCTGTCTTATTTTTTTTTTTTTTTTGGCTCCGGTGGGGGGTGCATCTCAAAGATTTTACCATTTCCCGGCACCCGTTAACGGTTTTTGTTACGAAGGACGGGACAGGATGGGTGCACACAGCTGCTTGGGGGTAGGGTGGTGTGGGGTGGTGAGCGGAAGAATTGGTGTAAAAGGGTGGTGTTAGTGTAAGAGGTAGTGGTCATGGTAAACCCCCAGGGGTTACACCTAGAGTGGTGGGTAGGGAAGGGGGGGGGGGATGGGGTGGGAGGGTAGGGGAGATTAGGTGGGGTGGGAAGGGAAGGGGGGAGAATTTGGGAGGGAAGGGAAATAGGGTGGGAAAATCACTTGTTACAAACACCTACATCATCAGAAATCACACTGGAGACCTTTTGGCCTCCACTTACAGATTATCGTTACACATGCAGGCACTCTTTGTAGAATATTTTAATAAAGTAGGGTAGTGTTGATTAAATTAAGCAGGCATTTTAGAATCCACAATATGCACACATTTGGAATTAATACAGCAGCTGCTGGGAGAGCTCCTCCTTTCTCTTCATCTTTTTCTTTTCCTTTTTTCTTTTTCTTTTTTTTGAGTAAAGAGGCGCATAAAATTCACTTTATAAAAACAATAGGGACATATAGGGCAATACTTGTTGTGACAAGGCAGGCTCTTTAGAATCTAGATGCCAGTTGGGACCTTGAAAAAAGGATCCTGGAATGTTAGGGGCCTGGGTTCTTCCCTTAAAAGGCTGGCAGTGTTCTCCGTGCTGGAGAGTTCTGGGGTAGACCTGGTCTGTCTGCAGGAAACCCACCTAACTAGGGATACCAGCCAGCAGCTACAGACGAAAAAATTTCAATATCAACTTCATGCATTTCACTCCTCTTTTAGTAGGGGGGTGAGTATCTTTGTGAAAACTGGGGTAAAATTTTCCTGCAGACAGACTAGTATAGACGATCTGGGTAGATATATTTTTTTATACTGCTCTATTGACGGTGTCATGTTTGTGGTGGCAAATATATATATCCCCCCTCCCTTTAATTTGGACACACTGTTTAGATTACATAAATTTCTGTTGGATAAAAGGGAATGCCCGATAGTAGTCGTCGGGGACTTTAATGAGGTCCTAGATAGAAAATTGGATAGATTCCCGATACGACAACTCTCAGAGGAATCAGGGAAGACCCGTTTAAGCCTATTTCTGGAAGAAGTAGGGTTAGTAGATTTATGGAGGGTGCGAAATCCAGGCGCGCTGCAATACACCTGCTGTTCTATGTCACACTCCACGCTCTCAAGGATAGACCTAGCCCTGGGAAATGCCAGGGCACTGCAGCTGCTAGAAAAAATTGCATATTGGCCAAGAGGTATCTCAGACCATTCTCTTATGGCGGTTACACTAAATGTAGGAGAGTCTAAGCCTAGGAAGAGTTGGAGCGTGAGCCCACACTGGTTCGAAGTAATTAAGAAATCGGATGGGATTCTCCCTGCTTTAAGGGAATTTGTGGAGTTTAATCAGGGCTCGGCGGCTCCCCCTGTGCTATGGGACACCCTCAAGGCATTTCTTAGAGGGGTTCTAATACAGCAGATGGCTAAATTTAATAAAGAGGTTAGGAGTGAGGAAGAGGGTACTCTGAGGGAAGCTCTCGAGGCCGAAAATAACTTCATCAGAAACCCAACCCCGGAGCTGGAAAGCACCTGGCAAGAGAAACAACAAAAGTATAAATTAGTGGTCATGCAGAAGGCGGAGACTAGGCACCTTCTCCAGAGACAGGAATTCATGGTGGAGGGGGAAAGAGTTGGAAGAACACTGGCTATGCTTGTAAAATCAAATGCGGCTCCATCCACGGTCCTCGCTATTAGATCACAGAGTGGAGATTAACTTCAAGCACCCCAGAAATCGTACAAGCCTTTAGGGGGTATTATAAAAAACTGTACTCCTCGCAGAAAAGGGGCAAGGAGGCGCTGATGGAGGACTTTTTGGAGGGGCTAACGACTCCTACCATATCACAGGAAGAAAGCGCCATATTAGACGCCCCAATAACGGTAGTAGAACTGCAACAAGCAGTAGCGGGCATGGCAAGTCTTAAGTCACCCGGGCCCGATGGCCTTCCAAGCGAGACATATAAGCAGTATGGTGAAGTGCTGATCCCGGAACTACTAAAAACTTTGGAAGGGTCACTTGAGGGGGGCCAGTTGCCTGCTTCAATGTTAGAAGCAACAATTACTGTACTACAGAAGGAAGGGAAAGACCCACTGGATGTAGCTGCTTATAGGCCAATTTCTCTACTTTGTACTGACGTAAAAATTCTAGCCAAGGTGCTAGCAGTAAGATTGAACGGAGTTATTCATAAACTGGTACACGAAGACCAGGCGGGCTTTATAGCCAATAGATCTACGAGCCTGAACATTAGAAGAGCATTTCTGAATTTACAGTCACCATCGGAAAATGTAGGCTCGAGAGCGTTAATGACCCTCGATGTATCTAAGGCTTTTGATAGCGTGGAGTGGGGCTATATATGGCGCGTATTAGAGATATTCGGTTTTGGCACGGCTTTTATAAGGTGGATTAGAATGTTATATACCCGCCCTAAGGCTAGACTAAAAATTAACAACAAATTTTCAGATTGGTTTGAGCTGGAGAGGGGGACTAGGCAGGGGTGTCCCCTCTCTCCTTTGCTGTTCGCATTGGCGATGGAACCCCTGGCCATCGCTATAAGGGAAAGCAGAGCGTTAACTGGCTTTCTGCGAAAATCGGGAGAAGAAAAAATTGCACTATATGCGGATGACATCTTGTTATTCCTGGGGGATTCGAGAAACTCCCTACTGAGTGCGATGAGGATAGTGAAGGACTTCGGTAGCTTCTCTGGTTTAGAGATAAACTGGGAGAAGTCCGAATTTATGCCGATAGATCCCAACAGCGAGTTAACAACATGCGATATACCCCAGATGGTAAGGGTAGATGCCTTGAAATACCTGGGAATAGTTCTGACGAAGGACCCAACCCGATATATCAGTACAAATCTTGTCCCTCTTTTAACAAAACTGAAACAAAAAATAGGAATTTGGAGGCGTCTCCCCCTGTCCACCGCAGGAAGATGTAGCTTAATAAAAATGGTCTGGATGCCACAATTGCTATATATCCTGCACAACTCGCCAGTCTGGATAGGCAAGAAGTGGTTTAAAAGAATTGATACCCTCTTTAGGGAGCTGATTTGGAAGGGGAAGCAAGCCAGGATTCGACTTCGAGTGCTTCAGCTACCCACACGAGAGGGGGGTTTTGCCCTCCCACACCCCGGGCGCTACTTTTTAGCAACTCAGCTACAACAGCTGCTAGGATGTGGGATACCGAATGGTGGAACCCCCAATGGCAAACTGCTACTGCTAAGCACTTCACACAACACCCTAGTTGAAACCCTAGAGGCGGATATGTTCCATGATAACTATCCAACTATCAAGCTGCTAATTAAACTCTGGAAAACAGTCAAGAAAATGATGGGATATGATGACCCAACAGTTTACACTCCTATTTGGAATAACCCTAACTTACAGGAAGTTCTTAAAATAGGTACTTTTGGGGAATGGGTGAATCTTGGCATCAGAAGGCTAATCCAGCTTTATAACGACACCAAGCTAAAGAGTTTCCCGGAATTAGTAGGGGAATTCAAGCTACCTCAGAGCTCTTTCTTCCTATACCTCCAGCTAGAACATGCTCTTAAAGCACAATTTAAAGCCCAGACTCTGCGCTGGGAAGAAATGCCTCTACTTCAGTGCATAATGCAGGTAAACCCTACCAGAGGTCTAATCTCAAGAATTTACGACCAACTAAGTAAACCAGATAACAGCGGGGGGATACTCCTTGGATTAAAAGCCAAATGGGAAGAGGATATAGGGGGAATGACCCAGGAACAATGGGCGAAAACCCTGGAACTGAGTGTACAGGTCTCGGTGTCCCCTTCACAGCGGCTCTCTCATCTACTTTTGTTGAATAGATCCTACTATACACCTAAAAGACTTTTTAAATTTGGGGGAAGGCCTAATGACAACTGTCCCAGATGTCAGAGGTCGGGAGACCTCATCCACATGTTGTGGAGGTGTCCCAAGCTATTTAGATATTGGGAAGAAGTGACCGGAAACCTGGGAAGTACTTTTGGCACTTTAGTAGTAAAAGAGGCCATAACCTGCATCCTGGGGTATAGAAGAGTTCTGGGGGAGAGACTGAGCACTACACTGGCCATCACGCGGGCCCTGTTTCAGGCTAGGAAGATGATAACACTAAGATGGCAATCAAAAGATCCCCCCTCGGTGAAAGGCTGGATCTCCACTATAAATGAAACTCTGAGTAGGGAAAGGGTGGAGTATATAAAGAGAGGCAACCTTCAGGAATTTGAAAGCATGTGGAAGCCATGGCTAGAGAAAGTGGGTGCTCCCTAGCAGGCAAGGCGTAGGATCAGTCCAAGAGAGGGGCCTTTGGGGACTATATAGGTAACTGAGATCCTCGAGATCAAGGAGCGCTATAGTAAAGTGATTTTGATACGCATATTTTCTTTCCGCTTTTTCTTTTTTATTGTTTTTTCCTATTTTGATTAAATAAATAATCTTGATGGTTTGCGGGTTAAATTTTGGGGGGGGGGGGGGGTTGATTTGGGAATAAGTAAACTTTTTGTGTAATTCTGGGCAGCTCAGCAAAGAACAGGCATGGGGAGCCAATAAGTCTCCTATTATATATCCCTTTCCTGTTTTTCCTTCAGCTTTTCTATTTTTTTTTGTTTCCTTAAACGAGTCCCCTCCCCCCTTAGCCTGACCCAGAAAAGGATAAAGATCCACCAGTCACTGGGCTTTAAGGCCACTATAGACTGAGTATAGGAGTTGGGAATAAGGGAGGACTTGCTGCTAAATTGGCATATTAAGGTATTCAGAGGGACGATAAAAAAGGAATTAGATGTATTGCAATATCCACAATGATGCAAACCGGAGAAGGCGACCAGTCAATGCACATCGAGCTGATTTAGCCCTCTGCTTATTGGTTTCTGAAGTGGAAAAAAAAGAAAAAAAAAAAAAAAGCTACAAGTTAGTGCAGTGCGTCCTGCTCACGGTGTTCAGCTAAAACTACAAGTTAGTGCTGTGCGTCCTTCTCACAGTGTTCAGCTAAACCTACAAGTTGGTGTAGTGAGACCTCTGCACAGTGTTCATCTAAAGCTACAAGTTAGTGCAGTGCCTCCTGCTCACAGTGTTCAGCTAAAACTACAAGTTAGTGCTGTGCGTCCTGCTCACCGTGTTCAGCTAAAAATACAAGTTAGTGCTGTGCGTCCTGCTCACAGTGTTCAGCTAAACCTACAAGTTGGTGTAGTGAGACCTCTGCACAGTGTTCATCTAAAGCTACAAGTTAGTGCAGTGCGTCCTGCTCACAGTGTTCAGCTAAAACGACAAGTTAGTGCTGTGCGTCCTGCTCACAGTGTTCAGCTAAACCTACAAGTTGGTGTAGTGAGACCTCTGCACAGTGTTCATCTAAAGCTACAAGTTAGTGCAATGCGTCCTGCTCACAGTGTTCAGCTAAAACTTCAAGTTAGTGCTGTGCATCCTGCCTCACAGTGTTCAGCTAAAACTACAAGTTAGTGTGGTGTGTCCACCTCACAGTGTTCAGCTAAACCTACAAGTTATTTTTTTGCGAGCTCTGCACAGTGTTCACCTAAAGCTACCTGTAGAAGGTTGGTGGTGTTTTCCTGATCCTATCACTACCGCAGGCAGCTAAAAAAGCTACAAGTTAGTTTTTTGCGAGCTCTGCACAGTGTTCAGCTAAAGCTACCTGTAGAAGGTTGGTGGTGTTCTCATACTACAGGCAGGCAGTTTTTGCTAGCTGCAGTATCAGTATATATATATATATATATATATATATATATATATATATATATATATATATATATATCTCCCAGCTTAGTGCAGCTACAGGCCATTAGTATGTCTGGAAGGCCAAGAAGGAGAGCCAGACAGTCACAAGCCAATAAGAGAGGGCAAGCAGGCTCTGTGTCTAGTGCTGGTCATGGAGACGGTGCATCCTCATCAGCACGTGTCCGTGGGACACGCTTGGCCTTTTTTTTGGCAGCTGGCCATGTTGAGCCGCAACATGCGGAAGACTTGGTCGAGTGGATGACCAAGCCGTCCTCATCCTCCTCATCCTCTCTCACCCATGCCCAGGGTACTTTGTCTGGCAAAGCAGCGGCCTCTTCCCTCGGCTCAATGTTATCAGTGACTCCTTCCCTAGCCCCACCATGTCCTCCTGAGGAGTCCCTCGAACTGTTTGACCACAGTGTTGGGTACATGCTCCAGGAGGATCCCCAGCGTTTGGAAGGCTCTGATGATGATACTGAGCTCGATGAAGGCAGTAACATGAGCACGGACAGAGGGGGTGCCCAAGAAGGACAGCAATCTGGCAGTCATGCTCCCCCTGCTGCAGCATACTGCCAGGTTTGCTCCAGTGATGAGGAGGGAGGGGATGATGAGGTCACTGACTCAACGTGGGTGCCTGATAGGAGAGAGGAGGAGGAGGAGGAGGCGGCACATCACCAACGAGGCAGGATGCCCTCCAGGGGCAAGCCTAAGGGCAGCACATTGACTGCATCACACCCCAAAGCTCCACATGTGCAGGGCGCTGCAGTCTCTGCGCGTTATTCAAAAAGTTCTTTGGTGTGGGCCTTTTTTGAGACGAGTGCATCAGATCACACCGCTGCTATTTGCAACATATGTCTTAAGCGTATCTCGCGTGGCCAAAACATCTCCCACTTGGGTACCACATGCTTGACCAGACATATGTTGACCTGCCATGCAGTTCGTTGGCAAGCGTATCTAAAAGACCCACACCAAAGAACAAAGAGGACCTCTCCTTGCTCCTCATCAGCTGAGATTTCCAACCCCACTATACCTTCAGTCCTCTCTGAGACCTGCACTGAGAGGAATGAAGGTGTAGAATTAGGTGTGTCACAGCCAAGTACTTGTGGGCAATCTGCTTTTGGTACACCAACGTCAGATTGTACCAGGCAAATTTCCCTGCCCCAGCTGCTGCACCGCCGAAAGTAGTTTGCTCCCAGCCATCCACATGCCCAATGGTTGAATGCTAGCTTGGCAAAATTGCTAGCACTTCAACTGCTGCCTTTTCAGTTGGTAGACTCTGCCCCCTTCCGTGAGTTTGTGGAATGTGCGGTTCCTCAGTGGCAGGTACCCAAACGCCACTTTTTCTCACGGAAGGCGATTCCGGCTCTCTACCGGCATGTGGAAGGCAATGTCCATGCCTCGCTGGACAGGGCGGTCAGCGGTAAGGTGCATATTACCGCTGACTCATGGTCCAGCAGGCATGGACAGGGACGTTACCTAAGTTTCACGGTGCATTGGGTGACTCTGCTGGCAGCTGGGAAGGATGCAGGACAAGGTGCAGTAGTGTTGGAGGTTGTTTTGCCACCACGCCTCCAAAATGCTAATGATTGTGACACACCTCTCTCCTCCACCCCCTCCTCTTCTTCTTCCTCCATGGCCTCTTCCTGTGCTTTGTCCTCGGAACCAGCGGTGCTCCGTAGCTGTTCAAGGGGCTACGCAAGTACGCAGGCCAAAAGATGCCATGCGGTGCTTGAGCTGGTGTGCTTGGGGGACAGGAGCCACACTGGGGCAGAGGTTCTGTCAGCTCTGCAGGGGCAGGTTCAGAGGTGGTTGACGCCACGCCAACTTAAGGCAGGAATGGTGGTTTGCGACAATGGCACCAACCTCCTCTCTGCCCTCCGACAGGGACAAATGACCCATGTGCCCTGTTTGGATCACGTCCTTAACTTGGTGGTGCAGCGGTTCTTGGGCAGGTACCTGGGCTTACAGGATGTCCTGAGGCAGGCCAGGAAAGTCTGTGTGCATTTCCGCCGGTCATATAATGCCAGTGCTCGGCTGACGGACCTCCAAAAGGAGTTTAACCTGCCCAAGAACAGCCTAATCTGTGACATGCCCACCAGGTGGAACTTAACGTTGGCCATGCTGCAGCGGCTGCACACGCAGCAGAGGGCCATTAATGAGTACCTGTGTGACTATGGCACTAGGACAGGGTCAGGGGAGCTTGTTTTTTTTTCCCCACGCCAGTGGGCCATGATCAGGGATGCATGCACTGTCCTGTCACCATTTGAGGAGGCCACGAGGATGGTGAGCAGTGACAGTGCATGCATCAGTGACACTGTCCCCCTTGTCCACCTGTTGGAGCACACGCTGCGTGGAATAATGGACAGGGCACTTGAGGCAGAACAGAGGCAGGAAGAGGAGGACTTCCTTAGCTCTCAAGGCCCCCTTTATCCAGACAGTGTTCCTGCGTGCCCGCCGATCACACAGGAAGAGGAGGAGGAGGAGGAGGAGGAGGAGGAGGAAGATTGTGTCAGTATGGAGGTGGAGCCTGGCACTCAGCATCAGCAGCAGTCTTTAAGGGATCAGTCCCAAGAAACACATGGACTTGTACGTGGCTGGGAGGAGGTGGCTGCGGACCATGTCTTCCTTAGTGACCCAAAGGACTCCGGACCGAATGCCTCAGCAAACCTACGCTGCATGGCCTCCCTGATCCTGCAAAGCCTGCGTAAGGATCCTCGTATTCGTGGTATCAAGGAGAAGGACCAATACTGGCTGGCAACCCTCCTTGATCCACGTTACAAGGGTAAGGTTGCGGACCTTATCTTACCATTGTAGAGGGATCAGAGGATGAAACATCTTCGGGAGGCTTTGCAGAAAGGTCTGTGCAACGCGTTCCCAGAGACTGGGAGGTTACAAACTCCTGTTTCTGGACAACGTGTTGCTGAGGCTTCCGTCAGTCAAAGAAGGAGTGGTGGAGAAGGTGGCCGTCTGACCGATGCGTTCAGACAATTTTTTGGTCCGCAGCCCCAAGGTATGATCGGTTCCAGCAACCATCGCCAGCGTCTGTTTTACATGGTGCAGGGATACCTAGGGGCAAGATCAGACTTGGACACCTTTCCCACCGAAAATCCTCTGGGTTACTGGGTCTTGAGGATGGATCACTGGCCAGAGCTTGCACAGTATGCAATTGATCTACTGGCCTGTCCTGCATCCAGCGTTCTTTCGGAACGCACATTCAGTGCTGCTGGAGGCGTGGTAACCGATCACAGGGTGCGTCTGTCCACCGACTCGGTCGATCGACTGACCTTCATAAAAATGAATCAGTCTTGGATCACCACCAGCTACCAAGCACCTGATGCTGATGTAACCGAATATTTTTTTTTTAAATCTCAGATCCCTTCAAAGACTGCCTATGCTGATGCTGAGTGACTATCCCTGAGTAATTATCCTCTTCCTCCTCAATAGGGATGAGCCGAACACCCCCCTGTTCGGTTCGCACCAGAACATGCGAACAGGAAAAAAATTCGTTCGAACACGCGAACACCGTTAAAGTCTATGGGACACGAACATGAATAATCAAAAGTGCTAATTTTAAAGGCTAATATGCAAGTTATTGTCAATAAAAGTGTTTGGGGACCTGGGTCCTGCCCCAGGGGACATGAATCAATGCAAAAAAAAGTTTTAAAAACGGCCGTTTTTTCAGGAGCAGTGATTTTAATAATGCTTAAAGTCAAACAATAAAAGTGTAATATCCCTTTAAATTTCATACCTGGGGGGTGTCTATAGTATGCCTGTAAAGGGGCGCATGTTTCCCGTGTTTAGAACAGTCTGACAGCAAAATGACATTTTGAAGGAAAAAACACATTTAAAACTACCGCGGCTATTGCATTGCCGACAATACACATAGAAGTTCATTGATAAAAACGGCATGGGAATTCCCCACAGGGCAACCCCGAACCAAAATTTAAAAAAAAAAATGATGTGGGAGTCCCCCTAAATTCCATACATGGCCCTTCAGGTCTGGTATGGATATTAAGGGGAACCCCAGCCAAAATTAAAAAAAAAAATTGACGTGGGGTTCCCCCTAAATTCCATACCAGACCCTTCAGGTCTGGTATGGATTTTAAGGGGAACCCCGCGCCAAAAAAAAAAACGGCGTGGGGTCCCCCTAAAAATCCATACCAGACCCTTATCCAAGCACGCAACCTGGCAGGCCGCAGGAAAAGAGGGGGGGACGAGAGTGCGGCCCCCCTCCTGAACCGTACCAGGCCACATGCCCTCAACATTGGGAGGGTGCTTTGGGGTAGCCCCCCAAAACACCTTGTCCCCATGTTGATGAGGACAAGGGCCTCATCCTCACAACCGTGGCCGGTGGTTGTGGGGGTCTGCGGGCGGGGGGCTTATCGGAATCTGGAAGCCCCCTTTAACAAGGGGACCCCCAGATCCCGGCCCCCCCCCTGTGTGAAATGGTAAGGGGGTACTTACCCCTACCATTTCACTAAAAAACTGTCAAAAATGTTAAAAATGACAAGAGACAGTTTTTGACAATTCCTTTATTTAAATGCTTCTTCTTTCTTCCTTCATCTTCTTCTTCTTCTGGCTCTTCTGGTTCTTCCTCCGGCGTTCTCGTCCAACATCTTCTCCGCTGCGTCTTCTATCTTCTTCTCCTCGGGCCGCTCCGCACCCATGGCATGAGGGGAGGCTCCCGCTCTTCTCTTCATCTTCTTCTCTTCTTCATCTTCTTCTTCATCTTCTTCTTCATCTTCTTCTTCTCTTCTTCATGTCTTCTCCGGGCCGCTCCGCAGCCATGCTGTGGCATGGAGGGAGGCTCCCGCTGTGTGACGGCGTCTCTTCGTCTGACGGTTCTTAAATAACGGGGGGCGGGGCCACCCGGTGACCCCGCCCCCCTCTGACGCACGGTGACATGACGGGACTTCCCTGTGGCATTCCCCGTGACGTCACAGGGAAGTCCCGTCAAGTCACCGTGCGTCAGAGGGGGGCGGGGTCACCGGATGGCCCCGCCCCCCGTTATTTAAGAACCGTCAGACGAAGAGACGCCGTCACACAGCGGGAGCCTCCCTCCATGCCACAGCATGGCTGCGGAGCGGCCCGGAGAAGACATGAAGAAGAGAAGAAGAAGAAGAAGAAGATGAAGAAGAAGATGAAGAAGAAGATGAAGAAGAGAAGAAGATGAAGAGAAGAGCGGGAGCCTCCCCTCATGCCATGGGTGCGGAGCGGCCCGAGGAGAAGAAGATAGAAGACGCCGCGGAGAAGATGCTGGACGAGAACGCCGGAGGAAGAACCAGAAGAGCCAGAAGAACCAGAAGAAGAAGAAGATGAAGGAAGAAAGAAGAAGCATTTAAATAAAGGAATTGTCAAAAACTGTCTCTTGTCATTTTTAACATTTTTGACAGTTTTTTAGTGAAATGGTAGGGGTAAGTACCCCCTTACCATTTCACACAGGGGGGGGCCGGGATCTGGGGGTCCCCTTGTTAAAGGGGGCTTCCAGATTCCGATAAGCCCCCCGCCCGCAGACCCCCACAACCACCGGCCACGGTTGTGAGGATGAGGCCCTTGTCCTCATCAACATGGGGACAAGGTGTTTTGGGGGGCTACCCCAAAGCACCCTCCCAATGTTGAGGGCATGTGGCCTGGTACGGTTCAGGAGGGGGGGGGGGGCGCACTCTCGTCCCCCCCTCTTTTCCTGCGGCCTGCCAGGTTGCGTGCTCGGATAAGGGTCTGGTATGGATTTTTAGGGGGACCCCACGCCGTTTTTTTTTTTTTTTTTGGCGCGGGGTTCCCCTTAAAATCCATACCAGACCTGAAGGGTCTGGTATGGAATTTAGGGGGAACCCCACGTCAATTTTTTTTTTAAATTTTGGCTGGGGTTCCCCTTAATATTCATACCAGACCTGAAGGGCCTTGCATGGAATTTAGGGGGACCCCCACATCATTTTTTTTTTTTTGGTTCGGGGTTCCCCTGTGGGGAATTCCCATGCCGTTTTTATCAATGAACTTCTATGTGTATTGTCGGCAATGCAATAGCCGCGGGTAGTTTTAAATGAGTTTTTTCCTTCCAAATGTCATTTTGCTGTCAGACTGTTCTAAACACAGGAAACATGCGCCCCTTTACAGGCATACTATAGACACCCCCCAGGTACGAAATTTAAAGGGATATTACACTTTTATTGTTTGACTTTAAGCATTAATAAAATCACTGTTCCTGAAAAAACGTCCGTTTTTAAAACTTTTTTTTGCATTGATCCATGTCCCCTGGGGCAGGACCCGGGTCCCCAAACACTTTTTATGACAATAACTTGCATATAAGCCTTTAAAATTAGCACTTTTGATTTCTCCCATAGACTTTTAAAGGGTGTTCCGCGGCATTCGAATTTGCCGCGAACACCCCAAATTGTTCGCTGTTCGGCGAACTTGCGAACAGCCAATGTTCGAGTAGAACATGAGTTCGACTCGAACTCGAAGCTCATCCCTACTCCTCAATCATCACGCTGATAGCTTGTTAGAACATTTTTGGTTCTGGGCGCCACCACCAGTGCCTAAGGCCCAATTTTTCTGCCCCTGTTTAACAGGGGCGTGTAATTACAATTTTTGATGCAATACTTTGCAGCAGGGCTCGTTCCTGCGTTCCAACTAGAGTGTCTGTGAGGGGTTGCAGTGTTGTGGCACCAGCACCAGTGCCTAAGGCCAAATTTTTCTGCCCCTGTTTAACAGGGGCATGTAATTACAATTTTTGATGCAATACTTTGCAGCAGGGCTCGTTCCTGCGTTCCAACTAGAGTGTCTGTGAGGGGTTGCAGTGTTGTGGCACCAGCACCAGTGCCTAAGGCCCAATTTTTCTGCCCCTGTTTAACAGGGGCATGTAATTACAATTTTTGATGCAATACTTTGCAGCAGGGCTCGTTCCTGCGTTCCAACTAGAGTGTCTGTGAGGGGTTGCAGTGTTGTGGCACCAGCACCACCACCACCACCACCACCACCACCACCAAAGGCCCAATGTTTCTGCCCCTGTTCAACAGGGGCATGTAATTACAATTCTTGATCTAATATTTCACAGCAGGGCCCATTTCTGCACCCACCAAGAACGAGTGAGTACTTACAGTGTTGTGGCAGCAGCACCACCACCACCACCCCCAAAGGCCCAGTTTTTCTGCCCCAGTTCAACAGGGGCATGTAATTACAATTCTTGATCTAATATTTCACAGCAGGGCCCTGTGAAGGCTTAAAGTGTTGTGGCCACAACAACACCTAAGGCCCAAATTTCTGCTGAGTATATAGGGCAGGCCCCTACTTTCAAACATCTAACTTACAAACGACTCCTACTTGCAAACGGAAGGAGACAACAGGAAGTTAGATGAAATCTACCCCTAGGAAGGGAAATTCTCTCCTGTAAGAGTTAATATGGGAAAAACATTTCTCCTTTCCACTGATGCTTTCCAATCCTTGTTCCACAAAAAAACCCAAATTCTCAAAAAGCATCTGTCATTGGGACAAAAAGTGAGGTGAAATCTTCTAAAGAGGAGGAAAGACAGCAAAACAAATGTCACAGGGGTGATAACCCTTCCCTATGTTTTCCAAAAACCTTAAAAAAGATTTTTGGGCTGGAGCTAAACACGTTAAAAATGTACCCGTTCAAAATGACAAACAGATTCTACTTAACAACAAACCTACAGTCCCTGTCTTGTTTGCACCGCCTGTATACTGCTGTTCAGAGTATATAGGGCCTGGTGGCCCCACACCTTTCCTTATTTTAATTTGGGTGCGGGGTTCCCCTTAATATCCATACAAGACCCAAAGGGCCTGGTAATGGACTGGGGGGTACCCATGGTGTTTGTCTAACTGATTTTCATCCATATTGCCAGGACCGGACATTACATTAAACCCGCAAGCAGTTTTAAATGAGATTTTTTCCTTTAACTACTTCCCACCCGGCCAATGTACATAAACGGCCGGGTGGGCGCTCTCTCCTTCTGAGTGGACGTTCAGGAACGTCCCTCAGAAGGAGCGGGATCGCGCGCGCGCGTGCCCGCGCAGCGGCGCGATCCCGATGCGCTCGTGTCCCCCGGACACGGCGCATCTCGGATCGGCAGGAGGGCTCTGTGATTGGCCCTCCTGATCACATGACGGCCGTGTCCAATCACAGCTGTCATGTGATGTAAACACAGCCGGTTGCTAGGCGATCAGCTCTCCTCTCCTCACACGGAAGTTGTCGCTGAGGAGGAGAGGAGAGGGGATCGCTGCAGCCGGCTGATGATCAGTGAGTATGAGCTGTTTTTTACAGCTTTTTACTCACTGATCACCAACCTAGTGTCAACACACACATGTAAATACATACATGTAAAACACACACATGTCCCCACATAATGTAAAACACAAACATGTCCCCACATAATGTAAAACACACATGTCCCCAAAACACATGTCCCCAAATAATAAAAAAAGCTGTCCCCCACATATGTCACACTAAAATGACATGTCCCAATGGTAATCTGCACACATATGTATGTGATCACCTGCACACATCTGTACATGATCATTTGCGTACATATGTCCGTGATCACACAAACCAATTATTATACACTTAACAGGATTTTTTTTATCAAAAACATGTAGCAGAATACATTTTGGCTTAAATTTATGACAAAATTCGATTTTACTGGATTTCTTTTAAAACAGAAAAAAGAAAATATTGTTTTTTTTCCAAATTTCCACTATTTTTGCGCTTATATCGCAAAAAAAAAAAAATGGAGTCGTGAATAAATACCACCAAAAGAAAGCTCTATTTGTGCGAACAAAATGATAAAAATTTCATTTGGGTACAGTGTAGCATGACCGAGTAATTGTCATTAAAAGTGCGAGAGCGCTGAAAGCTGAAAATTGGTCTGGGAAGGAAGGGGGCGAAAGTGCCCAGTATTGAGGTGGTTAAAAATGACATGGACTGTTCTAAACACGGGAAACACGCGCCACTTTACAGGCATACTATAGACACCCCCCAGGTACGATATTTAAAGCAATATTTCACTTTTTTTTTTTTTTTACTTTAAGCATCATTAAAATCACTGCTCCCGAAAAAACGTCCGTTTTTAAAAGTTTTTTTTGCATTGATACATGTCCCCTGGGGTAGGACCCGGGTCCCCAAACCCTTTTTAGGACAATACCATGCAAATTGGCCTTTAAAAAGAGCACTTTTGATTTCGAACGTTCGAGTCCTATAGACGTCAATGGGGTTCTAACGTTCGTGCGAACTTTCGGTCCGTTCGCAGGTTCTGGTGCGAACCGAACTGGGGGGTGTTCGGCTCATCCCTAGTAGGGATACAAGTTTTGGAGAAGGTTGCTAGAAGTTGCATCTATGCCTAGGTTAAGGATAGAGGATTTTGTGTCATTGACTCTATAGTAAGAGACTTTGCTGAACCAGGTAATTGTCTCTTGCACTGCTGATAGTGATGTCATGGGATTGGTAATCATTAAGATTACATCGTCAGCAAATAGGCTGATCTTGTAGTCACGTGAGTTGATGGGGACCCCGGATATTTGTGCGTTCACTCTAATATGTTCCGCTAAGGGTTCCATTATTAGGTTGAAGATTAAGGATGAGAGGGGGCACCCTTGTCTGGTTCCATTAGTTATTTGGAAAGGAGAGGAGAGGATGTTAGATGTGTACACGTGTGCTGATGGTGTTGTATATAGGGCCATTATTGCTTTAAAAATGTGACCTTTGAAACCGAACTTGGTGAGTACTGAGGCTAGATAATTCCAGTGAACCCTGTCGAACACCTTCTCCGCGTCCAAAGAGAGGAACAGAGAAGGTGTTCCAGAGGATTCAGCGTGGTGGATGACATTGATTATGTGACGCGTTGCATCGGATGTTTGTCGCCCCTTAGTGAACCCTGATTGGTCTGGGTGGATTAGGGTTGGGAGGATATTTATCAGTCTTTCTGCTATGAGATTTGCATATATTTTTTTAGTCAATATTAAGTAGGGATATTGGTCGGAAGTTTTTTGGAGATGTGGGATCTTTGCCTGGCTTTGGTATAGTTACTACAAGTGCATTTAGCATTTTAGAAGGGAAAGAGGAAGAGGAGGCAGCGCTATTGTAAAGTTAACATAAGAGTGGCGCTAGAACTGGTAATCGGGTGATGGAGGAAGTGTATTTTAGATTTGAGGTGTTGTCCTTTAATTTTGGAGGCCATAGCTTTCCCTGCTTTATTGCCAGTGGAGTACATTTTAGCTTTGAGTTTCCTTTGGGATTTTTCAAATGATGCTAATAATAGGGATCTGAGTTCCTGACGTAGGGAGAAGATCTTATTCTGGAGTGGCAATGAAGAGTTTGTTTTATTAAGGGATTCTGAGGCTGCTAGATTAGCTGTCAGCTTGTCTAAGCACTGTGTCCTTTTCCTCCTAACTCGGGAGCCTAGTTGGATAAAGTACCTCTAATTACTGCATTGTGTGACCCACACTGTCGCTGGGTCAACCACCAAGTCAGCATTAAGTGAAAAAAAGTCTTCTAGGTCTTTTAGGAGTGTAGAGGCATGGATGGGATCTTGTAAGAGGAAGCTATTGGCTTGCCATAGGTATGTGTTAGGATGGGAAGGTTTACTCGACAGGGTAATGCTGATAGGGACGTGGTCTGACCAAGTGACAGTGTGAATGGTGGATGCTGATATTTTTTGCAATAACCATTTATCTGTTACAAAAAGATCTATTCGTGAGTAGGTGTTGTGGCGCGGGGAGAGATATGTGTAATCTCGTTCGTCAGCATGACAACATCTCCACACATCATACAAGTCGTTGGTAGCCATATATTTACTCAAGGGAGATTCGTGTCTCCTAGGGCCTGAGGTTGTGTCCATTTTACTGTCTGGTGCTAGATTGAATTCTCCACAAAGTAGGAGATGGCCCTGTTGGAGATTCCTTGCTTTCTCGATGACTCGTCTTAAGAATGGCATTTGGCGATGAGTATTGTCAATAGAACATATTAAGATAATAAATCGACCTTCTTGGTCTGCAATGCATTTATGCAGTTGGAATGCGACAGAGTCTCTAATAGCTATGAACACCCCTCTTTGTTTCTTCGTGTAGGAAGATTTCAATATGTGGGGAAAGTTTTTGTGGTTGCAAGAGGGTGTTGCCGCTAGGTCAAAGTGAGTCTCTTGTACACAAAGGACATCACATTTAAGTGACATGGCTGTTTTCCACATTGAAGCTCGTTTGGCCAGGTGATTGAGGCCCTTTGCGTTGAGTGAAAGTGCAGTTAAAGTCATGATCTGAAGTTGGCAAGTTGTGTATAGCTGAGGAAAGACTTACGGTTGTAGAGTTTGAGGAGGGCAGATATCCAGGTGGCGGAAAGGTGGTTGCGAGATTAACTGTGTTGGAGGAACTCCAGAAGAGGCGCAGAAGGGGTGGTCAGGTGGCAAACTGTGGTATGGAGTATGAAGATGGCGGTAAGTTCGCTCCCAGGGGAGTAGTAGTATGTAGCGTTGATATACACTGGTGGCTGAATCCTGATGTGCTTGTTGTCCTGTAAGGAAAGGAGGGAGAAACAAAGCAAAACAAGACAAACATGGAAAAAGGAAATAAGTGGTCAGCAGTGGACAACTGTGGTAGTCGCTGACTAAACTGGGGGGAAAGTTCAGAAACTGTGTAGATTCAAGCATTTGCCCGAACCTGAAAGTAAGTTGGGTTGTAGCGAGGTAGACAGGAACAGTCATTTATAGTTGGTCCTGAGATTTCCCTGACAGTGATGCCTTTAGCGAGGTGGTTTGGTGGAGGTGGAGGCACCTGGGTCATCCATAGGGAGCTCTGGAATGATTCCCCACGAGTGGAGGAGTTTCATGCCACTCGCAATGGTGGAGACAGTGTGCGCTGCACCATTGCGGGTAATCAGTAAAGTGGCTGGGTGACGCCATTTATAGGTCAACTTGTGGTTGTTGAGGGCTTTGGTAATTGTTTTTAACTTCCTTCTCATTTGGAGGGTATGTTGTGATAAATCTGCGTAGATTTGGTTGCCAGTGTATGGCGCGGGTAGGGTGGCGATAGTTCTGGCTTTTGAGAGAATTAGCTCTTTGTCTTGAAAGAAATGAATTCTCATAAGTACATCTCTGGGGATTTAGTCCTCTATGTGCCGTGGTTTAGGGATCCTGTGTATGCGGTCTATGGTAAGCTCAATTGGTGTCAATTTGGGTATTAGAGCAGAGAAAAGGCTGGTGGCGTAAGCCTGGAGCTCAGCGGGTTTAACAGATTCAGGGACCCCATGCATTTTTATATTGTTGCATCTCGAGCAGTCTTCGAGATCCGCAAGTTTTGCTTTGATCCATAATGTGTCATCTTTCTGTTCTGCATATGCATCTACAAGATCATTAACTGTGTCAGTACACTTCTCCATTTTGTTTTCTATGTACTGTACCCTGTGATCAATATGCTGCATATCTGGCGTAAACGTATTGATGAGGGAGGAAAAATTTGCCATGAGGGAGGATTGCAGTGATAATAGCATATCCTTCATTGTTGTGTCCAGGACAGGCTGGCCTGTGGTGGGGAAGGTCGCTATGGGTGACAGCATATGTGATGGGGCAGTCTCTGTGAGGGGTTCCGTACTCACTGCGGCTTCGTGATTAGGATCCATCCTCATCCTGGCCTTAGCTGGGCTCTGGGAGGTCGGGCTGGTCAGAGGTGAGTGATTAGGGGATGCCTCTGTTAATCCTCCTGTTTGGGTTATCAGGATCAGCATCAGGGAGGTCTGTGTATGGTGAGAGAGAGCGCTAGGCCCGTGCTGCGGCGCCATCTTGGGACAGCTTCATCCTTGGCACTGGCTGCAGGAAGAATGCTGTGAGCTTCTTAGAGCACCAATCCTCCTTCCGTTTGCGCGACATTGTGTGCAGGCAGTCTGGTGAGTGGTGTGGGGAGTTTGTGCGTTGGCAATTGCGGGGTTCCTGTTGTTTAGCTAGCGTTCTCCGGTCGGCTGTGGAGAGCTCTCGGCTTAAGCTGCCATTATGAGCACTCGCAAGCCACGCCCCCCCATTATATTTTTGTTGCTTATTGAAATAATAATTAAAAAAAACTACAATTATATAAAAAAATGTACAACCATGCTGCTTAGCAACCACAGGAAGATTTCCAAGGGGTCTAAGGGCTATATGCAATTGGTCCCCATAAGGTACATGTGTCTATTAGACTATTACGACTATTAAGTATTCTTATTTAAGCGTTCTTCCACCACTGTTGGTGTGTAAATCAACCCCTGGTTGTTATAACTGTAAGTATTTTTGTAATATTTAGTGGTTTGTATCCTTGCAAGGTCATAAATATGAATGAAAATTGAAGATTTACATGACTTTGAATCATCCATCAAAGAGGTCAGTTCCAACTGTAGTGTCTAATTTCATAATATTAGAAGAGAGGATAGATGTTGTTCTTTTCCACTTTTACCTTTGTTGATAAAAGATTTCTACACATGGGCATTTGGGCTTCTTGCAGCCACTTGAGCTGCTTTTGGGCATCCCTCATCTATTACTCTTGAGTGAGGAAAGGGAAATAGGAAATATGTGCAGAACCATGTTACTGTCCATAGTGTCCATGTTCAGCTCCTTTCAGAGCGCTGCCATTATGCTCAAAGACAGTGGGTCTGCACTTTTACAAGACTTTTACGAGACTCACACTGATAAGTCTGTGCACTGTGCCTGACTGTACTGCTTGTGTGGTTAACAAGCTCTGCTTTTCTTGAGCATCTCTTCAGCACACCTGCCTGGCTGTCATCTTACACAGTGACTCTCTTTTCATACCCCACTCTGTGATTTCCTATGCACCTACCACAGTGGCCTACATATGTCTTTGCATAAGGAGCATGTATTGAACAAACTGTGGATGTACAGTATGTTCTTACAATGTTTTGGTCATGTATTTGACAGCATTCTAAGTCTTCTGATTAAAGCTTGTGTCCCAATTTTTCTAAATTCTCTAATGGAGAAAACATTTGGCAACAAAATGCTTACACTCAGCTGCAATTTATCCTAATGTCACAAGTGAATGTGTGATATGTTAGTTTGCATTGCAGCGCATTAGCGTTGATTTAGTAAAACTGGAAAGTGCAAAATCTGGTGCAGCTGTGCTTGGTAACCAATCAGCTTGTTGAATTAGCCTTTGACAATAAAATCTGGAAGCTGATTGGTTTCTATGCAGATCTGCACCAGATTTTGCACTCTCCAGCTTTAGTAAATTAACCCCACTGCGGTTCAAAGAATTAGTACATGTAGCCTATTTTGGCAGCCCTCACTGCCACAGTGCAGTGGTGTGAGCTGACATAAGCAAACAAGCCAAATTGCCTTGTATTTGCATTGCGGCTGCAGTGACCAAGGTTTCCTAGCACAAATGTTGTAAATGTGCCCTAAAACATGTTGATCTCATTTTGGCATAGCATTCTAGATTTAAAGCTATTTTTGCTGGCCTGCCAAATGAACATAATATTATCCAATACTTCATTTCTTTTTCTATCCCCCATTAATATAAAGTATTTGCAGTTTGCAATAAGCACAGTAGAACAGAACTAGTCCTTGCCTTATTTGATTAGAAACATTTTTTTTTCAGCCCTAACATGGTGATCGATCTTCTTTCAGGAAATACAAGAGCTGATACAACAATTAAGTATGCCTACTCAAGAAGAAATTGGCGAGGATCAACCTCATTTTCAAAATGACCTTTAAGTGGGGTCTGGGTGACATCCTCTTTGCTGAAACACCATCAACTGCTTGTGTGGGGAGCACAGAATGGTGCACTTGTTCAAGGTGCATACTAGGGTTGCACCGATACCGATACTAGTATCGGTATCGGTGTCGATACCGAGTATTTGCCCGAGTACTTGTACTTGGGCAAATGCTCCCAATGCTTTACCCCATACCTTTGCATGAAGAGGCTCCTGGAAGTCAGTGGGCGGAGTGGGTGGAGAGTGCGGAGCATGAGTCCTGGCAGCAGTAGAGAGCGAGTCCTGGCAGCAGAAGGTAAGTTGGCTGGGTTGTGGGTCGCAGCCGCATGTGCCATCCATCAGAATCATTAACAGAAATGACGGTCCATGTCTCCGCCAGAGACTGTACACCGCAATGCTCATCTTGGTATACCCTGCACTCGGCCTCAGTAAGCCTGCAGTCACAAAGCAGCAGCGGACATCTTGTTACACCTAGCCCATATAGTTAGTGAACTATATGGGCTGGGTGTAACAAGATGTCCGCTGCTGCATTCTGACTAGGCTTACTGAGGCCGAGTGCAGGGTGTACCAAGATGGGCTCTTGTATACTCTTTATCTTTATCTTCATTGATTTCATTTTATCATGTCAGGCTGCCAGCAATTATCAGTGTTGCATTTCACAATGCCCCCTGCCACAAGCCCACCACCAGAGCCACAGCCTCCAAGGAAGGCTGCAGGGCAGCAAGGAGGGAAGGAAGCAATTATCAGTGCTGCATTTCACAATGCCCCCTGTCACAAGCCCACCACCAGAGCCACAGCCTCCAAGGAAGGCTGCAGGGCAGCAAAGAGGGAAGGGTGCAGGGCAGCGTGGAGGGAAGGCTGCAGCGAAGAGAAGAACCTGATGACCTGGGTTCAGTATGGTCTGACAGAAGACGCAGGCTGGTGTAGTACCACAGCCTGGGGACATATATGTCCTCTGCTGCTGGTCTTGATCTCTGGGATTCCTGGATCAGATTGTGCTCCCTATTATATTGACTCTTCAAGATCCAACTTTTCTTTTCCACAGACTTGATGTGTGCCCTGGGGCCAAAAGGCTTCACAAATTAAAAAAGTTTATCCAGCGTTATGAGGCTCCTTACCAGCTCAAGGTGACCACCATAACAGTGGTCTCACCAGGCATTTGGGAAATTATCAGGTCACCCACAAACCTATGCCGATCTTTCCAGTAGTAAATGTGGAACTCAGAAGACATAATCAAGAAAAGCTCCCATAGCGTAAAATTGCAAAACAGTGTGATTTATTAAGCTAAAAGATTGCACTTACAAGAATCTTCCTTCATAGACAGCGAATAACCAAACATAACGATCGCGGCGTCTCCACGAGCTTCCGCTTACTGTGTATGTCCCATCAATCACAGAAAAAACGTAATGACGTCAGCGTCACAGGCTCCTCCCTACGCGTTTCGTAAATGCATAAACGCGTAGGGAGGAGCCTGTGATGCTTTTAGCTTAATAAATCACACTGTTTTGCAATTTTACGCTATGGGAGCTTTTCTTGATTTTGTCTTCTGAGTTCCACATTTACTACTGGGAAGATCGGCATAGGTTTGTGGGTGACCTGATAATTTCCCAAATGCCTGGTGAGACCACTGTTATGGTGGTCACCTTGAGCTGGTAAGGAGCCTCATACCTCACTTGGGTGTGAATCACTTTGGATGCTGGATTCACCTATGTCACATCTCTTCTGATTATATGCACTTTGGTCATCAACTCACTTTACTTATGGACCTTTTTGAGTTTCTGCAATATTCATAATTGGGACTTATCTCATCACCTTATTTTATAATTTCTCACTTGTGATATATGGTGAGACATCTGTCTCTGTCTTCTATGGGAGACCTGTTCTTTGTTTTTTATATTTTCTTTTTGGTGGATCAATCACTTTTTTATGGTTATTTTTAGTATGATATATAATTCATATTTAGTTTTAGCGCTGCACTTATTTTGATTTCTGATGTTTTGGAGTTTAGTATTAGACTTTTAGTGCTGGCGGCTTTTACAATCCACTTATCAATATACACTTTTCTAGCGCAGCGTTAACCCTTTCCTTGGGTTTTTATTTTATTTGCGTTATCCAGCGTTGCCTTCATCTTTATTTTGTTAACCAGAATATGGATATTTTATTATCTGAAAATACTTGCCTATGTGTTTTTATTAAAATACATTTTTAAAAGACAATGTCAAATTAACAAGGGACACCAACCTCCTTGATGGTAGCTGGAATGAGATCTATAGAACAGAGAACAGGTTCCAAAAAATGAATAATATCTAAAGTTATTGTGGTAACTTTACACCAAAAAAACAAACAAACAAAAAAAAGGTTATTGTGGTAACTTGACACAGAAAAAAAAATATATGGAGATCACTAGAAAATATTTTTTTAAAAATCCTAAAAAAAGATCTTGATGAAATAAAAAATAATAAAAGATGTCTCAAAATAAAAAAAAAATGTGTAAACATTAGTATGGAGATCTGGCTTTTAAAAAATACAATATCATTCATGAGATCAAGAGAAATAATCCATAAATCTGTTTGTGAGAACTCTGTGTGAATATGAGCAGCAAAACAACTTAGTTCTTCTAGCATTATAAAGAAGACAATACTGCGCTGCATTCAACGATCACAGAATTTGCAGCGTGAGGAATGTGCTAGCTACAATACGAACACTAATTTTACAAGAATGAGCGTTTCCGTCTTGTACTTGCTTCTGAGCATGCGTCGTTTTTTTGTCTGTCAGACCAGCATACAGACAAGCGGATTTCTCAATAGGAACTGGGTCCGGCGGAAAGATTTGAAACATGCTCCAAATCAGATTTTCGACAGAAAAAGTCAGCTGAAGGTCTGATGAAGCCCACACATGGTTGGATTGTCCGCTGGATTCGGACCAGTCCGGTATGCGGCATTAGGCTTTCTTGTACTTCATTGTCTGCGTGACCTCTGCCTATTGCTGTTTCCTGAGCACCTTTTTTGTGTTTCCTGTTTTTTTTTTTTTCTGGTGAATGAGGAGTGTGGCTGGGCTGTGAGACAGATTGATGTGTCATTAGAGTCCTGTGTATAATGTACAGCCTGGTATATGATGTACAGAGCCCTGTGTATAATGTACAGCCTGGTATATTATGTACAGAGCCCTGTGTATAATGTACAGCCTGGTATATGATGTACTACAGGGGACGGAGTTGGTGGATTTTATAAGGGGTGGGGCTTATGAGAAGTCGGAGGGGTCAAAAAGGGTGGGCAGGGTCTAGCGCCCCCCATCTTAAAACTTAACCAGCCGCCACTGCTGAGCAGTGAGCACCAATTAGATCTTTCTCCCACTGATAAAAGTATATATTTTGTTTTAGTTTTTTTTTGTTATGAATTTGTGTGAGAGTGACATGTCAGAACGTGGATGCTCCATCAATATCTAATTAAACAAATAATCAAGAGAATAATCATTTCTCAGACATAGATAGTAGCTGGAATGAGATCTGTTAGGGGCAACTCTTAAACAAGTTGCTTTAAGTTTATATTGCTTTGTCAAATTATTGCTTCTATAGGAATTAAGACACAGAGTCAGAAATCCGTGCACCAGTTCCGAGCATAAAGGACTGCTCCCTTTACTTCTTTCAAAGGCCTTTTATAGGCAATTATACAAACAATAGCATCAGCACCACCCCCACACAGGGCAAGGGTCAACCACAACAGGAGTCACCTGGGCTACAAGCACAAGCTCCAACACCATGGCAATACAGATACAAGGCAACAAAAGCAGCTTCAATCGAGTTCAGCAGCTAAAGGTTACATTCATAACAGATTTACACGTAGGCATTATATTAAGTGAGAACTCTAAATTAAATCCCTGACCTTATCAATTTCCCCCTTTGACATAATCCTCTCCCTCCCCCTGGGTCCTCATGAACAAGTTCTAGTCAGTTTTTCCCCAGAGTACTTTCCCTGACCGCGAGTTGTCAGAGGGGTAGAACCCATCCCCCCAGGTATTACCAGCATCTTAAAATTCAAGAAGAGGAGTTTTATAGGAGTAGGGTGATGTCAATACACATTTATCGGTATGCCCTGTCTATTCTCCTAATTTTCCTACTTATTTTCCTGTATACACATATATTTGTGATTGTAAGTGATATTAATATTAGAATAATAATTACCATTGGACTTAACAACCAGTGAAAAGTATTGGTTGCTGTAGAAGACATTCCACTGAATATATCCCACCAATGTGGTGCAGTATCCTGTTTTATCTGTGAGGAAAGATGCACTAGTCTACCTTTGTCAATAATTTGCTTGTGATAGTCAAGCTGTCAGCTATGTGTCCACCTGCATGCTTCCATCTGTTGTTCATTTCTTCTATCTCGACCGAGTTTAAAATTCCCATCCCTGTACCTGTCAGTCCCAATAGTGTGTCGTACCATTCTCGTTTATACCTACACTCCGGTATCGGGGGAAAGGTGATATTGAATTTTATTTTTGTTTTCCGTTGTGATGTTGATACATTTATGCAAGTATTTGGTACGGGTGTTAATATGGAAGATTCAATTGTTGGCGTTACTTCTTCCTCCATTTGTATGTGAAACCCATAGGTCTGTGCATACCAGTACCACCCATCAACTCTCTGTTCCCTCCACCAAGATGCACAGAGGAAAGTACTGGATTGATTAACGGTAATATCTGTCAGATTACACATCCCTTCTGATATATTTTCTCCCCCTGCTATTGTGGTTAATATTTGGTACATTTGTCCTACCACCCGTTCCCGGGCTTGTTTCCACGTCTGTGAAAGGGATATTTTATGGCACCTATGATTTTTATTGTTATTGAAAGGAAAGCTCATATTGTCATTCCACTGGAAGGTTATAGTTACTTCTGAGAATGGGTCCGCCTGTATCCATGCAATACCTACATCTATATGAAATGGTCGCCTGTGTCCTTTAACAGTGTAATTACCTACATTATAATCCTTATTCATCTCATATCCTGAATCATTTGCTACTTTAGGATCATCTATAGCCCATTCGAAAGTTGTTGTTTCCTCTACTTCAAGTACATTAATACCAGGAGTCCATGCATATATTTGTAAAACAACAATCTTCAACAAAAAATATGTAAGTAGATATTTCATCATGTTGTTTTCTCGGGTTGTTTCTTGCAATGTGATGCGTGTATCCAGGTAGGTTTTCCTTCCAGCTTTACTGAAGTGGCTGTGGTCAAGAGTACTTGGTAAGGACCTTCAAACCTGGGTTCCAATGTCTTTCTGGTGTGTTTCTTTACATATACATAATCCCCTGGTAGCAGCGTATGTGTACCTGTTATTGAATTAGGGTCTGGAAGAGAAGAATACACACTTTTGTGGATCTTAGTTAGACGTTGTTGTAATTGTATCACATATGCAGTCAAACTATCACATTGCAATTGCATACTCTGTGGAAAGTATAAACCTAATCTAGGTGCATTCCCAAAAAGTATTTCATATGGGGATAATCCTGTTTTTCCTGTTGGAGTGTACCTTATAGAGAATAAAGCCAGAGGCAGGCATTCTGGCCAAGGCTTGTTTAACTCTTGCATGGCTTTTTGTATTTTTAACTTTATTGTCCCATTTACTCTCTCCACTGATCCTGAACTCTGTGGGTGGTAAGGGGTGTGAAAACTTTGTTGAACCCCTAACATGGTCATCACATTCTGCATGATTTCTCCTGTAAAGTGTGTCCCCCTATCTGATTCTATGGTTTCAGGAAGACCAAACCTAGGTATTAACTCAGTGATCAGTTTCTTGGCTGTGGCTTTTGCTGTAGCTGATTTTACTGGATAACTTTCGGGCCAACCTGAGAATAAATCGATACACACGAGGCCAAATTCAAAGGGGCCGCTCTTAGGCATTTGTATGTAATCAATTTGCAGTCTCTGGAAGGGGTATTGGGCCCGGACCTGGTGTTTTCGTGGGGTTTTCACTTTCTGTCTTGGGTTATTCAGGAGACAGATTTGGCAGGCTGCACAGTAGTTTCTTGCAGTGCTACTGAATCCAGGAGCGAGCCATCCTTGGTTCACAATCCTATACATGGAATTGGAACTGACGTGTGTGGGTAGGTGAACTGCCGCTGCCATTGCTGGGTACAGAGAGGCAGGTAGGCATATTTTGCCTCCTTCCCTCCATACATTGTCAAGGTCTGGTGCTGCTCCCATCCTGACCCACTTATCTTTTTCGCTGTCCCCTGCTTGCTCCTGTAATTTACTCAGCTGCTGCCATGTTGGTTCTGGGATACTCACCTCTACCGCTGCTAAGGTCTCAGGGCTTCCTTCCCCTAGAGCTGCCTGTTTTGCAGTCAAATCTGCAAATGCATTTCCTTTTGCCTCAATTGTTTTTGCGCTCGTGTGTGCCGCTATCTTCATGATGGCCACTCGTTTAACCTTTTGAAGATTGTTCAGGACTCTCTTAATCCCTTCTCCATGTTTTACAGGTGTACCTGCTGCTGTCAGATAACCTCTAGCCCTCCATATGTGGCCATAATCGTGCGCTACACCATAAGCGTAAGCGGAGTCAGTGTAAATATTCCCTTCTCGTCCTTTTAAGTATTCTAGGGCTTGTTCTAAAGCTTTCAATTCTGCTTCCTGTGCTGACATGTGGGCTGGTAAGGGCTGTGCTTCATTCACCTGTGTATCAGTCACTACAGCATACCCTGTGTGATATTTACCCTTGTCATCAGCAAACCTGCTGCCATCTATGTACAAAGTGTGCTCAGCGTTTAAAATTGGTGTATCTGTAACATGTGAGAATCCCATTGTCTCCTGTTCCATGAGCTGAAAACAATCGTGTTCATCTACCTCTTTAAACAGAAGAGTGTCAGTATCCTCATTTCCTTCTTTATTAGTATTATTAGCACTATCATTCCCCCTTGCCAAATCTGGTGACTGAAGAGGCAAAAAGGTGGCCAAATTTAAGGTTGTACAGCGCTGAAAAGTGACATTTGGAGGTAAAAGTAAAGTACACTGTAACCTTAATTGCCTAGCCATTGAAATGTGTTTGGGCTGTACCTGAGACAAGATTGCATGTATGTCATGTGTGGTATGCACTACGACTGGATTATCTAGAACAATTTCTGATGATTTATCTATGATAATTGACACTGCTGCTACCGCCCGTACACAAGACGGTGAACCTCTGGACACTGGATCTAATGCTGCTGAAAAGTAAGCGACTGGTCTTTGTTTTACATGTGCCTGTGTCAGAACACCCGTGGCGTGTCCAGTGATCTCAGCAATGTACAGATTAAATGTCTTAGTATAATCTAAAGTGATAAACGACTCATAAGCTACTTCTGTGAGCATATACGGTACAATTTTCAAACAATCGTATAATGGCTGCATCAAAGCGCTAGCGTGCTGACGTGCTGACGTGCTGCATCTACCGTCTACAGTCTACAGGACGGGCGTTCGCTTTCTAGCCGGCCGGCTCATATGTTTGTTGTTTATCCTTCCACATGTAAGTGCAATTCTTTTGTTTTTAATAAAAAGTGAAAGCAGGATTACGCTATGTCGCTTTCCTTCTTTCTTCGGTATACCTCTCCTGAGGTTTAGCCCTAGCCAGGGGTCACATCTCCACATAGAGTGTTAATTGGAAGAACAGCGTGCTTAATCCAAGCTAAGGTGGCGTGCTTCTCCTTGATGGTTCCATCCTGAAAGGCCCCGACCGGGTTAAGGTCGCAAGCTCTTCCAAGCTTGCCGTTTGGTAAGCGCGCATTTTTACTATATCACAGTGGTGCGGTGAAGGACTCATTGATTTCCACCTATCTACGCTTCTTTTATCCACCATCCATGTTTGGTTTTTGAATAGGACGGTCCAGCTGTTTATGTACTTTTATGAACTTGGAGCTTATCCCAATTTTGGGCTTAATATTTCACATTTTTGTTCTGGTTTTATCATATAGAACCTCTTTGTCACAGCGCTGCTCCTCTTGTATTTATTATGTTATGTGTGTATCTCACGTTTTAGCAGCTGCTTTATGTTGATTTTTGATCACTGATTTGTCACATTTTGATTGTTTGCAAATTTTTGTTTCTTCAATATGTTTCTATGCACTAATTCAGTTAAGGTATAGCGCGGTGATTTGCCTTTTCTTGTGGTATCCACTGTCTACAATATGACACGATACCTAAAAACATACGCAATTGTTTGAAATTCCGTGGGGGTAACATTCCCTTTATCACTTGAACCCTCTCTTCAGTGAGATGTCTTGTACCTTGTGATATACAATGTCCCAAAAAGATAACTTTTTCCTGACACACTTGCAACTTTTTCTTATTAACCTTGCAACCTTTTTCTGCCAAAAATCGCAACAAATTAAGGGTGGTGGCCAAACAAGTTTCCTTGTCAGGGCAGCATAACAATAAATCATCCACATATTGTAACAATACACAGGAATCTGGTGGTACCCATACTCCCAACACCGTTTGCAATGCTTGCGAATACAAGGTAGGTGAATGCGCCATACCCTGAGGTAGGCGTGTCCAGGTTAGTTGCCGATTTTTGAGGGAAAATGCAAACCAAAGTTGGCATTCTTCAGCAAGCGGGACGGAAAAGAAAGCGTTCGCTAAATCTATAACCGTAAAGTACATACTGGTTGATGGTATTTGTGACAGTAATGTATGTGGATTGGGTACTAAAGGTGTCATCGGGGCTAGTATTTTGTTGACCGCTCTAAGGTCTTGGACCATTCTATACTTAACCGGACTACCGGCTACTGATTTCTTTTTAACCGGGTACAAGGGAGTGTTTGCCGGTGATTTTACCTCTTTTAGAACTCCACTTTTTAAGAAGGATTGGACCTGCATTTCTATGGCCGCCTCTTGGGGTGCACTGAGTGGATACTGTTTTTGTTGGGGAAGCACTGCTCCTGGAATCAGCTGTAGGGTAACCGGAGGTATGGGCAAAAGTCCAACATCAGCTGGATGTTTCTCCCATAGTTCTCCTGGAAGGGACGACAAAATCTGATCTAAGTCTGAAGGAGGTGGGCCGGACAATTCCGATTCCTCCTCTAGGTATTGTATCAGGTTACACATCTCCATGTGTTCTTGATTATCCCCTATAGCTAAGGTGACAGTGCCATCTGGGTGATAGGTAATGTTAGCTCCTATTTTCTGCAAAATGTCAGCTCCTAACAAATTAGTGGGGGCACCTCTGGATACCAGAAAGCGTGAAAGGAACATGTGGTTTCCTACTTTAACTTTCAGAGGTTTTGTAAGCGGGGCGTCGGCTAAAATGCCATCATATCCAGTTATTAGTAAAGTGTCAGGTGATTTTTGGCCAGGGAGTAGTTCAGAGTCAGAAAGTAACGAGCGTGAAGCTCCTGTATCGACTAAACAAGAGATTTTCTTATTACCAACCGTTATATTTGTCTTAAGCATTGTTGTTTTGGATTTTTCTAAAACCGGGGCGAGTCATGCTCGTGGACCATCTCCCTGCTGCCTGATATGACTATTTTTGTTGTCCCTGGGCTGGTTCCTTCTCTGATTAACTGGAGAATCAACACCTTCCTCTCCTTCATCCCTTATTCTTTTCCTACAGTTGCGTCTGATGTGACCAATCTTGTTACAGTAGTGACAGGTAAGGGGTTTGCAAAAGGAACCTCTACCTTGCTCTTGGGAACCCCCGAGTGCATTGATAGCATGAGATTTCCTCCCTTTGGTTTCTGCTAAGTCCGCCTCTATGCCTTGCGCTTTTTGTAACAACGTCCCTCTATCTCTAGTTGCCCTCCACTCTGGTGTGCAGGCTTTCAGTCTCTCACTTATCTGTGGAATTAATCCCTCCATAAATTGTCTATTGAAGGCTCGGATTGTGACTGGCAGGGCCAAGTCCAATCCCTCATCTGCCATCATACTTTCCATAGATAAGTAAAATTCCGATACAGTCTGTCCTGGCATTTGCTTCATGGGTGATATGGACCCCCTCTCCTGTTGTTTTGCTTGACAAAAAGCTTCTAATCTAGCAATAAAAGGGGCCCTTGAGTCTATATGTCTGACATGTCCTGCCTCCAGGTTGCCATCCCCATCAACTTGTCCTGCAGGTCTGTGTGGACCTATTTCTGTCATAAACTGGTTAAACAGGGTCAGAGTCATTTTGTGTCTGCATAGATCCTCCCCATCCTGCCAGGTCGCTTCAAATCTGGTGACTGAAGAGGCAAAAAGGTGGCCAAATTTAAGGTTGTACAGCGCTGAAAAGTGACATTTGGAGGTAAAAGTAAAGTACACTGTAACCTTAATTGCCTAGCCATTGAAATGTGTTTGGGCTGTACCTGAGACAAGATTGCATGTATGTCATGTGTGGTATGCACTACGACTGGATTATCTAGAACAATTTCTGATTATTTATCTATGATAATTGACACTGCTGTTACCGCCCGTACACAAGACGGTGAACCTCTGGACACTGGATCTAATGCTGCTGAAAAGTAAGCGACTGGTCTTTGTTTTACATGTGCCTGTGTCAGAACACCCGTGGCGTGTCCAGTGATCTCAGCAATGTACAGATTAAATGTCTTAGTATAATCTAAAGTGATAAACGACTCATAAGCTACTTCTGTAAGCATATACGGTACAATTTTCAAACAATCGTATAATGGCTGCATCAAAGCGCTAGCGTGTGGTATCCACTGTCTACAATATGACATGATACCTAAAAACATACGCAATTGTTTGAAATTCCGTGGGGGTAACATTCCCTTTATCACTTGAACCCTCTCTTCAGTGAGATGTCTTGTACCTTGTGATATACAATGTCCCAAAAAGATAACTTTTTCCTGACACACTTGCAACTTTTTCTTATTAACCTTGCAACCTTTTTCTGCCAAAAATCGCAACAAATTAAGGGTGGTGGCCAAACAAGTTTCCTTGTCAGGGCAGCATAACAATAAATCATCCACATATTGTAACAATACACAGGAATCTGGTGGTACCCATTCTCCCAACACCGTTTGCAATGCTTGCGAATACAAGGTAGGTGAATGCGCCATACCCTGAGGTAGGCGTGTCCAGGTTAGTTGCCAATTTTTGAGGGAAAATGCAAACCAAAGTTGGCATTCTTCAGCAAGCGGGACGGAAAAGAAAGCGTTCGCTAAATCTATAACCGTAAAGTACATACTGGTTGATGGTATTTGTGACAGTAATGTATGTGGATTGGGTACTAAAGGTGTCATCGGGGCTAGTATTTTGTTGACCGCTCTAAGGTCTTGGACCATTCTATACTTAACCGGACTACCGGCTACTGATTTCTTTTTAACCGGGTACAAGGGAGTGTTTGCCGGTGATTTTACCTCTTTTAGAACTCCACTTTTTAAGAAGGATTGGACCTGCATTTCTATGGCCGCCTCTTGGGGTGCACTGAGTGGATACTGTTTTTGTTGGGGAAGCACTGCTCCTGGAATCAGCTGTAGGGTAACCGGAGGTATGGGCAAAAGTCCAACATCAGCTGGATGTTTCTCCCATAGTTCTCCTGGAAGGGACGACAAAATCTGATCTAAGTCTGAAGGAGGTGGGCCGGACAATTCCGATTCCTCCTCTAGGTATTGTATCAGGTTACACATCTCCATGTGTTCTTGATTATCCCCTATAGCTAAGGTGACAGTGCCATCTGGGTGATAGGTAATGTTAGCTCCTATTTTCTGCAAAATGTCAGCTCCTAACAAATTAGTGGGGGCTCCTCTGGATACCAGAAAGCGTGAAAGGAACATGTGGTTTCCTACTTTAACTTTCAGAGGTTTTGTAAGCGGGGCGTCGGCTAAAATGCCATCATATCCAGTTATTAGTAAAGTGTCAGGTGATTTTTGGCCAGGGAGTAGTTCAGAGTCAGAAAGTAACGAGCGTGAAGCTCCTGTATCGACTAAACAAGAGATTTTCTTATTACCAACCGTTATATTTGTCTTAAGCATTGTTGTTTTGGATTTTTCTAAAACCGGGGCGAGTCATGCTCGTGGACCATCTCCCTGCTGCCTGATATGACTATTTTTGTTGTCCCTGGGCTGGTTCCTTCTCTGATTAACTGGAGAATCAACACCTTCCTCTCCTTCATCCCTTATTCTTTTCCTACAGTTGCGTCTGATGTGACCAATCTTGTTACAGTAGTGACAGGTAAGGGGTTTGCGAAAGGAACCTCTACCTTGCTCTTGGGAACCCCCGAGTGCGTTGATAGCATGAGATTTCCTCCCTTTGGTTTCTGCTAAGTCCGCCTCTATGCCTTGCGCTTTTTGTAACAACGTCCCTCTATCTCTAGTTGCCTTCCACTCTGGTGTGCAGGCTTTCAGTCTCACTTATCTGTGGAATTAATCCCTCCATAAATTGTCTATTGAAGGCTCGGATTGTGACTGGCAGGGCCAAGTCCAATCCCTCATCTGCCATCATACTTTCCATAGATAAGTAAAATTTCCGATACAGTCTGTCCTGGCATTTGCTTCATGGGTGATATGGACCCCCTCTCCTGTTGTTTTGCTTGACAAAAAGCTTCTAATCTAGCAATAAAAGGGGCCCTTGAGTCTATATGTCTGACATGTCCTGCCTCCAGGTTGCCATCCCCATCAACTTGTCCTGCAGGTCTGTGTGGACCTATTTCTGTCATAAACTGGTTAAACAGGGTCAGAGTCATTTTGTGTCTGCATAGATCCTCCCCATCCTGCCAGGTCGCTTCATGTGTATTCATTAACTGTGTCACAAATCTACAGAAAGCAGCTGGCTTTGCCACCGGGTCTGGGGCGCTCTGTATTAATGCCATAAGGGTGTCTGCCGACCATGGTGCCCAAGTCCTTATTTGCATTCTACGAGTGACAGTAGGCGGGGCATTTGGATGGGCTGCTTGTCCAAATTCTGGATTGTTTACCTGAACAATGCGTGTATCAGTGCGTACGGGAGCTACAGTTTTTGGATGAGGTTTTTGTGCCCCACAATGCACACATTCTACTGCCCATTCTGGGTTTTGTGCTCCACAAACCTGACAAACCCATCCTCTCCCCTCAAGTACAGGATATATCTTGTGTGGTTTGCGTTCTACGTCAGTGTATGGGGGTGGGATGGCTGAGCTGGGAGCCTCGACATTTTTTGTTCTTCTATCTTTCATATGCCAACCATCACAATCTGGATTATATTTCCACCCCTCTTCTTTCGCTCTATTTGAGACCTTAATTAAGCATTGAACCTGACGCATCCATTGCTTCTCTAACACCTCTCCTTGTCTGTCCCTTTTTATTTCACTCCATACATCCGGGTCTAAGCCCGCTGCTCCTTTCACCTTAAATTTACGAAGGACATCCTTTAAGTCCTGTGCTTCGGTTTTCCCATAAATGTTCTTAATTATCTGTGGCACCGTATAGTGCGCCACAATTCCCTGACGGGGTTTTGTGTTCCTCTGGCCCATTCTAACAGTCCTGCCTAGGTAGCGTGTGGGACACTTAGTGTACAATATAAAACACTTAGCTAAGTTACACTAGTTCCTCGTTGCCTTCCTCCTAGGGTGCTAGAATACTAAAAACCTCTCCGGAATGAGATTTCTGAAATCAAATTACTTTATATGGTAGCCCAACTAACAAATAATTACTTTATATGCTAGCCCAATAACAAACCAGAATGCGGCTACAACATATACAAGAATGCGGCTACAACATATACAAGAATGCGGCTACAACATATACAAGCATTCCTTTAAGTGGCCAGGTATCCGACTAGATCTCCGGACTTTGTGGAGACCTTATCCCCCCCCCCCGTATCTGGGATCCCTCTCATGCACTCTTATCCCTGCTTTATGGAGCAGACAGGGCTTATACTCTCAACCCGTCTGTGGTTTATGAACTAAATTGAATATCAAACTTAAGAGTCAGACCCCCCGGAAGGGCGCATTCCGTTGCTCATTGGGATGATATTCTTTCAATTCATACCAACCTTGGCAAGGCTCATTCACTTTCTCAACAAGACAGACAACAAACAAACAAATAATTCCAGCAATATAAACCAAAATATGCAGTAATTCTAGACTCACCACTACAGAGGCTGGTGTTTTAAAACCAGGAGAACCGTAACTGACAGAACGGATAGGCACAAATCAGGGGAGCACAGAATATAAGAAAAATAAAGCTTTTTCTTACCTGCGCAGGTTTTCGATCTGTGGTTCCCGGAATGCCTATTCCTTTTTGTTCCGTCAGCCGCGTTCGTCCACCTCTTGTAGTATCATCGGTGAGTCCCTCGTTCGGGCGCCAAAATGTTAGGGGCAACTCTTAAACAAGTTGCTTTAAGTTTATATTGCTTTGTCAAATTATTGCTTCTATAGGAATTAAGACACAGAGTCAGAAATCCGTGCACCAGTTCCGAGCATAAAGGACTGCTCCCTTTATTTCTTTCAAAGGCCTTTTATAGGCAATTATACAAACAATAGCATCAGCACCACCCCCACACAGGGCAAGGGTCAACCACAACAGGAGTCACCTAGGCTACAAGCACAAGCTCCAACACCATGGCAATAGAGATACAAGGCAACAAAAGCAGCTTCAATCAAGTTCAGCAGCTAAAGGTTACATTCATAACAGATTTACATGTAGGCATTATATTAAGTGAGAACTCTAAATTAAATCCCTGACCTTATCAGATCTATAGAACAGAGAACTATTTGATAGAAAGAGAATAGATGATACTCCAACATTCAGCTCGTGGCTATAAGGCACATTTGCTTCTTTGTACATTTTGCATCTCTTGTGGCTTGTTCTCATTAAATAGATGTATCAAAAGCAAGTTCTGCATATAATCTTTGAAGTATATCTGCAGAAATGTTTCTCTTTTAGCCATAGATGTCTTTTGGGTAGCTCATAGTTACTAACAAAATGTTTTAAAAAAATGCAAAGAACAGAATGTGGTGCTATTAACAAATTACACTATGCTGGTTTAATAAAAATAATGTGTATGATAAATTATATTAAACACAATGTACTGTACACATTGCTTACAGAACAAGTCAGGTATGCTATAAATTTTATCAAGCACAATGTACATATTGCTTACAACACAATCTTATTTCTGACACATAAAATATTTACAAACAGCAAATGTCAGAGAGGTACATGTATAAAGTACCAAACAATCAATTTTTCAACCGTTTTCCACTCTTTTGCTTCAAATTGCCTCTTGAAATTGTACCATATATATATATATATATATATATATATATATATATATATATATATATATATATATATATATATATAAAAATAAAACACTTTCACCGATGCTTTCAATTGACTAAGCAACATTCAAATTTAAAATGTCAAATTTAAAATTCCAAACCGTGCTCCTGTTACTTATTGTACCATTGCACACGTACAATGTAATTTCCTGACAAAAAAAATAAAAATAAAAATCATACCTACAACAAAGTAATCAATAAACATTTTTGCTAGCCTATACAAAAATATCATACTGTATATAGCCAAGTGCAAAGTATTAGGGGGCAGGGACTGGTGTGAATGTACAATAAATATGTAAAGTGCTGCATAAAGCGCATACATTTATTTATGCTGTTAGCCGACTTCATGAGCGCCACTTCCCGGACAACATTCCACCATCTGAAGCAGGCTGAAGATGCCAAAAAAGATGTCACATATGCACCAAAAGAGGATTTTGAAAAGATACCAGCTACCATTGTCCCCAGTTTCCCTCTGAACGAAGCCTTTGCATTGGTGAATGCTTCAGACTTTTTCACACTTCCCTAAAATATTAGCCCATAATTTTAACCATTTCCCCATTTTCATCATCTGTGCTGACCATTTTACATGCTTCCTCAAATAACCATGCCACTGCCTTCCACGTGAACTTAACCTGGCCTGTATTTTGACTATGCCTTGGCCTACCGTTTGGACTGCTTCAACGTGAACTGACCCTAGCCTGTTTTATCAACTACGCTTCTGCCCACTGTTAGGACTGTTTCCACATGAACTGACCATGGCCTGTTTTACCATCTACGCTTCTACCCACCGCTTGGGTCTCACATATGAGAGGGGCTCAGATTTGTTTTTCCGGATGGAGAAAACATTTTTTCTTGTTTTCGTCAGGTTTTGTAATTTCTGGATTAGGGTCTGGAGTCCAGAGGCTTCATAGAGATTTGGGTAGGCGAAGCCTCTACTCCTGTGCCACTGTACCCAAGTCTTACCTGACTGAGTGCTTCAGCCTGCTGCTGACTTACTGCCATCATTCCTGCCGCTCTGCCTGCTACCTGGACTATGGAAATAATTAGCTGTAACAAGAGGCAGTATGTTTATGAAGGGCTGGAGAGCGGTACAATAATGAGTGTCTGCAGGTAACAGTGTACCAGGACCAATATTTTGGCTGTTCTGGCTGTCTCTGCCTGGACAATTCCTATGGACAAATGCTTTGGCTGTGCTGACAATATCCTTGCACTGACTATAGACAATATTCCTGCCTGCTGCCTGGATAATTACTATTGTTGACGCTAAGCACATCCCTGCCTGCTGCCTGGACCAATTCTCTCCCTTGTGGACACTACTAAAACCACAGGTAATATTTTTTTTTTTTAGCCTTTCCTCAATGGAATTTATTTTGGAGTGTAATTCTTGGTATGTACATGCTATGTGTTAGAGATATGAAGGTATTAAGGTACTCAAGCGCTAAAGTGAATATATAAAACTGTAAAATAGTGTACAAAGTAGTGTAAAAAATAAACTGATATATAAAAAAACTGATATATAAAAAAAAGTTCAAATATCCAGATACTGCAGCTGCAATCATTCAGTGACACCCCACTTATAAATAGTTAAATAGATAAAGTGATGCGCTCGTAATATCTATAAGATATCCTACTATTCAATGTGCTGACAGGTCACATTCTACTTGTGGATACTTTGTTACAAACTATACAAAAACTTGAACAGTGATTAGCATAATATAAATAAATATAAATACAATGTGTAGAAAAGTCTGCTGTGAAAGTCTAATTGGAAACCTCCCGGAATACAAATCCAAAAGTTAGTACATCATTTGTTCTTGTGAAATAATAAACAAACAAAAATATGTGGAAAAAGGTGGTGGAAAAAATAAAGTGAAAAATATATTAAAACAGATATATTAAATAAATATGTAGTTGGTAATAATTATAAAGGATTACAATTGTGTGAATTCCCATACACCTTACTTGAAAAGGTGATTCCTTTGCAGTTTAGAAGAAAAATGATGATGATACCTCTTATCTGTGTTTAAACAAGGCTTACTCAGTCTGGGTTAATCAGCAGAGGATAGGCACATCCATTGGACTATGATCATCTAATCTCCACTTCTCCCGTTCATATGCTTTCCCCCATATGAAATACAAAAGTGGGACAAGACCATTGTGCACATAACTTCTAATAAATAAAGTTAACAAAGAGCCCAATAGATCCACTCACATGATGTAAAAGATATAGATCGCATTTCACTGATATATGGTCAGTAGAAGTCACTCGCCTCTGTGTTCCTCCGTTCTGCTGCTATTCAGGATTACTGCAGGCTGCACACTGACAAGAGCTGACAGGCTCCTTCTCTCCAGACTCAGTAAGCCTTGTTTAAACACAGATAAGAGGTATCATCATCATTTTTCTTCTAAACTGCAAAGGAATCACCTTTTCAAGTAAGGTGTATGGGAATTCACACAATTGTAATCCTTTATAATTGTTACCAACTACATATTTATTTAATATATCTGTTTTAATATATTTTTCACTTTATTTTTTCCACCACCTTTTTCCACATATTTTTGTTTGTTTATTATTTCACAAGAACAAATGGTGAACTAACTTTTGGATTTGTATTCTGGGAGGTTTCCAATTAGACTTTCACAGCAGACTTTTCTACACATTGTATTTATATTTATTTATATTATGCTAATCACTGTTCAAGTTTTTGTATAGTTTGTAACAAAGTAACCACAAGTAGAATGTGACCTGTCAGCACATTGAATAGTAGGATATCCTATAGATATTACGAGCGCATCACTTTATCTATTTAAAAATATGAAGGGCCTTCAAAAATGATAGGTTGTCAGGAAATGATATGTTTAATTTATTTTTCTAGAACTCCTGAAGGTGCTACCTCAATGTTGGGCCTTTGTATGTGTCAGAAACAATGAATCAGACCGAGACAGAAGTATAGTTAATCACACTTGTTTAATAATAATAAAAAGGTAAACAGAGTAAGTGTAGTCAATACATAGCCAAAGTTCAGTAACCAGATCGGGTAGTCAGCCAATGCCAATGTCAGAGAGCCAGAGATCAGCGTAGTAGTACAGCAAGCAGGATCAGGAGCCAGAAGGGACATCACCTGAGCAAGTCTTCAACAGGAACGCAGGAGAAAGTGTCTGAGATGTGACCAAAGGCAAAGGCAGAGATGAAGTGAGCTGGACAGCTTTAAGTAGGCGGGACTGAGGAGCAGATCATCAACAGCTGAGTCACTGTGGAGAGAAAGAAGCTGGCAATTAGCCGACAGCTGAGCGGCCAGCTCAGAGAAGGAAGGGCTAAACCTAGCCCTGATCGTACCCCTCCTCAATGACCCCTCCCCTCGGAGGACCACCGGGCTTGAGGGGAAAGTATCTATGGAAATCACGGAGGAGGACAGGGGCATGTACGTCCGAGGATGAGACCCAAGAGCGTTCCGCCAGACCATACCCCTTCCAATGCACCAGGTACTGTATGCGCCCACGGAACCTACGGGAGTCAACAATGAATTGTACTTCATACTCCTCATGGTTCTCAACCTATATAGGTTGAGGACGTGACACCCAGGTGGTAAAGCGGTTGCAGACCAAAGGTTTCTATAAGGAGACATGAAACACATTAGGGATGCACATACTAGGAGGAAGGTCCAATAAACTGAGGTGTGAACTTCAAAAAAGGAACACGAAGTCGGAGGCTGTGAGATGACAGCCAGACTCTGTCCCCAACCTGGTAGGAAGGCGCAGGCAGGTGTCTGCGGTCAGCATGGAGTCTGTACCTATCGTTAGCATGTCGCAAAGCCTCCTGGACTTGTGCCCAAGTGGAACAAAGACCACAGAGATGCTCCTCTAACGCAGGAATACTCTGCGGAACAAACGAGGCAGGCAACACGGAAGATTGGAAGCCATAGTTCGCCATAAACAGGGAAGCTGAATTCAAGGCACTATTATGAGCAAACTCCGCCAGCGGTAAGAGGTCTGACCAGTTGTTATGATGGTCAGAAATATAGCAACGTAGGAATTGCGCCAAGGACTGATTGGCTCATTCTGCGGCCCCATTAGACTGCGGGTAATACGCAGAGGAGAAAGCAAGTTGAATACCCAACTGTGCAAAAAAGGCTTGCCAGAACCGGGGCACAAACTGACTACCCCTGTCTGAGACAATCACCTTGGGTAGCCCATGTAAGCGGAAGATCTCCTGAGCAAAAATAGAAGCCAGTTCCTTAGAAGTAGGCAACTTCTTGAGTGGAAAACAATGCAACATTTTCAAGAATCGGTCAACTACCATAAGGATAACTGTGTTGCCCTGGGAGTTGGGTAACTCCACAATGAAATCCATAGACAATTGGGTCCAGGGCCTCTCTCCATTGGGTATGGGTTGTAGGAGGCTCACTGGAAGGTGGCGTGGAGTCTTACTCTGAGCACACACGGAACAGGCAGCTACGAAGGCGGTTACATCAGCATGTAGACTTGGCCACCAGAATTATTGGGAAATGGCCCAAAAGAGTTGATTCCTCCCAGGGTGGCTAGCAGCCTTGGGAGAATGGTAAGTCTGGAGCACAGCAGTATGGAGACTCTCGGGAACAAAGCAGCAGTCACAAGGTTTCTCAGGAGGAGCATCGACCTGAGCAGCAAGAATTTTGTCACCCAAAGGAGAAGTAAGACTGGTGCGAACCGTAGCCAGAATACGATCAGGAGGAATCACAGGAACCAGAACCAACTCCATCTTGGAAGTGGAGGAAAATTGTCGTGCCAAGGCGTCAGCCCTTACATTCTTAGTACCGGGTAAGAATTAGAAAATGTAATTAAAACTCAACAAGAAAAGAGCCCATCGCGCCCTTCTGGGAGAGAGGAGCTTAGCCTCAGACAAGAATGTGAGATTCTTATGAATGAATGAATGAAAGATTTGCATATAGCTGCAAATGCAAACTGAATCACCTCAAGGCGCTTGATCCGTGCTGTTAGTCCTGTTTCTTAGAAGAGAGAAGTCTTGAGTTTTTTTCTGAAGGCCCAATGATTTTCATCCATGCGGATGTTGGCGGGTAGAGCGTTCCATATTGGAGTGTGAATCGTTGTTCTCCCTTTGATTTGTAGCGGGACTTGGGAATGAGGAGGAGGTTTTGGTTAGTTGATCGAAGACTGCGCTTAGGTGTGTAGTGTTTTATTTTCTCACATAGGTATTGTAGGGCGTTTCCTTGAGTGCCTTTATGGGTGAGGCAGAGGGTCTTGAACATGACCCGGTCCTTTTACGGTTAGCCAATGTAGGCTCCTCAGGAATGGGGAGATGGATGGTTTTTTTCCTGTTACCAGTCTTGCTGCATTGTTTTGGATGACTTGTAGGCGTGCAATCTGGAATTTAGGTAGTCCTATGTAGAGGGAGTTTGCGTTGTGGAGCTGGGAATTGGTGATTGTTCCAACTGCTGCTGCTTATGGTAAGCAAGAATGAGAACCGGCTCAAGTGGTACCTTCAAGGAGATGTCTCCATTCTTTCAGGGCTAAAATGATCGCCAACAGCTCTCTGTCACCAATCTCGTAATTGCACTCTGCCGGTGACAATTTCTTGGAAAAGTAGCCAAACGGATGCATAGCGCACTCAGAGTTAGGACGTTGAGACAGAAGGGCGCCAACTCCAGTCTCGGAAGCATCAACTTCTAGGATAAAAGGCAACATAGGATCAGGGTGTGCCAACACAGGAGCAGAAACAAAGGCAACCTTGAGACTCTCAAAGGCCTTAATGGACTCCAGAGACCAACTCTGTGGGTTGCCGTCTTTCCTGGTCATATCAGTCAGGGGCTTGACCAGAGATGAGAAGTTATGAATAAACTTCCTATAATAGTTGGCAAAGCCAAGAAAACCCACAGGTCGAGGCCACTGTAGGACCGCTGAAAGTTTCTCTGGGTCCATCAAAAAACCAGCAATGGAAATGACATAGCCCAGGAATTTCACCTGTTTACAATGGAATTCGCACTTTTCCAATTTACAATAGAGATTGCTCTCTCATAGTCTCTGAAGCACATGACAGTGTAGTGACTCTCCAAGGTCTTGGAAAATATGAGGATAGCGTCGAGATAAACACCACACATAACTGCAACAAATCTCGGAGGACATCGTTAATGAACTCCTGGAAAACTGCCGGAGCGTTACAAAGGCCAAAAGGTATTACGAGATACTCATAATGACCTGATCTGGTATTAAACGCAGTTTTGCACTTGTCGCCAGCCTTAATCCTGACGAGATTGTATGCCCCTCTCAAATCAAGCTTTGTGAAAACCATTGCTCCCTTGAGGCGGTCAAATAACTCCGTAATCAATGGAATGGGATAGGCATTCTTAATCGTGAAATAATTGAGACCCCTATAATCGATACAAGGTCACAGGTCACAAAAGAAACCAGCACCAGCAGGAGACGAGCATTTGCAGATGAAACCACAAGAAAGTGCATCTGCAACATACTCCTCCATGGCCTTATCCTCCAAGACTGTCAAAGGGTAAACCCGGCCACGAGGGGGTATGGCACCAGGTTGAAGGTCAATTGCGCAATCATACAACTGATGTGGAGGCAAAGTACCGGCTTGACCTTTGTCAAAGACTCCACCGGCAGGGAGGAGAGTGAAGAGGTGCACAGGACCTTGGCTACCTTCTGGAAGCATCTCTCACTGCATTGTGGCGACCAGGACAGAACCTCAGCAGGGAGCCAATCAAAAGAAGGGTTTTGCCTCTGTAACCAAGAATAAACAATAACCAGCGGAAACTTAGGTGAGGAAATAACTTGGAATTGGATTATCTCTTGTTGAAGGGCCCCTACAGCCATGGAGAATGGAACCGTCTCATGAGTCACATGGGCAGGCTGTAGAGGTCTCCCGTCAAGAGCCTCAATGGCAAGTGGAGTCAAAGGTAATGCCGCTCCACAAGCTCTGCTGAACAAGGCTGAAAAGTATCCACCCTTGATGAGGGTCAGGTGCAGACTGTGCACAAGTCTGTATGAACAAGAAAATCCCGGACTGCTGCACTCTGATAAACGATCATCTTTATTCCATCTTTATATCATAAAAACAACAAAAGTCATCCACACAGACAGGAGGTAGCGATAGCTAACGCGTTTCACATACAAAGATGCTTACTCATAGCTAGGAGTAAGCATCTTTGTATGTGAAACGTGTTAGTATCGCTACCTCCTGTCTGTGTGGATGACTTTTGTTGTTTTTATGATATAAAGATGGAATAAAGATGATCGTTTATCAGAGTGCAGCAGTCCGGGATTTTCTTGTCCATACAGACAATGGCAAGTGGATTGTCACGCAGCTGCAGCAGAATCAAGTGCTTCGATACAAAGGCAGCATCAATGAACAAGCCTGCAGCCCCAGAGTCGATTAGAGCCTGTATCTCGATGGATGACTCAGCCCAAGACAGGGTAACCGAAACCAGGGGCTTATCTTTCTAGGAAACTGGAGAGGAAACAAAGCCACCTAAGGTCTGTCCATGGCAGGACCTCAAGGTTCGGGCGTTCCCTGGATGGGTAGGACAAGCCTTCAAAAAGTGACCAGCCTGGCCACAATAAAGGCACAATCTTTCCCTCTTCCTAAGGTCTCTCTCATCAGCAGAGAGACGCATGAAGCCCAAGTGCATGGGTTCATCTTCACAGACCGACTCGGTACTAGGAGGCATGGGAGGTGAGGGAGGCAAGGGTGGGACTGCAAAGCTTGGAGACAAATGTACAGTTCAAAAGGGCATAACTTTCACATCCTGCTGTGACAACATACTCCAATCTTGTAGAACATGCACTTGATCCATCCAACATAAGTTGTCCTCTGGAGGTACTTAAAATACTTCCAAAGCTTCACTTCTAATTAAAGGCATTTCACCAAACTTACCAATCTGGACAAAGGTCATCCTCATCTTCCTGTTCAGAAGAGACTGAAGAGTATTGATTGCTTGAGAAGGCCCTGAATAGAAGACTGGACATTGCCAGAATAGATGGCCCTTGCAGAAGATGAATTCAGCAATTCCTTTAGAGCAGGGGTCTTCAAACTGCGGCCCTCCAGGTGTTCAGGAACTACAATTCCCATCATGCCTAGTCATGTCTGTGAATGTCAGAGTTTTACAATGCCTCATGGGATGTGTAGTTCTGCAACAGCTGGAGGGCCGTAGTTTGAGGATCCCTGCTTTAGAGTGTCTTGACCATATGCTTAATTTTGACAACTTGGTCACCATTATCATCCTAATCACAGCCTGCCTGAACAAAGTAGGAATCACATATTCATTCCCCTCTACTTGGGAAGAAGCTGACAAGGGTTAATTTGCCTGAGGAGGTTCTGAGACTACTTATTGGCACCATATATGACCCTGTCACAGAGTTAGTGGAAATGACTCCTTTAGAGTGTATTGACCACATTCTTAATGAATGTGACAACCAGTTAGGTGTCGTTGTCATTTTTATCCTCCGTCGCTTAAAAAAGGCAACATTCTTGCAGTCATACTTGTCTGTCTTCTCCTTGAAAGAATCTGAAGCAGATTGCTTGCCTGGGAAGGCTTCTGACTGCTCGGTGACCCTTTCACAGGGTGAGTGGAAACACTCCTTTAGAGTGTATTGCCCACAGGCTTAATGAATGTGACAACCTGTTAGGTGTCGTCATCCTTATTCTTGGTTGCTTGACCAAAGCAGAATTATGCAGTCATGTCCATCTGGAAATTCGGAAAATGGGCTGTTTCACCTGGTATGGCTAGGCAGCTCTGCTAGCCAGAGCAGATAACCCTTTCAAAGGGTGAGCAGAAACCACTCCTTTAGAGTGTATTGACAATGTGTTTATTGAATGTGACACCCTATTAGGTGTCATCCTTATCCCTGGCTGTTTGAGCCAGTGGGATACATACTGTCATGCCCTTCTGTGTATTCCCCTTATAGAGTCTGAAGAGGGATGTTTTGCTTGGGAAAGCTGTGAGACTGCTCCTTGCCAGAGAATTCAACCCCTTCACAGGGTAAGTGGGAATAACTCCTTTGAATGTATTGGCCACTTGCTTAATAAATAAGACAAACTGTTAGGTATCCTCATCCTCATCTCTGGTTGCCTAATCAAAGCAAAATTCACACAGTCATGTTCCTCCACATCTTCCCGTTTGGAGAGTCTGAAGAGGATGGTTTGCCTGAGAAGGCTATTAGACTGGTCATTGCCAGAACATATAACCATATAGAAGCAAGACTCATACAGCTATGTTCATTCACGTCTTCTTTATGGAAGAGTCTGAAGAGGGCTCTTTTGCTCGGAGACTGGTAATTACCAATAGATAACCTTTCCACAGGGTTTTGCATGCCATTTAACAAACCAGCCTATAAAAATATTTAAATGCAGTAAAATAGTTTGCTTAGGAAAAAAAAACCCTAAAGAGTTAACCACTGCTAGAGGGAGACTGAAGCTTCCATCTACAGCCCTTATTCACCAGGTGGTTAATGAGCTAAACCTTGCCCTGCCAAGAATCAGGACATGATGAATGAATGAAAAAGTTTGTTCAGAACCGTGACAAAAAAGTTAGGAATTTTAAACAGAATTACAATAATATTCTGCAATGTACACAAACCAAGGGAATTGTAGACATCATAAACATGCTTCTCTCCATTTTTTTAGTTTTTATTTTTTTGGTGAAAAACTGGAAGAGCACATAAAAATATAAAAGGATATCCCATATCTCAATCGGTAATAGCTGGCTCCAGTAGTCATTCACAGGTGACTCTACCTTCTCTGGAAATGCTGGTCTTTTGAGGGGGATGGCATAATGGCACAGCAGTAAAATAAACATGAGAAGCCACCAACAGGTTATTGACATGTGTAAACAAAGTGTTACTTTGTGTACCTGTTATGCAGAGTACTCCCTGTGAAGGAGCTAAGTCTATGCATAGAGGCTGCAGGGAGCAAGGCACCACAATACCCAGCAATGCAGCATTAATTTGGATATAAAGCATTTTTCAAATTTAGCTCACCTATCCTCCGTCATCTGACCGTAAAGACCAGCACAGTGCAGGTGTGCGTGCATAGGGGAGACTCTGCCAACACCACTGCCCACTTTACAGCGGACCCCAGACAAGGCTGTTAGCCCTGACAAAAGCCGCCCCGAGGACCAGCAGTGGGGCTCCCTGGATTATGGGTCATTTAGCTGAGACACCAGAGACAGCGTCCAGTCTAATCCACACATGGACGGATGGCCAGCCATTTAGACCAGACAGGTAGAGGAGCACACCTAGGTCCTGTGCATAGGAGGAAAAAAGAAGAACACCGAGGCTGTAGGTGGGCTAAAATTTACATAAATTATGTCCTGGAGGCATGGGAGGGCGGAGCTTATAACCAGCTGTGCTGCCATGGAGCCGTTAGGAAAAATGCGTTTTCATTTTTTTCCACATTTTCCAAAAACGACTGGAAAAAAATGAACCATTCAAAAGACTCATTATGCCTCAGTTTATTAGTTTCAGCACCACTATTTATTTTCATTGATTTGGGGTTGTCGGTACAACAGAGAACTTAAATACTGTTCACATTCTTGCTCTCACCAAGTGGCTGCTTTAGGTAGTTATATCTCATATTTCCAAGAGCGCAGTGCTGGTATCATAGGTGCGGGCGGATTGCCTATTTACCATCAGGTTTGAATATATATATATATATATATATATATATACAGTATATATATATATATATATATATATATATATATATATATATATATATATATATATATATATATATATATATATATATATATATAACAAGACTGTACAAAATTTTTCCTGTGATGTCATTGTTATGGACTTTAATTTAATTCCTAGCGCAGCTTTTCTATAAGATTTTTGAACATTGGTGTGATCTCACTGTATGCTGCTGCTTATTGCTACATCTCTGTTTTCCTACCTATATATATATATATATATATATATATATATATATATATATATATATATATATATATATATATATATATATATATATTATATATATTGTGCATATAGTGATAGTGAATCTCAAGTGAAGAGACGAGTATAAATAAAATGTTGGGGGCCGTGGCCTGACCTGGCATGGAGACGGACGCCTGAACCTGGAGCTCCGTCTACCACAGGAGATACTCAACGAAGCCTGGAGGTTTTTTCACGTTACACTACCCCTAGATAATGGGCACTGCTTGCCGATCCTCCTCTGCCTCCCGCTCGAGGTCCCCCAGGGATCTTACCGGGTCACAAAGCCGCCATATACCAGAGATGTTCAGAGCCGGCAGAGGCAATATGGCGCCTGTCCATCACGGCCCACCACACTCCGGAGCGCAGCTACTGCCACTAAGCAACCCGAACACATCTAACTCTAATCAGAACTGCTCCAACGGTGAGGGAGACGGGATTCTACTCACCCCCCAGCCTCAGCTCAACATTCAGGATTTAAGAGCGATCGCTGACGACATCAAGGACACTTTATCCGCGGCTATCTCCAGGCTGCAGCTGGATTTTCGCGCCTTAAACGAGCAAGTCCTGAGAGTGGAGACTGTGACTGAGCGCCATGACACCGCCATTCACTCAGTCACTGATTGCCTTGACTCCCACACGCTGCAGATGCGCGACATGCAGCGACACTTAGAGGACCTCGACAACAGGGGTCGGAGGCATAATCTCCATGTCAGAGGCCTTCCAGAGGCCATTGAGGGGGAGCAGGTCTCTCAAGAAGTAGTGAGCCTTTTCAATAGCCTTCTCCACCGACCCCCACAAACTCCCATCCAAATGGAGAGAATACACCGCGCACTGCGCCCCAAGGGAAGGGATACGGACCCCCCACGGGACATAATCTGCTGCATAGTGGATTACAAATTGAAAGAGGAAATCCTAAAGCAAGCCAGGGGTAGTCAGCAGATTACACACGCGGGTGCCCATATCCAAAACTACCAAGACCTATCTGGGATCACCCTACAACATAGAAGAGACCTGCGGCCACTCCTGGACGTCCTGAGGGAGAAACGTATTCTCTACAAATGGAAGTTCCCCTTCTGTCTCTCGGCTTCCAATAACGGCCACACAGCACTCCTCAAAGTACCAGAGGATCTGCCTCATTTCTGCGCCACACTTGGAATTGCCACGGTACCAGTGCCTAATTGGTATTCAGCTTTCCGCATGGTCCCAGCGCACCTTGACCAGCCGAGAGAAGAACCGATGGAGGCTCAAAATTCTAGACATCGCAGAAGACGCTCACCCTCCACTCACAGGAGCCAGACCTACTACCGGAGCAGTCCGGGAGCTGACTACATCACCACCTCCCCACGGTCCAGGAGGAGGCGCAGGGACCGCTAACATCTGGGCGAAGGGACTTTTCCTCTCTTTCACACTTTTATTTTCACACTTTTATATTGTTTAGTTCTGTTCAGCGCCTTATCTGACTTCCCTTTGTTCCGGGATCCAATGTTCGACTTCAATACAGCACTCAAGATGTGAGTAATCTAAAGACTGTGTTTTGTCTTTTCAACCACCTCCGTATATCTGTGATGGGTCACAAGATCTACATTGGACGCCTCAAGTCACTGCCATGCCCACCTGACCATTTGCAGATCTGCATTCAGTACGCCTCTCACTCAACCGCCTATGACTCCCTGACTACGGCCTTAGGGCATGGTAACAATTCGCTCCTGACCTGGCACTACATTTCCCACAAGTCTGAGTGACTTTAGACTCCGCCTGGCGACACTTATGTAGTCTCTTAAACCACGCCTCCTGCGGCGGACACGCACGGACCTCTCGACTACGCAAACTCCAGCACTACACTTCCACCCTAAGGGACAAGATCTGCTTCTCTCCTTGCAATAACACTGCTTTCTTTCAGCCGAACTCAGAACTCTAACCCCGACCTCAGGCCTTAGGCTCCGGACGCAGCATCCTTAAAGGAACTGACCGGCTACGCTGCAACGGAAGCTCACTTACCTCGTCGTCAAGTTGTCTACGGACTCACACCTGCACTGTTCCGGTACTGTCCCAGCCGTCAGGACGCGATCCTAAGTATGAGTTTTATCTTTTGGTTTTCCTTTTCTCTTTGTATTTTCCTTTTCAGCACAGCGGACTGCTAGCTCCACAGCTGATCTGTACCAGTTTATTTTATTAGCAGCTCATTGTAACATACTCGTTGTTAGAGGTTAATTATGCTGTTATGACAGTTAAGGTATACACTGATATCCTCTGGTAACCTCCCCAAGGCTAGACAAATCTCCCTGCTATGTGTTATTATTGCGGATTTCACTTCTTGGCCGGCACCGCCACCCTCTCCCCGCCTTTCGCGGAACCCGTGGTTGGCGTGGGGGGTGGAGGGTGGTTGGCTTGGTGCCTTCTCCCCTAGACGGAGAGTCTGGTTGCCACTTGGGCCTCCCCACTGCCGGCCTACACAATACACAATACCCATAGCTAGGGTTATTTCTCAATGCCTCAATGCTACCGGCGCACCGCCCTGTTGATGCCCTTACCCGTCGGGCCGGTGACCCACCCACTATGGGTGATGCATTGGTAATACCTCCCTTTTTCACACTACAAACTATCCTGTGGTGGCGGCTCACATCCAGTTCGTTGAACGTTACCCTCCTATAGTCCCTCACTGTCAGAGTTTTGGTCAACCCCCACACACGGACTCGGTTGGGGGTGTTGTCCCACCCATTGGGACTCTCTCTCTGCCCGTGTTTCGTTCTACACCGATTGCCACCCACGAGGTTGTTGGATACATAGTTCCACACCTCTTCGGATTCTATCCGGGTATGCCAACACCTGACTCACATACACCTACAGCCTTCCGGATTTCACCCCTCTCCCCTCACTACCCCCTCTTCCCCCCCCTCCACCAATGGCGGGCACACAGGACACCAACCTTCCTACGAACACAACTACACAACAGCTACACTCACTCAAATTATACTCTATAAACATTCGGGGCCTTAATGTTCCTGAAAAGCGATCTAAGCTCCTTCACTCTCTACAACAAGCCAAAACTCACATCACACTTATACAGGAGACCCACTTTCGGTCGGATTCTATCCCCAAACTAAAAAATCACTACTTCCCCACAGCCTTTCATTCCTCCAACTCGGAAGCTAAATCGAAAGGTGTTACCATACTCCTTTCCAAAAATTGCCCACTCCAAGTATCGGAAGTACAAACGGACCCAATGGGATGTTTTCTCTTTATCAAAGGCACCCTGCACCAAATGCCCCTCACCATTGCCAATATTTACGCTCCTAATACTGGCCAGGTCACCTTCTTCCGTAATACCCTCCAGCAACTCTCCAGCTTCCAATCGGGAACCCTTATCGTGGGCGGAGACTTTAACGTTCCCCTATCCCCCTCCATCGATACTTCAAATGGGACCTCTTCCCTTTCCTACAGGGCCCTAAAGTCGATCAAGCAACAATTTCATAATCTACTACTCCATGACACGTGGCGCACGTTACACCCCAAAGAAAAAGATTTTACTTTCTTCTCCACACCACACAACAAGTACTCAAGACTTGACCACTTCTTTCTCTCCCAGACAGATCTCTCTCACCTCGCCAAAGCAACCATAGACCCGGCCACCCTCTCGGACCACAATCCCATCTCCATGACTTTACGACTGAACTCACCCACCAGAAAAACACGTATCTGGCGTCTGGACAGTTCCTTACTGACCGATGAGATCCACGTTCAGAGACTGACCACTTGCCTCTCCAACTTTTTCCAGGATAACTCGTCACAAGACGTGGCTCCCACGGTCACATGGGCAGCTCACAAATGTGTCGTTCGTGGGGAACTGATGGCCATAGCTGCACACCGTAAGAAACTCAAGAACTCTCGCTTGGCAGAGTTAACGGCTCGCATTCGTACACTAGAACAGACACACAAGGCCTCCCTCGCCATTTCCGCACTTGCAGAACTCTCGCAAGCTAGGGAAGAACTCTTAGAAGCACTGACTACAGCGGTTAAACGCAAGTACACCCTGTCACAAAAACTGTATTACGAATTCGGCAACAAAGCCGGCAAACTATTGGCGAGGGCTCTCCAAACCAAAGAAGCCTCTCACACCATTCATAAGCTTATTAACTCCAAAGGAGAGGCAGTGGTCACCAATGAGGGCATCTCTGCGCAATTCGTACAATACTTCACCAAGCTATATAACCTCCCGACTACCCAAAGTACTGACGCTGCGGTTAACCGTAGGAAGACCATAACTGATTTTTTAACACAATTCGGCCCCACTCCACTCGCCCCGGAGGATTCACAGACACTAGACCTCCCAATCACGTCAGACGAAATCCTCCTTGCCCTCAAAGAAACGAAGACAGGCAAAAGTCCGGGACCGGACGGCCTCACAGCAGCCTATTACAAATCATTCCCGAACATTCTCATACCACATTTAACCAAAGCACTTAATAACCTTACAACAACCTCAGTAGCTCACAGAGATCTACTGGAAGCTCACATCACCCTCATCCCAAAACAGGGCAAAGACCCAGCATTAGTCCCCAACTATCGCCCCATATCGCTCCTCAATGTCGATCTAAAATTGTACGCGAAAGTTCTGGCCAATCGTATCATCTCCTTCATCCCATCTCTGGTTTCTCTAGACCAGGTTGGTTTTGTCCCGGGCCGCGAGGCCAGGGACAACACCACGAAGGCCCTCAACATTCACCACTGGCTTACCAAAACTGCCACACAAGGATTTTTTCTCTCGCTGGATGCAGAGAAGGCGTTTGACCGGGTCGCTTGGGATTATATGGAAGCTACTTTGCAAGCGGCGGGCTTGCCACCGCGCATGCTACACATGATTCTAGCCCTATATGCTTCCCCGACCGCTAGGCTCCGGATTAATGGTGGCTTGTCAGACGCCTTCTCTGTATCCAATGGGACGCGACAGGGGTGCCCCCTATCACCCCTTATTTTCATTATGACGTTAGAACCCCTTCTCCGTAAACTGAGAAACAATCCCGCTATCAAGGGAATTGACATCCAACAAAAACAGTATAAGCTAGCAGCTTACGCTGATGACATCTTACTTTTTCTGACAGACGCTATCACAACCATCCCTAACCTTCTGGCGGACTTTACCATTTTCAAAACTTTATCCAATCTTCAAATCAATTTTGCAAAATCCAAAGCCCTCAATATCACTTTACCAACGGAGACGGTGAACCTGTGTCGTAGTAATTTTCCATTCGTTTGGGAGAAATCCGAAATACCATACCTCGGGATCAAAATCACAACTGACCTAAGAGACCTCTACGCCAAAAATGTCCTCCCTCTACTCCGTTCCATCCACGGCGATCTACAGAAATGGAATCTAGGTTCCTTTTCTTGGCTGGGCAGAGTAGCAATACTAAAAATTAATATTCTACCCAGACTCCTCTACCTCCTTCAAGCCATTCCGATCATGTTACCTGCATCCTTCTTTACCTCCTATAAACTTCTTTCCCGAACCTTTGTGTGGGCCTCCAAAAATCCGCGTATTGGCTGGGACAGACTAGTTCTCCCTAAAAGACTGGGGGGTCTGGGTCTCCCAGATCTCCAAAAATATCACTGGGCCTGCCACTTGACCAGACTGGTGGATTGGCATATCCATCGTCCCTCCAAGGACTGGATTGCCCTAGAAGCATCATTCGCACGCCTCCCCCTAGCCAACACGCCGTGGATGACCCACACCAATGTTCCCAAGGAATTCACTGCTCACCCTCTCATCGGTACCACACTCTCACTTTTCAAAAAAGCATGCAAACTGATGGCCTTCACACCCTCACCAGGCCCTATGACCCCTCTGGATAACAACCCAGACTTTCCCTCGGGACTTTTCCTAAAAGACCCCACCCCTGAGACCCAAACTTCACCAGCTAGAGCACAGAACTTCTTCCAAAATGGGACTCTTCTCTCTTTCCCTACGCTAGTAACTACAATGCCTAATCACGACATACCCTTTTACAAAAACTTACAACTGAGACATTTCCTCCAACCGTCTAACCAATCCTCTCACTGGCACAGGGATCTCACACTGTTTGAATTTCTTTGCACTTCGACAGACCCTCAAGGCCATCTAATTTCCTCAAATTATGCCCTACTGTTTTCAGGTCACACGATCAAGGATGACACACTTACACAACAATGGAAAAAGGACCTATCCCTAGATCTCACCCCCACAGATTGGGATCACATATTTACCCTCATGCACAAGGGTTCCATTAATGTCACGACGCAGGAAAATAGATACAAAATTTTTTCGAAATGGTATCGAACCCCCGACAAAATCCACCACTTTCACCCCTCTGTTCCTTCTACCTGCTGGAGGTGTAATAACACTAGAGGTACCCTGCTCCACGTCTGGTGGGAATGCACCCTTATCCAACCCTTTTGGTCGGAAATCCATAGACTAATCTCCCAAATTACCACATATACTCTGGACTTCTCCCCCGCCCGATATTTGCTACACCACATACAAGGGTCCCCCACTTCATACAAAAAAACCCTAACTATTCACCTAATCAACGTGGCCAACCTTTGTATCCCTGCACGGTGGAGAAATCCCACCCCCCCCCACAGCTCAAGACTGGATTCGCAGGTTAGACAGAATAGCGGAGATGGAGCAACTCATATCCCAAGCCGCGGATACCCCTACCAAATTTCAGGCCACCTGGGCCTGTTGGACTCACTATAGAAACTCTCAAACACACCCGACCTTGACCCAGCCATCTCCTCACACTCTCTTAGGAGTTTACACGACATGTTCACTTGTGTCCCCCCTCAAAAACACATCTGCCCCCCCCCTATTCCCCTTTGCTTCTTCCCTCCCCCCACCAGCGATACTGACCTGACATTTCCATGCAGCCTAGAGCTTGCAGTATCCTTGCATATCACACATGCCCTCTCTCAATATCAGTTTTATAAAGGTTTCCCCCGAGCGACCGACTCACCCTCGGGCCGCTCTATACTTTGGACAATCCCACTTCCTCTCACAAGTTCTACACTTCAGTTGCCATACCGTTATTTTAAACGCTACCTATGCCTCGTCCTGTATCCCGTTCTCGTTCACAGCTAAGATCCCGTCGGGGGTGAACGGAAATGGGATTGCTCATAACACGGTATGGCCCTGCTCCGCAAACTGCATCTGACCTTTCCAAGCCTGCACCCAAAGTTGTAGGAGGGGATACTTACCTTGCTATTCTGTTGGGCCACATGAATGATCGCATGTTCTTTTATTTGTTCTTGTTTCTATTATACTGATCTATATGTGCATATTGCCCATTTGATGTTTGTTTCTCTACGATGTATGTCAAACTTCACATGTTAACCTGCAAAATTTCAATAAAACCTTTTGAAAAAAAAAATAAATAAAATGTTGAAAAATATAGTGTCACGATAATGACACTTAATGATGATTGAATCACTAATAGTGGGAAGCCTGCTGGGTTTATATACAATAATTACTGCTCTAATAAATTCTTTACCACCCTGTGACAAATGAACTAAAAAATATAAACACAAAAATCCTTTAAGAAGTGAACAAATAAAATAAATCTATATAAAAAAGAGTCCATTAAAAAAACAAAAATGTGTGTAAAATTCTTCTCTGTGACGTGATATACAAAAAAAGTCCTGCTTTATTATTCTTCCACCACACCTCTGTGTCAGTGACTCCACTCCCCTTAAGAAATGCACCCACCAGCTCCCTCTGCCTCACACTCTCATGTTCGACTGAAATCGCTTTAACCCACACAAAGGGGATGAATATTAAACCTCCAAACTCCAACCGTTTGCATCCAGGGTCTCTCCTCATGTATATAGTTTCTCTCACCTCAAACACCTGGACTACAGGCGACGCCTGTTTTTGTGATTTTTATGGACTCTTTTTTTATATAGATTTATTTTATTTGTTCACTTCTTAAAGGATTTTTGTGTTCATATTTTTTGGATCACTTGTCACAGGATGATAAAGAATTTATTAGAGCAATAATTGTATAATAACCCAGCAGGATTCCCACTATTAGTGATTCATTCATTATTAAATGTCATTATCGTGACACTATATGGATATTTTTCAACATTTTATTTATACTTGTCTCTTCACTTGAGATTCACTATCACTATATGCACAATTTTTTAGGAGTTTATTAGTGTAAGTGCCACTATTTATTTTCACTGTTTTGGGGTTGTCGGTACAACAGAGAACTTAAATACTGTTCACATATACAGTGGGGACAGAAAGTATTCAGACCCCCTACATTTTTCACTCTTTGTTATATTGCAGCTCCCATTCACTTGCCCAGCGGTTCAATGCTAGCTTGGCAAAATTGCTAGCACTTCAACTGCTACCTTTTCAGTTGGTAGACTCTGCCCCCTTCCATGAGTTTGTGGAATGTGCGGTTCCTCAGTGGCAAGTTCCAAAACGCCACTTTTTCTCATGGAAGGCGATTCCGGCTCTCTACCGGCATGTGGAAGGCAATTCTATAAATGCCACAACAATAAAATGTGTATGTGATTCTGCGCAAAAACTATCCACTGATAGAAAGTGAGCAATAAGTGAAAACAATAAGTGCATCTGTACAAGGTAATGCTCTATATAAGACAATCCTCTAAAGTGACTTCAGTGCTGGTATATACAGTGAAGTGACTAATGCATAAATAAACAGTGACTGGGTAAAGTGCACATGCGTTGATAGGAGATCTGGTGACTTTCGTGGTGTTTTGTCCCCACTCGGGGCTCCCAGAACTCTCACCTTAATGGCACAATGAAAGTGCCTGTTAGAATCCCTTGGATGTAGACCTCCTTCCACTTGGATCAATGCTGGCGTTCTGGAGTGCCTCTGGATCAGTCATCGGCGATGTTCCCTCCAGTATGTCTTGGCCTCCCTGAACAGGGCGGCCAGCGGCAAGGTGCATATTACCGCTGACTCATGGTCCAGCAGGCATGAACAGGGACGTTACCTAAGTTTCACGGTGCATGGGGTGACTCTGCTGGCAGCTGGGAAGGATGCAGGACAAGGTGCAGTAGTGTTGTTCCGCCACCATGCCTCCAAAATGCCAGTACTGGTGATTCTGACACACCTCTCTCCTCCACCCCCTCCTCTTCTTCTTCCTTCATGGCCTCTTCCTGTGCTTTGTCCTCAGAACCAGTGGTTCTCCGTAGGCGTTCAAGGAGCTACACAAGTACGCAGGCCAAAAGATGCCATGCGGTGCTTGAGCTGGTGTGCTTGGGGGACAGGAGCCACACTGGGGCAGAGATTCTGTCAGCTCTGCAGGGGCAGGTTCAGAGTTGGTTGACGCCACGCCAACTTAAGGCAGGAATGGTGGTTTGCGACAATGGCACCAACCTCCTCTCTGCCCTCCGACAGGGACAAATGACCCATGTGCCCTGTTTGGCTCACGTCCTTAACTTGGTGGTGCAGCGGTTCTTAGGCAGATACCCGGGCTTACAGGATGTCCTGTGTGCATTTCCGCCGGTCATATAATGCCAGTGCTCGGCAGGCAGACCTCCAAAAGGAGTTTAACCTGCCCAAGAACCGCCTAATCTGTGACATGCCCACCAGGTGGAACTCAATGTTGGCCATGCTGCAGCGGCTGCTCACACAGCAGAGGGCCATCAATGAGTACCTGTGCGACTATGGCACCAGGACAGGGTCAGGGGAGCTTGGTTTTGTTTCCCCAGGGAAGCATGCACTGTCTTGTCACCATTTGAGGAGGCCATGAGGATGGTGAGCTGTGACAGTGCATGCATCAGTGACACTGTCCCCCTTGTCCACCTGTTGGAGCACACGCTGCGTGGAATAATGGACAGGACACTTGAGGCAGAACAGAGGCAGGAAGAGGAGGACTTACTTAGCTCTCAAGGCCCCCTTTATCCAGACAGTGTTCCTGCTTGCCCGCCGATCACACAGGAAGAGGACGAGGAGGAGGAGGAGGAGGAGGATTGTGTCAGTATGGAGGTGGAGCCTGGCACTCAGCATCAGCAGCAGTTTTTAAGGGATCAGTCACAAGAAACACATGGACTTGTACATGGCTGGGAGGAGGTGGCTGCGGACCATGTCGTCCTAAGTGACCCAGAGGACTCCGGACCGAATGCCTCAGCAAACCTACGCTGCATGGCCTCCTTGATCCTGCAAAGCCTGCGGAAGGATCCTCGTATTCGTGGTATCAAGGAGAAGGACCAATACTGGCTGGCAACCCTCCTTAATCCATGTTACAAGGGTAAGGTTGCGGACCTTATCTTGCCATCGCAGAGGGAGCATAGGATGAAACATCTTCGGGAGGCCTTGCAGAAAGGTCTGTGCAACGCGTTCCCAGAGACTGGGAGGTTACAAACTCCTGTTTCTGGACAACGTGTTGCTGAGGCTTCGGTCAGTCAAAGAAGGAGCGGTGGAGAAGGTGGCCATCTGACCAATGCGTTCAGACAATTTTTTGGTCCACAGCCCCAAGGTATGATTGATTCCAGCAACCATCACCAGCGTCTGTTTTACATGACGCAGGAATACCTAGGGGCAAGATCTGACTTGGACACCTTTCCCACCAAAAATCCTCTGGGTTACTGGGTTTTGAGGATGGATCACTGGCCAGAGCTTGCACAGTATGCAATTGAGCTACTGGCCTGTCCTGCATCCAGCGTTCTTTCGGAACGCACATTCTGTGCTGCTGGAGGCTTTGTAACCGATCACAGGGTGCGTCTGTCCACCGACTCGGTCGATCAACTGACCTTCATAAAAATGAATCAGTCTTGGATCACCACCAGCTACCAAGCACCTGATACTGATGTAACCGAATAATTTTTTTTTGAAATCTCAGATCCCTTCAAAGACTGCCTATGCTGATGCTGAGTGACTATCCTGAGTAATTATCCTCTTCCTCCTCATTGATCACACTGATAGCTTGTAAGAACATTTTTGGTTCTGGGCCCCTCCACCAGTGCCTAAGACCCAATTTTCAGCCCCTGTTTAACAGGGGCGTGTAATTACAATTTTTGATGCAATACTTTGCAGCAGGGCTCGTTCCTGCGTTCCAACTAGAGTATCTGTGAGGGGTTGCAGTGTTGTGGCACCAGCACCAGTGCCTAAGGCCCAATTTTTCAGCCCGTTTAACAGGGGCGTGTAATTACTATTTTTGATGCAATACTTTGCAGCAGGGCTCGTTTCTGCGTTCCAACTAGAGTATCTGTGAAGGGGTTGCAGTGTTGTGGCACCAGCACCAGTGCCTAAGGCCCAATTTTTCTGCCCCTGTTCAACAGGGGCATGTAATTACAATTCTTGATCTAATATTTCACAGCAGGTCCCATTTCTGCGCCCACCAAGAGTGAGTGAGGGCTTACAATGTTGTGGCACTAGCACCACCACCACCAAAGGCACAATTTTTCTGCCCCTGTTCAACAGGGGCATGTAATTGCAATTCTTGATCTAATATTTCAGAGCAGGGCCCTGTGAGGGCTTACAGTGTTGTGGCCACAACAACACCTAAGGCCCAAATTTCTGCTGAGTATATAGGGCAGGCCCCTACTTTCAAACATCCAACTTACAAACGACTCCTACTTGCAAACGGAAGGAGACAACAGGAACTCCTGTAAGAGTTAATATGGGAAAAACATTTCTCCTTTCCACTGATACTTTATCACCAATCTTTGTTTCACAAAAAAACCCAAATTTTCAAAAAACATTTGTCATTGGGACAAAAAATGAGGTGAAATCTTCTGAAGAGGAGCACAGACAGCAAAACAAATGTCACAGGGGTGATAACCCTTCCCTATGTTTTCCAAAAAGCTTAAAATTGACTTTTTGGCTGGAGCTAAACACGTTAAAAATGTACCAGTTCAAAATTACAAACAGATTCTACTTAACAACAAACCTACAGTCCCTGTCTTGTTTGCACCGCCTGTATACTGCTATTCAGAGTATATAGGGCCTGGTGGCCTCACGCCTTTCCTTTTTTTAATTTAGGTGCGGGGTTCCTCTTAACCTCCCTGGCGATTTTCCCGAGTGTGGCTCGGGGTTACATTTCAGCACCATTAGCGGTAACCCCGAGCCACACTCGGGATTACATTGCAGGATCCTGGTGTGGCTTTACTTACCTTGTCCCCGGGATCCTGCAATGTCCCCCGCTGTGTCCGTGGGCTCCGTCCTCTGCCCAAAGCCTCTCCATGCCAGGCTCCGTTCCCTGCGAGCGGTGTGACGCACGGGGGCAGAGCCAGGCGGCAAATTAAAAAAAAAGTAAAAATCATAACACATACAGTACTGTAATCTTACAGATTACAGTACTGTATGAAATCATTTCACATCCCTTTTGTCCCCAGTGCTTTGGCCCATGCCCTGCATGCAGTTTTATGTGATATATACTGTTCTTTCTGCCTGGAAACTGGAGATTGTTCATAGCAACCACAAAGTGTCCCTTTACGTCAAAAGTGGCTTTAGACCAGCTAGAAAACAGCGATAGTAAATTAGAATAAAAGTGTACACTGCGCTAAATTGAAAGAAAATATGGTGCGGAGCAGCTACTTACAAGGTGACAACAACCAAAGAAACATGTGAAAATGAAATAAAAAGTAGCGCATAAATGGTGCCAAAAGTCTTCAATCAAGAAAACAACTGAAAAAAACAAATGTCCACAAATAATAAACATAACAGTGAAAAAACTTGTAAGTCTCTCAATATGGGTGAATAAAATCCTGTCGGTGAGTGGGAAACAAATGACATGGAATGTCCCACTGAAAACCATGCGTGGATGCAGGGAGACAGAAGTTAAAACGCAGGTGAATCAACAAATCATCCCCAAGTTGTATCTCTCAACAACATGCGACTTGGTAAAGGTGGTGTGTAAGAAACTCTTACCAGATATGATGGACTCCCTTGTCAGCGACAGGGAGTCACTCGAGCGGGTTGCCTCTCAGGGCCAGTGAACAGACATCACAGCTCTGCGAACCTTCTGGGTCAAACTCTGCGCGGATCTCCCGGGGTCACCAGGTGGGTCCTCCCAAAGGATGGCCAAGGTGCGGATCAGAGGGAACAATGCGTCACATACAAAGGCTGGAGTGAAGGCTGGTTGAATCTCTCAGTAAGTATGTGGAGAAAAAATAAACAAGCTCCACATAGTGTAGATGAGCAAAAATAGGATTTTTATTGCTAAAAACGCCAGGTAACAATAAAATGTGATCACAGAGTATAAAATCAAAAATGTGCAACAAGGAGGATGCTGGAAGCGCCCGAAGCTTTTCGATCAATGGATCGTCTACTGGGGCAGTAAATTAGAACACTTGCAGAATTTAGCGATAGTGAATCGTGGGGAAATTCATTTTATTACTATTTATTTTTATTTTTTTTAATTATTTATTTTTATTATATTATAATTTATGTTTTTGTGTTTCAAACTTTATCATACCCGGGATATCTACTAGACTCTTGTTTGGACAGATTTAAGTGTGTTATTGTTAAGAATTACAGACCTACAATATAAAACGCCAAATTTCCATGCAAAATAATTGTACCGCTTTCAGCACCTAAAATCTGAAATAATCATACCGCCAGGGAGGTTAATATCCATACAAGCCCCAAAGGGCCTTGTAATGGACTGGGGGGTACCCATGCTGTTTGTCTAACTAATTTTCATCCATATTGCCAGGACCCGACATTACATTAAAGCCGCAAGCAGTTTTAAATGACTTTTTTTCCTTTAAAAATGACATTTTGTGCAGGGACTGTTCTAAGCACGGTAAACACGCTCCACTTTACAGGCATACTATAGACACCCCCAGGTATGATATTTAAAGGAATATTTCACTTTTTTTTAACTTTAAGCATCATTAAAATCACTGCTCCCGAAAAAACGGCCGTTTTTAAACGTTTTTTTTGCATTGATACATGTCCCCTGGGGCAGTATTTTTAGGACAATACCATGCAAATTAGCCTTTAAAATGAGCACTTTTGATTTTGAACGTTCGAGTCCCATAGACGTCAATGGGGTTCTAACGTTCGTGCGAATTTTCGGTCTTTTCGCCGGTTCTGGTGTGAACCGAACCGGGGGCTGTTCGGCTCATCCCTACTCGTGTGCATGAGGCCTTAGAGTCCAAACCAAAGCACAGTCAAGAATATAAGAAGGGTAGAGGCCTTTGGGAGTGTATAAAGTATTCAATAGAAGACCATTAAAGCATCAATTGGCATAATTAGCAATGGGGAGGGGGGGGGGGAATGAACAGAGACACCGTTATGTTAATATAAATATAAATCAGGAGGTGGTGGTTGGCATAGGAGACCCATATTCCGATAGATCCCAAGGTTCCCACACTTTAGTAAATTTGGGAATGGAATCATGTACAGATGCCGTTAGGAACTCCATCCTCCGGATCTCAGCCACTAGTTGCAGAAATCTAGACCATGAAGGAGGTGTACTGGACAGCCAGCATAGAGGAATAAGCCTTTCGGCTGCTAACAAAATGTAAGAGATTAGTCGGTATGTTTTTTTGGGTACGCCTGGAATAGGGAGCCCCAGTAGGCAATTTAAGGGATCTAGCGGGAGAGTCACATCCACCACCTTTTGTATGAGTTTGTTCACATCGTACCAAAAGGGTTAAATCAGAGAACACTGCCAAAAAATATGAAATAAGGAACCTATGTTAGTTCTGCAGCGCCAGCAGTGCGGCGAAACTGAGGGATCATATTTTTGAATTACATCAGGAGTCTTATACCAGAACATAAGAATCTTAATGGATGTCTCCCTTTGAGTGACACATTTGGAGGATTTGAAAACAGAAGACCAAATCTTGTCCAAAAGCTGTACTGTAATAGGTCGCACCAAAAGAAGGGACCACATTTTCATATAGTGATGGGTGGTCTCCTCTAGAGGGGTCGACTCATGGAGGATGCGGTAGATACAGGATATTAAATGTCGTTGGTATGGGCCCTGGGCGCATATATGTTCAAAAGCGGTTGGGTTATCAAGGGTCAAGGTTGAAGATTGAGAGTGAAAGAAGTGTCTAACCTGTAGGTAAAAATGGAAAAGATGGGAGGGTATATCAAACTTCTCACATAAAGTATTGAAGGTATGTAGTTTACGTGTGATGGGATGGACCAGATTCCGTAACTGAAAGAGAGGTGCGTGGAGCCATGGGAAAACCCTACCCAGGGACATACTGTCTGGTATGAATGGGTTAAAAAGTATGTTCGCTAAAGGAGGACAAGGTGAGGTGAGAGGATAGTCCTTGGAACATTTACGCCAGATGGTTAGAGTGAAAGTCATTGGAGCAGTGCATTGACGTTTATAAATGGGATCCAGGGAGCGAGGGGTGCCCCATATCAAGGAGCACGGGTGGACCGGGTATAGCACTCCTTTTACAATGGCAGTCCACTGATTCGGAGCGTGTAGAGAGGACCATGAAGTAATGGCCCTTAAGTGTGTAGCAAAATAATACTTGGCAATGTCCGGGGCTCCCAAACCCCCCCTGGATCTTAGGGAGAAAACCACCGAGCTCGCAATGCGATGAGCCCTACCTTCCCATATGAGTTTTAAAAAACTCCTCTGAAGTGCTTTTAGCTGAGAAGAAGGCAGGGTAGTGTTTCAAAGTGGTAAAGCAATCGAGGTAAAATAGACATTTTAAGCACATTGATCCTACCTAATAGGGACAGAGGATATTTTGTCCAGGCCGACAAGGATTTGTTAATATCTAAAACCAGAGGGGGGAAATTGGCAGAATAGAGGGATGAGTAGGAGGGGGTAAGAAGGACACCTAAATATTTGAGAGAGGCGTTGCACCATTTATAGGGGTATGAGTCTTTGAGCCGAGACAGTTGAGATGATGTAATGTGTATGGGGAGGGCTTCAGTTTTGGAAGTATTAACTTTATAACTAGATATGGCACCAAAGGAAGCCAATAGTTTATGTAACGAGGGGAGAGAAATTAACGGGTTGGTAATGGTAAGCAGAATGTCATCTGCAAAAAGTGACAATTTATATTCCTCCTGCCGCATCACTACTCCTCAAATATCCAGATGAGAGTGGATGGACTCGGCCAGGGGTTCTAAACATAAAATAAAAAGTAATGGTGATAGGGGGCATCCCTGCCGAGTTCTGTTTGTCATGGGGAAACTGGGCGATAAGAAGGATGACAACAGCACTTGAGCCGTAACAGTCGTATAAAGAGCCTCCAAAGCTTTTAAAAAAGGACCACTAAAACCATACTTTTTTAAGGTGGCAAACATATATGGCCAACTCAGCCTGTCAAAGGCCTTCTGTGCATCTAAACATAGAATCAGTGCTGAGCGAGACGACCTGCACAGGAGATCTATCAGATCTATCGTACGGCGGGTGTTATCCCCCGCATGCCTGCCAGGGACAAAGCCCACTTGGTCACTATGTATCAGTTTGGGGATAAACATGGATAACCGGGATGCAAGTATTTTGGTAAATATTTTATAGTCTGAATTTAGAAGGGCTATGAGTCTGTAATTATCCGGAATAGAGGAGTCCTTGCCAGGCTTTGGAATAACGGACATATAAGAGTGAGAAAAGTGTGGAAGTGGGGAAGTGCCTTTAAGTAGAGAATCATACAAAGATAACATGTGTGGGGATAAAATATCAAAGAAGGTTTTGTAGTAAGAGTATGGTAAGCCGTCAGGACCGGGTGATTTATGTAGTGGGAGAGTCTTTATTATGGACAGAAGTTCCTCAGTTGTTATGGCCGCATTCAAGCTAAATCTGCTACAGATAATTTTGAAAGTTTTATGTTGAAAAAAAAAAAGACTCAAATTTTTCCTGGGTGAAATTGAAGTGATTCTCCGGAGTCAGACAGTTACAGAGTTCACTGTAAAATGCGCCAAATATTTTGGACATCTCGTGAGGGCAGTGTGCTCTAGACCCATCTGCTTGTTGGAGAAAGTCAGGAAACGAACTGAATGGATGTGGGCATAGTTTATTGACTAACATTCTATGGGGTTTATTAGAGTATTCATAAAATTTATGCTTCATCCAGAGTAAGGATCTGGCTGTCTTGTCAAGTTGTATTGATTTAATTTGTTCCCTGAGGGAGGTGACTTTACGTAATTTCTCCACCGTGGGAGCACACAACAGCCTCCTCTCCGCAGCTATCAGAGCGGATGTCAAGGACTGTAAAAGTCCAGCTCTATCTTTCCTCAATCGAGAACTTTCAGCTATGTAAGCACCACGAAATACAGCCTTGTGTGCTTCCCACAGAGTAGAAACCCCTACCATTGACCCAGTGTTGAGCTGGAAATAGTCTACCAAACTTTTCTTTTGTGTTTAAAGTTTTTATTGGTTTTTCAAAAGGATAACAGGTAATACCATTACATTCAAGATATCAGCTGGAAAATTGAGTCATTTGTACAGAATAATTAAATAAATTCTAGTTCAATAATTTTCACCAAGGGAAAGACAGTCTTTAGGAAGACCTTGTGCGACCCGAGGGGTTTAAAGAGGCGATTACTAAGCCGTCCCGGACCTATAAATGTCTGATGGCTTTATTTTCCACCTCGTCTCCTAACACCCCAGTAGGGAACTCACTGTGTCAGGAGAGGGGGACAACATCTTGCTACTAGAGGCCTCGAGTTGGACAAGGTGTTAGTTATGTCTTCTAGTCTTCTGGTGTGGACTGTCTGAGTTATCAACATTCAAAACCGGATGCAGAGATCAATCCAGAATTAACTCCAGGTAAAATAACTGAATACAATGAACTTAGTATATAATTAAAACAACGAAAATATGTCCCGGTATCAACTTAACATACGCTACGATGCCGGTTGTAGTTACCATGAGACATGACCCGAATTATCCCGTAAGGGGATAAGGAGGTAAGTGGGGGGGGGGTAAGAAGGAAAAGAGGTGAAAGAGAGACAGAGAGAGAGCGATAAGAGTTAGTCATCTGCCTGTCCGTTCCTGAGTTTATTCGGTACTATGAACTTGAGAGTGAGGAAACACCCACTCCAACGTATTTAGCCCATGGTTCCCAAGTCTTCTCAAACTGTGCTGAGGTGTCTAGTATGGAACTCACCATCTTCTCTTGGGCCATTATCCATGAGATTTTCAGTTTCGCCGCTATAACAGAGGCCTTAGGGAGCTTCCATGCTTTGGCCAAAGTAAGTTTGGCACCGAGCAGGATAAAAAATATTAGTTTATGCTTATATTCCGGGGCCCCTGGAATTTGGTGATTGAGAAGAGCCGTCGGAGACCTGGGAACCGTCAGGGCTGTGACTTTGGAGATTATTTGAAAAATTTTAGTCCAAAAGCTTCTGATTTTAGGACATTCCCACCAAATGTGTATCATGGTGCCCTTCATATGACAACCGCGGAAGCATAGTGGAGATACCGAGGGGTACATGAGGGAAAGTCTGGAGGGAGTTAGATACCATCTTGTGATGACCTTCAAGCTAGCTTCTATTAATGAAATATTTAGTATGCCTTTAAAGGATCTAAAGAAGGTTTTGTGCCAGTGTTCCAGGTCCCAGGATTCCTGAAGATCCCTCTCCCATTCCAGCATGAATTTTGTTTTCCTATCGTTTGTTGCAAGCGAGGAGTAGATTGTGGAGACCCCCCCCCTCTGCTCCAGAAGCTGCCCACACCATAGTTCATATGGGGTAAATTGAGGAGGGTCCGGTTTAGAGACCCAAATGGAGTCAAGAAAGTGTGATGGTTGCATATATCTGAACCTCTCCGATATGGGCAGGTCCAGATGTTTAATGCAATGGGCTAGAGATATTGGTCCAGCTGAGGTAAAATAGTTCCCGATCCGGTACATTCCCCTATCTAACCACCACTGAAACACCTTAATATCTAGGCCCGGAGGGAAATCCGGGTTACGGAAAACATGAGCCAGGGGTTTGCTTTGTGATACCAGAGAGGGGTCCTTCCTAAGAATATCCCAGATTCTCAATGACTGTGACAAGGAGGGAGATAGGATGGGAGGCCTAGTCTGTGGGGAGCACCAGAGGAGAAAATCTATCGTGAAAGAAGGAGCTGCTTGCCTCTCCATTTCTACCCAGTCAGGTTTGGCTGATTTGGAATAGACAGTGGATAGCTGAGCTAGTCTGGCAGCTTGGTAGTACCAAAAGAAATTTGGAAGGCCTAGTCCCCCCCTTTTTCTCATATTATATAAGGATTGTCTCGCCAATCGGTGACCAGACTTTCCCCAAATGAATTTAACCACCTTGTTTTGGAACGCCAGGAGATGATCCTTGTTGATGGCGATCGGGAGCGAGTGGAATATATATAATAGTCTTGGGAGTAGGGTCATTTTGATAGAATCTATCTTACCTAGCCAGGATATTTTGTGCGGGGACCATTGTTTAAGATCTGATTCCAATTTTTTGTAGATGGGGGGATAATTAGCCTGGTATAGTTGTTCAAATTTAGGTGTGAGATTGATACCAAGATATCGTATGGAGGACTCGCTCTACGAAAAGTGGAAGGAGGCCTTTAACCAGGAAACTAGTGACTCTGGGAGTGACACATTGAGCGCTTGGGATTTAGAGTAGTTGACATGTAGTCCTGAAGTCTTGGCAAATTGTTCCAGGAGTTTACAGACAACAGGGAGGGATGTAACCGGGGACGTAAGGTAGAGAATAAGATCATCGGCAAATAAGCCGCATTTGTGAATTTTGGGGCCACACCTGACCCCTGCTATGTCCGGGTTAGTGCGGATAGCAATTGCCAATGATTCAATCGCTATCGCGAATATAAGTGGCGATAGCGGGCATCCCTGGTGGGTCCCTCTCGCTATTTTAATAGGCTCTGACAATTGTCCTTGTAATTTAATCTTAGCCTCTGGGTTAGAATATAGTGATTTAAGTAGGCCGGAAAATCGGGGGCCAAAGCCCCATCTTTCTAGAATAGAAAACAAATAAGACCAGGAAACAGAGTCGAAAGCCTTTTGTAGGTCTAGCGACAACAGCATACCTTGTTGATCACCACCGCCATCCCAGCCCGACTGTAAGATTGAGACCACATCAACAGTTCTTCTAATTTGGTCAGGACCCTGTCGACCAGGAATAAACCCTACCTGGTCTTTTTCTATATAAGACCCAATAAAGGACGCTAAGCGGTCAGCCATAACTTTAGTCATTATTTTAAGATCGTTATTGATCAAAGATATGGGTCTGTAGTTGGACACTTCTCCAGGATCCTTATCCGGTTTGGGGATGACGGTGATGAACGCAGCATTCAGCTGCGGGTCCAGAGGCTCCCCTGTGATTTTAGAGTTAATAAATTTAGCTAGAAACGGTGCTAAGGTGTTCGCAAAAGCTTTATAATATGGCGTGGAGAAGCCATCTGGACCCGGAGCCGAGCATCTCTTTAGGTTTTTTATTACCGCCAGGACTTCCTCAATCGATACAGGGGCTTCCAGTCTATCTCTGTGTTCTGCCCACAGAGTGGGAATCGGCAGGTCATCCAAGAATTTGGTAACATCCCGAGTCCCACTCGACTTATGTTCACTATAAAGATTCGCATAGAATCCATGGAAGGCTTCCATGACTTTCAGAGGATTTGCCGTGTGTTGTTGGCCTGCTATTTTAATTCTGGGGAAGGTGTACGAGTGAGTATGCGGTGTGAGTCGGGAGGCCAAGAGAGACCCAGGTTTATCTTTTTGGTAGTAGTATTTCGCTCCTTGCCATAAAATGCGTTTTTCTGCTTTAACTGTGAGAGCTAGATTGAGCTCCAGACGTGCAGCATCCAGCCGGGATACCGGAACCCTGGCTGGGTCTCTCTTGTGCTCCGAACACAGTTTGTGGAAGGTCTTTTCAAGATTGTTTACGTCCACCCTATGTTCCCTTTTAATTTGGGAGGAAAGTTGGATTAGTTTCCCCCGAATGGTCGCCTTATGAGCCGCCCATAAGGTTTCAGCTGAAACATCAGCAGTATTATTTAGTGTAAAGTAGTCCGAGATAGCCTTTTCGATTTCAACTTTCCTGATAGGGTCAGAAAGAATTGTTTCTGGTAATCTCCAGAAGGCGGGTTTGGTTTGTGGAGCAAAGTTGTTTATTGTTACACTCAACAAGGAGTGATCGGACCACACTGTGTCTGAAATCTGTGCTTTTCTGGCTGACGGAATTAGGCTATTGGAGATCAATAAATGGTCCAGTCGGGCATAAGATTGGTGAGCATGGGAGAAATGGGTGTAGTCTTTTTTGGTTGGGTTTAATTCTCTCCAAATGTCCGTGAGGCCGTGTAAGTATATCAATTTAGCTATCTTAGAGCTGGTTCTAGTTGGGCGAACAGACTGAGCACGGGGAGGTTTGGACCTATCTAGACCCTGGTCAAAGGCGACATTAGAGTCTCCGCCAAGGATTATGCATCCTTCCAGTAGGGGGTCAAGAGTCTTAAACAGGTTACTGAAGAATTTGAGTTGTCCCGTGTTCGGGGCGTAGTAGGATACCAGGGAAAATAGTCTACCCTCTATAGAGCCCTTCCCCAGGATAAACCTCCCTTCTGGATCCTGCAGCACCTGTTGTAAAGTGAATCTACAACTCTTGGAGATGAGAATAGCTACCCCTCTAGTTTTATCTTCCGCGTTAGCTAAATAGAATAAGGGGAAATGGGCATGAAGGAAAGAGGGATTGTACCGGATCGGGAAGTGCGTTTCTTGAAGAAACAGGATATCAATTTTACGGGACTTCATATAATCTAGAACCTTACTTCGTTTAGAAGGTGAGTTTAGCCCTTGGGTATTATAAGTCGCCACCCGAAGTGGGGGAGATGATACATTGTCAACAGCCATGGAGCACAGGGGGTGGGCCCGCTCCCAATCCATCAACGCTTACCTGATCCACGAAGCTGTGGGAAACCATAGCAAGTGCAGAGAAAGAAACCTTTCGCTTCTCGTGTGGAAAACAGACAGCAACAGGCAGACGACCAACTGCAAAAACAAGAAAAGTTAGAGAAAAGAGAACCAGAGGGAAAAAAGGGGAGGGTGATGGAGGAAACTTCAGGCCCCCTAGGGGCCTGAGAGAGCAGTGAAGGCTTAGGAGCACATCACTCATTGGAGAACCATACACGTCCTGTCCCTGCGTACAGGGCGGACACCTAACCCAGGGAGAAGGAATTACCAAAACCTCGGGGTAGGGGGAGGCGCAGCATGGCTGCCTCAGCCTCGGCGCACCTTAAGTTAAACAACCAAACTGTACAAATAGAATCACTCTAATTTGGGGGATCCGGGGTCCCCGACTGCCCACCACCCATAAGTCCCCCCACCCCCGGGCTAAAAAAAAAAAAAAAAAAAGGGGAACCCGGGGGGGAGGACGGACTCGTTAGTGACCAGCCTAGGGGGAGTGGAACCGGGCCCATCTAGCAAGCTTTTCTACGACTAATATTAGATATAAAACTTCCACGGATATTAGCAGTAGTAACCATATGCCTAAAACCACCAGGAAGCCAGTGCTAAACGGGGAAATAACAGTAAGCCCTGACCAACATCAAGGAGAGCCTACAGCAACGCTGTTACCCTGTAGTTAGCTTCTCATAAGAGGGACCCCTATGGGCCGCAATGGGTATAGATGTCAGTAAACAATTAACTAGGAATGATAAGATCAGTGGAAAAAGGGGGGGTGGAGAAAACTAACAAAAAAGGGGGGGGGGATTTTTCTCCCCCCCCCTTTTTTCCCCCTAAAAGAGAGAAAAGGGCATTCTTTTTTTAAAACATAACCCCCTAGAACCTTTCCCTTTTCTCCCTCCCCCCCCCCCCCATTAAGGAGACATCTGTCCCAGAATCTCTCTGAGCTCAGACTAAACACTGAGGAGAGAGTCCAGAAACAAAGTTAGTGTTGAGAGAAAAAAAAGAAAAAAAATCTTGACTCGCTTTGTCACGGGGGTTTGGCCTCTTTGGAGCGTTTGTATTTGGGCTTGTCCCAGACCGGCTGAAGAGGATTCGCTGGAGAAGGGTGTTTGAAAGAGCTTGCAGACGAATTCGTTATGTCCATTGCCGATTCTTGTGAGATGAGGCGGAGGTCCAGGAAGAGCCGTTCTCCATCTTGTAAATTACGAAAGGAGTGTGTCTTGCCTTTGTAGTCAAACTTCAGTGCAAAGGGGAAGGCCCATTTATATTTGATTTCATGTTGAGCTAGAACCGTAAGCAGGGGTTTCAGCGACCTTCTTTTTTGTATTGTGGTTGGTGAAATGTCAGCAAATACTTGTATGGTATGGCCTCTGCATGTGAGAGGGTGTTGATATCTGCATTTTTTCATAACTTCTTCCTTCACTGAAAAGTAGTGAAGCTTGACCACTATGTCCCTAGGTAGGCCATCTTTCCTGAGGGGTCCCAGTGTCCTGTGGGCTCGGTCTGTCTCCAACTTATGGGAAGGTATGTCAGGGATAAGTAGTTTAAGAAAGTCTTGAACAACTGATATTGTGTCCGTTATCGATTCTGGGAGCCCCCTTATTCTGAAGTTCTCCCTTCTAGACCTGTTTTCAAGATCATCAATACGAGAGAGCGCAATGTCCAGCTGATCCTGTAACACCTGGATGTGTGCAGAGTTTTGCCTGGTTTTAGAAATAGTATGATCCAGTTTGTCCTCAATTGCTTCCATCCGGGAGCCCAGTACCTGGAAGTCTTCCCTGATGTCTCCCGGAATTTTAGCTGCAGTTTGTGCTAGGCCTCTGTCTAGAAGGGCTGACAATTGGGAGAAGAGGTCCGGAGCAGAGAGCAGTGTGTGAGATGGTATGTCAGCCAGAACAGGCCTTGTCCCTGTGTTAGGAGAAGTAGGCCCCATGGACATGTGCTGAAGCTCCTCCAGCGACTGTGTAGTGATGGGCTCTGTATATGCTGGGGTGAGAGTAGCAGGTTTAGCAGTACTCACTGGGGTCCCAGGATGGGTAGAGCGGGTCACTGCAGCATAGGACGGCTTGTCTCCCTGTCTCTCCTCAGTGTGCTGTGCAGCATTCTGTGCGGTCTGCAGCATGGCGTCCGCCATCTTGGATTTTGCCCGTCCCGCCGAGGCTCTAAATCGCGGCTCCAGGTCCCTCCTGCACGAACCTGCCTTCATGGGCTTGTGCCCCAGCTGTTCCGCCCGCGGTGTAGGTATAATTTGCGGTCCCTGGGGCCCCGGATCCCCCGCTATGTGCGCCGTATGGCTGAGGCAGTGTGGAGCTCCGGACTTAAGCAGCCATCTTGGAGCCGACCGTGCATGCGCCTCCCAAACTTTTTGTTAAAATAGAGCGGGATACCTCAGACTGTAAGAGGTGATCATTAAGGATTTGGTGTAGGCCTGAGAAAGCATTAGATCCAGGATGATGGGTGCATGATCTGACCATGTAATGGGGGATATGTCTGACTCGACCACATAGGAGAGGAGTGGGGCTGAGATGAAAAAGTGGTCGAGACGTGAGTACATTTTATGAGCTGGGGAATAGAATGTGAACTGTTTAACAGAGGGATGTTTGATCCTCCATGAGTCGAATAGTCGGCGGGACCTAATACATTTACGAAAAGCATTAGCTTGGGACGAGATTTTTTTGGATGGTACAGTATTGAAGAGGGTCTGTCTATCTCTAGAGGGTGACATAACCAAATTGAAGTCCCCACCAACAATAATAAAAGGTTGTGTGCAGTATTGAGGGTTATCAAAAAGTTTGTTTAGGAACTCAAGCTGGCCTGTATTAGGGGAATAGTGATTAACAAGAGTAAAGGAAGCAGACATATATTCACAATTTAAAATAAGAAATCTCCCATGGGGGTCTGCATGGGAGTTTTTAACCTTGACAGGGCACGACTTCCTAATCAGAACTGCCACTCCCGCCATGCCCGTGGAGTCAGAGGCAAGGAAGGAGGTGGGGAAAAACTTTGAGGCAAAATTAAATTAACCTACTGCCCGGAAGTGAGTTTCCTGGATCATTATCATGTCTGCGCCAGATGCTCTGAAGTCCTTCAGAGCCATCCAGCGTTTATTAATAGAACCTAGGCCCTTCACATTATACGACATAATCTTCAGGGCCATGACTGTATTCTATTCAGATAGTCTTGTGTAGAGATAGTAAAGGGGAGGAGCAATACAATATCGACAGTAAAGAAATATGTATAATTCTGATTGTGAATGGCATCATTAGCAGTAACTCCTCGGGATGTGAGTGTTAACAAATGAACTCTGTAGTTAAGACTCTTTGAAGCAAAGAAACAGAAACATTGCATTTGCAACCTATAAGGCTGATTTATAAACATCGACATGAGAAAGAAAAAAAAAAAAACAAACAAAACAGAAAAAAAGAATTAAAATACTTAAATTTTCGAAAGCCTGAGAAGTTACTGCATATAATCCAAGGCTTGGTAGGGGCATGTATTGACTTCCATCATGAGACTCTGGATATGGAAAAAAAAAGGGGAGGGGCCAGCTGCTCACCTTATGAACTTAGTAACATGTAAAATAGAACTGACCATAGGAAACCTGTTCACAATAAAAATGAAAAGTCAGCTGAAGAACAGGAGCAGACGTTGCCTCAGGTGCAAAAACCTCTAAAGAAAGTTCCTCATGAGATGGTAAAAAAATTCTACCCCGAACAGGAAACAGGGTAGATACAAAACTTTATGAAACCAGAGTAGTTTCATCTGTAACACGAAGAAATGGAAGGCGAGGAGTGAAAAGGATCCAAAAGAAGAACAGTACAGAAGATTCAAGGTGGTTGTTTGGAGGAGAGCGGACGTTGGGGTGTAGAGAGGTGCTTCTTGGATTTACCCCGAACTGGTGTCCAGATGCGGCTAGGAGTATTTGGTGGTAGACGTACTTGGACGGAGGAGGGATCAAATCTTCTTCCGGAAGAGGAGGCAGGCCAAGGTTTTTCAGGAAGGCCTCACCTTCTTGTAGGTCACGTAGGGTGTACTGGGTACCTTCCTTTGACACGGCAAGACGAAAGGGAAAGCCCCAGTAGTATGGAATCTTATGATGTTGCAGATAGGAGGTGTTTGGACGCAGGTTCCTTCATTTAGCAAGAGTAATGGGAGAAAAGTCACTAAAAATCTGCAGTTTCACACCTTTGTACATAATTTGGGATTTATTACGTGTGGCCAAGGTCAGCGCCTCTTTGCTTTCATAGAAGTGAAAATTCCCTATAACATCCCTGGGCCTAGCTCCAGCCGGAGGTTTTGGGCCCATGGAACGATGTGCCCTGTCCAGGCACCAGTCTATGTCCACCATTGTAGGGGCCAGGGTGTTAAAGAGACCCAAGAGATATGTACGTAGGGCAGGATTCCCTACCGTTTCCAGAATTCCTCTGAATCCCAAGTTTTGTCTCCTCTCTCAGTTTTCTAAGTCCTCTTGTTGTAATTGTAACTGAGAAACTGAGAGACACAGATTGTGATTTTCTTCCTCCATAGCCTGAACATAGTTCACCATCTCATCAAATTTATTTTCGAAAGTATCTGTACTTTTCCCAATTTGGTTTACTTCCCCTCTCAGCTCGTTTGGCAATTTGCTTACCTCTGCCGAGATGTTAAACATGATTTGTTGAAGCAAAAGCTGTAGTTTAGCATCCAGGATATCAGGGGTGAGGTAATCATGTGGGGATGATGGGTTGAGAGCTTGATTTTGGGTATTAGCTGTTTAAGGGTTCTCTGTATCTTCCTTAACTAGGGATGGATCCATCGTGGCGAATGGGTTCGTGGAGGAAATCAAGGTTGTGGGTTGTGGCCTAGTAACAAAGCGTTCCATATTTGATTCCTCACGTAATTCCTTACCTCTGGGGCTAAACATAGCTAATAAAACATTTTGGAGGTCTCAGAGAGCAGACTAGGGCCCAGGAGTCACTTAGAAAACATCTGACATATTAGAGAGAAGAACTCTGTTAAGCTTGGCGGGGCCGATGATCAGCAGCCCTGTGGACCCCTATAGTACTTGTGAGGAGGTGATTATTAGGGCAGGTGGTCCCCAGAAGCTTTGTGGAAGAATGGCCAGCTAAATGTCAGGGGGGAGACAAATGTGCCTGGGAATCCTTGGAGTACCAAGATGGCCGTCGTCCTCCAGGTGTAGGCCGAAGCCGCAGACTTTCCTGGGGAGCGGCCACTGAACCAGTGAGATTCACTCCGCTGAGGCCTGAAACCTCCAACCGAAGATGGGCAGCGCTCCACAGGAGGACAGACACCTCTGGGTGTGTCGACTGTGGCGGGATGCTACTCACTGTGGCCGGGGAGAACATCCGAGGTCACGACCGGAGGCCTCCACAGAACGGCCGTCCGCGATGTAGAGGAGACACACAAAGGAAAGTCTCTCACACCTCCCTCCGGCTGAAACACTGCCCAAAGTCCTCCGGAGGTGGATTGTCCCACTATTGAGGCCGGGGTATGCATTCTTTTTGTGGATGGCGATCCTAAGGTGTAGGAATCACTGTGCGGATTGTAGGCCCCAAGATGGCGGGCGCCGCCAGGCTGTAAAGTAGGCCGCAGATCCGGAACCAGGCAGCCAACACAGCAATAGTCCCCTGGACCAAGGCAGGATCAGTCCCAACACCAGGGAAGGCAATCTAGGGCCTCACCAGGGCAAGGTGATTGATGGATGGTGGTAGATTAGAGCCGGGTATGGAGATCTCAGAATCTGTACCTCTTCCCAGCTTCACGTCCAGGACACGCCCCCTGCTATATTTCCTTTGAATCAGGCAGAGAAGCTGTTTCAGAACTTGTCAATCCCAACACTATAAGATGCCAGTCTATGGAAGGTTTGATCACGGTCGAGGAGGTCCTCTCAGCCATTAAGACACTTAAGCCCCACAAAAGTCCGGGTCCGGATGGCCTCCCCAGTTTATACTATAAAAAAACTTGCAAACTTATTAGCCCCCCTTCTCACTAATTCATTTAACGCTCTGCTCGGGCAGCACTCTTTTGGTCGAGACACATTGACGGCGCTCATATCCATGATTCTGAAACCTAATACAGATAATACACTGTGGTCTAACTATAGGCACATATCCCTATTAAACGTGGATATTAAGATTCTGGCCAAAATTTTAGCCCTACGTCTCAATCCGATTATTGGGGGATTGATTCATAAAGATCAAGTAGGTTTTATACCTAAACGGCAAGCCAGTGATAATATCCGATGTGTAATCCTTCTTCAACATTTAGCCCGTTCCCGCAAAATACCAATGCATCTCCTTTCCCTTGATATAAGGAAGGCTTTTGACACTGTCTCCTGGCCTTACCTGTTTTATATCCTCCAACGCTGGGGCTTTGGCCCACACTTTCTCAGTTGGATCAGTGCCATATACACCCGCCCACAAGCATATGTACACTATTCTGGGTTTCGTTCAGAGCCCTTTCCCATTCTACGAGGTACAAGACAAGGTTGTCCTCTGTCCCCCTTACTTTTCGCTCTCGTGATCGAACCCCTAGCAGCCCTGATCAGAGCAAACCCTGATATCCGAGGTTTAGAAGTAGCTTCAATCTCACACAAGCTGTGTCTATTTGCCGATGACGCACTATTATTTGTTATATCTCCTCATACTACTCTACCTAACCTCCTATATATTTTGGATAAGTTTGATCTGGTCTCCGGGTTGGAAGTTAACCAAACTAAATCTAAGGCTCTCAATGTGTCTCTTCCATGGACTGAGTTTGAGCAGCTCCAAGAAAATTTTCCATTTCACTGGTCCACATCATCAATACCCTATTTGGGAATAAAATGGTCTAGTAATCCATCTAACCTTTTCCATGCCAATTATCTCCCAATGCTATCCCAGCTATCCTCTCTACTTAACTCCTGGGAGCCCTTATGTGTTTCCTTTCTCGGACAAGTGAAGATGTCACACACACATGCACATTTGGTGGACATGTCCGATTGTACGTTTCTGGGCGACTACATTCCAAGTGGCCTCTACACTCCACCGACTCAATTTAGACCCAGACCCAGCTATAGCCCTATTAAATTTTATTCCACAAGACTATACAAGAGCACAACTACATCTTCTCCTTCATCTATTCACTGCAGCCAAGCAAACAATTGCCAAGGCCTGGAAGACACCCACCCTTAACATAGCCGAACTGAAAAACAGGGTCACCCAGGCAATAATACACAGCAAAATCGAAGCGACAATCCTAGATAAGGCTCCACAGCACCTCAAAGTCTGGCATCCTTGGATAGACCATTTTTTGCCCTCTGACATAGACAAACATCTCTTCGAACCTTGAGATCACTTCAAACCTCAGCGACGGTGTTGCTGTTACTCCGGGGCTTGTGTGGACCGACTGACCTATCCCCCTTCTAACTGTACCTTATTTCTTCCTCTTTGTCCTTCTCCATCCTGCTTTCTCTCCTCTCTCACTGACCCTCCCCCACTTTATTTCTGATAACCATTGGTATTGTACTCTGATGGTAGGGATGGTTCGGTTGCTTCCGTGACCGACTCCATATGAATCGATTCCAGTGGCCCCCCACTACTAATCTAAGGGCATCTCCCTCTCTTAATGTCAACATCTAAGGCTTTTACTAGACTTTGTGTTCTCCGACAGAGTACCCACTTATTGAAACCCCACTTCTATCAAACTACCGTTATAAAGTATTATCGAGATGTACACTGTTTTATGTAATCGCCCTAACTTGCATTGAACTGCTTGTAAGGGATACTTGTTAATTACCAATAAAACATTTTGAAAAGTAAAGTTTCTGTTAAGGCACAAATAGAAATCACTGCCAGCCCCTCTATTATACTCAGTCATACCACACTGTATATGTCTTTTCTAAAAATGAGGCTTGTAAATACCTATTTAGAGAGCGATCTTCAGGCCAGTCACGCGACTTGTGGATGCTTTTCAGCTCTGATACATGGTCAAGTCACCGTGCGTCAGAGGGGGGGCGGGGTCACCGGGTGGCCCCTCCCCCGTTCTTTAAGAACCATCAGAAGAGGAGAAGCGTCACGCAGCGGGAGCCTCCCTCCATGCCAGCAAAGAAGATGAAGAGAAGAAGATGAAGAGAAGAGCGGGAGCCTCCCTCCATGCCATGGATGCAGAGCGGCCCGAGAAGAAGAAGGGAAGAAGACGCCGTGGAGGAGATGCTGGACGAGAACACCGGAGGAAGAACCAGAAGTTCCAGAAGAACCAGAAGAAGATGAAGGAAGAAAGAAGAAGCATTTAAATAAAGGAATTGTCAAAAACCGTCTCTTGTCATTTTTAACATTTTTGACAGTTTTTTTAGTGAAATGGTAGGGGTACTTTTGTACCCCCTTACCATTTCACACAGGGGGGAGGGCCGGGATCTGGGGGTCCCCTTGTTAAAGGGGCTGCCAGATTCCGATAAGCCCCCTGCCCGCAGACCCCCACAACCACCGGCCAGGGTTGTGGGGATGAGGCCCTTGTCCTCATCAACATGGGGACAAGATGTTTTGGGGGGCTACCCCAAAGCACCCTCCCAATGTTGAGGACATGTGGCCTGGTATGGTTCAGGGGGGGGCGCTCTCTCATCCCCCTCTCTCTTCCTGCGGCCTGCCAGGTTGCGTGCTCGGATAAGGGTCTGGTATGGATTTTTGGGGGGACCCCACGCCGTTTTTTAAAAAAATTTTGGCCGGGGTTCCCCTTAATATCCATACCAAAGTTGAAGGGCCTGGTATGGAATTTAGGGGGACCCCCACGTCATTTTTTTTTTAAATTTTGGTTTGGGGTTCCCCTATGGGGAATTCCCATGCCGTTTTTATCAATGAACTTCTATGTGTATTGTCGAGCCGGCAATGCATTAATAGCCGCGAGTAGTTTTAAATGACTTTTTTTCCTTTGAAATGTCATTTTGCTGTCAGACTGTTCTAAACACGGGAAACATGCGCCCCTTTACAGGCATACTATAGACACCCCCCAGGTGCGACATTTAAAGGGATATTACACTTTTAATGTTTCACTTTAAGCATTATTAAAATCACTGCTCCCGAAAAAACGTCCGTCTTTAAAACTTTTTTTTGCATTGATCCATGTCCCCTGGGGCAGGACCCAGGTCCCCAAACACTGTTTATGACAATAACTTGCATATAAACCTTTAAAATGAGCACTTTGTTTTTTCATGTTAGTGTCCCATAGACTTTAACGGTGTTCCGCGGCTTTCAAATTTGATTATTCATGTTCGTGTCCCTTAGACTTTAACGGTGTTCGCGCGTTCGAACAAATTTTTTGCCTGTTCGCATGTTCTGGTGCGAACCGAACAGGGGGGTGTTCGGCTCATCCCTACTGACTATCCTTCAAACATTCCGCACACAAACACACAGTTAAAGTAAATGGGCACAGCCTTCTGATTTTCGCTGACTACTCAGCAGAGGTCTCTAATGCCCCGTACACACAATCGGAAATTGATCAGACATTCTGACAACAAAATCCATGGATTTTTTCCGACGGATGTTGGCTCAAACTTGTTTTGCATACACACGGTCGCACAAAGTTGTCGGAATTTCCGATCGCCAAGAACATGGTCATGTACACCACGTACAACGAGACTATAAAAGGGCAGTGCAGAACCAAGCGCGGCACTCTTTGGGCTCCTTTTGCTAGACTCGTGTTAGTAAATGTTTGGTGAGAGACGATTTGCACTTTTTCAGACTTGTGGTTTGCAGATCGTTTTCTGCTGTTCAGTTTGTGCTTGTGGTTTTGTATCTGGTCTTCAGTGCGTGCAGCGAGTTCCCCTTGACTCTGTCATTGTGTTCTTGTTCGTTCGTTACTGTTTTTCAGGTCGCTCTTCACAGGCCTTGCTGTTCTTCAATGCGTTCTGTTACTACGTTCTGAGCAGCCGACCGTTTTCTAGCCATGTTGCGTATATGCACTCCTTGTAGAGTTCGTGCTGTGCAGGGGCTTGGAGTTGGGGTCCTTACCTTGACACAAGCCCAGTCCATGAACAGAGTGGGGAGGAGTTCATGGACCAAGAATTGGTTGCCCCAGCATGACCAGTTCTGTCACATGCCTTTGCTCCGTGAGATCCGTGAGAATAATCCTGATGACTTCAGGAACTTTCTCAGGATGACGGACCCCGTATTTCACCGTTTGTTGGCTTTGCTAAACCCCTATATCAGCAGGCAGGACACCTGCATGAGGCAAGCCATCACTCCAGAGCAGAGGCTAGTCGCCACCCTACGGTACTTGGCGACGGGGAGAAGCCTGCAGGACCTCAAGTTCTCGACAGGCATCTCCCCCCCAGGCTCTGGGGATCATTATCCCAGAGACCTGTTCTGTCATCATCCAGGTCCTGCAGAAGGAGTATATTAAGGTAAGATTTATCCTTTAACATCACATTTTAATGTATTTAATGTTTGATAATGTATTGTATTTCTTTCCTCATTCCCTAATTACCATGATTGTAATATGCTGTGAATGTCCCCTTTGTCCTCATGCATTCTGGATTTTTATGTAATTTTTTTTGGTCCTTCATACATATTTGCCTTCACTTACCTCCCCAGCATGCTCTCCTGGGCCTATATTCACCTCGTGTAGTCACTTAACTGTGTATTTTGTCAGCTCCATAGTAGTGCTTTACCCTAAAAACCCCCTAAAATTGTGATGTGTGCTTTAAATTCTGGCAGAATGCCAGAGGTTTTTTTTGGGGTTCACAAAATCATTTGGAACTCTCCCTCCCCCCAACTGCTAACTCAACTGATACCAATCCTCTATCTGCTGACTTTGCCAAACGCATACACACTATACCCACCTCTTTTGTGGTCAGATTTAAGGATGAATTCCCCAAAGCATGTAGTGCAAGGGCCTGCCTGAATACTTTTAAATGGTACTGTTTGAAGTTTTTGTATCCTATTATTATCTTGATAGGTAATAGCAGAACGTAAAAATGTGCTCAAATGTGTACAGTGTGTATTTATATCTTTGTATTATGACACTTCTTACCTGTCCAGTGGGCTGCCAATAGTGCAAAGTAAGGAGGGGATGACCCAAGTTATTTCTCATTATTTAGGCATTCATCTCTCAATGAAGTGTAGAGGGTGACCTGTCCAAAACATCCCTCCCCCCGTAAAATTCACAAAATGGCCCATGAGAGGGGGGAGGTGGAATCTGATAGGTAGACCTTATACCTTTGTCTTTAAATAGTCCCTAAAATAAATGTTATACTGATGTTGGCCAAGAATGTTTGTGTCTAATCTGCTTTCCATGTTTATGTGCAAAATTATTAATTTTATTTTCTTGCTTGACTCCACAGTTTCCTTCCAACCCACAGGAATGGCAGACTGTGGCCTCCCGCTTTGCCCAGCGGTGGGACTTTCCTAACTGTTGAGGGGCAATTGATGGGAAACACGTCCACATCGTCCCACCACCCAACTTGGGGTCATACTATTACAACTACAAGGGGTTTAATAGTATTGTGATGTTGGCGGTGGTGTCGGCTACTTATGAGTTCCTGTATGTGGACATGGGGAAGAAAGGCCGGATGTCAGGTGGTGGAGTCATCACCCAGACGGAGTTCTACGGGCGGATCCAGAATGGCAGCTTGGACTTGCCACCTCCAGAAGACAACGCAGAAGGACTCCCATTCGTCTTCATTGGGGATGAAGCATTTGTGCTGGGGGACCATCTTAGGCGGCAATTCCCTATGAGGACCCTCACCCCGGACCAGAGGGTTTTTAATTACCGGCTGGCCAGAGCCAGAAGAGTGGTGGAGAACACGTTTGGAATCATGGCCAGCCGGTTCTGCCTATTTCTTACACCCATACATATGGCGGAGTATAAACTCAATCATATCATCCTGGCTTGCTGTGTTCTCCACAACTTTTTAAGGAGAAATTCTGTGAACTATGCTGGCTCAGTTGGGCCTGAATCCGGAATTCATGTAAATGAACCAACCCTGACAGCGCTTGAAGCTGGCTGTCCTGGGTTGCCCCCCCTGAGTGCCCGCAAGGTCCGTATAAGATACATGGAATACTTTGGTAGGGGGGCCATCGATATGCCAGACAATGTCTGAGACATTTTTTAAATAAAAAAATAATTTTAACTACTAAAATATTTGCTGACATTTACTGCTTGTCTTTCTTTTAGCTGACCCTGACATAAATTTGGGGAGTCCTGAAAATACGTGATTGTGTAACATTAGAAAGCATTGTTGGGTGTTATTTACTAAATGCAAAGACACTTTGCACTACAAATGCACTTGAGACTGCACTGAAACTCCGCTTGTAGTGCAAAGTGCATTTGCCCTTAGGAAATAACCCCCATTGTCACAGAAACCAACAATTTAACAACAAAACATTTTTGGAGCATTGAAAGAAGAATCCACACATTCTTGATTATCAATCTTTTCAATACAAGCACAATCACATGTGCATTTATCAAAGGTTTTTTAAAACAAACCAAGATGTTTGTTGTATAACAAGTTTTTGGGTCACATTAATAAAAGTAGAAATGTCCATTTAAGGTAAAACAGGCATGTTTAAAACCAACAAGAAATACACAAATCTGGAACTTACAAAGTTCAACTTTGTTAGAAATTGAAGGCAATATCAGACATGAGTATTTATAAACTGTGTTTGATATTGCGTTCATATGGGGTGAAGTCACCCCTGGAAAAGTAAAATTTTGAAGGTGCACACAAATTGCCAAATGTCAACATGTGCTAGCTGCCATCACGGGGGATCAAGGGACATGTTTTGGGGGTGCAACCCCTTCCTCTCATCTACTTTATTATTGAGGAAGTGGTTGCACCCATAAAACGCCTACATTGATCTCCTATGATGGCAGATAGCACATGTTGACACACTGTGTGCATCTTCAAAATTTGGCTTTTCGGCAATAGGTAAAAAAAGGTTCAAGAAATTTTTGTGGAAAAAATGCCAACTACATTAGGGATTTCGAGGGGTTTTAAACTCTCCCTAGAACATCAATGATGTTCTTCATTTTGTTTTTAACATCATTGATGTTTTTCTGGATGTTTTCCAAGTCCCTATTACACCCCATGATCTCCCCAATCAGGATCTGGGCACTTTCCCTGTTGAAATGACCTGGATCCACAACATCACGATCACCTAAAAATATTTAAAAAAAACACATGTATTATAAATATGCAGGCATCCATCTCTTACCTGAGCCTGTGGTCGCAGACACTCACCTGTTGTGGTGACAATTTCCACCACGTCTCCCTCCTCCTTCTCCTGTTGGCTTTGGGGGATTTCCCTTTCTTCCTGAGGTGGGGGGTCTGTGGTCTCCTCAGGTGAGTGGTGTCCTCCGAGTCTTTTAGCCCCTATGTAAAAAAAATAGGTATACTTAGCACACAGATATTTGATGGCAGAAATAGGAATATGAAACATTGCTTGGAAGTGGGGTACAATTGTCTGCTTTGGTAGAGTTCCAAGATGAAGAAATGTTTTTGTCCTTTGTCAAGCTTGAATACTTACCTGTTTTGTACAAGCTTCACAGATGGAGACACCCCTATAGTATACACTGGAGCACCTGTGTGGGCCCCCTAATAAAAAGTTTGTTCTGGTGTCCCATACTAGTGCTCCAGTGTCCAGATGTGTAAACAGCTGCTAAGTGTCTTCTCCTTATACAGAATCTAGTTTACATTTCATTCTAGTTACCAACCCATCTAGACACCAAAATTATTTTAGGAGAAGTAGGCTAGCAAAAATGTATTCAAATGCATATGTCCAAAACATGGTGTTTTCTATGCTGAACGTACAATGTTTCATATGAATGAATAATAATGTAATAATAATGTGTCCATGAACATGAAAGTTGCCATTTTAAACTGTACAACAGTTAAGAAAAGCACATGGAGCAGCATGAACGTTAGAAAAATAAAGAATAGGAACATAGCACAACTACTTACTTTTTTGCAGCAATCTCCTGATCCTTCTGTACTGCTCGTGCTCCCTTATTTTGAGGTCCGACCACCGCTTCCTGAGTTGATCTTTTGATCGTAGTACACCAAAATTCTTCTGCAGACTCTTGACAACTTTTGCCATGATCTTGGCCTTTCTGACATTGGGGTTGGGGTAAGGTCCATACTTTCCGTCATAGTCGGTCCTCTTCAGTATGTCGACCATCTCCAACATCTCCCCAAAGGAAATATTTGAGGCCTTAAATCGTCTCCTCTGGGATCGGGATGTTTCTGGCTCCAGGCTTTCCTCCTCCGCGTTGCTGTAATTGGCACGCACCTGCTATGTCTCCGCCATGTGCTCTTCCCCACTGCGCCGAACAAGAAGGGGCGGGGAATAGACTACAAAGAATGTCAGGGGTGGGCGGAGTTTCACACATGCACAGTGTATATAAAGTGTAACACGTGTGCGTAGTACGTACGATCTGTGAGCGGAGGAAGGAGTATCGGAGGCGTCGAGTATCGGAGGTGTCTTGCAGATAAAATGGATGGCTTCAATGACCACAACTTCCTCCCCCTGTTCATAGACAAATACAGGGAGCTGCCCTGTCTGTGGCAGATCAAGCACCCCCAATAAAATAATAAACAAAAGAGGCAGGCAGCGCTGGAGAAACTGCTGGAGTTGGTGAAGCTGGTGGTCCCCACGGCAACCATCCCCTATTTAAATGCCAAAATTGGGGGGCTGAGGAGCACTTATCTAAGGGAGCGCAAGAAGGTCCAGGATTCCCAGAGATCCGGAGCTGCAGCAGATGACATTTATGTCCCCAGGCTGTGGTACTATGAGAGACTGCAATTTCTGTTAGACCAGACTGAAGTCAGGGAATCCTTCTCCACTCTTCCTTCCACTCTTCCTTCCACTCTTCCTTCCACCCTATCTTCCACCCCAGCTGAGGCTTCCGATGTCCAACCTGGGACTTCCAGCCAGGAAGAAGTGGAGGAGCCCAGCTGGAACCAGGTATAGCATTCTTCTACAGATTTCTGGTCAATAAATAAATGATGTTTACTAGATGTTATTATTGATCACTAATTACTGATTTAATAAAGTGTTTTACATATCAATAGACAGTAGTGGGCAAAAATAATTGGGACAAGAATGAAAAATGCTGGGCTCAGAATGATAGTCTTTTATATTTGTTAACATTCAATTTGCAACAGTCAGGAGGTGAAAATTGTGTGCGATTGATGAAGAAAAAACTAAAACTATGTCCCTTTTCATACACAGGAAGACCTCAGGCAGGAGGAGGCTGTGGAATGTGGCACACAGGAGGAGGCTGTGGAATGTGGCACACAGGAGGAGGCGGGGGTTAGTGGCAGCCAGGAGGAGGTGGGGCTAAGTGGCAGCCAGGAGATGGCCGGGCCCAGTAGGGGCCTGACAGAATCGCAGGTCCCTCCCCTCCGCCTTCCAAACAAAAGATCCAGGAAGGAGAGTAATGTGCAGGATTCAGCACTCAGGCTGATTCAGGAGGCTTCTGCGTCCCTCAGAGCTAGGGATGAGCCGAACACCCCCCCGTTCGGTTCGCACCAGAACCTGCGAACGGACCGAAAGTTCGCACGAACGTTAGAACCCCATTGACGTCTATGGGACTCGAACGTTCGAAATCAAAAGTGCTCATTTTAAAGGCTAATTTGCATGGTATTGTCCTAAAAAGGGTTTGGGGACCCGGGTCCTACCCTAGGGGACATGTATCAATGCAAAAAAAACTTTTAAAAACGGCCGTTTTTTCGGGAGCAGTGATTTTAATGATGCTTAAAGTAAAAAAAAAAAGTGAAATATTCCTTTAACTATCGTACCTGGGGGGTGTCTATAGTATGCCTGTAAAGTGACGCGTGTTTCCCGTGTTTAGAACAGTCCCTGCACCAAATGTCATTTTTAAAGGAAAAAATCTCATTTAAAACTGCTTGCGGGTTTAATGTAATGTCGGGTCCTGGCAATATGGATGAAAATCAGTGAGACAAACGGCATGGGTACCCCCCAGTCCATTACCAGGCCCTTTGGGTCTTGTATGGATATTAAGGGGAACCCCGCACCCAAATTAAAATAAGGAAAGGTGTGGGGCCACTAGGCCCTATATACTCTGAACAGCAGTATACAGGCGGTTCAAACAAGACAGGGACTGTAGGTTTGTTGTTAAGTAGAATCTGTTTGTAATTTTGAACATTTTTAACGTGTTTAGCTCCAGCCAAAAAATCTTTTTTAAGCTTTTTGGAAAACATAGGGAAGGGTTATCACCCCTGTGACATTTGTTTTGCTGTCTTTCCTCCTCTTCAGAAGATTTCACCTCACTTTTTGTCCCAATGAAAAATGTTTTTTGAAAATGTGGGGTTTTTGTGGAACAAGGATTGGAAAGCATCAGTGGAAAGGAGAAATGTTTTTCCCATATTAACTCTTACAGGAGAGAATTTCCCTTCCTAGGGGTAGATTTCATCTCACTTCCTGTTGTCTCCTTCCGTTTGCAAGTAGGAGTCGTTTGTAAGTTAGATGTTTGAAAGTAGGGTCCTGCCCTATATACTCAGCAGAAATTTGGGCCTTAGGTGTTGCTGTGGCCACAACACTGTAAGCCCTCACAGGGCCCTGCTGTGAAATATTAGATCAAGAATTGTAATTACATGCCCCTGTTGAACAGGAGCTGAAAAATTAGGCCTTAGGCACTGGTGCTGGTGCCACAACACTGCAACCCCTCACAGACACTCTAGTTGGAACGCAGGAACGAGCCCTGCTGCAAAGTATTGCATCAAAAATTGTAATTACACGCCCCTGTTAAACAAGGGCTGAAAAATTGGGCCTTAGGCACTGGTGCTGGTGCCACAACACTGCAACCCCTCACAGACACTCTAGTTGGAACGCAGGAACGAGCCCTGCTGCAAAGTATTGCATCAAAAATTGTAATTACACGCCCCTTTTAGACAGAGGCAGAAAAATTGGGCCTTAGGCACTGGTGCTGGTGCCACAACACTGCAACCCCTCACAGACACTCTAGTTGGAACTCAGGAACGAGCCCTGCTGCAAAGTATTGCATCAAAAATTGTAATTACACGCCCCTCTTAGACAGGGGCAGAAAAATTGGGCCTTAGGCACTGGTGCTGGTGCCACAACACTGCAACCCCTCACAGACACTCTAGTTGGAACGCAGGAATGAGCCCTGCTGCAAAGTATTGCATCAAAAATTGTAATTACACGCCTCTGTTAAACAGGGTCAGAAAAAATGGGCCTTAGGCACTGGTGCTGGTCCCACAACACTGCAACCCCTCACAGACACTCTAGTTGGAATGCAGGAACGAGCCCTGCTGCAAAGTATTTCATCAAAAATTGTAATTACACGCCCCTGTTAAACAGGGGCTGAAAAATTGTGCCTTACAAGCTATCAGCGTGATGATTGAGGAGGAAGAGGATAATTACTCAGGGATAGTCACTCTGCATCAGCATAGGCAGTCTTTGAAGGGATCTGAGATTTCAAAAAAAATTATTCGGTTACATCAGCATCAGGTGCTTGGTAGCTGGTGGTGATCCAAGACTGATTCATTTTTATGAAGGTCAGTCGATCGACCGAGTCGGTGGACAGACGCACCCTGTGATCGGTTACCACGCCTCCAGCAGCACTGAATGTGCGTTCCGAAAGAACGCTGGATGCAGGACAGGCCAGTAGCTCAATTGCATACTGTGCAAGCTCTGGCCAGTGATCCATCCTCAAGACCCAGTAACCCAGAGGATTTTCGGTGGGAAAGGTGTCCAAGTCTGATCTTGCCCCTAGGTATTCCTGCACCATGTAAAACAGACGCTGGCGATGGTTGCTGGAACCGATCATACCTTGGGGCTGCGGACCAAAAAATTGTCTGAATGCATCGTCGTTGTCAGACGGCCACCTTCTCCACCGCTCCTTCTTTGACTGACTGAAGCCTCAGCAACATGTTGTCCAGAAACAGGAGTTTGTAACCTCCCAGTCTCTGGGAACGCGTTGCACAGACCTTTCTGCAAGGCCTCCCGAAGATGTTTCATCCTCTTCTCCCTCTGCGATGGCAAGATAAGGTCCGCAACCTTACCCTTGTAGCGTGGATCAAGGAGGGTTGCCAGCCAGTATTGGTCCTTTTCCTTGATACCACGAATACGAGGATCCTTACGCAGGCTTTGCAGGATCAGGGAGGCCATGCAGCGTAGGTTTGCTGAGGCATTCGGTCCGGAGTCCTCTGGGTCACTTAGGACGACATGGTCCGCAGCCACCTCCTCCCAGCCACGTACAAGTCCATGTGTTTCTTGGGACTGATCCCTTAAAGAGTGCTGCTGATGCTGAGTGCCAGGCTCCACCTCCATACTGACACAATCTTCCTCCTCCTCCTCTTCCTCCTCCTCGTCCTCTTCCTGTGTGATCTGCGGGAACACTGTCTGGATAAAGGGGGCCTTGAGAGCTAAGGAAGTCCTCCTCTTCCTGCCTCTGTTCTGCCTCAAGTGCCCTGTCCATTATTCCACGCAGCGTGTGCTCCAACAGGTGGACAAGGGGGACAGTGTCACTGATGCATGCACTGTCACTGCTCACCATCCTCGTGGCCTCCTCAAATGGTGACAGGACAGTGCATGCATCCCTGATCATGGCCCAGTGGCGTGGGGAAAAAAACCAAGTTCCCCTGACCCTGTCCTAGTGCCATAGTCGCACAGGTACTCATTGATGGCCCTCTGCTGCGTGTGCAGCCGCTGCAGCATGGCCAACGTTGAGTTCCACCTGGTGGGCATGTCACAGATTAGGCGGTTCTTGGGCAGGTTAAACTCCTTTTGGAGGTCCGTCAGCCGAGCACTGGCATTATATGACCGGCGGAAATGCACACAGACTTTCCTGGCCTGCCTCAGGACATCCTGTAAGCCCGGGTACCTGCCCAAGAACCGCTGCACCACCAAGTTAAGGACGTGAGCCAAACAGGGCACATGGGTCATTTGTCCCTGTCGGAGGGCAGAGAGGAGGTTGGTGCCATTGTCGCAAACCACCATTCTTGCCTTAAGTTGGCGTGGCGTCAACCACCTCTGAACCTGCCCCTGCAGAGCTGACAGAACCTCTGCCCCAGTGTGGCTCCTGTCCCCCAAGCACACCAGCTCAAGCACCGCATGGCATCTTTTGGCCTGCGTACTTGCGTAGCCCCTTGAACGACTACGGAGCACCGCTGGTTCCGAGGAAGAGGCCATGGAGGAAGAAGAAGAGGAGGGGTTGGAGGAGAGAGGTGTGTCACAATCACTAGCATTTTGGAGGCGTGGTGGTGGAACAACCTCCAACACTACTGCACCTTGTCCTGCATCCTTCCCAGCTGCCAGCAGAGTCACCCAATGCGCCGTGAAACTTAGGTAACGTCCCTGTCCATGCCTGCTGGACCACGAGTCAATATGCACCTTACCGCTGACCGCCCTGTCCAGCGAGGCATGGACATTGCCTTCCACATGCCGGTAGAGAGCCGGAATCGCCTTCCGTGAGAAAAAGTGGCGTTTGGGTACCTGCCACTGAGGAACCGCACATTCCACAAACTCACGGAAGGGGGCAGAGTCTACCAACTGAAAAGGCAGCAGTTGAAGTGCTAGCAATTGTGCCAAGCTAGCATTCAACCGCTGGGCATGTGGATGGCTGGGAGCAAACTTCTTTCGGCGGTGCAGCAGCTGGGGCAGGGAAATTTGCCTGTTACAATCTGACGTCGGTGTACCAAAAGCAGATTACCCACAAGTACTTGGCTGTGACACACCTAATTCTACACCTTCATTCCTCTCAGTGCAGGTCTCAGAGAGGACTGAAGGTCTAGTGGGGTTGGAAATCTCAGCTGATGAGGAGCAAGGAGAGGTCCTCTTTGTTCTTTGGTGTGGGTCTTTTAGATACGCTTGCCAACGAACTGCATGGCAGGTCAACATATGTCTGGTCAAGCATGTGGTACCCAAGCGGGAGATGTTTTGGCCACGTGAGATACGCTTGAGACATATGTTGCAAATAGCAGCGGTGCGATCTGATGCACTCGTCTCAAAAAAGGCCCACACCAAAGAACTTTTTGAATAACGCGCAGAGACTGCAGCGCCCTGCACATGTGGAGCTTTGGGGTGTGATGCAGTCAATGTGCTGCCCTTAGGCTGGCCCCTGGAGGGCATCCTGCCTCGTTGGTGATGTGCCGCCTCCTCCTCCTCCTCTCTCCTATCAGGCACCCACGTTGAGTCAGTGACCTCATCATCCCCTCCCTCCTCATCACTGGAGCAAACCTGGCAGTATGCTGCAGCAGGGGGAGCATGACTGCCAGATTGCTGTCCTTCTTGGGCACCCCCTCTGTCCGTGCTCATGTTACTGCCTTCATCGAGCTCAGTATCATCATCAGAGCCTTCCAAACGCTGGGCATCCTCCTGGAGCATGTACCCAACACTGTGGTCAAACAGTTCGAGGGACTCCTCAGGAGGACATGGTGGGGCTAGGGAAGGAGTCACTGATGACATTGAGCTGAGGGAAGAGGCCGCTGCTTTGCCAGACAAAGTACCCTGGGCATGGATGAGGAGGATGAGGACGGCTTGGTCATCCACTCGACCAAGTCTTCCGCATGTTGCGGCTCAACACGGCCAGCTGCCGAAAAAAAGGCCAAGCATGTCCTATGGCCACGTGCTGATGAGGATGCACCGTCTCCACGACCAGCACTAGACACAGAGCCTGCATGCCCTCTCTTATTGGCTTGCGACTGTCTGCCTCTCCTTATTGGCCTTCCAGACATACTAATGGCCTGTAGCTGCACTAAGCTGGGATATATATATATATATATATATATATATATATATATATATATATATATATATATATATATATATATATATATATATATACTGATACTGCAGCTAGCAAAATCAACTGCCTGCCTGTAGTATGAGAACACCACCAACCTTCTACAGGTAGCTTTAGCTGAACACTGTGAGGTGGATGCACCCCACTAACTTGTAGGTTTAGCTGAACACTGTGAGCAGGACGCACTGCACTAACTGCCTGACTGTGGCACTAATAGGATCAAAAGAACACCAGCAATTTTCTTCAGGTAGCTGTATTTACTGTAACAAGACAAGCCTGCCTGTCAGTAAGAAGATAACAGAAACAGATCTAGCTGAACACTGTGCGCAGGACGCACCCCATTAGCTTGTAGGTTTAGCTGAACACTGTGAGGTGGACGCACCCCACTAACTTGTAGGTTTAGCTGAACACTGTGAGCAGGACGTACCCCACTAACTTGTAGGTTTAGCAGAACACTGTGAGCAGGACGCACTGCACTAACTGTAAATAGTTTAGCTGCCTGACTGTGGTACTAATAGGATCAAAAGAACACCAGTAATTTTCTTCAGGTAGCTGTAAATACTGTAACAAGACAAGCCTGCCTGTCAGTAAGAAGATAACAGGAACAGATCTAGCTGAACACTGTGAGCAGGATGCACTGCACTAAATGTAAATCGTCTAGCTGCCTGACTGTGGTACTAATAGGATCAAAAGAACACCAGTAATTTTCTTCAGGTAGCTGTAAATACTGTAACAAGACAAGCCTGCCTGTCAGTAGGAAGATAACAGGAATGGATCTAGCTGAACACTGTGAGCAGGACGCACTGCACTAAATGTAAATAGTCTAGCTGCCTGACTGTGGTACTAATAGGATCAAAAGAACACCAGTAATTTTCTTCAGGTTGCTGTAAATACTGTAACAAGACAAGCCTGCCTGTCAGTAGGAAGATAACAGGAACGGCTCTAGCTGAACACTGTGAGCAGGACGCACTGCACTAAATGTAAATAGTCTAGCTGCCTGACTGTGGTACTAATAGGATCAAAAGAACACCAGTAATTTTCTTCAAAATACTGTAACAAGACAAGCCTGCCTGTCAGTAAGAAGACAACAGGAACGGATCTAGCTGAACACTGTGAGCAGGACGCACTGCACTAAATGTAAATAATCTAGCTGCCTGACTGTGGTACTAATAGGATCAAAAGAACACCAGTAATTTTCTTCAGGTAGCTTTATATACTGTAACAAGACAAGCCTGCCTGTCAGTAGGAAGATAACAGGAACGGATCTAGCTGAACACTGTGAGCAGGACGCACTGCACTAAATGTAAATAGTCTAGCTGCCTGACTGTGGTACTAATAGGATCAAAAGAACACCAGTAATTTTCTTCAAAATACTGTAACAAGACAAGCCTGCCTGTCAGTAAGAAGACAACAGGAACGGATCTAGCTGAACACTGAGCAGGACGCACTGCACTAAATGTAAATAGTCTAGCTGCCTGACTGTGGTACTAATAGGATCAAAAGAACACCAGTAATTTTCTTCAGGTAGCTTTATATACTGTAACAAGACAAGCCTGCCTGTCAGTAGGAAGATAACAGGAACGGCTCTAGCTGAACACTGTGAGCAGGACGCACTGCACTAAATGTAAATAGTCTAGCTGCCTGACTGTGGTACTAATAGGATCAAAAGAACACCAGTAATTTTCTTCAGGTAGCTGTAAATACTGTAACAAGACAAGCCTGCCTGTCAGTAGGAAGATAACAGGAACGGATCTAGCTGAACACTGTGAGCAGGACGCACTGCACTAAATGTAAATAGTCTAGCTGCCTGACTGTGGTACTAATAGGATCAAAAGAACACCAGTAATTTTCTTCAAAATACTGTAACAAGACAAGCCTGCCTGTCAGTAAGAAGATAACAGGAACGGATCTAGCTGAACACTGTGAGCAGGACGCACTGCACTAAATGTAAATAGTCTAGCTGCCTGACTGTGGTACTAATAGGATCAAAAGAACACCAGTAATTTTCTTCAAAATACTGTAACAAGACAAGCCTGCCTGTCAGTAAGAAGACAACAGGAATGGATCTAGCTGAGCACTGTGAGCAGGACGCACTGCACTAAATGTAAATAGTCTAGCTGCCTGACTGTGGTACTAATAGGATCAAAAGAACACCAGTAATTTTCTTCAGGTAGCTTTATATACTGTAACAAGACAAGCCTGCCTGTCAGTAGGAAGATAACAGGAACTGATCTAGCTGAACACTGTGAGCAGGACGCACTGCACTAAATGTAAATAGTCTAGCTGCCTGACTGTGGTACTAATAGGATCAAAAGAACACCAGTAATTTTCTTCAGGTAGCTGTAAATACTGTAACAAGACAAGCCTGCCTGTCAGTAGGAAGATAACAGGAATGGATCTAGCTGAACACTGTGAGCAGGACGCACTGCACTAAATGTAAATAGTCTAGCTGCCTGACTGTGGTACTAATAGGATCAAAAGAACACCAGTAATTTTCTTCAGGTTGCTGTAAATACTGTAACAAGACAAGCCTGCCTGTCAGTAGGAAGATAACAGGAACGGATCTAGCTGAACACTGTGAGCAGGACGCACTGCACTAAATGTAAATAGTCTAGAAGATAACAGGAATGGATCTAGCTAAACTGAATACAGTGTATATATATATATATATATGCAACACCTGGGATGCATATATATACACAATACACTTTAAGTGCAGCTAACTGACTGACTGTCCTGCCTAATGTAGCTAACTCAAATGAAATGACACTGTCTCTCTCTCTCTCTCTCTCTCTCTCTCTATCTCTCAGCACACCGGAACACACTGCACAGGGCCGCCGTGCAGGCGGCCTTATATAGTGTGGGGCGTGTACTAAATCCCCTGAGCCATAATTGGCCAAAGCCTCCTTGGCTTTGGCCAATTCCGGCTCTCTGTTCAGGCGGCGCTGTGATTGGCCAAGCATGCGGGTCATAGTGCATGCTTGGCCAATCATCAGCAAGCAATGCACTGCGATGCCGCAGTGAATTATGGGCCGTGACGCGCCACACAAATTTGGCGCGAACGGCCCATATCGTTCGCAATTCGGCGAACGACCGAACAGCCGATGTTCGAGTCGAACATGGGTTTGACTCGAACACGAAGCTCATCCCTACTCAGAGCCTTCCCCACTTGCGAAGAGGCCTTTGCCTGCATGGCTGCCACAAAACTGAAGGACATGCAGGAGGGCCAACGCCTCATGTGTGAGGACATTCTTTTTAAAACCTTAACCAAGGGGGTGAGGGGTGAAATCACACCCAATACCCACCTGTGTGAGTTGGACCATCCTCCTCCTCCTCTTCCTCCTCCTCCTGCCACAACTCCACCACCAAAGACACAGCATGGAAGGAATCGTGGAAGGAAGACCAAAGAATGATGGCCTGGGTTCAGTCTGGTCTGACAAAAGATGCAGGCTCCTGTATGACCACAGCCTGGGGACATATATGTCATCTGCTGCTGTTCATGATCTCTTGGACTTCTGGACCAGATTGCACTCCCTTATATATGGACTCCTCAGGCCACCAGTTTTGCAGGTAAATAGTTGATGTGTGCCCTGGGGGAAAAGGCTTCGCCAATTTCTGCTGTTTCTCCAGCGTTGGATCCCTCTTTGTTTGGTTATGAGCCCTTAATAAATTTTTGTTTTGATTTATTATACTTGCCTATGTGTGTTTTCCTTCAAAAAGGACAGTTTGTTTGTGAGGAGGCAGGGACATTTCAAAAATACAATGTGAGACACCAACACCAAACAACCTCCTTGAGATTAAATAATACAAGATAATAATGGTGTTGTGGTAACTTGACACACAAAAACACACACAAAACTATTCTGGAGTAAAAAAATAAAAAATAAAAAACACAAGATCAGGCTTGAAAAAAATACAAACCAAAAAAAAAAAAATGTTACATTTTTTAGTCAGATGTGACAAATCAAAATATAGTGATGAAATCACGATAAATAATAAAGAAAGAAGTTGGTGAGAAGTCTGTGTGAATATGAGCAGCAAAACTACTTCATTCTTCTCGCATTATAAAGAAGAACAGAGTGCACTGCATTAAACAATTTCAAACATTGCACCGTGACGAAAGTGCTATATCCAACGCTAATTTTACCAGACCGAGCAGTTCCGTCTCGGAATTTATTCTGAGCATGCGTGGCACTTTGTGCATCGGAATTGGCCACACACGGTTGGAATTGACGCAATCGGAATTTTATAGCCTGCTCTCAAACTTTGTCGGAAAATCTGATGGAAAAAGTCCGATGTAGCCCACACATGATCGGAATTTCCGACAACAAGCTCCGATTGCACATTTTCCGTTGGAAAATCTGACCGTGTAAACAGGTCATGAGAGGAGAAAAGAATTCCAACTAGTTTGTTTGGAGCTTTTTAAAGAGGGCCTCCGTTTCAGGGTAGCATTCCCAGCCATGCTTAGACTACAAGCCCCAAATGGAGACCAACTGGCGTTCCACACCCCAGCCGAAGCAGAGTCCTATCTTCATCCCTGGCTGCAATGCCCAGGGAGTTCTACCCTACATATGGAAAATTTGCTTACAGAATCAAGGGAGCAATGCAGGAAAGACTCCACAAGCGCCTGTGAATTAACCACTCCAATGGGGCAAACTGATTTGTGTGACAATAGTCCCACAAAATTAACCCTCACTCAGGGGGCTGCTCCCAGGATTACCTACAGCGGAAGCACTGTCTACCCTCTTCATTTCCCATATTGTGAGATATCATGGCATACCTACCAATCTTGTCTCAGACCGCGGATCCCAGTTTGTTTTCCGATTCTGGAGAGCGCTCTGCAAGAAACTGGGAGTAACGCTCTCACTCTCTACCTCACATGACCTTCAAACAGATTGTCAAACTGAACGCATGGACCAGACCCTGGAAACCTATGTTCGACATTATATCAATGCCTTACACTCCAACTGGTCTGAGTATTTGCCTTTGGCTGGGTTCGCCATTAATTCCCGTTGGCACAGTACTCTTCATACCATACCATTCTATGCAGCCCTAGGCTATCACCCTCAGACTTTTCCCCTGCTTCAGCCTTCTTCTGGTGTACCAGCAGCAGATCTGTGGGTAAAAAATATTCTGCTACATTGGAAAAAGATTTGCTTATTACTATGGAAGATTAGCTTTTCTCCAACAAACGAAGATGCCATATACCTCCATATGTGGTGGGGGACAGAGTTTGGCTATCAACCAAATACGTGAGACTGAAACAACCTTCTACCAAATTGGACCCTCGATTCATCGGTCCTTACAGAATTATTGCTCGAGTCGGGCCAGTCTCCTATCGGTTGAAATTGCCCTCCTCTCCCTGGATACACCCCATATTCCACGTTTCCCTCCTCAAAAAGGCAATTTTCAATCGCTACTCCTGAACACAACAGCTACCTCCTCCTGTTCTTGTTGATGAACAAAATGAGCTTCAAGTCTCTAAGATTCTTGATGACAGGGTATCTGGTTCATTGGAAGGGATTGGAAAGGATATCCTGCCACAGACTGTTCCTGGGTTACAGCCAAAGATTTGTATGCTCCTGCTCTTATTTAAGACTTCCATGCCTCCTTTCCTACTAAGCCCCGCTAGGCCCCCGGAGGGGTCCACTGTGGAGGGGGCCCTGTCATGTACCTGGGTGTATTTGAACCGGGATGTTCCTGGTCCCACAGCTGCAATTTTACTTCTTGTGCCACAGAGGAGCTCTGGAGTTATAGCTATGTTCTCTTAGTTTGATGCATTACCTTGGACTCACAAGCCCCACCTGCTGCCAGCTGTGGACAATCTACAATCAAAGCAGCCCATAAATAGCAGCACTTCCTATCTCTCAGTCCCCATTTGTGTGAACTAGCTTCCTGAGTGTTTTGACTGCTTTGTGACTCTGAATACCGTATTTGAACTTCTGCCTGAATTCCTGACTGCTCTCTAGCCTGCTGATTTTGTACTTCAGCACCAACTCATGTATGACCTTTGCCTGCCTGACCAATCTCTGGATTTCGATAGTGTACCGATTTGCCTGATCTGTTGGCGTCCTGATCTGCCTGACTAAGTTTTCACCTGAATCCTCAGCACACAAGCGTCACTTCGGACACTACCTATCACAAGTGCCTTACACATGCCCAATCCAGCAAAGAGACATCCCCCTTCCAGCAAAGTGATATGCCCAAGCCAGCAAAGAGACATGCCCCCTCCTGCAAAGAAACATGCCTCCTCCAGCAAAGAGACATTCCTCCTCCAGCAAAAAGACATGCTAACCTCCTGCAAAGAGACATGCCCTCTCCTGCAAAGAGACATGCCCCCTCCAGTAATGAGGCATGCCCCCTCCAGTAATGAGGCATGCCCCCCTCCTGCAAAGAGACATGTCCCCTCCAGCAAAGAGACATGCCTAATGACACCAGCTCAGCTCACAGGTATATGAAATGTGCAGCACCACAAAAGCTCTTCACTGCCACCAACTAACTACAGGAGGCTCTGATCTACAGTGATTCAACATGTTGTGACTGGCGGTGGGTGATCCTGCTATTGAATTTTGTGCTATCCTGGGATCGGGAGAGCTGCTCCCCCCCTATGCCCCACTCCGCTTCCTAGCCCCGTCCCAACTTACTGCTGGGGAGCGGGGCAGGGCTTGGGAGCAGAGGGGAGCATGATGCAAGAATGACACTAAAAGCTAGAGGGAGGGAGCCTCAAGTCCTTGGGCAGTCCGCCCCTGTTTCCGCCCCTCTTAAAGTGCAGCCTGGGTCCCATGGACCCACCGGGACCCATGGTAGGGCCAGCCCTGAATACGGTTGTATGGACAAAAACACATTTCATTCTATGGGGACAGGGGATTTTATTGTCTAAATTTGTAGACTTGAATACATGTTGTTATGAAACACATTTCATTCTATGGGGACAGGGGATTTTATTGTCTAAATTTGTAGACATGAATACATGTTGTTATGAAAAACATGTCATTCTATGGGGACAGGGGATTTTAATGTCTAATTTCGAGACATGAATGCATGTTGTTATGTGGGAAATTAAAGTGGTGTTCTGGCCAAAATTATACTTTTTAAATAAAAATACCCATATAATACACAAGCTTAATGTATTCTAGTAAAGTTAGTCTGTAAACTAAGGTCTATTTGGTTCGTTTATAGCAGTAGTTTGTTATTTTATAAACTTAGAGCAGGCCGTGGCCATCTTAAGTGAGGGCATCTGAAGCCAGACTGTATTTCTTCCTGGATCTCATCCTTGCAGATCTCACACATGCTCAGTGCAGCACAAGCAGTGTAATAGGTTTCAGGTCAGGTTTCCATAGCAATGGCAGTGTCAGAGGAAGTTGCCACCCCTTCCTGGAAGGCATTGCAAACAGGAAATGATGCGATGAGCCAGGGCTAGGGAGGAGGAAGTGAAAAATGAATACAGCAGATATACAGTAGGTGCTGAGAATTTTTTTTTAAAAATATCCAATTTGTTTGCAGTGCACAGTTTAGTGAGGGATGCTGAAGAGTTGTTAAAGTGGGTGGAACTCCACTTTAAGGGAACAGCAGTAGACCAATGTCATAAATGGGAAATGGTAATATCATATCTGATAAATGCATGTCATTTTGTAGGAACGAGGAATCCAGTGCTCTATATAATTTTTGTTTGAGTTTTTGTGTGTATCAGGAACCATGAATCAGACCGAGACAGAAGTATAGTTAAACTACACTTGTTTAATAATAATAATAATAATAATAATAATAATAAGGTAAACAGAGTAAGCGTAGTCAAAACAAGCCAGAGTCCAGTAACCGGATCGGGTAGTCAGCCAAGCAAATGTCAGAGAGACAGAGATAAACGTAGTATTACAGCAAGCAGGATCAGGAGCCAGAAGAAACGTCAGCCGAGCAAGTCTTCAACAGGAACGCAGGAGAAAATCTCTGTGAAGTTGACAAAGGCGAAGGCAGAGATCAAGTGAACTGGACGGCTTTAAGTAGGCAGGACTGACGAGCAGAATGAACAACAGCTGGGTAACTGTGGACAGAGATGGGAGCTGGCAATTAGCCGTCAGCTCAGAGAAGGAAGGGCTGAGGCCAGCCCTGACAGTGTGATGGATCTTTGGGAAGGGGATGTAGAGATAATGATTAGATCACGGTATTCAGCTCAAATTTTTCACTGAACCTATGGGAAGCCAGAGTGTTTAAGGAGAAAATCCAATATGTCTCACTCTCGCAGTTTTATAAAATGTTCAGCTTTAGTGTAATGACCCGGAATGCTTTCAATAACCCAGACCTTAAGGCCTTTAGTGGATTGTCTATGAGATTCTATGAGAAGTGTCTGGAAACATTATAATTGGTGCTTCCTTGCTCAATGGCATGACGGTTTTTGCCAAATCTTGCTCTGACTGTTTGAATGGTCCACCCCACATCGAGTAAATGGCAAGGGCATTGTAGGCAATAAGTAATGTACTCAGTGGAGCAACAGAAAAACTTGGAAATTGGATGAGATTTGCCATTCGTTGAAAAAGATATTTGCCCTTGATGTACAAAGGGGCAGGTTTGCATTGCATGTTTCTAGCACTTAAACATGCAATGAAGGCTACAAAAGAGAGCCAAGGCTCTCTTAGAGTTGTTCTTGTTCATTTTTAGTTTGCTTGGGGCTATGCATCTTTTTATTTCAGATAGCGCTTGCCATACCATATGCTAATAATACCCAAACAATTGTGACATGCTGTGAATATCGCTGAAGTCATAATAAGTACCAAACAATGATGCAAATAATGCAAATATAAACCAAAAATTATATATACATATGAAAAGTGACATACAGTGCAAACAGTTCGTAATGTAATTTGGAGTGCTCCATGCTTATTCCCAGGGTTCCCCCTGTGTGTTCCACCACCTGTTATAATATGTACACACCGCACTCACCAGATGTCGGTGACTTCCTGGCCATATAGCAAGAAAATATAGCAAAGGTTGTAGGTGTTTATGGAGACCTGTCCCACAATTTCTGGTGTCTTGTTTCCACAAATTCATTGTTCCTCTCTGTTGCAGTCCAAGGGGTTCTCCCACACGGTTTCATCCAAGATGGATGAAGAGGGGCCATGCCATATGATGACAATGTCATCTATGTATCGAAAATAATGTATTATGAAAATAATGCATTAAGCAAATGGGTTGTGTTGGTAAATATGTTTCTGTTCCCATAAACTCATTGTGAGGTTGGCATAGTTAGTAGATAGGATTGGTCATCAAAGGTGAAAAAATTATTTTTGAGGCAGAATCTGGTAGCCTCCAGGATAAAGCTGGCTTGCTTGTGATTGACCTGAAATGGTGAGGTGTGATAAAAACTGATCAACATCTTTAGGACCAATGGAACGTAGTGGCGGCTGGTGCTCAAAATTTTTGGGGGGGGCGCAAACAAACTGAAAAAAAAACAAAAAACCATCAATTGCAGCTACTGTGCCATCAAGCGCAGCCACTGTGCCCATCAAGTGCCGCCACTGTGCCTATCAAACTCATCCACTGTGCCCATCAAACGCAGCCATTGTGCCCATCAAACGCTGCCACTGTGCCATCATAAGCAGCCACTGTGCCCATCAAACGCAGCCACTGTGCCCATCAAGCCATCATTTTTGGGGGCGCAAACAATTTGAAAAAAACAAATCATCAATTGCAGCCACTGTGCCATCAAACGCAGCTACTGTGCCCATCAATTGCCGCCACCGTGCCATTAAGCACAGCCACTGTGCCCATCAAGAGCAGCCACTGTGCCCATCAAGCGCAACCACTGTGCCCATCAAATACAGCCACTGTGCCATCAAACACAGCCACTGTGTCAAACGCAGCCACTGTGCCCATTAAAAGAAACCACTGTGCCATCAAATGCTGCCACTGTGCCATCAAACACAGCCACTGTGCCCATCAAACTCAGCCACTGTGCCATCAAATGCAGCCACTGTGCCATAAAACGCAGCCACTGTGCCCATCAAGCGCAGCCACTGTGCCATCAAACGCAGCCACTGTGCCATCAAATACAGCTACTGTACCCGTAAATTGCTGCCAGTGTGCCCATCAATTGCTGCCAGTGTGCCCCATCAAATGCTGCCAGTGTGCCCATCAATTGCCGCTACTTTGCCCCATCAAATGCTGCCAGTGTGCCTCGCCCGGCACTTACCTGTCTTGCAGCAGGTCAGCAGCGGTGTCCTGCATGCTCCTTGATGTCTTCTTCTGTCCTCTCTGACGCCTGACATTTCAGCCAACCAGGTGACAGGTAACAGACCCGAGCACCTGATTGGCTGAGAGGCGGTTCAGTGTTAGCAAAGCGAATTCCTTGGCTTTGCGAACACACAGCTGAGTGAACAGCAAACGCACAGCATTGCGCCCGCTGTTCGCCTTTTTGGGCACCTATTAGAGCCTATGGCTATAATCAGGTGCTTCCAAAAAACACCCCCGCCACTATAGTAAAATGTGTACTGAAGCGCTGATGTGAAATAGTAAATAAATAGGTGGCAAATACTAGAAGATGACCAAATAATATAGCTGCAGTTATTATGTATGTGAACTGATATCACATAAAAAAAGTGTTGTTTATATTCAGAATGTATAATGCACCAATATTAACCTCCAAATATAACACGGTGTAACCTCCTATTGGTTAATCAGTGAATCATGTGCAAAATGAGCAAATGGAGCCTATTATAAATAACATAACATCTTTCACCATAACAAAACCCTATAATTAAATATCAATATAATGATAAATTAATGAACACAATTAAAAAAAAAGGGATGAGATATATTAATGTGATGAACCACAGTACACAAATATCTCAATAGGACAGCATACTGCTGTGAAGAAATGTAACGTCTTTGGTGATTTGATGAATATAGACAGGTTTCAATGAGTAACCCCAGTGATTAGATGGCTTGCTCATATATTCATCTGCTCATTAGCATGAACTGGCTTCTGGCTTTCAAAGAACTTCCGCAGTATGTAGCAACAAAAAAGAGAGAATTGCACAGATAGTATATTAAATATTCCCTATAGATTAAGGGTAAACTTCACTCACACTTTCCAGCAGAATGAATCACATATAAGGAGGTCAGTTGCATACAGCTAACAGCTGGGATCTCCTCACATGCCAACAGTGCACACACAGCACTGCTCGTCACTGGCTCCTCCTCCTTGTCCATGATCATCTGCCACATCTGTCTCAGTGCACATCTGCACACACCTGTCTGGGATCATCTGCCACATCTTTCCCAGTGCACATCTGCATACATCTGTCCATGAGCATCTGCCACATCTGTCCCAGTGATCCAAATCTGTCACACATCTGACACATCCTTCACATCTGTCACAGTAATCTGTCAACATGGCTAAAAAAAATATTCAGCAGGGAGGAAGCTTTTCATATATTTCAGAATATGTCGGATGGGAGTATCAGGGAACTCTCTCCATCAGATTCGGATAGTGAGTATGAGCCAGTAGAAATCTATGGCTCTGAAATGGAAACCAAGGAGGACAGAATCCTAACAAAGAGGCTCAGGAGCCTTCGAAAATGTGATAGGTAGTCAGGAAATTAAATGTGTAATTTATGCCTTTAGAATGCCTGACGGGGCTACTTGAATGTTTGGCCTCTGTATGTGGCCAGGCTGTGGAAACGTCTCACACATGTGGTATTGCCATACTCAGGAGGCATAGCAGAATGTATTTTGGGGTTTGTTTTTTGCTATGTACATGCTATGTGTTAGAAATATCTTATAAATTGACAACTTTGTGTAAAAAAATATACGTTTTTATTTTCTTTCCACATTTTCCAAAAACTTCCAAAAAAAATGACATGTTCAAAAGACTCATTGTGCCTCATAGAATATATATCGGGGTGTTTTCTTTCCAAAATGGGTCATTTTGTGGGAAATTCCATTGTCCTGGTGCTCCAGGGCCTTCAAAAATGTGATAGGTAGTCAGGAAACTAAATGTGTAATTTATGCTCCTAGAACACCTGATGGTGCTCCCTGCATGTTGGGCCTCTATAAGTGGCCAGGCTGTGGAAAAGTCTTATACATGTGGTATTGCCATACTCAGTCAGGAGGAGTAGCAGAATATATTTTGGGGTGTAATTGAAAGTTTATCTATGCCATGTGTTAAAAATACCTTGTTATTATGACAATTTTGGGGAGGAATAAAAAAATCTTAATTTTCCAAACAATTTTGGGAAAAAAATTGCAACTTCAAGAAACTCACTATGCCTCTTACTAAATGCCTTCGACTGTCATCTTTACAAAAAGGGGTCATTTTGGGGATATTTGTACTGCCTTGACATTTTAGGGCCTCAAGAAATGAGGTAGGCAATTAGTACATCAGGATTTATCAATTTTCAGTGATAGCTTGTAGACACTATAACTTTCACACAAACAAATTATCATAAACTTATCCGTTTAACTTATTTTTTTTGTCATAAAGTAGTTTATTGAAGAAAATGAAGCATATATAAACATACATGGGTGCAGATAGGATCTGATATACATCAATCAACTGGTATCAAACTTAAAATCAAAGTCGTATCTAACACGTCCGTGAGTCATAGCTATGCATTCTGACAATAAAACATACTGTCTTTAGATTAGAACTTCTGTGTGTTGAGGAAGCTATGCCCACCTCTAGATATCTTTTTGAAATCTGCATTTGTTTGATGAGTAGGGTAAAGAACAGAATGGAGATAAGAAAAGAAGAGGTAAGAAATCTAGTGAAAAGAATAAGTGTTATGACCTGTAAGTCACAGTGATGTGAGGGAGTTATTTAGAGCTTATTGGGTTCTAACGTCTATTGTACTTTCTTACATTCAATATAACAAGACAGTTCAGGTTATTACATGGTTGTGTATTCGATCAACTAATGGTAAGTATTGACCAGTCATTTAATCAAGTTTTCATAATCTTGGGAGTATCTACATATGAACCAAGGAGACCAAGTTTTGTGATAACGCTCAACTTTTTCCTCTGACTGTGCCCGTGTGTCTTCCATTTCACAAATATATGAAATTTTGTGCAGCCAGTCTTTCAGAGAAGGGACTATTGTTGATTTCCAGAACAATGGAATGAGAGACTTGGCCACATTTAGTAGATGTCTGGTGAGAGAATTTTTGTATCTTCTAAAGGTAAAATTTGTAATTTGAAGCAGGCAACATGCTGCGTTAAGTTTGAGCTTGGTCTCCGTGATTCGGTATATTACCTCTTTAACCCTGTTCCAGAGCGGTGTTATTCGTTCACATTACCACCAAATGTGCATTAGAGTTCCTTTCTCTTTGTTGCACCTCCAGCATGTGTCCGGCGACTGGGGGAACCATTTGTGAATCTGTGCTGGGTTTGCATACCAATGAGTGAGCATTTTATAAGCTGTATCCTGCATTCTCGTGCTTAAGGAGCATTTATGCGCCATGATACAGACTCTCTCCCATTGGGTGTCTGAAATCGTCATGTCAAGGCAGTCTGACCATCTCTCTCTGAGCCTATTAGCTGCGGGCTTTTTTGAATTTTGTAACCACTGATAAGCGGCTGATGTGGTCTTTACAACCTGCTCCCCCTTTAGGCACACCGACTCCAACTCAGTAGGTTCTCTAGTGAAGTGTCTCTTACGGGTGGCATTGTTGACGTAACTTCTGACTTGAAAGTATGACCACAAGGGAAGTGAAGGTATATTATTGTCAGCCTTAAGATTAGTCAAGTCCTTCGTTATCTTGTTGTCGAAGCAGTGGGATGTTAGAAGTGGTTGTTTTTGATCAGAGGAGTGCAAGAGGCGGTTCCCCATTCCAGGTGGGAAGCCTGGTTTTTTTTTGCAATGGGGTGAGTGGGCTGAGAGGAGAAGAAAGTTTGGGTTGCTTAGCTAGATGATGAAAGATTTCTAAAGTGGTCCCTATCAAAGGGTGGGCTCTCAGATTCGGGGGGTATTTGAGTTTTGGTATCCAGGGGGAGAACATCAGGGGAATCGGGCTCAAATCATTTTCCAACGACACCCAATCCTTTATGCCGCCATGACAGTGCCAGTCTATGATCCTGGCAATGTGCGTGGCATGGTAGTACATTTTAAAATCCGGTATCCCCATCCCACCCACTGCTTTGGCTCTTGTTAGTAGGGAAAATTTAATACGTGGTGATTTGTGTGCCCAAATGAATCGCATTTGAAGGGCCTGGAGCGATCTAAAAAAGCTTAGTGTAATTTTAATGGGAAGTGTGCGTAATAAATATAGGATTTTAGGCAGTATGGTCATTTTGCAAATGGCCACCCTGCCAAACCATGAAAAGAACCCAGTATGCCAGGTTTGTAAATCCTTTTCTATAGTTTTGAGAAGGGGAAGGAAGTTTCGGGAGAAGATAGAGGACAGCTTAGGTGTAAGCCAAACTCCCAGGTATTTGACGGCCTGTGATTCCCACTTGGATGGACTATTGTCCTGGAATGTCTTTAGTGTTTGTTCCGGGAGTGAAATATTCATCGCCTCCGATTTCAAATAATTTATCTTAAGGTTAGAAATATAACTATATATTGCAAACTCTTTCATAAGGAAGGGGATGGATATATGTGGATCGGTCAAGAAGAAGAGAAGGTCATCGGCATATGCCGCTACTTTGAATTCACGCCCTGTGACCTTAAATCCCTTTACAGCTTTATTTGTTAGGATTCGTCTAACAAATGGTTCTAGTGATATTATGAATAGCAGGGGCGACAATGGACAACCCTGTCTTGTCCCATTGTTTATGCTTACTTTGTTGGATAGTGAACCGTTTATTTTAAGTCTGGCTGAAGGGTTTTGGTAGAGGGAGGTTATCCAGGCCATCATTCCTGATCCCAAGCCTATGTGTTTGCAGGTTTCAAACATGTAGTCCCAGGCTACTCGATCGAAGGCTTTCTCCGCGTCCGTAGACAAGAGAAGACCCTCGATCTTTCATCCATGGGCAGCATGAATCAGGTTTAGGGCTTTGGTGATGTTATCCCTTGCCTCTCTTCCAGGCATAAAGCCCGCCTGTTCCGGTCCTATCACATTATATAGTAAAGGTTTCAGTCTATTGGAGATGATTTTGGCCAGTATCTTCACATCTAAATTCAATAGCGATATAGGCCTATAGCTAGAACAGTGAAGCGGATCCTTATCTGGCTTGGGTAACACGGTAATAAAAGCTGATAAAAACTCTGGGGGGACCGTTCTTGGCTTTGATAGGGAATTTAATGCATCTTGGAGGTGCGTAGATAATGTGTCGACGAATGTCTTATAGTATATAGCCGTGAACCCGTCAGGACCCGGGCTTTTACCGTGTTTAAAATCTTTAATAGCGAGTCTGAGTTCCGACAAGTCCACGGGGCTCTCGAGCGATGCGGCGTCCTCTGCTGTAAGCGAAGGGAGGCCGGAACCCCTCAAGAAATCCTGCATCACCTGGAGCCTTTTTCCCTGCAAATCATGTGGTCTATGTTGGGAGATTATATAAATTGGTATAGAATTCCTGGAAGTGTTGTGCTATTTTGTCCATTGTTCTATCCACCCCACCACCCTTATTTTGAATGCCTGAGATGTTATATTTGGGAGTGGGTCCCCTCAATGCCCTGGCAAGCAGATAGCCGGGTTTGTCACCTTGTTCGTAGTATATTTTTTTCCTAAAATAAAGTAAGCATTTTATTTTGGATTCTAGAAGCTGTTTAAGGGACAATCTCGTCTCGAGAAGAGTAGTCGCCGATCTGATGGTCAAGGATTGCTTGTGTAAGGTTTCTAGATGACGGATTTTTTGCGTTAGTTGAAGAATTTCCTTTTCTTGATCTTTCTTTTTTGTGCACCCATCCTAATTAGCTCTCCCCTGATGGAGCACTTGTGGGCTTCCCAGATCAACAGTGGGTACATGCCCGGGGTCACATTATGCCTGAAGAACTCTTTTAAAGCTGCGGTCAGTGTGGACAGCAGAACTGGATCTGTTAAGAGAGGAATTTAGTCTCCAAGTTCCCGATCTGGCCGAGGTATCGGTCAAGTTTAGGCCAATGGAAACTGGGGCATGATCAGAAATTGTCTGTATCCCTATGTTTGCCTCCCTGACTGTATGGAGATCCCTCTGTGTGATAAAGAGGTAATCGATCCTGGAGTGGCGATCATGTGCAGGGTGTAGGAAGCGCCAAGTGTCAACTAAATCTAAAGAGTGGAGGAGAGTTTTGATTTTTTTAAATATTTTATAGGTAATGAAGGTTTTTCCTGTTGAAGTATCTACTAGCGGGTTTAGGGGAATGTTAAAATCTCCCCCTAAGATTAAGCGGCCTGTGCTGAAACCCTCTAACTCCCTCATCAGCTTTTTGCAAAAGGACAAGTGGGAGGTATTAGGGAAATAAACATTCGCTAATGTGGTGGGCACCCCAGAACATTTCCCTTTGACAAAAATCTCCCCCCTGGATCAACCAATTTGTCTGTGATCTCGAATGAGGCCTCCCTACTGAGCAGTATTGTCACTCCTTTAGATTTGGAGCTGTCGTTTGTGGCGTGGTGTGCCTCTATGAAGTAGGAGTCGGTGAGCCTGGGAACCTGGTTTGTCTTAAAATGGGTCTCTTGCAGGAAAACAATTTTAGGCTTACCTTTTTTTAATTCCCGCAAGAGAGTAGTGCGTTTCTCCGGAATGTTTAGGCCCTTGACGTTGTGAGATACCACCGTAGGGACTCGACCCATCGCAGAGTAAGCCATTGTTTAGGACCAGAGAGAGACTGCAGACAGTACCTGTAATCACAACTATAAAAAGTACTTGTTAGAATTTAAATACTTAAACGTAGTTGTACCACCTCAGTCAGTGACTAAGAAAAATGGGAAGAGATAGACAGAAAGATATGAGTATAGTAAGAAATTAGAAATAAGAGTACGGAGAGTGAGATTTACAACCCTCCCAGACAATTACAACGTCTGAGTGGATCAATATTTAGTGTGTGAGAGTGGGTTTATAACCACTCTCTCACACACTCTGTGGGGATGCGGGAGGCACACGGTCAGATATCAGTCCCAACTTAACAAAAAGTGGAAAAAATGAAATGAACTGTCAGGGACTTAGGACAGCCAGACCTCGGCCCATTTTAGCAAGTGGATAGTGCCTGATGGTCTTTTCTGCTGCTTGGACTGTTGGAACGGAGCTCCAACCAAGAAAACGGAACGGAACAAGCAATAACTATAATAACTTATAGAAATATATGGGGTGGTGGGATCAGGATGTGGAAGGCATAGTCGCCTCCCCACCCTTCCCTCCCCCTCCCATAAGGGAATCACTTAATGCAGGAACCAAATACTTGTAAATAGGAAAAAAAACAAAAAAAAAACAAAAAAACAAACAAAAGGGAAGTATAAGCAGAAACTCTACATTTAACTAAGAGTCCCCATCTGGCTTGTAGTGACATTAAAAGTAGATAGGAGGTAAGAGAATCTTGCCAAGTCTCTAAGTAAGCCGAACATACACCATGGTCCATCTGGGCTTCTTGTAGAGACAAACCAACCAGCAAGATGTGTCGTGTCCTCTAAGTGGGATGCGTAGCAATACCCTGGGCTGAAACTTTGTCTCCCAAGTTCCCATTAGGCTGACAAGGTCTCAGTGAGTGGAGCAAAGGTCAGTGTGATTCACCAAAGGGATCTTGTGATACCCCCTGGTAGGTGGTTAGGTGGTTTCCATGTCTCTGTTAAACAGCCAACGCTATCCCTCCCAGGAAAAAAAAAAAAAACTGTAAACAAGGATGACACTAGTAATAGTAGGTCTTTTCCTCCAAGTGTCGAATGATCCGGAGTGGGGAGTCATTGCGTGAAAACGTAACTGTAAAATTAACAGAGTACCTGCTCAATTAGCACACATGCTAAGGTGTGAGTTTAAACCTGAGTGAAACAGAACATTGGTAGGTGATAGGATTCTCGTGCTCATGCATCCAATAACATCCTGGAGGAGTGTGCTTTCCCCCTTGAAGTGCCAGCGATTGAACCTTCCTGCCGACTCTGCTTCTGTTTCTTTGCGTGGTGCTTCTCTGGGGTCACCATAGGGGAATGTGGTGGGCTTCTATCTCTGGATGGGAGTAAAAACTCCTGATACCACTCCGGTAGGTCAATCTCTAATAGCTGCAGGGTGCTGCAAAACTCCTGAAGGTCACTTGGAGTGTGGAGAAAGTGTTGTTTGCCATTGTGCGACACTGAGAGGGCAAAGGGGAAGCGCCACATGTACCGGAGATCTTTTGCCCGCAGCACCTCTAACAAGGGTCGCAGGGCCCTGCGATTTTTCAGCGTAATTTGAGAAAGATCTTGAAATAAAGTTATGTGAGCGCCGTTGAACACAATCTGCTCGTTTCTGCGTGCCTTGTACATGATCTCCTCTTTAACCACTTGCCGACCGCCGCACACAGGTGTACGTCGACAAAGCGGCACGGGCAGGCATAAGGGCTTACCTGTACGTCCCTGCCTGCCCGCGGGTGGGGGGTCCAATCGGACCCCCCCCGGTGCCTGCGACGGTCGGCAAATGTCCCCCGGCGATCGGTGGTGAGGGGGAGGCCATCCATTCGTGGCCCCCCCCCTCGCGATCGCTCCCAGCCAATGGGATCATTTCCCTGCCTCTGTATTGTACACAGAGGCAGAGGAAATGATGTCATCTCTCCTCGGCTCGGTATTTTCCGTTCCGGGTCGAGGAGAGAAGACATGTAATGTGAGTGCACAACACACACACACACACAGTAGAACATGCCAGGCACACATTACACCCCGATCCCCCCCCCCGATCGCCCCCCGATCCCCCCCAATCACCCCCCCCCCCTGTCACAAACTGACACAAAGCAGGTTTTTTTTTTTTTTTTTTTTTTTTCTGATTACTGTATTGGTGTCAGTTTGTGACAGTTAGTGTGTTAGGGCAGTGAATGTTAGGCCCCCTTTAGGTCTAGGGTACCCTCCTAACCCCCCCTAATAAAGTTTTAACCCCTTGATCACCCCCTGTCACCAGTGTTGCTAAGCGATCATTTTTCTGATCGCTGTATTAGTGTCGCTGGTGACGCTAGTTAGGGACATAAATATTTAGGTTCGCCGTCAGCGTTTTATAGCGACAGGGACCCCCATATACTACCTAATAAATGTTTTAACCCCTTGATTGCCCCCTAGTTAACCCTTTCACCACTGATCACCGTATAACTGTTACGGGTGACGCTGGTTAGTTCGTTTATTTTTTATAGTGTCAGGGCACCCGCCGTTTATTACCGAATAAAGGTTTAGCCCCCTGATCGCCCGGCGGTGATATGCGTCGCCCCAGGCAGCGTCAGATTAGCGCCAGTACCGCTAACACCCACGCACGCAGCATACGCCTCCCTTAGTGGTATAGTATCTGTACGGATCAATATCTGATCCAATCAGATCTATACTAGCATCCCCAGCAGTTTAGGGTTCCCGAAAACGCAGTGTTAGCGGGATCAGCCCAGATACCTGCTAGCACCTGCGTTTTGCCCCTCCGCCCGGCCCAGCCCAGCCCACCCAAGTGCAGTATCGATCGATCACTGTCACTTACAAAACACTAAGCGCATAACTGCAGCGTTCGCATAGTCAGGCCTGATCCCTGCGATCGCTAACAGTTTTTTTGGTAGCGTTTTGGTGAACTGGCAAGCACCAGCCCCAGGCAGCGTCAGGTTAGCGCCAGTAGTGCTAACACCCACGCACGCACCGTACACCTCCCTTAGTGGTATAGTATCTGAACGGATCAATATCTGATCCGATCAGATCTATACTAGTGTCCCCAGCAGTTTAGGGTTCCCAAACACGCAGTGTTAGCGGGATCAGCCCAGATACCTGCTAGCACCTGCGTTTTTCCCGTCCGCCCGGCCCAGCCCACCCAAGTGCAGTATCAATCGATCACTGTCACTTACAAAACACTAAACGCATAACTGCAGCGTTCGCAGAGTCACGCCTGATCCCTGCGATCGCTAACAGTTTTTTTGGTAGCGTTTTGGTGAACTGGCAAGCACCAGCCCCAGGCAGCGTCAGATTAGCGCCAGTACCGCTAACACCCACGCACGCAGCATACGCCTCCCTTAGTGGTATAGTATCTGAACGGATCAATATCTGATCCGATCAGATCTATACTGGCGTCCCCAGCAGTTTAGGGTTCCCACAAACGCAGTGTTAGCGGGATCAGCCCAGATACCTGCTAGCACCTGCGTTTTGCCCCTCCGCCCGGCCCAGCCCAGCCCACCCAAGTGCAGTATCGATCGATCACTGTCACTTACAGAACACTAAACGCATAACTGCAGCGTTCGCAGAGTCAGGCCTGATCCCTGTGATCGCTAACAGATTTTTTGGTAGCGTTTTGGTGAACTGGCAAGCGCCAGCGGCCTAGTACACCCCGGTCGTAGTCAAACCAGCACTGCAGTAACACTTGGTGACGTGGCGAGTCCCATAAGTGCAGTTCAAGCTGGTGAGGTGGCAAGCACAAGTAGTGTCCCGCTGCCACCAAAAAGACAAACACAGGCCCGTCGTGCCCATAGTGCCCTTCCTGCTGCATTCGCCAATCCTAATTGGGAACCCACCGCTTCTGCAGCGCCCGTACTTCCCCCATTCACATCCCCAACCAAATGCAGTCGGCTGCATGAGAGGCATTTTCTTTATGTCCTCCCGAGTACCCCTACCCAACGAACCCCCCCAAAAAAGATGTTGTGTCTGCAGCAAGCGCGGATATAGGCGTGACACCCGCTATTATTGTCCCTCCTGTCCTGACAATCCTGGTCTTTGCATTGGTGAATATTTTGAACGCTACCATGCACTAGTTGACTATTAGCGTAGGGTACAGCATTCCACAGACTAGGCACACTTTCACAGGGTCTCCCAAGATGCCATCGCATTTTGAGAGACCCGAACCTGGAACCGGGTACAGTTATAAAAGTTAGTTACAAAAAAAAAAAAAAAAACACATACAAAAATATAAAATAAAAAAAAAATAGTTGTCGTTTTATTGTTCTTTCTCTCTCTATTCTCTCTCTCTATTGTTCTGCTCTTTTTTACTGTATTCTATTCTGCAATGTTTTATTGTTATTATGTTTTATCATGTTTGTTTTTCAGGTATGCAATTTTTTATACTTTACCGTTTACTGTGCTTTATTGTTAACCATTTTTTTGTCTTCAGGTACGCCATTCACGACTTTGAATGGTTATACCAGAATGATGCCTGCAGGTTTAGGTATCATCTTGGTATCATTCTTTTCAGCCAGCGGTCGGCTTTCATGTAAAAGCAATCCTAGCGGCTAATTAGCCTCTAGACTGCTTTTACAAGCAGTGGGAGGGAATGCCCCCCCCCCAACGTCTTCCGTGTTTTTCTCTGGCTCTCCTGTCTCAACAGGGAACCTGAAAATGCAGCCGGTGATTCAGCCAGCTGACCATAGAGCTGATCAGAGACCAGAGTGGCTCCAAACATCTCTATGGCCTAAGAAACCGGAAGCTACGAGCATTTTATGACTTAGATTTCGCCGGATGTAAACAGCGCCATTGGGAATTTGGGAAAGCATTTTATCACACCGATCTTGGTGTGGTCAGATGCTTTGAGGGCAGAGGAGAAATCTAGGGTCTAATAGACCCCAATTTTTGCAAAAAAGAGTACCTGTCACTACCTATTGCTATGATAGGGGATATTTACATTCCCTGAGATAACAATAAAAATGATTTAAAAAAAAAATGAAAGGAACAGTTTAAAAATAAGATAAAAAAATAATAATAATAAAGAAAAAAAAAAAAAAAAAGCACCCCTGTCCCCCCTGCTCTCGCGCTAAGGCGAACGCAAGCGTCGGTCTGGCGTCAAATGTAAACAGCAATTGCACCATGCATGTGAGGTATCGCCGCAAAGGTCAGATCGAGGGCAGTAAGTTTAGCAGTAGACCTCCTCTGTAAATCTAAAGTAGTAACCTGTAAAGGCTTTTAAAGGCTTTTAAAAATGTATTTAGTTTGTCGCCACTGCACGTTTGTGCGCAATTTTAAAGCATGTCATGTTTGGTATCCATGTACTCGGCCTAAGATCATCTTTTTTATTTCATCAAACATTTGGGCAATATAGTGTGTTTTAGTGCATTAAAATGTAAAAAAGTGTGTTTTTTCCCCAAAAAATGCGTTTGAAAAATCGCTGCGCAAATACTGTGTGAAAAAAAAAAATGAAACACCCACCATTTTAATCTGTAGGGCATTTGCTTTAAAAAAAATATATAATGTTTGGGGGTTCAAAGTAATTTTCTTGCAAAAAAAATTTATTTTTTTATGTAAACAATAAGTGTCAGAAAGGGCTTTGTCTTCAAGTGGTTAGAAGAATGGGTGATGTGTGACATAAGCTTCTAGATGTTGTGCATAAAATGCCAGGACAGTTCAAAACCCCCCCAAATGACCCCATTTTGGAAAGTAGACACCCCAAGCTATTTGCTGAGAGTCATGTTGAGTCCATGGAATAATTTATATTGTGACACAAGTTGCGGGAAAGAGACAATTTTTTATTTTTTTTATTTTTTTTTGCGCAAAGTTGTCACTAAATGATATATTGCTCAAACATGCCATGGGAATATGTGAAATTACACCCCAAAATACATTCTGTTGCTTCTCCTGAGTACGGGGATACCACATGTGTGAGACTTTTTGGGAGCCTAGCCGCGTACGGGACCCCGAAAACCAAGCACCGCCTTCAGGCTTTCTAAGGCCGTAAATTTTTGATTTCACTCTTCACTGCCTATCACAGTTTCGGAGGCCATGGAATGCCCAGGTGGCAAAAAAAAAACCCAAATGACCCCATTTTGGAAAGTAGACACCCCAAGCTATTTGATGAGAGGTATAGTGAGTATTTTGCAGACCTCACTTTTTGTCACAAAGTTTTGAAAATTGAAAACTTTATTTTCAAAAACAAATGAGAGCTGCAAAATACTCACCATGCCTCTCAGCAAATAGCTTGGGGTGTCTACTTTCCAAAATGGGGTCATTTGGGGGGGTTTGTGCCACCTGGGCATTCCATGGCCTCCGAAACTGTGATAGGCAGTGAGGAGTAAAATCAAAAATGTACGCCCTTAGAATTCCTGAAGGCAGTGATTGGTTTTCGGGGTCCCGTACGCGGCTAGGCTCCCAAAAAGTCCCACACATGTGGTATCCCCATACTCAGGAGAAGCAGCTAAATGTATTTTGGGGTGCAATTCCACATATGCCCATGGTCTGTGTGAGCAATATATCATTTAGTGACAACTTTGTGCAAAAAAAAAAAAAAAAAAATTTGTCACTTTCCCGCAACTTGTGTCAAAATATAAAACATTCCATGGACTCAACATGCCTCAAAGCAAATAGCTTGGGGTGTCTACTTTCCAAAATGGGGTCATTTGGGGGGGTTTTATGTCATCTGGGCATTTTATGGCCTTCAAAACTGTGATAGGTAGTGAGGAGTAAAATCAAAAATGTACGCTCTTAGAAATCCTGAAGGCAGTGATTGGTTTTCGGGGCCCCGTACGCGGCTAGGCTCCCAAAAAGTCCCACACATGTGGTATCCCCGTACTCAGGAGAAGCAGCTAAATGTATTTTGGGGTGCAATTCCACATATGCCCATGGCCTGTGTGAGCAATATATCATTTAGTGACAACTTTTTGTAATTTTTTTTTTTTTTTTGTCATTATTCAATCACTTGGGACAAAAAAAATGAATATTCAATGGGCTCAACATGCCTCTCAGCAAATTCCTTGGGGTGTCTACTTTCCAAAATGGGGTCATTTGTGGGGGTTTTGTACTGCCCTGCCATTTTAGCACCTCAAGAAACGACATAGGCAGTCATAAATTAAAGGCTGTGTAAATTCCAGAAAATGTACCCTAGTTTGTAGACGCTATAACTTTTGCGCAAACCAATAAATATACACTTATTGACATTTTTTTTTACCAAAGACATGTGGCCGAATACATTTTGGCCTAAATGTATGACTAAAATTGAGTTTATTGGATTTTTTTTAGAACAAAAAGTAGAAAATATCATTTTTTTTCAAAATTTTCGGTCTTTTTCCGTGTATAGCGCAAAAAATAAAAATGGCAGAGGTGATCAAATACCATCAAAAGAAAGCTCTATTTGTGGGAAGAAAAGGACGCAAATTCCGTTTGGGTACACCATTGCATGACCGCGCAATTAGCAGTTAAAGCGACGCAGTGCCGAATTGTAAAAAGTGCTCTGGTCAGGAAGGGGGTAAATCCTTCCGGGGCTGAAGTGGTTAAGGGAAAAGCTTTGCAAGCAGCAAATGATGTCACGAGGGGGAAGTGTATCTGGGCCTCTGGCTCTTAGAGCTCTATGCGCTCTGACAAATTCAATGTCCGTATCCTCTGGTCTCTCTAAGAGGCTCTTAAAAACCCTCTGCAGGACAGGAGTTATTTGATCTGCATCAACTGACTCTGGTATGCCTCGAACTCTAATGTTGTTCCTTCTCCAGCTGTTATCGAGATCTTCCAGGTGTCTGTTCATCTCGATAAAATGGAGTGCATGAGAGAAAACCATCCTATCTAGCCTATTTATGGCTTTGTCTCTGTGCTTTCCTGCTGTTTCAGCGGTGGCCATCTTCTCTGTGAGAACTAACAGGTTGGTTTTGAGGTCCGTGATAGCTGCAGAGAACGAGGCTTTGATGTCAGCAGCAAAGCCTGACATATCTGCATAGGTAAGGGGATGATCAGGACGTGCACCTCTCCTACCATTGTCCTCTGTAGCAGACAGGGAGTCTTCACTGAGATCCTCCTCATGCTGCACCGGCACCATCTTCCCTCCTGCAGTCACTTTCTGTATCATGGCTTGGTTCTTAAAAATCTCTGAAATGTTCCTCCCGGCTGATGCAGCGGTAGAGCGGCGAGATCGAGTGTGCTGTGAGAAACGATTTTGCCTGCTCATCGTCGGTTGCTGTGCGGCAGAAAGACTGGTTTGGGCCGTTGGTCTGACAGAGCTCCTCATTTAGGCTGCCATCTCCATTGCGCGCCAAGCCACGCCCCCGTTTAACTTTTTACCAAAGATATGTAGCAGAATACATTCTGGTCTAAATGTATGACAACATTAGAAAGTAAAAAATCTTGTTTTCAAAATGCTTGCTCTTTTTTCGCTTAAATCGCAAAAAATAAAAACCCCAGTGGTGAATAAATACCACCAAAAGAAAGCTACATTGGTGTGAACAAAATGATAAAAATTTTATTTGTGTACAGTGTAACATGACTGAGTAATTGTCAAAGTGTGAGAGCACAGAAAGCTGAAAATTGGCCTGGGAAGGAAGGGGATGAAAGTGCCCAGTATTGAGGTGGTTAAATATAGTGCCTGGGGGTTTCCCTTAATCTGCCTGTAAAGTGGTGCATCTGTACCATGCATAGAACCTTCTGCAGCAAAAATTACATTTATAAAGGCAACATTTTCCCTGCATGCTTTCTTTATTTTATAAACAATGGCTTGGGGAGCCTGTCTGTATAATGAGGCCACAATTTAGTGCACTTGGAAACAAGATTAGAGATTTTTTGGTTAAATTCTGGTGTCTGTTTCGCAGACTTTGGACAGAGGTAAAAGGGGCATAAAAATGGGCTTTGGGTATTGGTGATGCCTTCAGGTACTGTTGATGAATCAAGTATTGCCCATGCATCGTCAAGGAGCAAGTGGCTGATGCTGTGTTCAAATAACTCAGCTGACTCCTCCATGCATGATGCTGGAGCTATGGTAGGAGCTGTGAACAAGGAGGCAGAATAAGCCACTCTGGCAGTGGCGGTGGACTGTGCACTAGTCTCTGCTTGGGTTACAGAGGATGAGGAGGACGAGGATGGTTTAGTAAGCCAGTCCACCACATCCTCCACATGTTGTGGCTGGATAGCATGGGCAACATCACTAAACAGAGGAAATGATGCCCTGCCTGAGGACACCTTTGCCTGTGGACACAGATGCTGCTGGCCCTTTCACACTGCCAGGGGAACTTCTGCCTCTCCTTGTTGGCCTCCCCAACATAATGGGGAGGGGGCTTAACACTGAAATGTAATGAAGGGGAAATGTGTACATGAAAGCACTTTAATTAATGGAAAGTGATGTTTGGTGCACTTTAATTTGAGTACTCACTACACAGACACACTCCACCAACACACTACAATATACTTGTCATGGATCCACCACCTAAGGGTTAACTTAGTCCAGGCTGCCTTATTTAAACACCTCAGCAGCTCTGTGTCCTTGCTGTTTGATCTGCAGCTCTGTGCATGTGTTTCCTGAAGATCTGATATCTGCTCCTGTTTGACCTGGCTTGTTTTGAGACTGTTCCTGTTATCCGCCTGCACCTGACCCTTGGCTTGTTTGACTATTCCTTCTGCCTGCTCCTCTTGTACCTTTGTTGCCAGCCTGATTATCGACCCGGCCTGCCTGACGTTCCAAGACTCTCCTCCAGTCTGCTATACTTACCTACTGCAGCCATCCAGCTTCAGTCCCAGTCTGCTTACCTGTCTGCAAATCCAGAAAAAAACACAGGGAAGTAACCCAGCGCCAGTGATCGGCCACCCAGAGAGTTTAAAACATAACATATAAAATAAATAAGTTAGCTATACCATCCGTAAAAAAATGTTAATGTATATATAGCATAATACATATAGAAAAATAAAAAAGGAAACCAAAAACTACAATAAACATAATAATGATACCCCGTGCTGCCAGACAAACTGTAACTGGTGGAAACAGATCATAACAGGAAAAAGCATATAAATAGTCCAGCGCTCAGGATATTGTTGAGAAGCGAAATACGACAAGCGTAAAAGTTTGTAGTAGTTTTAATAAACCGGTAGTGAGCCAGTAATAAACGATGGTCTAAAATAACAATAAAAACTGCTAGAAAGACCGGGTTGAGAAGCTCCGTTGAGAAAGAAAATGCATTGTAATAAAAAACACATAATAAAAAATGCAAAATAAGAAATATTAAGAATGTTAACAACCACAAACTCTTCATAATGTTATTGGTAATCAAATAAACATCAACAGAGGGACAGAGGCATTGAGCAGCAGGAGGCTAACACAGGAGATCCATCCAAAGAGGCATGCAGAGACCACTGAGTGAAGTATAAAAACAAACACTTTGGCTCAAAGCAGATGACAATAGGCAAAGTGATGGAAATATGCCAAGAGTACTCACAGCCAGGTGGAAAAGCTCAGAGTTGCCTCATGGAGTGGGGAGGTTTGTGTCATGTAGAGGGATGCACAGGCTGGGATGGATGATGAGATGGCCGCGGTGTTGTATATAAACCAGGTGGAAAAAACTCAAAGTTGCCTCATGGAGTGGGGAAGTTAGTGTCATGTGGATGGATGCACAGGCTGAGATGGATGATGAGATGGCCGCGGTGTAGAGATGTAAAGCTCCGCCGTGCGCAGAGCAGTCTGGCCTGAGCTGTGTGTCTGTAAGGGATGACGTCAGCACGGGGGAGCCGCTGGAGCCCCAGAGGAAGTGAGACAAACCGCTGATCAGCTGAGCGGTGTCTCCACAGAGATGAAGTCTCCTCAGTGAGACATGGTGACACTGCTCTGAAGTTGAGACTGCCACTGGGAGGCTGTCTGGAGGGGGAATTGTGGCGACAGGCTGATGGAGCTCACATCTGCCTGACCAGCCTGAGAGAGTAACCAACAGTCCTCAGAGGAAACAACTGGTCAAAAACATCAAACTCGGATGGGGTGGTGGAAATGATAATAAAGTTGAAAGAGACCCTTGCTGGTTAGAGGGGCGGCTTCACAGGGAAAGTGGGAAAAAAAAAAAAAAAAGTATGGATAAAAACTCGCGGTGAAGGGCTCAAGCTGAAGCCTCTGCCATGTGGAGGGGGGAGAGAAAGGTTGCCTTGACCTCAAGTCTGCAAATCCATCCAGTCTGCTCACCTGTCTGCTGATCCATCTAGTCTGCTCACCTGTCTGCTGATCCATCCAGTCTGCTCACCTGTCTGCTGATCCATCCAGTCTGCTCACCTGCCTGCTGATCCATCCAGTCTGCTCACCTGTCTGCTGATCCATCCAGTCTGCTCACCTGTCTGCTGATCCATCCAGTCTGCTCACCTGTCTGCTGATCCATCCAGTTTGCTCACCTGTCTGCTGATCCATCCAGTTTGCTCACCTGTCTGCTGATCCATCCAGTTTGCTCACCTGTCTGCTGATCCATCTAGTCTGCTCACCTGTCTGCTGATCCATCCAGTCTGCTCACCTGCCTGCTGATCCATCCAATCTGCTCACCTGCCTGCTGATCCATCCAGTCTGCTCACCTGCCTGCTGATCCATCCAGTCTGCTCACCTGTCTGCTGATCCATCCAGTCTGCTCACCTGTCTGCTGATCCATCCAGTCTGCTCACCTGTCTGCTGATCCATCCAGTTTGCTCACCTGTCTGCTGATCCATCCAGTTTGCTCACGTGTCTGCTGATCCATCCAGTTTGCTCACCTGTCTGCTGATCCATCCAGTTTGCTCACCTGTCTGCTGATCCATCCAGTTTGCTCACCTGTCTGCTGATCCATCCAGTTTGCTCACCTGTCTGCTGATCCATCCAGTTTGCTCACCTGTCTGCTGATCCATCCAGTCTGCTCACCTGTCTGCTGATCCATCCAGTCTGCTCACCTGTCTGCTGATCCATCCAGCCTGCTGGTCCTGTCTGCTGTGCCGGCCATCTGACCCATCTGCTGTTGATCCTGCCAGGCACTCATACCATTCTGCACTCCCGTGCCACCTGTCTGCTCTACCAGGGGCCGCGAGTCAGATACGTAAGGGAGGCCTTCCTCTGCACTATCGGGCTCATCAGTCAGGTACGTGAGAACTTGACAGTATCAAACAGCCATGTCTGAGCCCGAGCGAGGAACCTCCCCCATGGAAGAACTGTGCCGACACCTGGCGGGTTTGACACAAGCTGTGAAAGATCTACAAGAGGGATATACTTGGCTGGAAGAACTAGTTCAAATTCTGTCATCTCCCGCCAACCCTCAAAGCGCTACCTCAGCTGGTATCTCATCCGCACCTTCAGTAGTGATGTTACCACCAGAACCAAGGGTACCCACGCCCGAAAGATTTGCGGGTGAACGTAGCAAATACAGAGCTTTTCGTAATGCTTGTGAACTCTATTTTGCCCTACAACCCCACACCTTTTCTCTGGAAGCAACTAAAGTGGGTTTCGTTATCTCCCTGTTGACCGGTGAACCCCAAGTCTGGGCACATTGCCTTCTGGAACAAAAGGCCGAATCGTTTAAACAACCTCACCACATTCTTTGTCGCTATGTCACAACTTTATGAGGACCCCCAGCAGACTGCCACTGCTGAGGCTGCATTACATGCACTTCAGCAAGGCCGCAGAGCGGCAGAGGACTACGTGGCCAAGTTCAGGCGTTGGAGTTCTGATACCAATTGGAACGATGCGGCCCTTCGTTACCAATTTCAGATGGGACTATCTGATCCTCTAAAGGATGAACTGGCACGATAGGGATACCACAATCTCTGGACGAACTTATTATTTTGTCAATTCAGATTGACCGACGTCGCTCCGAAAGATCCATAGGACAATATCGGCCAACTTGGATGCTACCTAAAGTTCCCAGTTTCTCCAGCCAGACTCCTTCCGCTCCAGTTACTCCGGCTCCGGATTCCTCCGAGCCCATGCAGTTGGGTTTGCTTTGTCCCTCCATCACCACAGTGGAACGACAGTGCAGGCAAATCAATAACCTCTGTATGTACTGTGGGGGACCCGGGCATTATGTGAGGTCTTGTCCTGCAAAGATGCGTAAGTGCCTTTCAATCTCTTCAATGCATGTTCCTGTCTTACCTAACCAAGCCTCTCACTTTGCTCTCCACATCATGTTACAGCTCCCAGGAAAGAGTATCCAGGTATCTGTCATAATTGATTCCTGTCATAGACTTGACGTTTGCAGCCAAATACCTCATTCCACTTCAACCAAAGACCCGGAGACTAGCCATACATCTTGCTGATGGCTCGGTCATTAAATCTGGTCCGGTCACACGGGAGACTGTCCCTTTGCTGGCTATCATTGCTTCCCATCACCAAGAGTTTTTACGCCTGGATGCCATTTCATCACCTCTGTTCCCCATCATCTTAGGTATGCCCTGGCTGCAGGCCCATAATCCCCACATCAACTGGGCCACTGGAGAAATCAAATTTCCTTCAAGTTATTGCCAGCAACATTGCCTGCAAGAGGCCACAGTCAACTCATCACCCTTACTCTGCCTTGACACAGATCCTGAATTACGCCAATCAATCCCAGTGGCATACCACGATTTTCTGGATGTGTTCAGTAAGAAGGGTGCAGAGACCCTTCCTCCCCATAGATCCTACGACTGCCCTATTGAACTGTTACCAGGGGCTGAGGTCCCCTTCGGAAGGATTTTCCCTTTAACCGAGCTTGAGTTGGGCACGCTGAAGGACTATATTGATGACAACCTTAAGAAAGGATTTATTTGCCCATCTACTTCTCCGGCTGGCACAGGTATCTTCTTTGTTGAAAAGAAGGACCATTCACTACGCCCCTGCGTAGACTATCGAGAATTAAACAAGATTACTGTCAAAAACCGTTACCCACTGCCTCTTGTGCCTGAACTGTTTCAGAGACTGGGAACCGCAGTCATCTCCACTAAACTGGATCTCCGGGGAGCATACAACCTAATCCGTATTCGAGAAGGAGTGGAAGACGGCTTTTTGTACCCGATTCGGGCACTTCGAATACCTAGTCATGCCTTTTGGGATATGCAACGCGCCAGCCACCTTTCAGAACTTTGTCAATTACATTTTTCGTGACTATATGGACTTGTACCTCATTGTGTACCTGGATGACATCCTGATTTTCTCCTCCACAGTAGATGACCACCATAGGCATGTCCAAAATGTGCTAACCCGACTCCGGCAGCATGGCCTCTATGCCAAACTGGAGAAGTGCGAATTTGAACTTCAGTGTATCCAGTTCTTAGGCCTGATAATCTCTGTTGAAGGCATCAAGATGGACCCCCAGAAAGTCACCGCCATCTTAGATTGGCCAGCTCCTGTGGACAAGAAAGGGGTTCAGCGCTTCATTGGGTTTGCCAACTTCTACCGGAAGTTTATTAGGGGGTTCCCTGCTATTATTGCCCCCATTACCAAACTAACTAAACAAGGAACCCGATTCCTCTGGTCTCCAAAAGCGCAATCGGCATTTGAAGCCCTCATAAAACTGTTCACTTCAGCCTCCATCTTGAAGCATGCGAAAAATGGATACAATATGGTAAAAATTACTCCTGCGCTTGTGAGAGCGTTTGTTGTGTAAAAGGTAGTATTGTAGATGGTAGAAGGTATAAAAGAGATGGTAATGCGTGTCCCGCTGCCTCAGCTGACCAGGGGTGGTCTGGAGAAGACTTTGTGGAAGGAGGTGTATGGAGGGCGCGTGATCAACTGCTTACATCAAAAAATATTTGGTTTAATCATGTAAAATGGAATACAAACAAACAAACAAATAGATAAAACCATCTGAATAATACAAATAATACTTTCATATAAACAGGTAACAGAATGTATACTGAGGGTTTAAAATGGGGATATGCCCATGTAGAGGCAGATGTTTAAAAAATGCTGACGCATTTCGAGGGTGACCTCTTCATCAGAGCCTGAGAGAACAGGAAAAACAGTCTGTGTGAGCCAGTAGGCCGACATGTGTACATGGGGAGGAGTGGTTAGTAGGAGGGTATATCCTGTGATGTATAGTCACTTATTCTGAGCTCCATAGTAATCCACGTCCAAAACGTTCTACTTGCAATGGTATAGTTGAAACATATGTGTTTCTTTTGCAGCGATGCAGGACTGTTGGATATGCCTGTTTCCAAAGGCGTACAGGGGAGAGCTGTAGCTGGCACACATCCCTGAGGGCAGGGGACCGAGTGATCTGTAGAGTAGGAAGTGTCTTTGAATAGTATCAGAGCCGCAGGTGCCTGGGGAGCTGTCTCTCCGTCTGAGACAAAGGCATATGCAATATTGCAATATATGCAATATATCAAAAAACAGTAAACTGACACTAAAGTTAAAATGAATGATCGAATTACATTCACACTGCACTATCACTATATTCACACTACACTTACACTCACAATAGAATCACAATAGTACACTATAGCACACAAACTTGCTAGTAGCAATGAACAGAGCCCTGTTATATCTATCTCCACTCCAATATCACACTGCAAATGGCTGCTCTGGGAAGGATCCTTTTATTTTCCTTCAGAATTCATCATGTCTTCCACGTAACTTACTGAAACCTTCAACTCCACATCCTTTTCCTGAGCTGATGATGGTTGATGGGGAAGAGGAGTATGAAGTTGAGTCAATTCTAGATTGCAGAAGAAGGAGAAACGCATGCACGCACTAATGTGCACGGTACATCCGTGACAGATGAGGGCACCAAATGAGCTATTTAAACTGGGTCAGTGCCCAGGATCACTGCTGTCTTGTCTACAACATTCCCGCGATTGTCCTGTTCCCTGTTTATCTGCATCTGCTTCCCGTTACCTACCCGGCTTGTTCTGACTACTCCTACTCTCCATCTGCACCGACCCTGGCTTGTACCTTGACCACTCTCCAGTCTCCGCATCTGTACCTAATCTGATCACACTGTGTATGACCCGGCTTGTCTGACTTTGTTTATGTTCCAGCCCATATGGAGCTATCTAGCTGCAAGCATCTGTCCATCTGCCATTGGGACCTGCTCTTCCGCTCACTACGTCCAAGTACCAGCTTGTTCCAGTCCTCGACATTCACTGTCATCTGGCTTACCACTCAACCGGAAGCCCAGCAGCTAGCATAACTACCAGCACTCATGTGACTCTGCACTCCTGTGCTACCTGTCTACTCTATCAGGGGCCCCGAGTCAGAGGTGTAAGAGAGGCCTTTCTCTGCTTATCAGGCTCTTCCTACCAGGTACGTGACAGTTTACACTGTGTCTCGTGTTGTTGAAAAGCCTCTGTGTCCTCGAATATAACCTTTATATGGGAGGCGTAGACATAATTTGGTGTAGACCAAATGATGAAGCAATATTTAGTTTCCCACAGTTAGACACTGGTACAAAAAAGCGTCTATTTATTTAAATTGGCTATATACTGTACAATGCTTTTGTTGTTTACAAAGCTACTAGAAGAAATGGGTCCTTCCTAAAATTTCAGGAAGCAATCATCACAGCCCTTTTGTATCCAGAAGGCACTGTGGCCCAAAGCTGCATGAGAGGAATTTTTTAGATATCCTCTAACCTACTCTAACACAAAAAGCACCCCAAAAAAGATGTGTCTGTGGTAAACATAGAATAAGGTGTGACACACATTTTTTGTCCCTTCTGTCCTGGCCAGTCTGGCCTCTGCATCAAGGGCTGCTTCTGTCGCTAGCACACACTACTGGACTATTAGTCTAGGCTACAGCATGTCACACAATGCTGCACAAGAAGGGTTTTTAAAGATGCTAGATAGTCAGGAAACTGTTTATCACATTTTGTGACACCCTAAAATCAAAGGTTGGAAAGGTTATTGTTTTGAAAAATTAAGTTACAAAAAAAGTTTAAATACATTAAAAAAAAAGTAAAAAAAAAAAAGTTGTTTTATTGAGTTAATGTTATATCATTACTGTGTGTTATTGTGAACTGTTGTTTGCTTTGCAGGAACACCAACCAGCTGCAGCACTGATCTGTTTATTCTGAGAGCAGCAGGGTGCCACTCTCAGAATACATACTGTATGTGCATGCCTGCAGCTCTACAAAGGGATATTTCTCTATTTGCAGTCAAAAAAAAATAATGTGTATGCCCAGCATTAGGAGCATGGGATGGTCAGTGGTCAAATTTCTAACAGAGATTTCTTCATCCACATTGATCGATGTGAATGGAAGAATCTGTTAGGCTTGTTTTTGTTTTCAGCCCATGGGCTGAACGAAAAAAACATTACATATATGTCCAACATTGAAATAGAGTGTATGTGCCATGGGAGCTTCTAATGTTGGGCATTCAATACACTTTTTCTGGCAGAGATTTCTTCATCCACATTGATCAATGTGAATGGAAAAATCTTTTAGGTTCTTTTTTAGAACATTACTGTATGCCCAGCATTAAGAGTATGGAAGAAATTTAAAATGCTGGCCATACATGAAATGTTTTTTAGAGGCCTTAAAATCCCAGGACTGTTCAACCCCCCACCCCCCAAATTACCCATTTTTGGAAAGTAAACTTTCCAAAGTATTTGCAGAGAGGCATGTTGAATTCATTTAAGATTTACATTTTTGCCACAAGGTTTTGGAAAATGACAAAATGTATTTATTTATTTTTTACACAAAGGTGTCATTTTAATGAGATATTTCCCAAACATGTCATGGGTATACATGACTTTACACCCCAAGCCACATTCTGTTACTTCTCCAGAGTATGGAGATACCATATGTGTGAGATATTTTTTGAAGCCTAGCTGTGTATGTCATTGTTTCGGAGGCCCAAAAGTGTCAGGATAGTATAAATACTAGGGTTGTCCCGATACCGATACTAGTATCGGTATCGGCACCGATACCAAGCATTTGCCCAAGTACTTGTACTCGGGCAAATGCTCCCGATGCTTCCCCCGATACCTTGACTGTCAGCGGTGATGGACGTGTGGGGGAGTTACAAGCTTCTCCCCCCGCGGCTTTCAGCTGCTTAGTGACATACAGCGGTGATCGGTGCTTGTAATTCCCCCACACGCGATCACCGCTGACTGTCACCTCCTCCTCCTTAGTCCTCCTCCGTTCCTCTGTCCCCCTCCGCTGTCCTGCTCCATTGCTGTGTCCCCCTCCGTTCCTCTGTCCCCCTCCGCTGTCCTGCTCCATTGCTGTGTCCCCCTCCGTTCCTCTGTCCCCCCCCCGCTGTCCTCCTTCTTTGCTCTGTCCCCCTCCGCTGTCCCCATCCGTTCCTCTGTCCCCCCCCGCTGTCCTCCTTCTTTGCTCTGTCCCCCTCCGCTGTCCTCCTCCGTTCCTCTGTCCCCCCCGCTGTCCTCCTTCTTTGCTCTGTCCCCCTCCGCTGTCCCCATCCGTTCCTCTGTCCCCCCCCCGCTGTCCTCCTTCTTTGCTCTGTCCCCCTCCGCTGTCCTCCTCCGTTCCTCTGTCCCCCCCGCTGTCCTCCTTCTTTGCTCTGTCCCCCTCCGCTGTCCCCATGCGTTCCTCTGTCCCCCTCCGCTGTCCCCATGCGTTCCTCTGTCCCCCTCCGCTGTGCCCATCCGTTCCGGCTTTCCGTTGTCCCCCTCTCTCTTCGTCTGTCCCCTCCGTTCTGCTGTCTCTCTCCGCTGTGTGAATGGACAGAGTCAGCTGACTCTTTCCATTCACATAACTGAAACATTGTAATCTCCTGTGATTACAATGTGTCAGTTTATGAATGGAGAGGAGCCGTTGTCTTCTCTCCATTCATTCTCAGTGCAGCTGACGCTGCAGAGAAAGGGACTGGGGAATCTCTATCCTCAGTCTATTTCTCTGTCTCAAGGGGGAGATATCAGAGGTCTGTTAAGACCCTTGATATCTCACCAAAGCCCCCCAACAGGGCTGATTAAAAAAAAAAAAAAAACACACACATAGTGCAATAAAGAATAAAAAAAAAATTGTAAAAAATAATAAATGTAAATGAAAAAAAACAAAACAAAAACACACACACAGACACCGTTCCCTATACCCCCACCCCCACCCCACCCCCACCCCACCCCCACCCCCCCCCCCTCAAAAAAAAAAAAAAACTGTCACGTGACATTAAAAAAAAGTATCGGTAATCGGTATCGGCGAGTACTTGAAAAAAAGTATCGGTACTTGTACTCGGTCCTAAAAAAGTGGTATCGGGACAACCCTAATAAATACCCTCCAAATTTTTGAAAGGTAGACACTCCAGGGTATTTGCTAAGAGGCATGGGAAGTGTTTTGCAGATCTCATTTGTTGCCACAAGTTTTTGGAAAATGAAGAAAGAAAACAAAAATTATTTATTTTATTTTTTCATTTTTCAAAACTTTGTGACACATGTGGCATCCCCATACTCAGGGGAAGTAGCAGAATATGTTTTTGGGTGTAATACCATGTATACTCCTGATGTGTGTGAGAAATATCACATTACAGTGATGACCTAATTAAAAAAAGATAATCATTTTCCAAAAACGTATGGCAAAAAATAAAATCTTCCATGCATTCTACAAGTCTCTCTCTACATGCTTAGCTAGGCTTGCAAAAAATCTCACATGTGGTATCCCCATACTCAGGAGAAGTAACAGAATGTGCTTTGGGGTGTAATGTCACGTATACCCATGACGTGTGAGAAATTTCTCATTAAAGGGACAACTTTGTATAAAAGATAAATAGTAATAGATAAATACATTTTGTCATTTTCCAACACCTTGTGACAAAAATTTTAATCTTAAATTAATTCAACATGCCTCAGCAAATACCTTGGAAAGTCTACTTTCCAAAAAGAGGTTAATTGGGGGTGTTTGAACAGTCCTGGCATTTTAATGGCCTCTAAAAAAGATTGCATGTATGGCCAGCATTTGGAGTTTCTGCCACACTCTTAATGCTGAGAAAAAGGATATGGTTGGTAGTACCCTGTGGAGCGCCTCCATCCCCATTAACATAAAAAAAAAACAGAGTTTTGCCCACTGGGACTTTAGATGAAGCACCATCTAAATGATGTGTGGCACTTCATCTAAAGTCCCAATGGGCAAAACTCTATATTTATTACACTCCTAATGCTGGGCATACATGTAAGGTTTTAAAAAATAACCTAAAAGATTTCTCTATTTACATCGATCAATGTGGATGAAGAAATCTCTGTCAGAAAAAGTGTATTAATGCCCAACATTAAAATCTCCTACCACACATCCTATGCCGAAGCATAGGAGCTACTGCCCGCTGACCACCCTATGCTCCTAATGCTGGGCCTACACATTCTTTTTTTAACTACAGATGGAGAATTCTTCCCTTGCAGAGCTGTAGGCATGGACATATGTATACTGAGAGCAGCCCCAGGAGCCATCTCCTTGTGTTTGTTCAGCACCAATTTTCCTGTACGCAAGAACTGGGCATTCTAGGTGGAAGGTGTTCCAGTGTCCCCAAGAGGAGGTTCACAGGCATTTGGCCATATCACCCAAACAGTAAGAGGGTGTGTGGCCGGTGGACTTGTGGACATTGTTGTTGTAGGCCCACACCACAGCCCCCATGTGTTGGTGCCACCAATCTTGGTAACTCAGTTCTAGGGTACGTAGCATGTCCAGCAGCGTGTGGTTAAACCATTCACAGGTGCTGTTGTCTTGGCTTGGGAGTGATAATAGGTGGTGTGATATTTCCGGATGCCACTTAGGTGACAAAGTTTGGTCATGATTACTGACTCAAAGTTCAGGCCTCGGTCCGACAAGATCCACTTCGGGCAGCCATATGGTTGGCACATTCTGATAGCCAGAAGGCACACTGGAGATTGTCAGGAAGTCTATGGTTACCAAATCAACAGGTTCAGAGATAGTGATAGTCATAGGAATTGTCTTCTAAAGGGGAACTGTGTATGGTGCACCTTTCACACTCCTGACAAGTCTTGTACTCCCAGTCTGACAAATAAGGGTTTAAGAAGTATCTCCACGCAAATGACTCCGATCTACCCTGAAATGTCCGCCTGTTACATGGAGTACCCAACAGATCTGCAGAATATTCAACTGAGGGAACTATGACTTGGAGGATATTCCGCTGCCTGGTGGGGATGCATGCTTAATGGTACTGTACCTTCTCCTACAATTCCAAACCAATCCTAATGTTTCAGGATGGCCCAAGCAACTAGGGACAACTTTTTACACTCTCAAGAAATGGGCTTGTGCTTTCGGGAGAGGTAACAGTGCACCTGCATCAGGTCTGGAACCTTTTGCTGAATCAATGCCCTCTCTTCGACCGTAAAGTTCGTCAGCCTTGGTCTGTGGGTCTGAAGCTCGTTCTTTTATGGTGAGTAAAGCAGCCAGCATGGGTAGAACAGGAGTGACCTCTATGTCCTCCTGATTAGAATCCATATCCTCCCCTGGGCGTTCCATGGGGAATTGGGACAGATCATCGGCATGTCCATTAGGCTTCTATGACCAATAATGAATTTTGAGCATGAACCAGACAAGGCAGGCTGCCCACCTCTGTTCCAACACCCCCAACTTTGTGGTTTCAAGGTAGGCCAGGGGGTTGTTGTGCATGAAAAGATCAATATCAGCCCCCATGAGATATTCCACAAAATTTTCAGTGATGGTCCAAATAAGGGTGAGTAACTTGAGCTTGAAAGAGCTGTAATTGTGTGGGTTCTTTACAGTGGATCATAGGCTCTGGCTTGCATAAGTGATCATCCTCTTTGGTCATCCTGTACTTGGGTCAGAACAGCCCCCAGATCCTGTAGGGTCCCATCTTTGTACACCAGGAAGGGCTGGGTGTAGTCTGCATAGTCTAACAATGGGCGGTGATCAGCCTCAGCTTTTCAAAGACCTGCTGCTGGGGGTCATGCCATTGGGTCTGAATAGAAGGTTATGGTCTGACTTTCCTTTGGGTACTGTTTCTGCTCAACAACTGGATAAGGGGGGTGGCTGTCTGGGAAAATTTTGGGATGAATCACTGGTAGTACCCCACTAGACAAGAAGGAGCACAGTTCAGTGATCTTTGGAGGGTGTTAGTACTGGACAGGTTGTACCTTGACTGGGTGTGGAGAAACACCGCCAGAGACAACAACATTCCCCAAATACTGTATCTTCTGTCTCATCAAATGACACATGCTAAGTTTAAGCTTTAGTCTATATTTTGCAAAATGAGAAAACACCCAGTCTAGATGTTTTACGTGTTCTTCAAATGTCTTGGAAAAGATGATATCATTGAGGTAAACTTACAGTCTCAAAGTTGAAGTTTCCAAGACGTCTTTCCATTAGATGTTTGAAGCTGCAGAGAGCATTACTGAGGCTGAAGGGCATGTGATTAAACTCAAACAGTTCTAAGGGCATGAAGAAAGTGGTCTCCCCTCAATTCTGGTCCCACACCGGGACTTGTCAGTAGCCGCTGGCCAGATGCAAGGTGGAGAAGAACGTGACTTGTCCAAGGATCATTAGAGATTCCTCAACCCAAGAAAGTGGGTAGGTATCCCAGTGGGTACATGCATTGAGTTTACGGTAGTCCACACAGAACCAGAGACTACCATTCTTTTTTTGCACCAAAACCACAGGATCGGCCCATGGGTTGCGGCTTTCCTTGATCACTCCACTCTGTAGCATGTTGAGGAATAACTCCTTGACCTCCTGGCACAGTACTTGGGGAATGTGATGGTACCACTACCAGATGGGCAGTGCATCTCCCTGTGTGTATGGGGTGGTCTATGGCTTCAGTAAGCCTGCAATTCTCTGGACTCATGCCAACACCAGCATGTGTTTTTCCAGCAACTGATAAAGCAGTCTCTGTTGAGGTAGAGAAAAATCTTTAAAAGGGATATCCAGATGCTTCAGTAGTGATCTGTATTGGGTATCATCTTAGGAGACCATAGCTGCCTGTAGATGGGGGCATACTGCTTCCACCCCTGGTTGTGCCTCAAAGATACAGTGACGGGGCACCACATAGAGATCAGCCAAGGTGGCATGTCTGGTGCAGCAATGTTTGAGTTGTTTCTAGGTTACACTAAGACTCTTCTCTGATGGACCTTGGATAGGGTATGGCTCACCAGCCACTCCCCTGGCATCACGGGATTCTTGTGGGGTTCATCCATAAAGGTGGCCCTCTGTAATTTCTGGTGGGTTCCAGCAGGGAGTGACTAGACTACCTCTTGCAGGGGTGCCAAAGGTTTTTTGCTTGGGGGTGTACGGACCACTCCTTCTTGCCTTCTTGGGCTTCTTAAATGCCTGCACTGGGCCTCGTAGGCCTGGAGCACTCAGCTACAAAGCTCGCAGTCCACAGCCCAAATGTTCATATTTGGCCAAAAGGCAGGGTAAGCCTAGTTCTTTCAAGACATTCATGCACATCACAACAGGCACTGCTGGTTGACTTGGATGCAGGTCACCACTCCCTCTTTCCGCTGCATCACCTGGTCTTTGATTTGAATCCTCACCCAGGTGATGCCTTCAACCAGGATGAATAGATTATTGGCTGCTCTGAGGAATAGCCAGCAGGGGTCTAGTTGTTCCCATGCTCAAAATCTCTGCACATAGAAATCATACTCCATGACACAGACCTCTGACCCGGTTGTAAATCAGGCATGGGACTCCTTGCCCATTGATTAGGGCAGCTACCACTGGGCTTGGTGTGACCATGTCCTCTGACTTGCTGGGATTTTGGGTTGTCTGTCCTGGGGGTATTCCCACTGTCCTGGGAGTCAGTAGTTAATAGTAGCCTGGAGGGGTTTCTGAAACCAGAACGCCCACAGTTCTTGGATATGTGACTATAGCTGCTGCACTTTCAGCATTTCCGGTCCTCCTTCGGCGCGCAGTAGGTTCTCGCCCCTATGGAGTTGGAGTGAGTCCTTTTAAGAAAAGGTTACCTCCTGTTTCAAGGCGGTCACATCCTGAGCTATCTTTGTCAGTGTGGTTTGCATGGCTGACAGCGGTGAAGGTGCCAGGGCCTCCTCATTGAGATATGTGGTCACTGCTACCGTTGCATCCGTCTTTTCTTGTTCCCGTGTAACTACATCCATCACCACATTGTGGAAGGAGGTGGTAGATTGTGCTTTAACTTTCTCTTGCAAGGCTCTCCGGACTAGGCCACCCTTCAAGCCAGATATGAATTGATCTCATAGTATATGGTCTAAATCAGTGATATCAGCACAGCTGCATACATCCCTCTTTTCCAGGTGCCTCCAGAGGTCCTGCATGACTACCCGTCAGGGCGGAACTCAGCCCTTCCTTCTTTGAGCTCCTCTGTGATTTCCATAGGTAGTGCAAATTGGATTTGTCTTTAGTAAATAACCCCCTATGTATTAACAACACATGCATATCACTGATACTAGCATCCAGATCATAAAGTCAGAAAAGGACAATAGAGACACTCACCCTACTCAGATGGTTAAAATGAAAAACAGCGCTTTATTATTTGGACCGAAGGTTCAGTCAAACATAGGTGAGGTCGATTGAAATATGTAAGGTTTAGACAGGTTTAACCATGGTCAGATAACACTAAGGAATATAACAGATGACAAAAGAAGAAATAAGTACACTAGTGCCAGGATAGGGCATTCCTCAAATGACAGCTACAGCGCAGATCCGGTTTGCTGGGAGTGGTCTATTGACATCCTCCCGTGCCCAAGCGGCCTGCGTGCCCCCTTCAGGACAAGCGCTGCACGCTCTGTGATCAGCGAGTTTATGAGACTCGCTGGATCACAGATCAGAGTAAGGGGTCGATCACGACCCCTTACCACATGATCAGCTGTCAGCCAATGACAGCTGATCATGTGATGTCAACAGAGCCAGTAATCGGCTATTTTTTCTCCTCGAGTTGACAGCGTGAGGAAAAAAGAAAAGAGTCGATCACTGGCAGCTGTGAGAGGGACATCAGTCCCGATCATGGCGAGCTGCCGTCAGCTTCTCAGTGCCCACCTGTGCCCCCTAGCAGTAGGCAACAGTGCCACCTACCAGTGCCCACCAGCGCCACCCATCAGTGCCCATAGTGCCACCCATCAATGCCCACAGTGCGACCTATCAGTGCCCACAATCAGTGCCTCAACAACAGTGCTGCACATCAGTGCCACCTATCAGTTCCCATCAGTGTCACCTATTAGTGCCACCTATCAGTGCCCATCAGTGCCATCTATCAGTGGTACCTATCAGTGCCCATCATCAGTGACACCCATCAGTGCCCCCCATCAGTGCTATCTTATCAGTGGCCATCAGTGCCACCTTATCTGTGCTCATCAGTGCCGCCTTATCTGTACCCATCAGTACTGCCTTATCTGTCCCCATCAGTGCCACCTTATCTGTGCCTATCAGTGCCACCTTAACTGTGCCTATCAGTGCCACCTTAACTGTGCCTATCAGTGCCCATCAGTGCCCATCAGTGCAGCCTATCAGTGCCCACCAGTGCAGCCTATCAGTGCCCACCAGTGCCACCTCATCAACGCATATCAATGAAGGAGAAAAATTACCTGTTTGCAAAACTTTATAACAAACGATGAAACATGATTTTTTTTTTTTTCAAAATTTTCCATCTTTTTTGTTTGTTTAGCAAAAAATAAAAATCCCAGCTGTGATTAAATACCACCAGAAGAAAGTTCTATTTCTGGGAAAAAAATGATAACAATTTCATTTGGGTACAGTGTTGTATGACCACGCAATTATCATTCAAAGTGTGTCAGCGCTGAAAGCTGAAAATTGGTCTGGGCAGGAGGGGGGTTTAAGTGCCCAGTAAGCAAGGGGCTAAGTTCAGATACACCGTGCTCACAGCACCAACATCTAGCCAAACAATGGGAGAAAGCTTGCATTATATAGACCTAGCTCCTATCAGGTGGTGTCACAGCACAGCTCTCTGGCGCCGGCCGATGACATGAGGACACAATCCCGGACTGCGCACGCACATGAGCAGTACTGCAAGAACGGCAAATAGACCCAGAGAGACATTTCTCTCTTGAATGCCGATTCGCCTGTCCATAGAAATCGCCCAATAGCACCATCTAGTGGATGGAACAAGGACACAATTGGACAGAAAATCACACACTCGCCCAAAGTACAGAGAACACCCACTGGCACACGACAGCACTGCAGATAGCCTGATACTCCAAACCACATAAAGACACACAGAGAAATAGGGTAAACAAAGCCGATGGACAACTATTTAAAGACAAAGAATGAAAATTGTCTAAATTGAAAAAAGTTAAATGCACTAGTGCCAATAAATCTTACCTATTATAATTATAGCGGAAAGGCATAGAGTAATAATCCAGTCCCAAAGGAGGTTACAGGCAGTCGACCAACAGTCAGGATAGTGTTTCATAGCACCAACGAACAAACAAATAGGGTCTTCAAAGAACATAAGGGGGATAGAAACAATGGTATAAAAAAGGACCAATTAGAGGACACAGGGCAACTAAACCCAGAAGACACTCCAAAAAAATACCACAATGACATAAGATCTACAAAAATGGTTTATATGAATTCATTGCATTAATTCCATATTTAGTAGCAGATAATCTCTCTATCCATAGTGTTTCTGCTCTTAAAATCATATTATCCCAATCTCCTCCTCTAGGGTTGGAAGAAATCACCTCTAGTACGAAAAATTAGACCACACTATTATTAGACATGTGCGCCGTCAATAAATGTTTCATTTCGTTCCGTTTCGTACTAGAATTATTTCGTATTTTGTAATTCGTGTCCGAAATTTTGTACGAAATATGAATTTTCATTAGGTTCATTAACTTTTCGTAACAATTACCAATGTTCGTTATGATGAATTTATCATTATGAGGAGCTCCCACCATCCCATGTGCTGTGCTGACTTCCTGGGTTTTTAACTTTTAGGTTCGTTAACTTTTCGCAACAATTACGAATGTTCGTTAGGAATTTGGATCCGAAATTTGTAAACAAAATTTTGTATTTCGTACAACATTCGGAAGCATAGCAATTCGTATTTCGGATCCTTTCGAATGTACGAATTTATGGAAGTTCATACGAATTTTCGATTCGTACAAAACTAATCGCACATGTCTAACTATTATTGAACCTATGATATAGGCCAATATGTCTGGCAACTGAAGTAGTCATTCTACCTGATCCAGAGGAATAGACATGATCTATAATCCTCTGGCCAAATTCATGAATGGTCTTACCAATGTAAAACGCATGGCATCTACATGTCATTAAGTAAATGACACCTCGGGGAGAGCAATTAGCATGGCATCAAGATTGATGCCATTGTCCATTAAGTAACAGGATGCCCCTACCCTCAGTGACCCAAGGGCAATGACTACATTTCTCACACCGGTAGGTGCCCCAGGTGGATCTAAGGGGAAGATCCGATGTAATAGAATAGTGGCTAGATGTTAAAGTATCTTCTAGGGAGGTTGCTCGTCTAAACACCAATTCAGGAGTTGGACGTACATATGTCAAAAGTGTACAGTCTTCTGCCAAGAGATGTCAATGACGGGAAATAGATGCCTGTAGGCATGGCTCATGAGCAGAACATCGTGTAACAAATTTAACCGCGTGAACAGATGGTTTGACAGAAGATTTGTACAGGAGATCAAGCCTAGATCTTATTCTTGGTTTATTGAAAGCTTTCTTTAAGAGTGATCTGGAATAACCCCTGGCCAATAGTCTGTTTTGTAGAAGATCAGCCTGTTTGAAAAAATCATCATCATCTGTCGAGCAATTTCTAAGCAACCGTAGATATTGCGCATAAGGTATGCTATGGGTGAGGGGGGCCGGATGTAGACTGGAAGCATGTAAAATTGTGTTACCAGAACTTGGTTTCCAGTACAGATCGGTAACTAGGTAGCCCTGGTCATTGATCCTAATAGTAAGGTCAAGGAAAGGGATCTGAGCAGGGCTAAATTTTAAATTGAAAAGGCCTGGATTCTTTCCTAAATGTACATAATATAACTGGGTACTAACATTTATAGGTAAAGTTGATCCAGTGAATATCCGATTGCCTCTTGGGGAACCAGGACGGAATTATTTTCCCTTGCTGTAGCAAATTGAATCATGCTTTGCTGGGGTTTTTCGCCTTCCTCTGGATCACCTGTGGGTAAAGGATTGTGTATATGGGATTGTATGTTTTTTTTTTTTTGGTTGAACTAGATGGACTTGTGTCTTTTTTTAATCTGACTAACTATGTAACTATGCAACAGTTTACAGTAAACCCAGTGGGAAGACATCCCAACTGAAAACACTCACAAATTCCAGCAGAGTGTAAAGAGCAGGTTTCACTGACAGTACCTTTTAGGAGGGGCAGAATGCCATCTTGTGCCAAAGTGAGAGATGTCCAGAAAAGTTGCAAACCCTACTCTTTCCCAGCTCATATGGAGCCTTTCCCTGCTGCTAGTACTGTCCCTGACAGATGGGGTACCTGTCCGTACTCTACCCACCTACAAAAGTGTGCCATGCCTTGGAGCCAGGGCCTGAAATAGGCCTGAAATAGGCTCTGCCTGACCAAAGTTGGTTGCTGGAGTCACATGAGGTGGCAGCATCCAATCGGATAGCTTCCCCAGTGACTCAGGAAATCATAGATTATCCATGTTCCTCTTGACTTCCTCTCCAACTGAAATGCCACTGCAGACGAGTGCCACCTACAGTGGTGAATATAGACTGCACCTGTCTAGGGATGAGCCACACACCCCCCGGTTCGGTTCACATCCAGAACATGCGAAAAGGCAAAAAATTTGTTTGAACACACGAACACCGTTAAAGTCTATGAGACACGAACATGAATAATCAAAAGTGCTCATTTTAAAGGCTTATATGCAAGTTGTCATAAAAAGTGTCTGGGGACCTAGGTACTGCCCCAGGGGACATGTAGCAATGCAAAAAGAAGTTTTAAAAATGGCCATTTTTTATTAGGGGGAGGAAAAAAGTCCCCCACCTCCCAAATTTTTGTTTCCCCCCCCCCTTTTTTTTTATTTTTTAATTTTATTTATTTATTTTTTTGGAATAGAGGTGTGGTCCCCCCTCCCATTTGGGATGGGAGGGGGGAGGGCCTCCTGAGGGGGGTTGATATAAATAGGCTATGACACTGGAGATATTGGAACTTTGAATAACTGGGATGAAGGAAACAAGGAGGAGAAGGGTGGAGGAGGGGTTCATCGTGCATGGAGACAGGGGGGTCGAGGGATGGGACGGCGATAGAGTGAAAGAGAAACCTGGGAGATGCTGAGGGGGAGATGGGGAAGTGAGGGGTCAGGGAATAAGAGACGGAATATTAGAGAGAAGGACCTCTCCTTTTCAGCCTCCCCCCCCCCCCCTCCCCTCCTGTCTATTTGATTGCCGTTTTTTTCTTCTACCCCCCGGATTACCTGTAGGGTGTTCTCTCTGACTATCCTGTCTGTGATAAATAAAGGAATGGATGGACATTGTTGCCAGATAACTGAAAATGAGGGGGGTGGGGGGTGGGGGAGGGGGAGAAAAAATTGGATGAGGCAGATGAAGAAGTAAAATAGGATGTGATATGATACTTTGGGATATGGATGGTTGGGGGGATGGGGATGGAAGCTGAGCTTTGCATCCGACTCAGGCCAATTCCCTATATAGGCCAGGGCCCACAGGAAATAAAGGTTAGAGGTTAGAGATGGGCCTAATTCCTTAGGGATTTAGAGGGGGGGATTGGTGATAGGGGTGGGGGGAGGGATTCTTTATAGGTAAGGAGGGGTGGAGGGGTTGGGTTGGGGGGTTCTTTTTTTTTCTTTTTAGTTCTCTGTTCTTTCTCCTCTTCCTGTTTCCCCTCAACTTCACGGTGAAAGATGGAAGGGGTGAAAGTGACTTCCTTAAATGCTAAAGGACTTAATGTCCCAGAAAAAAGAAGGATGCTCCTTAATGATTTAAAAAGATCCAGCACGGATATAGCATTTGTGCAAGAAACACACTTTAAAACAGGAGGACTCCCTTTCTTACAAAATAGATTCTTCCCTTGCACTTATCACGCAGTCAACCAGAAAGCAAAATCTAAAGGTGTATCAATACTGATCTCTAATCGGGTGCCATGGTCCCTTACAGGTAAATATTTAGACAAAAATGGTCGGTACCTTTTCTCGAAGGGCCATATTGGAGGTACCAAAGTGACGTTAGCCACTGTATATGTAGCGAACGTACATCAAGACTCCTTCCTGGGGAAAGTTTTATCAGAATTAGCAGAGTTTGCGGAGGGAAAGTTGATCCCGTTGGACCCTAGAGTAGATACCTCCTCCGGGAACCTCTTCAGTCTCAAACGGAACCAGGAAGGGTGTAATACGTAAACTGCACGAATTACAGTTGGTAGACGCATGGCGGACTGTACATGCTGGAAAGAGGGATTACACTTTTTTTTCGAATCCCCATCAAGCATATTCCCGTATAGACCTATTCCTGGTTCCACATTATTTACTTGATTCAGTTTTGGGGATTTCCATAGGAAGTATAACGTGGTCGGACCACGCCCCGATCACGCTGTGCCTCTCCCTGCCGGGCACGGCTCCCTCCCCGGAGTGGCGATGGCGCTTAAATGAGAGCCTGTTACAAGATCCCGAGATCCGGGAAGATGTAGTTAAAGAAATATGGCATACTTTCAAATAAATGACACTCCGGGGAGTGACCCTGGCATGGTATGGGAGGCTCATAAAGCCGTGATTCGGGGGATTTTAATTAAATATGGATCCAGGCGTAAGAAGAAACGAGAAAAACAGATAAAAAAAGCTATTAGAGGAAATACAGGTCTTGGAATCTCAACATAGGAGGAAACAGGCACCCGCTGTGGGGAGAGAATTGATGCATCTGAGGCGGCAGATCACGGACATCCTTCGATATAAAGCTAAGGCAAAAATACAGCTAGGCAGGAAAACAACATACTGGGAGACAAATGTAGTAAATTATTGGCTGGGAAACTTAAAGAAAGAGGTACGACAACATATATACTTCAAATAAAAGGGGGAAACGGACAGTTAATATCACTGCCAAAGGGAATAGTGCAGAGGTTTGGAGAATACTACTCTTCTCTATATAATCTGAACCCAATATCTTCACCTCTTACCACAATGGAGGAATACCTTTCCTCAGCATGGCTTCCCCAGATATCATCACCAGATCGTCATAACTTGGAAATGCCCATTTCCATCTAAGAAATTAGTGAAGCGTTAAAAACAGTCAAACCTGGGAAAGCCCCAGGCCCTGATGGATTTTCCATACAATATTATAAGAGTTTTTTTTCGATACTGGGTAATCAGATGACAAAGGTATATAATGAGCTGGGCCAAAGTGCTGCGCTACCCCCGGAAGCATTACTGGCACACATTTCGGTGATTCCAAAGGAAGGGAAGGATCCGGCGGAATGCGGCAGCTATCAGCCCATCTCGTTATTGAATGTGGATTTAAAGCTCTTCACCAAAGTACTAGCCCTACGGCTCCAACCATTGCTTTCCCAGTTAGTGGATTTGGATCAAGTGGGGTTTGTCCCAACTCGTGAGGTGAGGGATAATACTATTAAGGTACTTAACTTAGTGCAATACGCCAACGATACAAATACACCTTGCGTTTTTTTGAGTACAGATGCTGAAAAAGCATTTGATAGAGTAAATTGGCAATTTATGTTTGAGGTTCTTAAACAAATAGGAGCTGGAGACCGTATGACCCAATGGATATCTGGAGTTTATACTACACCACAAGCATCAGTTAAAGTAAAAAGTATTTTCAAAACCTTTTAAAATTACAAATGGCACGCGCCAAGGATGTCCGCTGTCGCCATTATTGTTTGCGCTTACGTTAGAACCCTTACTTAACAAGATTCGCCAAAACCCGGATATCCAGGGGGTATGCTTGGGAAATAAGAATTATAACGTGTCAGCATATGCAGACGACCTGCTGTTTTCCATGTCTAACCCGCTTATCTCATTGCCCAATCTTATGAAAGAATTTAAGATCTATGGAGACCTATCAAATTAAAAAATTAACTACGCAAAATCAGAAGCGATGGGGGTGAGGCTGCCACCTCCAATACAAAAGGCTATACAACCAAATTTCAATTTTAAATGGGTACCTGCGGTGCTGAATTATTTGGGTACATATGTACCATCAAATATAGGAAATACTTTCACGGTAAATTTTATACCATTATATAATTCAGTACGGTCACTACTAGACAAGTGGCAACACGGATTACACTCGTGGTTTGGCCGCTGTAACACTATCAAGATGTGTATTCTACCAAAATTTTTATATCTTTTTCAAGCATTACCCATTACTATCCCGGTGGTTTTTTTCATCAGATAAGTAAACTTTTTTTGAAATTTATATGGGCAAAGAAATTTCCTAGGATTGGTAGAAGATTAATGACAATACCCAAGTGTTATGGGGGGGTAGCTGTCCCGGATGTATTCAAGTACTACCAAGTGGCTCATATGGGGAGATTAGTGAATTGGTGTAGACATGGGGAATCTAAGCAATGGGTAGGCATGGAACAACAGCTGAGCCCCGTACCTCTACGTAGAGCACCCTGGTGTTACAAGGAGTTACCCCCCACCCTTAGAAAACATCCTATTATAGGACCTACACTACGAATTTTTGCTAAGTTTTGCAGTATTCCTAGATTTTCCTCGAGCCACTCACCTCTATACCCTATATTGGGAAACCCCAAATTCCAACCAGGAATGGAAAAGGGAGCATTTATTAGATGGTATTACACCCCGTCGAGGCTCAGTAAATTTACAGCAGAAACTTCAGACCGATGCTGGAGATGCGGGAAAGAGGAGGGAACACTCCTTCATATCTTTTGGTCTTGCACTAAGATCAGAAAATATTGGTTAGAGGTTCAGAAAATCTCCCAAAAACGTAGATTTCTTAATACCAGATGATCCCGCTTTTTTTCTGCTCCATTGCTCACAGATCCCGACGCAAGTATATAAAAAGTCTGTGTTGTGCCACTTGGTAAATGCTGCCAAGACCTGTGTCACTATGTGTTGGAGAGATACAAGACCACCCTCTATTGCAAGGTGGCTTAATAAAGTTAGAGAAATTGGAGCCATAGAAGACTTGGTCCACGCAGCCCAAAATAGAAAAGAACAATATGTACAAACTTGGTCAATATGGGACCGATTTGTATGTTCCGAAGAAGGGAAGAGAAAGATGGAAGATAGAACAGATGAATGAGAATGTTTTATGTAGAACTACTTTGTATCTTGCCGTGTAGAGGGGAATAGGGAGAGGAGGAGTAGGAGATTGGGGTTTGTACTCTCCAACACCCTTTATATAAAGAATTATAAAAAAAAAAAAATGGCCATTTTTTTGGGAGCAGGGATTTTAATAATGCTTAAAGTGAAACAATAAAAGTGTAATATTCCTTTAAATTTCGTACTTGGGGGGTGTCTATAGAATGCCTGTAAAGAGGCGCATGTTTCCAGTGTTTAGAACAGTCTGACAGCAAAATGACGTTTCTAAAGGAAAAAAAGTCATGTAAAACTACTATCGCTAGCGCCGACTATAATGAATTTTGGGTCCGGCAATACATATAAACGTTCATTGATAAAAACGGCATGGAGTTTCCCCACAGGGGAACCCCGAACCAAAATAAAAAAAATGCATGGGGGTCCCCCTAAATTCCATACCAGGCCCTTCAGGTCTGGTATGGATATTAAAGGGAACCCCGTGCCAAAATGTAAAAAAAAAATGGCGTGGGGGTCCCCCTCAAAATCCATACCAGACCCTTATCGAAGGTCTGGTATGGATTTTAAGGGGAAGTGACCCCGCCCTCCATTATATAAGAAGTGTCAGGAGAACCAAAGCGTCACACCGCATAAGACTCTCACTGAGGCGGATCGTGCAGACGGAGTGGAGAAGAAGCCAGAGGAAGATGCGGGACAAGAATAGTGGAGGAAGAAGAAGATGGAGAAGAAGAAGATGGGGGAAGAAGAAGAACACCGAAGAAAGACCAGAAGAAAGAAGATGGAAGAAGAAGAAATTAATAAAGGACTTGTCAAAAACCGTCTCTTGTGTTTTTTAACCTTTTTGACACATTTTTTGTGAAATGGTAGGGGTACATTAGTACCCCATTACCAATTCACATGGGGGGCGGGATCTGGGGGTCCTCTTGTTAAAGGGGGCTTCCAGATTCCAATAAGCACCTTGCCCGCAGACCCCCACAACCACCGGGCAAGGGTTGTGGGGATGAGGCCCTTCTCCTCATCAACATGGGGACAGGGTGCTTTGGGGGGCTACCCCAAAGCACCCTCCCAATGTTGAGGGCATGTGGCCTGGTACGGTTCAGGAGGGGGGCGCTCTCTCGTCCCCCCTCTTCCTAATGCCTGCCAGGTTGCGTGCTCGGATAAGGGTCTGGTATGGATTTTTGGGGGGAAACCACGCCATTTTTCTTTTAAATTTTGGCACAGGGTTCCCTTTAAAATCCATACCAGACCTGAAGGGTCTGGTATGAATTTTGAGGGGGACTCCCACACCATATTTTTTTTAATTTTGGCACAGGGTTCCCCTTAATATCCATATCAGACCTGAAGGGCCTGGTATGGAAATTAGGGGGACCCCCACACATTTTTTTTTTAATTTTGGTTCGGGGTTTCCCTGTGGGTAAATTCAATGCCGTTTTTATCAATGAACTTTTTATGTGTATTGCCGGACCGACAATTCATTATAGCTGGCACTAGCGATAGTAGTTTTACATTACTTTTTTTCCTTTAGAAATGTCATTTTGCTGTCAGACTGTTCTCAACACAGGAAACATGCTCCTCTTTACAGGCAAACTATAGACACCCCCCAGGTATGAAATTTAAAGGGATATTACACTTTTATTGTTTCACCTTAAGCATTATTAAAATCACTGCTCCCGAAAAAACGGCTGTTTTTAAAACTTTTTTTGCATTGATGCATGTCCCCTGGGGCAGGGCCCAGGTCCCCAAACACTTTTTATGACAATACCATGCATATAAGCCTTTAAAATTAGCACTTTTGATTTCTCATATAGACTTTTAAAGGGGGTTCCGCGGCTTTCGAATTTGCCACAAACACCCTAAAATGTTCCATGTTCGGCGAACAGGCGAGCAGCCATTGTTCGACCCGAACATAAAGCCCATCCCTACACCTGTCTACAGATTTTTTTTTGACAAAGCTTATTTGAACAAGCTGAAGTTAGAAGCTAATTGGCTACCAACCCTCTATGGGGCAGTTGGATGGAAACAGACTGCCTGTCCGTTTCCATCCGACTGTCATCTGATCCAATCAGCCAGATGGGGTGGGGAATGGATCCCCATCTATTTGTTTTTAGTGGATCAGATCTGATCAGATGCCGGTGGGTGTCAGCGAACAGCCGCCACTCCGTAGAGAATAATGGGTGGTCCAATCGGGTCCACCCGAAAAACGGACAGGCGGACCCAATCGGTCCACTAGTGTGAAAGGGGCCATAGAAATGCTCACCTGAGATTGGTGGTGGTTTAACAGCCCAGGGCAATTGCCCTCTGCGTTTTTCTTTTCTGCAACACAGTGGGGTTAATTAACTAAAACTGGAGAGTGCAAAATCTGGTGCAGTTGTGCTGTGTCTGTGTCCACTCTGCATAGCGGAGTGGACACAGACCTGTCATCCCCCTGCTCAGTGGGGATCAGCGGAGAGATCCCCCGCTAAGCAGGCGGATCTGCTTGATGGATTCTGCTCCATCTGGAAGGGGCTTATGTTGGCGTATAATCCCTTATACAACTATTATGCTTAGAAGCAATCTTTTTTATTTCTTTTTAGAAAGGAATTATTCATGGATTCATTTATTACTGATCCATGTTATGGTAGATGTGTTTTCTCTATTGCTTGGTACACATTGTGTGTTTTATCAGCCACATACTAAGGTGATCATCTGTGATCTTAGTGGTGCCTCTGATACTCTTAGTGGTGCCTCTGTTTCTGCATTCCTTTGGTACTAATAATCCTGTTTGGAGGGATCAACGTGGTAGCAGTCTGGACGGACTAATCCTAAAGAATCCTACAATTCTACTGTTGTAGTTCTTGCTTCTCTGTTTTACAGGGGTTTTTGTTGTTGTGAGCAAATGAACGAAAAGATTCTGATAATTGTTGTTATTGGGTAGGAGGCTGGATATTAATGGCAGCCCGTAGAAAATCTTAGGTTTACTTTAAAGTGTTTGTTACCCCAACATTTCATTCCTGATATGTGCCTGCTGCACTATGTACTTGTATGAGAAAGTATCCTGTTCTCTTTGTATTGCTTCCTTTGTGTAAAATCCCTGGTATTCCTGCTAAGCCCTCTGCTTTCCTATTAAAAACTGAGCACGCTAAGCAGGAGAGTACACCATGGTCAGTTTTCTAGCTCTTATGGGAACTCAGTGTGCTCTCCTCCAATGATCAGACTTGTCCTGACACACCTCTCCTGCACAGCCTATCACTGGGAAGCTCAGTGTCCTGCTGCTTCTCTCTCCCCCCCACCCCACAGTTCTTATGCAGCTGAGAACAGACTGGATGTGATCACATATAAAAAAAGGGAAAAAAAGGTAATATATATTTTTTTAAATATCTATACACAAATGTTTTGCCTTTCATTTCAGTTTTAAACTAAAGGGTTGTTTTACAATGTGATCATTTACATTCACTTTAATCTAGAACTACACTCACATTATAAAAAAGTGAACAGGCTTGCTGAACTGAATAAATAAACAATAATTAATAACAGAGCTAAGAGAAAATATTGCTCCAGACACCTGCTACTGTTGGCAATGTATATGAAGACCCAAGAACTTAGGCAACCCAGGGGGCTGGATGAAAAAAAAAAAAGTTCCAATTCCCCGTCCATAAATTTGAGGTGGATGGGGGAATCACTCCCACTGTGCTATTGTGTTCTGATGGTGGAGAGACTTCCCCACTGTCAGAAGACACTGATCAGTTCTGATGGCTATAGCTGGTGGCACTGATTGATATGAAAGAACCTGACAGGTTGATTGTACGGGAGTGGATCTTTGACTTCTGTACAACAAGAATCAAAATTATGCCCATCCCTGCTGAATCAACTGAATTTTGATCCATGTATGGCCAGCTTTAATTTCACCAAAAAACCTGAATTGGCTAAAATAAATAATCTTCACTTTCAGTCCAGAACATCATTTTCTACAGATTAGCTGCTGTATGTATTTCAGACTTTGTATTACTCTTACTCATCTTAGCCAAGCTGTTAAGATAGCTTTAGCACTTTAGTAAAGGTCCATTTTAAAGCATTTCAGAGTGCTATTTCAGTACACAAACTTACTTGGTATGCAAGAACTATTTTAGCCTTTTAACCACTTCAGATTAGGCTGCTCAATGACCAGAGCACTTTTTACAATTTGGCACTGTGCTGCTTTAACTGGTAATTGCGCAGTCATGTAATGTTGTACCCAAACAAAATTTGCATCCTTTTTTTCCCACAAATAGAGCTTTCTTTTGATGGTATTGGATTGCCTCTGCAATTTTTATTTTTTGCGATATAAATGGAAAAAGACAGAACATTTTGAAAAAAAAATGATGTTTTCTACTTTTTGTTATAAGAAAAATCCAATAAACTCAATTTAAGTCGAGGGGCATGACCTGACCTGGAACGAAGATGGCTGCTTAGCTTAGAAGCTCCTGCCACCTCATGACCTGAACTCAATTTACTGGAGGCACACTCGACCCAAACCTGCCTGAACTAATGGGGACTGCCTCGAGGAACACATCTGCTTCCCGATCCCATTCGCCCAGGGAACACCCGGAGACTATAGACCAGAATATACCAGATATGTTCCGCTCCGGCAGGGGAAACATGGCATATTCCCGCCACGGGAACTCGCATACAGTGACTCTCTCACAAATGGGATCATCACAACCCGTCACTCTCCCTCCAGTCCCAGCAGCCAGGAACAACCAAGAGCCACATACTCAACCTCACCTGAACATCCACGACCTGAGAACGATTGCAGCGGACATAAAGGACACACTCTCAGCTGCTATATCGGAACTGCACCTTGACATGCATTCACTCACCGATAGAGTGAAGGCCGCTGAAAAGATGGCGGAACGTCAGGAGATTCAGATCCGCAAGACCACACATCAAGTTGACACCCATACTCTCCAAATGCGAGATATACAAAGACACCTCGAAGACCTCGATAATAGAGGCAGACGCCATAACCTACGAATAAGAGGAATCCCAGAAGTAATCGAAGGAAACCAAATACTGCTATCCATCACAGATCTGTTCAATGGCCTTTTGAACAGGCCCCTACAAACCTCTATCGAAATGGAGAGGATCCATCGAGCCCTGAGACCCAGGGGAAGGGACACTGATCCCCCATGGGACATAATCTGCTGCCTAGTCAATTTCAAAATCAAGGAAGAGATTCTCAGACAGGCCAGAGGCAAAACGCAAATCGTTCATGAAGGGAAAACGGTTCAGATCTACCAAGATCTCTCCGGTATAACACTCCAACATCGCAGAGATCTGAGACCCTTGCTGGACACTCTCCGTTCTAGGAACATACCTTACAAATGGAAGTTCCCTTTCTGTCTCTCCGCCTCCACCCAGGGTCGTACAGCACTGCTGAAGGTGCCTGAAGATCTCCACCACTTTTGTGAAACCCTCAATATCCCGTTGGTGGATGTACCGAATTGGTATGTTGATTTTCGCCGTTCGGCCATGAGGAGAGAACACCAACTGGAGGAGCCTATGGAGACGCAAGGCACAATATATAGAAGGAGACGCTCTCCCTCTACTCCAACACAGCGCAATCCCCGCCACGACTTCAGCTCATCCGACTCTCCTAGTGCAAGGAGAACCCAAAGGGACCGCTAAACCTCCCTACAATTAATCAGTAATACAAGGTTGCCGGTTCACCACATTCAGTCAAGCTTGGATACTGTGAACCGCCTCGGTCGTCCACAGCACCCTCACAATATATCCAACCACAGTATGGAATTACCCTCACATGCTGAGGCTGCGGAATTGGACAGTACATCGCATGTGAACATTGGCTTAACATCGCAAGACTACTTTAAACTACAAACCCCAAAATGCACAGCGAGCGGCTTCCGGATATACGCTATGGACACTAGTCACATGTTCCGGACTTCCTTTTACAGCCTGATTCTAATTGAGACGTACGATGGGATACACACAGCACATCACCAGTCAACACTGTTATCTACTGTCTACCCATCCACCGGACTAGGAACCTGGACACAGCAAAAACACCCTTCCTAGCCAGATTTGAACTATTATAAACCACACGGCTGAAGATTTTTCATTAGCCCATACAGGAGCAGCTTACCAGAACCCACTGCTGACTTGGACTTCTCACGGGCCAACATCCCCCACAACAGGGGCATCTTTGAACACAAGAATGAACTTTTACTCAGCGGGCTATGACACGGCTGACTGCGCTCCTGGTAACGGACTCATGTACTAGGTATGGTGCCAACATAAAAACCTATATACACTCATACATAGGTACATGGGTCAATATTTTTCATCACACACCTACTCCCCTCGCCATTACTCCCATCTGATAACCTGTAACAACTACATACCTATTCCTGAATAGGGCAGTACTGTTCAGCTGCAAACAAACTTTTACATTTCAAATTTATCAATAAGTTTGAACACAATTTCGATCTACACTCACAGGCATCCATCTTTGCTTACCGAATGGAAGTTACACTCGTGGATGTTTTGGTTCTCTACTGTTATGCTTTCTTACTTATACTAGTTAAAAGTATATATATTTGCTATTTGACTTTTCTCTATGTTATCGTACAATTTTATATCATACAAACAATTATCACTAGATAAGCTGCACCATGGCTTTTACACAGATCGCCTCATTGAGGACAGTGGACATCCCCAGATCTCCAACTTAAGCACACCCACGATGCACTTGATCACTAATGTTACACTGACACATGAAGGGTGGTTTACACTTTCGCCTACATAAGTTCCCCTATTACCTTAAAATATAGGGAATGTATCCCCCTTATATCCCCACAACACCTCATCTCATGAACCACCCATTGATACCACAAACACCCTCCCTAATATTTTCTTTCAATGGTCGGAGAGTGGCAGGTGTCTCGTGATACTAGGTACTTTCAAACCTACCAACTCTCTCTTGTGACAGGTTATTGCCATCCCCCACACAGTAGTGGAATAGGGTGCAATTCCGCAAGTTCGCGGAGTGCACGGTATCTCTACTCTGTACCCTACCGATTCTCGAGTGTCATCGAGGCAGGTGATTTATATCCTCCTCGTCTCATCAGTTGCTCAATAGGCTTTCAATACCCAAACCACAGCTCACTCTAATTTTAACAGAACCCCCCCTCCTACCCCCCTACCCTTGAATTATCCCCTTACACATCCATTTCTGACAGAAGCAATGAAGCCCACCCACACAATAAATGACATGGCTCAGTCTAACACTCAAATCAAATTATGTTCCATAAACATACGAGGACTCAATACACCTGAGAAACGGTCACAATAACTCTCTTCCCTTCTAAAGTCGAAAACTCATATCGCCCTGATCCAGGAAACACAATTCCGAACGGACGCCATACCTAAGCTTCACGACAGAAACTTCCCGACGGTATACCATGCGTCTAATAATGATGCTAAATCGAAAGGGGTATCAATTCTTATATAAAAAAATTGCCCAATTACTGTCACTGACATCCAGAGAGATCCTCATGGGAGGTCCATTTTTATAAAGGGTAACCTACATAATAGACCCATCACCATCGCAAATCTCTACGCACCAAACACTGCACAAGTTACCTTTTTTCGTAAAACGCTCCAACATTTGCAAACTTTCCACTCGGGTACCCTAATAGTTGGAGGTGACTTTAATGTAGCCCTTAATCCTTCAGTAGACACGTCTAATGGTCTATCAGCTCTGACATACAAGGCCCTTCATGCGATAAAGATTCAACTCAAGGAACTACTGCTCCATGACACGTGGCGGACGCTACATCCTACTGACATGGATTTCACATTTTTCTCCACACCTCACTCCAAATATTCCAGACTGGGACACTTTTTTTTCTCCCAAAACAATCTATCCTTCCTATCCAAAGCGACTATTGAACCAATGATTCTATCGAATCACAACTCCGTAACGATGACCATACTAATTCCTTATACGTGGGTGGTCTCTCATATTTGGCGCCTTGATAGCTCCCTACTCACTGACACAGAAATAACACGGTCCATATCTCAAAACCTAACCCAATACTTCTCAGAAAACACACAAGGCGACTCCCCACCAGAAGTCATATGGGCTGCACACAAATGTGTAATTAGGGGTGCCCTCATCTCCCTGGCGGCAAAAAGAAATAAAACTTAAGAAAGAGAAAATAGTGGAATTAACTATCCGTATTTACACTTTAGAACAAAAACATAAAGCTTCTTTGGCTGACGAGGCTCTGGCAGAACTGACAAGTACCAGAGAATAACTTTTAGAAGAACTACACAAAACTTTAAAACGAAAATAAGCATTATCTCAAAAGTGCTTCTACGAATTTGGTAATAAATCTGGAAAGCTACTAGCCAGAGCCTTACAAGCTAAAAAAGCTGCGCAAACTATTCATACGATCAAAGACACCTCAGGGAAGGCATTAGTAAAATCGGAAGAAATATCTGACCAATTTGTACAATATTTTTCTAAATTATACAACATAGCTATCCCCCAACTATCCACCACCCCAGACAATTGCACAACAGCTATTCAAGAATTCCTTCGCCAATAGTCTCCCACTCATCACAGCTGAGGAAGCCGCCAATCTAGACCTACCATTAACAATAGAAGAAACATTAAGTGCACTAAAACAATTAAAACATGGTAAGAGCCCCGGTCCGGACGGTCTAACGGTCAACTATTATAAATCCTTTCCTGACATCCTTATCCCCCAACTAGTGAAAGCCTTTAACAACCTTTCACCATCCAGCATAGCCAGCAAAGATATCCTTGAAGCACATATCACCCTTATCCCCAAACCAGGCAAGGATGCTACTTCGGTTTCCAACTATCGCCCCATTTCCCTACTAAATGTAGACGTCAAACTATATGCCAAAACCTTAGCCAATGGAATTTTACCCTTAATCCCCAGGCTGGTGTCTCTGGACCAAGTGGGTTTCATCCCTGGCAGGGAAGCTAGGGACAACACTATTAAAGCTTTGAATATCCATCATTGGCTTTCTACGTCCTCTACACAAGGCTTCTTTCTATCTCTGGATGCGGAGAAGGCGTTCGACAGGGTGGCTTGGGATTTTTATGGCTGCCACCCTACATGCTGTAGGCATACCTCCACACCTTCTCCAAATGATTCTGGCACTATATTCCAATCCCACAGCCAGAATTAGAGTAAACGGCTGCCTGTCGGACGCCTTCTCCGTTTCCAATGGCACCAGACAGGGATGCCCATTGTCCCCTTTAATTTTTGTCCTCACCATTGAACCCCTATTATGTAAACTCAGAGAAAACCCGGATATTAAAGGCCTAAACATAAGCCACAAACAATACAAGATAGCAGCTTATGCGGACGACATTCTGCTTTTCCTTACAGACCCGATTAATACTATTCCTAATCTTCTTAAAGACTTCGCTCTTTTTAAATCCCTGTCTAACTTACAAATCAACTTCTCCAAGTCAAAAGCTTTGAACATTACCTTATCTGACACCACGAGTACACAATGCAAGCACAATTTTCCCTTTTGCCAGGAACCCCACAATATCACATACCTCGGAATTAAATTTCCCAAGAAACTGACTGGCCTCTACATAATGAACTTTCAACCGGTCCTCCAGGCCATACAGGGCGACCTACAAAAATGGCATGCGGGACCGTTTTCCTGGTTTGGAAGAACTGCAATATTGAAAATGAACATATTACCTAGACTACTTTATCTGTTTCAAGCTATTCCCATAAAACTACCACTCTCATTCTTTGCTTCATACAAACGGATGTGTAGGACACTAATTTGGACCTCTAAACCACCCAGGCTAGGTTGGGCCAGACTTACTTTATCCAAATCTCTTGGAGGACTTGGCTTACCAGACATTCAAAAATATCATTGGGCTTGCCACCTAACAAGAATTGCCGACTGGCATTTACATCATCACAACAAAAGCTGGATACAGCTAGAACAGGTATTTATAAAAATCCCACTACGTCACTTGCCTTGGATCAAAGCTCATAGGATTCCAAAGGACGTCCAATCACACCCTCTAATTGGAGCTACACTATTGAATTTCAAGGCGGCATGCAAACACATACAACTACAACCCACACCTGGACCCATGACTCCTTTAGAAGACAACCCGGACTTTGAACCGGGTCTCGCTCTACATACCCAAACGATAGACCCACTAAGACCCCGACCTTTAATACGACAATTTTTTCACGATGAACAACTTATGACACACCAAGCCATGTGTTCCAAATTCCCAGACCACCACATCCCTTTCTACAAATCAGACATTTCATCCAAAGCTGCACTCCCACCGTTGCTATACACAGGGAACCATCACAGTTCAAACACTTATGCAATAGTGAGGGACCCCAGCGACACTTGATTTTGAATATATATGCCATGCTATTTTCGACACACAAACTTAAGGAAGACAAACTAGTACATCGATGGGAAACTGAACTACAGTTGGACTTGACCTCTGAAGATTGGGGACACATCTTTAATCACATTCATAAGGGCACGATTAATGTTTCAACACAAGAAAAGAGATATAAAATTTTCACAAAATGGTACAGGACCCCGGACAAAATCCACAAATTTTACCAAAACATTCCTCCAACATGCTGGAGATGCAACGAAGCTGACGGCACGTTCCTCCACATTTGGTGGTCATGCCCACTCAACCAACCCTAGTGGACTGAAATTCACAGCTTAATTTCTCAGATTACGACCTACACATCAGAATTCACTCCAGCTCAATTCCTACTACACCACACTTCTATCCCTCAATCGCAATATAAAAAATCTCTCATGCTCCATCTTATTAATGCTGCAAACCAATGTATCCCAGTGCACTGGAGACAGAGTTCTCCCCCCACGATCACAGAATGGATACAGAGAGTAAATAAAGTGGCTGAAATGGAAATCCTCATACACCAAGCCAACGACACCACATCGAAATATAGCAAAATTTGGGCTTGCTGGTCACACTATGCTGAGTCACAAGCTACGACTGCTCCTCCCATCGACCCTTCCACAGTGAATTAGATCACCATGCACGATTAGCTTACAAGATACCCTTGACCTCCACCCTTTGCCCCTTTCCCCCCACCTACAAACTCTCCCTCCCTGCCAACAGTGCTTCGCACACTCAATCTCCAGTCCTACATTGACCATTGTGATATTTACCCTGCATGAAGGCTCACTGGATCTGCACATAAATAGTCTTAAACCAATCACGGAGTGCAATATGTAGCAGGACCCCAAAGTCCTGGGCCTTCTATAAGGTGACACTTCCTTATGTATCACTTGGGCTTTTTCTGTATGATACGATATACCGTTCCAACATGCACACTGAATTCACACCTGTGTTTCCCTCCTCCGGACACAGATAGATCCCCTTAGGGGTGTCCGGAGATAAGGGATTACATTGGTCGGTTAATGTTCAACACACACAATCATATTACCTACTCTAATCTTCCATTATTATCCCCAAATTTCCGAGAGAATAACTACAACCATCCTTAGATCTACATTAAGTCAAATTATTCCCACCCTATTGATTTCACAAGGACTTAAGAGTAACAAAAGATGTCTATGAAGCTTTCACCCGGCACCTTTTAATGGTACGACATATATTGACAAAACATATCTGTTTTTGCTTCTTATATCATATTATAATTGTATACCTGACTATACTAACTGTATTTGTTATAAATTCTTCTGAATTGATTTCTGTATTCGTTAAAATTCAATAAAATATCTTTAAAAAAACAAAACTCAATTTTAGTCATACATTTTGGACAAAATGTTTTCAGCCACATGTCTTTGGTAAAAAAAAAAAAAAAAATGTCAATAAGCATATATGTATTGGTTTGCGCAAAAGTTATAGCGTCTACAAACTATGGTACATTTGTTGGAATTTACGCAACTTTTAGTTTATGACTGCCTATCTAATTTCTTGAGGTGCTAAAATGGCAGGGCAGTACAACCCCCCCTCAATTACCCCATTTTGGAAAGTAGACACCTCAAGGAAATTGCTGAGAGGCTTGTTGAGCCCATTGAATATTTTTTTGTCACAAGTGAAAATGACAAAACAAAAAATTACACAAAGTTGTCACTAAATGATATATTGCTCACACATGCCATGGCTATATGTGGAATTACACCCCAAAATACATTCTGCTGCTTCTCCTGAGTATGGGGATACCAAATGTGTGAGACTTTTGAGAGCCTAGCCACGTACAGGACCCCAAAAAAGATTTCTAAGGGCGTAAATTTTTGATTTCACTCCTCACTACCTATCACAGTTATGGAGGCCCTGAAATGTCGAGATAGCCCACCTCCCCCCAGATGATCCCATTTTGGAAAGTAGACACCCCAAGCTATTTGCTGAGAGGCATGTTGAGTCCATGGAATATTTCATATTTTGCCACAAGTTGCAGGAAAATGCAAATTTTTTTTTTTTTTTGCACAAAGTTGTCACTAAATGATATATTGTTCAAACATGCCATGGTTATATGTGGGATTACACCCCAAAATACATTTTGCCGCTTCTCTTGAGTATGGCAATACCACATGTGTGAGACTTTTTGGGAGCCTAGCCGCGTACAGGACCACAAAACCAATCACCGCCTTCAGGATTTCTAAGGGCGTAAAATGGTGATTTTAGTCCTCACTACCTATCACAGTTATGGAGGCCCTGAAATGTCCAGATAGCACATCCCCCCCAAATGACCCCATTTTGGAAAGTAGACACCCCAAAGTATTTTCTAAGAGCCATGGTGAGTATTTTGCAGCTCTCATTTGTTTTTGAAAATGAAGAAAGGGAAGATAAATGTATTTTTTTTTCTTTTTTCAATTTTCAAAACTTTGTGACAAAAAGCAAGATCTGCAAAATACTCAACAGGCCTCTCAGCAAATAGCCTGAAACTGTGATAGGCAGTGAGGAGTGAAATCAAAAATTTACGCCCTTAGAAAGCCTGAAGGCGGTGATTTGTCTTCGGGGTCCTGTACGCGCTTAGGCTCCCAAAAAGTCTCACACATGTGGTATCCCTGTACTCAGGAGAAGCAACAGAATGTATTTTGGGGTGTAAGTTCACATATGCCTATGGCATGTGTGAGCAATATATCATTTAGTGACAACTTTCTGTAAAAGAAAAATAATAATTTTTCCCAAAACTTTTGGCAAAATATAAAATATTCCATGGACTCAACATGCCTCTCAGCAAATAGCTTGAAGTGTCTTCTTTCCAAAATGGGGTCATTTGGGGGGTTTGTGCTATCTTGACTTTTTATGGCCTCTGAAACTGTGATAGGTAGTGAGAAAGTGAAATCACCATTTTACGCCCTTAGAAAGCCTGATTTTTTATTTTTTTGCAAGAAAATTACTTTGAACCCACAAACATATATTTTTTTAAAGCAAAGGTCCTACAGATTAAAATGGTGGGTGTTACAATTTTTTTTCCCACACAGCACACAGTATTTGCGCAGCTACTGCTAAATTACTGCCCTCGATCTGACCTTCGTGGTGATACCTCACATGCATGGTGCAATTGCTGTTTACATATGACACCAGACTGACCCTTGCGTTCACCTTTGCGCGTAAGCACGGGGGGACAGGTTTGCCTTTTTTTCTTTTTTTTTATTATTATCATTTATTTTGCTTTTTATTTTATGTTTAAACTGTTTATTTAATTTTTTAAAATGTTTTTTATTGTTATGTTAAGTTATGTAAATATCTCCTATGATAGCAATAGTTTGTGACAGGTACTCTTTTTTGAAAAAATTGGGGACCCTAGATCTCTCCTCTGCCTTCAAAGCATCTGGCCACACCAAGTTCAGTGTGATCAAATGCTTTCCCAATGGTGCTGTTTATATCCGGTGAAACCAAAGTCATGAAATGCTCATAGCTTCCGGTTTCTTAGGCCATAGAGATGATTGGAGCCATTCTGGTCTCTGATCAGCTCTATGATCAGCTGGCGGAACCACCGGCTGCATTCTCAAGTTCCCTGTTGGGACAGGAGAGCCAGAGAAAACCATGGAAGGAGGGACACTACTCATGCTAGCCACCTCACCAGCTTGAATTGCACTTATGGGACCAAGTGTTACTACTGTGCTGGATGAACGACCAGGATGTACTAGGCCGCTGGTTCTTTCCAGTTCACCAGAAGGATGAGCGGCACTAGTACTGGCTCTCTGCTCCATACAAGAGCCCTGCGATTCTTGCACCTCAATAACAGCAGAAGAACGGGGTCGGGTACGCCTGACCTTGGCAGGGACCACTACTCCATCGTCAGAGCGCCGCTGCTGTCTACTGGTTCGTATTCTGAATCTGACAAATGGTTGACTTTCTCTTCACTATCTCTCATGCTCAGAAACATGTAGGCCTCTTCACTACTGTACCTTCAATTTGACATTTTGGTACAGTAGTGAGACTCACAGGAAAAAGAGCTCCTGACTGTCAGCGACTGCTTCAAACGCTACAAACAAAACTGTTATGCCCTGTACACACAATAGGATTTTCCAATGGAAACTGTGTGATGGGACCTTGTTGTCGGAAATTCCGACCATGTGTAGGCTCCATCACACATTTTCCATAGGAATTTCCGACACACAAAGTTTGAGAGCTTGCTATAAAATTTTCCGACAACAAAATCCGTTGTCGGAAATTCCGATCATGTGTACACAAATCCGACACACAAAGTGCCACGCATGCTCAGAATAAATTAAGGGACGAAAGCTATTGGCTAATGCCCCGTTTATAGTCCCGACGTACGTGTTTTACGTCACCGCGTTCAGAACGATCAGATTTTCCGACAACTTTGTGTGACCGTGTGTATGCAAGACAAGTTTGAGCCAACATCCGTCGTAAAAAATCCATGGATTTTGTTGTCGGAATGTCCGATCAATGTCCGACTGTGTGTACAGGGCATTAGTGTTCCTGTGATCCCTGTGATCAGACCTGACTCTGCAAATGCTGCATTTATGTGTTTAGTGTTTTTGTAAGTGACAGTGATCAATTGATACTACACTTGGGTGGGCTGGGCTGGGTGGAGGGGCTAAACGCAGGTGCTAGCAGGTACCTGGGCTGATCCAGCTAACACTGCCTTTTTGGGAACCCTAAACTGCTGGGGACACTAGTATTGATCTGATCAGATCAGATATCGATCCGTTCAGACACTATACTACTAAGGGAGGTGTATGATGCATGCGTGGGTGTTAGCGCTACTGGCACTAATCTGATGCTGCCGGAGGCAACGCAGACCCGATCTGACACTAAAACCTAACTGATATCACCCGCCGGGTGATCAGGGGGTTAAACCTTTATTTAGGTAATATACGGCGGGTGCCCTGGCGCTATAAAAAAAAATAAGCTTACCAGCATCACCCGTGACACTAATACAGTGATCACTGGTGACAGGAGGTGATCAAGGGGTTAAATCTTTATTGGGGGGGTAGGGGGGTCCCTAGACCTATCTGGGCCTACCACTAAGTACCCTAACACTGATTTTTGTCACTAATGACACCAGTACAATGATAAAAAAAATATGAACACTGCACTGGGTGACACAGTGACAGCGGGTGAAGGGGTTAACGGGGGGGTGATCGGGGGTTGCCAAGTGTACCTACGTGAACTGGTGTCTGGGCCTGGGGATTCGTCGGTTCTGAAGAGAATCCAACCATCGTGGCCCCCCAGGCGGCCACACGCTTGACGTATAGTTACGACGCTTCACGCAGCCGGGCCAACCTATACGCAGTATATTGCCCGTACACACGCTCCAATCGGACATTTTCCATCGGATTTTCTGACACACAAAGTTGGAGAGCAGGAGATAAAATTTTCCGACAACAAAATCCGATCGCGTCAATTCCGACCGTGTGTGGCCTGTTCCGACGCACAAAGTGCCACGCATGCTCAGAAGAAATTCTGACACGGAACAGCTCGGTCTGGTAAACTTAGCGTTCGCAATGGATACAGCACTTTCGTCGCGCTGCAATGTTAAAAATGGTTTAATACAGCGCACTCTCTTCTTCTTTATAATGTGACAAGAATTAAGTAGTTTTGCTGCTCATATTCACACACATTTCTCACAAACTTATTTTGTTACTATTTATCGTGATTCAGTCAATATATTTTGATTTCTCACATCTGACCACATTATTTTGGTGTTTATTTTTTTTTTGGGGGGGGGGCTCAATGTAGATGATTTTTTGGAAGGGTTTTTTTTTTTTTGGGGGGATTTTTATTTGTACTCCCTAAAATTTTTGAGTGTGTTTTTTGTGTCAAGTTACCACAACACCATTTATATGTTGTTATATTTAATCTGTAGGAGATTGTTTGGTGTTGTTGTCCCTTGTTAATTTCACATTTTATGTTGGAAATGTACCTGAATCCTCACCAACAAACTGTCTTTTTTGGTTGAAAACACACACAGGAGAGTAGAATTTCACAACAAAAAACTTTTATTAAGTGTGGCTGTGGTGGTGGAGTTGTGGCAGCAGGAGGAGGAGGAGGAGGAGGAGGATGGTCCAACTCAACCACGTCGGTCTTGGGTGTTAGTTCCCCATTCACCCCCTTAGTTAGTACTTTATAAAGCAGTTGCTCACACAGGAGGCATTGACTCTCCTGCATGCACTTCAGTTTGGTGGCAGCCATGCAGGCAAAGGCCTCTTCAGGAGTGGGTAAGGCTCGTAGGGACGCCGAAGCCTCCTGAATTAGCCTGAACACTGAATCCTGCATGGGAGTCGTCTTTCTGGCTCTTTTATATGGAAGGCGGAGGGGAGGAACCTGAGATTCAGTCAGGCTTCGACTTGCCCCAGGCTTCTCTTGGCTGACACTTAGCCCCGCCTCCTCCTGGCTGCAACTAATCCCCGCCTCCTCCTGGCTGCCAGATTCCACAGCCTCGTCCTGGCTGAGGTCTTCCTGTGTATGAAAAAGGGACATAGTTTTAGTATTTTCTTCATCAATCACACACAATTGTCACCTCCTGACTGTTGCAAATTGAATGTTAACAAATATAACAGACTATCATTCTGAGCCCAGCATTTTTGTTTCTTTTTTACCAATTTTGGGTGCCCACTACTGTCTATTAATATGTAAAACACTTTTTTTTCAATCAGCAATTAGTGATTAATAACATCTAGTAAACATCATTTCTTTATTGACCAGAAATCAGTAGAACAATGCTATACCTGACTCCAGCTGGGCTCCTCCACTTCTTCCTGGCTGGAAGGCCCAGGTTGGACATCGGAAGCCTCAGCTGGGGTGGAAGGAAGCGTGGAAGGATGAGTAGAGAGGGATTCCCTGACTTCAGTGTGGTCTGACAGAAACCGCAGTCTCTCATAGTAGCACAGCCTGGGGACATAAACGTCATCTGCTGCAGCTCCGGACCTCTGGGAATATGTGACCTTCTTGCGCTCCCTAAGATAAGTGCTCCTCAGGCCACCAATTTTGTTTTTTAAATAGGGGATGATAGCTGTGGGGACCACCGGCTTCACCAACTCCAGCAGTTTTTCCAGCGCTGCCTGCCTCTTTTGTTTATTATTGTAATGGGGATGTCTCACCTGCCACAGACAGGGCAGCTCCCTGTATTTGTCAATGAACAGAGGGAGGAAATTGTGGTCGTTGAACCCATCCATTTTCTCTGCAAGACACAACACAGGACAAACCCTAAGGTCAGGCCAAACTCCCCTAATTTTGTTAAAATATAGGCTTCCATTTCGAAGCAGTATAGGCGCAAGTTTAGATCTTACCTTCGTTATCGCGATCGGCGCCTCCGATGCTCCTTCCTCCGCTCACAGATCGTACGTAATACGCACGCGTGTTGCGCTTTATACACACTGCGCATGCGTGTAACTCCGACCGCCCCTGATGTTCTTTCTAGTCTATTCCCCACCCCTTTTCGATCAGCGCAGTGGGGGAAGAGCACATGGCGGAGACACAGCAGGATCGTGCTAATTGTAGCAACGAGGAGGAGGAGGAGGAGGAGGAAAGGCCGGATCCGGAAACGTCCCAATCCAGAAGGAGTAGATTTAAGGCCTCAAATATGTCCTTTGGGGAGATGTTGGAGATGGTGGACATCCTGAAGAGGGCCGACTATGATGGGAAGTATGGACCTTACCCCAATGTCAGAAAGGCCAAGATAATTGCGAAAGTGGTCAAGAGTCTGCACCGGAAATTCAGGGTACGTCGATCGAAAGATCAGCTCAGGAAGCGGTGGTCGGACCTTAAATTACGAGAACATGAGCAGTACAGAAAGATCCAGAGAGTGCTGCAAAAAAGTAAGTAGTTGTGCTGTGTTCCTATTCTTTTTGTGTTTATTACGTTCGTGGTGCTCCATGTGTTTTTATTACAAGTGTACATTTTAAAATGGCAACTTTCTGGTTCATGGGCACATTATTAGTTCGTATCAAACATTTTTCTTTCGGCCTATAAAACACCATTGTTTAGGCCATATGCATTTGGCCACCATTTTTACGCCCTATACTTGTCTGAAACGAATTTGGTTGTGTAGATGGCTTTGTTACTAGAATGAAATGCAAACTAGATTCTGTGTAAGGAGAGGACACTGAGCAGATGTTTTCACATCTGGACACTGGAGCACTAGTGTGGGACAAAAGAACACCATTTTTTATTAGGGGGCCGCACAGGTGCTCCAGTGTATACTATAGGGGGGGCTACATCTGTGAAGCTTGTACCAAACAGGTAAGGTATTGAAGCTTGACAAAGGACACTGAAAATGCTACATTTTTGAACTCTGCTAAAATTGACAATTGTACCCCACTTCCAAGCAATGTTTCCTATTTATAGTTCTGCCATCAAATATCTGTGTGCTAATTATACCATTTTGTTTTACATAGGGGAGAAAAGACTCGGAGGACACCCCTCATCCGAGGAGACCAGAGCCCACCCCCCTCTGGAAGAAGGGGAAATCCCCCCAACACAAGCTGAGCAGGAGGAAGAAGACGTGGTGGAACTAGTCACCACAACAGGTGAGTGTCTGCGACCACAGGCTCAGGTAAGGGATGTATGGCGGCATATTTTTGATACCTATTTTTTTTGTGGGTTCCTCTCTTTTTAGGTGATTGTGAGGTTGTGGATCCAGATCCTTTCACATCCGAAAGTGCCCAGATCCTGATCGGGGAGATCATGGGGTGTAATTTACAATTGGAAAACCTCAAGAAAAACATCAATGATGTTATTCAAAAAAATAAAAACATCATTGATGTTTTGGGGCGAGTTTAAAGCCCCTCCAAATCCCTTTGTTTTTTGGTGTGCTACAATGTGAAAAATGTTTTTGTGATTTTTCCAAAAGCCAAATTTGGAGGATACACACAGTGTGTCAACATGTGCTATCTGCCATCACGGGAGATCAAGAGAGGCGTTTTGGGGGTGCAAACCCTTCCTCAATAATAAAGTAGCTGAGAGGAAGGGGTTTCTCCCCCAAAACACGTCCCTTGATCCCCCGTGATGGCAGCTAGCACATGTTGACATTCGTAAATTGGTGTGCATCTTCCAAATTTGGCTTTTCCTGGGGTGACTTCACCCCATCTGAACGCAATATCAAACACAGTTCCTAAATACTCATGTGTGATATTGCCTTCAAATTCTACCAAATGTGAACATTGTAAGTTCAAGATTTGTGTCTTTCTTGTTGGTTTTACACAGGCCTGTTTTATCTTAAATGAACATTTCTATTTGTGATAATGCCACCCCAAAAATTGTTATACAACAAACATGTTCGTTTGTTCGAAAAACCTTTGGTAAATGCACGGGATTGTACAGGTATTAAAAAGTGTGTTAATCAAGAATGTGTGGATTATTGTGTCAACGCTAAAACACTTTGGTGGTGATGTAATTGTTTTTTTCGGTTAAAATGGGGGTTATTTCCTAAGGGCAAATCCTCTTGGCACTACAAGTGCAGTTTCAGTGCAGTTGCAACTACACTTGTAGTGAAAAGTGTCTTTGCATTTAGTAAATAACACCCAACAGTGCTTTGTATAAGGTTACACAATCACGCCATTTTCTGAACTCACATTTCTGTCAGGGTCAGCTTAAAACACACACAAGCAGTAAATGTCCACAAATATTTTCTTTTTTTTGCTTTTTTATTTGAAAAAGGCTTCACATATTTGCTGGCATATTGATGGCCCGCCTACCCGCAAAGAACTCCAGGTATCGTAACCGGACATCTCGGGCACTCAGGGAGGGCAAGCCAGGGCGGCCGCTTTCAAGGGGTGAGGGTCCTCATAGGGAATGACCGCTTAAGATGGTCCCCCAGCTCAAAAGCTTAATCAGCAACGAACACAAATGGGAGTCCTTCCACATTGTCCTCTGGAGCTGGCAAGTCCAAGCTGCCATTCTGGAGACGCCTGTAGAACTCCGTCTGGGTGATGACTCCACCATCGGACATCCGGCCATTCTTCCCCACGTCCACATACAAGAAGTCGTAATTAGCCGACACCACCGCCAACATCACTATACTATTGAACCCCTTCTAGTTGAAATAGTACGACCCCGAGTTGGGTGGTGGGACGATGTGGACGTGTTTCCCATCAATTGCCCCTCCGCAGTTAGGAAAGTCCCACCGCTGGGCAAAGTGGGAGGCCACAGTCTGCCATTCCTGTGGCGTGGAAGGAAACTGTTGAGGAAAAAAAAAAATAAAAAATTTGTATTTTTGCACATAAACATGGCAAGCAGATTAGACACAAACATTCTTGGCCAACCTCCAGATAGCATTTAGTAAGGGGAATTTAACAACGCCAAAGTATAAGGTACATCTATCATATTCCACTCCCATGGGCCATTTCTAACATTATGGGGGGGGGGGGGATCTTGGACAGGTAACCCTCTTCACTTCATTGAGAGATGAATGCCTAAAAACAGGGTATTACTTTGAACAGCCCCTCCTTAGTTACACTATTGGCAGCCCACTGGACAGGTAAGAAGTGTCATAATACAAAGATATAAATACACACGGTACACATTTGAGGACATTTGGACATTCTGCTATTACCTGTCAAGATAATAATAGGATACAAAAACTTTAAACAGTACCATTTGAAAGTATACAGGCAGGCCCTTGCACTACATGCTTTGGGGAATTCATCCCTAAATCTGACCACAAAAGAGATGGGTATAGTGTGTATGGGTTTGTAAAAGTCAGCAGATAGATGATTGAGGATAGAGAATTGGGATCAGCTGACTTAGCAGTTGGGGGAGGGTTACTAAAAATGATTTGGGGGACACCACACAAAAAAAGCCTCTGCCACTCTGCCTGAATTTAAAGCTCAAATACTTATTTACAAACATTTTAGGGGGTGTTTGGGGTAAAGCACTACTATGGAGCTGATAAAATACATTGTTAAGTGACTACATGAGGTGAATATAGGGCCAGGAGAGAACATGCTGGAGAGGTTAGTGAAGGACAATCTGTATGAAGGACCTACAAAATTAATTACATAAAAATCCAGTATGCCTGGAGGACAAAGGGGACATTCACAGCATATTACAATCATGGTAATTAGGGAACGAGGAAAGAAATACAATATATTAGCACACATTAAATACAATAAAATGTGATATTAAAAGATACAAATCTTACCATCATACTCCTTCTGCAGGACCTGGATGATGGCAGAACAGGTCTCTGGGATAATGATCCCCAGAGCCTGGGGGGAGATGCCTGTTGAGAACTTCAAGTCCTGCAGGCTTCTCCCTGTCGCCAAATACCGCAGGGTAGCGACCAACCTCTGCTCCAGAGTGATGGCTTGCCTCATGCAGGTATCCTGCCTACTAATATAAGGGGTCAGCGAAGCCAACAAATGGTGAAATACGGGGTCCGTCACCCTGAGAAAGTTCCTGAAATCAGGATTATTCTCACGGATCAATGGCATATGAGAGCACTGGTCACGCTGATGCAACCAATTCTTGGTCCATGAACTCCTCCCCACCCTGTTCATGGACTGGACTTGTGTCAAGGTCAGGACCCCAACACCAAGCCCCCACACAGCACGAACTCTACGAGGAGTACGTATACGCAACATGGCTAGAAAACGGTCGGCTGCTCAGAACAAAGTAACAGAACGCACTGAAGAACAGCAAGGCCTGTGAAGAGCGACTTGAAAAACAGTAACGAACGAACAAGAACACAATGACTAATTAAAGTCAAGCGGAACTTGCTTGCACGCACTGAAGAGCAGATATAAACCCACAAGCACAAACTGAACTGCAGAAAACGATCTGAAAGCCACGAGTCTGAAAAAGCGCGAATCGTCTCTCAAACTTTTACTAACACGAGATTAGCAAAAGGAGCCCAAAGGGTACCGCGCTTGGTTCTGAACTGGCCTTTTCTAGTCTCGTCGTTCGTGCTTGATGTCACCGCGTTGTTGGCGATCGGAAATTCCGAAAACCTTGTGCGACCGTGTGTACGCAAAACAAGTTTGAGCCAACGTCCGTCGGAAAAAATCCTAGGATTTTGTTGTCGGAATGTTCGAACAAAGTCCGACCGTGTGTACGGGGCATAACTGCGGCGGCTGGTCCAGAACCGATTAATTTCTATGCAATTATGGTGATGCTTAAGCTGTTCATTTTCTTGTAGGGTATTTCTTGTAGGGCATTTCCACTTTTGAATTCAAATTCAAGAAAACCCCACTTTATGTTTGTTATGTCTTCCATTCGCACTTCATGCCTAAAAAAAAAAAAAAAAAAAAAGGTTTTACTGTTTAGATGTTTCTCAGGAGACGGTTCAACCAGCTGGCTGAAAAATAAAAAAAAAATAAAAAAAATAAAAAAACTGGACTTGATTCCCCTACCTTCAATGTTGATGGGGGAATCCTCACCACTGAGCCACTGTATTCTGATAGTGGCGAGACTTCCCTCCTGTCAAATACACAGATCAACATTGATCGAGCAGGGAAAATCCAACAGGGCACTTATACAAAAGCCATTTGGTAGATCAACTTCTGTCCAACCACAGTGCCCATACCCTGCTAAACTGCCTAAATTGTATCCATGTATGACCAGCTTTTGAGTGAGCTTGTCCCAAGTCTGTCCTCATAACCATAAAATGCATGAAGCCCAGTCTTTATACCTTTAACCCTTTGTTAGAACACAGTGTTCAAATCTAGTTAAATTGATAATGAAGATCTGTCTACAGAGCACAGACAGGGTTAATTATGACAAACACAGCTGCCCGATCCCCTAGCAAGAAAAAGGCTAGGCTTTTTCTTTGCTGGAGGTTTCAGAGTAGAGTATTTAAAAAGTTATGCTGAAATTTTAAATATTTTTTAAATTATGCTATGTGAATGGGGACAATCATCAAATATGAAGTAGGTGTTATCCCAATTTGGCTGAAAAAGTAGAAATATTAATATTATTTTGAAGTTTAGCTATCTTTAGTATTTATGTTCTGATAACACAGACTGTAAGGACATAGCAATACAAGGTCACTGAATACTCAGATGGCCATACGCATCAACATTTTTTTTTACTTTTTACTCAGTTATTGGAAAAATGCAGCAAAAATAATGGTCCCATGTGACAACAAAGGGTTTAGTCATGAAGTTAGTGTCACTGTCCATTACTGTAATTCAATTGACTCAGCTAAATGTTTATGGACTTTATGAATCAGAACCAATGTGCTAAAATCCATTAGTACGCAGTTAATCCACATACCAAATAGAGCGTGCAGAGTCCCATGTCCTGCAGGGACTATACAGATCAAATGTATTTTCTTCTGTGCCACCTAAACTTGTTAAATTATATAGTCAATGCTTTATTTTATTTTCTTGGATTGTTTAAAATTATATACTTATAAGCAAAACAAGAGTTTTCTATTTTAATGTATAATATTCTAAAACTGACTTTGGGAAACAGACTATGAACCTGGTTTAAAAATCAGCTGTAAAGTCAAACTCATAGCTCTGCCAAACAGTTTTAACTTTTAAGCGACCCAGAAAAGTCATCAGGTAGGAAACTAATTACCAAGCTATCTTTTCAGCTGCATTATAGAATATACTTATACAATACAATGACCTTATTGTAGAAAGTTATTCTCACTTGATGCACATATTTAAAACATGTTTGTTTAGTGGACAGTGGTGGCCTGTTTTAAAATGTCTCAATAGCAGAAAATAAAATATTAACTCTGTTATAGTCAATCATATGTGCACTCAGTGTAAAAACCTTGGATGCAGGGGCAGACATTTTGAACCAGATACAATGTGAAAGAATGATACTGGCAAAGCAAGGAAGCCACCATCAAAAGGATTAATATTTTTTGTATTTTTTTCTAATTAATATAATCTCTGCACTCTTGATGAAATTCATCACATCAAAATCTGTACATGTAACACTTTGTACTGTTGTCAATGGCAAAGCATTCCCTAATGCATCTTCTAGTAGTTTGGATTTTACCAATGTTGCTTGTTGCAAGTGTCTGCAGTTTCCAGAAAGTATATCATTTTATAGGGATAAATGATACACGTAGAGTATACTACACCTGCATTTCATATGCATTTACCCATGCCACTTCACTAGATGTTTCCTCCCAATAATTTACACTGATAATGCATCAACTGCATTCTCAAGGTATGCAAGAAACACTATAAAATAAAGTTAAAACATTAAAATCCTGCATTTTTAAAGATAAACATGCAATATGTTTAACATTTTTCACAGCACCCATAAGGGCTCATTCACCCTAAGTGCGTTTTGCTGCATTGATTTGCATTGATGCAAGGGCACCTGGAAAACAGTTGTTCAGTAAGTGCCCTGTTCATATTATACATGTGCGATAATATGCATTGCGAAAAAGTGCAACATGTGTACATTGTTACACATGACATCATATTTCTGCATGTCAACACAATGCAGTGGGTCACAACCCAGTGTTGTGCATAAAGTTAAAGTGTTTTTTGTAATTTTCAGTAATGTTTTAAAAATAAACAAGAAAAAGTAACCATGCATTGCACCACTCTTCACAACACACACCAGCATGCATGAAATACTAACTAAAAAAACAAGTATAGTGAAAATGAAGGTTTAAGTTGGGGTTGTATCATGCAAGCCATTTTCTACAACTACAAAATTACTCTGTAGCATTTTTGCTAGTAGAAAAAAAAAATTAGAGCGATGGAAATGTCTGTCAACACAGTATCAGAGAATTTTAGCTCAGTTTCTAAAGAGTTGACATTCTTCAGTTTTGAAGTTAGCTACAAAATCAACAACTTTAGCATTGCAGCTGATGATCAAGGTACACAAGGAATTCATATCTGCATAGACAAAAAATGTGAACAGCAACAAATCTGTAACTAGCCATACATTTCAAAAGAATACAGAGAAATGTGTAGTGGTTAGCATGACAAAGCCCGTATTATCATGGTGAAGTGAACCTGTCAAATAAATACAAGGAACTACCTTTTCGGGTCTCTTTTTAAAAATGCTAAATGCATTCCTGTCATGCTAATCCTCTTGATTCCACGCGTTAAGCCAAATGACCCAAAACAAGTCTATAGATTTTGGTATGTACACTTGTTCCAGGTCATTTATTTGAAAAATGTTTCAGCCAGTGGATCAACATAACAGCTAACTAACTTTTTAATAGGAAAGTTTGAAACAAATGACCCTTTGTTTCTTTCATATTAGGATTAGTGACTTAATTAATTAGTATATTACTAACCACACATTTGTGTTAATGTGGACATGAAAATATAACAAAGGTGCTATAATTCTATATAATTATGATATAGTGTGTTTTCTTTATTTTTGGGCTAACAGCCATTTAACCTATTCTGTGAATGTGCTTCCCTGCATTCTTCAAGAATTCTCTGCAGGCTTCCAGAAATCAATTCCTTTATGAAATGAAAGATAAGACACAACATATTTGAATTACAGGGAGATAAATAAAATGAAACATAAAATCTCAGAGTGGAAAGTAATTTTTTTCAGTAATATGCCTTTTTTCATTATTGTTTCCTGCACATATTTATCTCTGCTGAAACTAGGTGCTGACAGCATTATATAATGATGAACACCCTGTCAAAAGCAAACAAAAGCTGCCTGCATTAATGCTGCAATACCGTAGCAAAAAAAAAAAGAAACCAGATATTGGGTGACTGACCAATAATAAACAATGCCATTGAGCACCATAAATCATACATGATTTACTGCAGAGGTGCAGAACACAATAGTAAATAATAAGGTTTGGAGTGGAGGGTAAAATTTATTAAGCAGAGGGTGACTGCACTAGATAAATTGTGCTTTAATGCATTATTCCCTACGTTAACTCACAGTTTCCTTTAAAAAAGATTTAATTATTAAATTAATTGAAAATATGTTGAATTTTAACTGTGTTGCTCTCAAAATGTGCTATGTTCCATCTCACTAAATTAAAAAAAAAAAAATTCCAGACATTTACACTTTACTTATTATTAATTTTTTGTTGCATGCACACTACATCAATATTATTGTGTCAGTTCTGCAACAGTTTCAGATTGTATAAGTGTGATTGTTTCTACACTGCTACATAGTTACATGGTTAGCCAGGTTGAAAAAAAAAAAAAAAGACACAAGTTCATCTAGTTCAACCAATAAAAAGGGGGGAAAAAAAATCATACAATCCCATATACACAATCCTATACCCACAGTTGATCCAGAGGAAGGCAAAAATCTCCAGCAAAGCATGATCCAATTTGTGTCAGCAGGGGGAAAACATTTCTTCCTGATCCCCTGAGAGGCAATCTGCTAATGACTGGATCAACTTTACCAATAAATGTTAGTATCCAGTTATATTATGTACATTTAGGAGAGAATCCAAGCTTTTTTAAAGCAAGCTACTGAGCTAACCAGAACCAGCTCTGGAGAGAGTCTATTCCACATTTTCACATCTCTTTCTGTGAAGAAACCTTTCCATACTTGGTAATTAAATATTTTTTCCTCTAGACATAAAGAGTGCCCCCTTGTCCTCTGTATCATTACCTTAAAGTGAATAACTTAACATCAAGTTCACTACAATATATGAACCACCTATCTATTCATACATGTTTATCCTATCCCCCCTTAATCTCCTCTTCTCAATAAATTCAGTTCCTCTAATCTTCTCATAGCTGAGCTCCTCCATGACTCTTATCAGTTTGGTTGCCCTTATCTGCACTTTCTCCAGTTCCCTGATATCCTTTTTGGGAACTGGTGCCCAAAACTAAACTGCATATTCCAGATGAGGTTTCACTAATGAATGAATTGCACAGGGCAAAATTATATCTTTCTATCTGAAGTTTTTACCTCTCTTAATACAAGAAAGGACTTTGCTCGCTTTGGAAACAGCAGCTTGGCATTGTATGCTATTATTGTGCTTATGATCTACCAAAACACTCAGATCCACCATTGATTCCCCCAGTTGTACTCCCCCTAGTATATATGATGCATGCATATTCATATACAAGCCGCGTCGCAGTGGGAGATCCCCGCTCTGTGCCATCTGGCCAGCAGATCCTCCTGATTCCTTCCTGATGCATTGCCGGGCACTGATGAGGCTACACATATGGGCAATGATAGGCTGTGCGGATGGATACTGATAAGCTGCACTGATGGCCAATGATATGCTTCACTGATGGGCAATGATACACTGCACTGATGGGCATTATACGCAGAATTGATTGGCAATGATACACTGCACTGATGGGCAATGATGGGCTGCATTGATGGGCAATGATATGCTGCACTGATGGGCAATGATATGCTGCACTGATGAACAATGATAAGCTGCACTGATGGGCAATGATAAGCTGCACTGATGGGCAACGATATGCTGCACTGATGGGCAACGATATGCTGCACTGATATGTTGTACTGATGGGCACTGATATGCTTTATGCTAATATTGTTAAAGTTGTTGTTGTTATTTATTTTTGGAACCTAATTCTGCATAAAACATTTAACTGTGTAATTCCATGAAATAATTTATGAGGGTGTGTTTAGGGGCAGACTTAGGGGCGGGGCAGGGTAGGGGTTAAAAAAAGATTAGAAACTGCTAATCAGACAGTGGCAACTTGAGCCTTCTATTACATCAGGTTTCTTAAACCATTGCATGCCTGTGCTTTATAAGATGACTAAGCCCCTCCCCTTCATGACATTGTCTAAAAGGGGCAGAGCATGGGTAACGATGCAGAGCATGGGTAATGATGCCCCTCCCATGAAAAAAGTTCTGCGGACACCCATGATTAAACCTCATTTGCCACATAGTTGCCCAATTAAACAGTTCATTGAGGGTGGTTTGCAAGTTGGAGACATCCTGTAAGTACATTATTTCACTGCATAGCTTGGTGTCATCTGCAAAGGCTGAAATGGTACTTTTAATCCAACTATACTACGTTCACAGCCATCCCTCTGTCCAAAGGTTTTGCTTACCTCCTCATAAAAAGAAATCAGATTTATTGGACAATAGGGATGAGCTTCGTGTTCGAGTCGAACCCATGTTCGACTCGAACATTGGCTGTTCGACCGTCCGTCGAATTGCGAACGTTATGGGCCGTTCGCGCCAAATTCGTGTGGCGCGTCACGGCCCACAATTCACTGCGGCATCGCAGTGCATTGCTGGCTGATGATTGGCCAAGCATGCACTATGACCCGCATGCTTGGCCAATCACAGCGCCGTCAGTAGAGAGAGCTGTAATTGGCCAAAGCCAGGGTGGCTTTGGCCAATTATGGCTCAGGGGATTTAGTACACGCCCCACACTATATAAGGCCGCCTGCACAGCGGCCCTGTGTAGTGTGTTCCGGTGTGCTGATAGAGAGAGAGACAGACAGTGTCATTTGATTTGAGTTAGATAGATTAGGCTAGATCTGTTCCTGCTATTTACATTTAGTGCAGTGCGTCCTGCTCACAGTGTTCAGCTAGATCCATTCCTGCTATTTACATTTAGTGCAGTCAGTGCGTCCTGCTCACAGTGTTCAGCTAGATCCGTTCCTGCTATTTACATTTAGTGCAGTGCGTCCTGCTCACAGTGTTCAGCTAGATCCGTTCCTGCTATTTACATTTAGTGCAGTGCATCCTGCTCACAGTGTTCAGCTAGATCTGTTCCTGCTATTTACATTTAGTGCAGTGCGTCCTGCTCACAGTGTTCAGCTAGATCTGTTCCTGCTATTTACATTTAGTGCAGTGCGTCCTGCTCACAGTGTTCAGCTAGATCCGTTCCTGCTATTTACATTTAGTGCAGTCAGTGCGTCCTGCTCACAGTGTTCAGCTAGATCCGTCCGTTCCTGCTATTTACATTTAGTGCAGTGCGTCCTGCTCACAGTGTTCAGCTAGATCTGTTCCTGCTATTTACATTTAGTGCAGTGCGTCCTGCTCACAGTGTTCAGCTAGATCCGTTCCTGCTATTTACATTTAGTGCAGTGCGTCCTGCTCACAGTGTTCAGCTAGATCTGTTCCTGCTATTTACATTTAGTGCAGTGCGTCCTGCTCACAGTGTTCAGCTAGATCCGTTCCTGCTATTTACATTTAGTGCAGTCAGTGCGTCCTGCTCACAGTGTTCAGCTAGATCCGTTCCTGCTATTTACATTTAGTGCAGTGCGTCCTGCTCACAGTGTTCAGCTAGATCTGTTCCTGCTATTTACATTTAGTGCAGTGCGTCCTGCTCACAGTGTTCAGCTAGATCCGTTCCTATTTACATTTAGTGCAGTGCGTCCTGCTCACAGTGTTCAGTTAGATCTGTTCCAGCTATTTACATTTAGTGCAGTGCGTCCTGCTCACAGTGTTCAGCTAGATCCGTTCCTGCTATTTACATTTAGTGCAGTCAGTGCATCCTGCTCACAGTGTTCAGCTAGATCCGTTCCTGCTATTTACATTTAGTGCAGTGCGTCCTGCTCACAGTGTTCAGCTAGATCTGTTCCTGCTATTTACATTTAGTGCAGTGCGTCCTGCTCACAGTGTTCAGCTAGATCTGTTCCTGCTATTTACATTTAGTGCAGTGCGTCCTGCTCACAGTGTTCAGCTAGATCCGTTCCTGCTATTTACATTTAGTGCAGTCAGTGCGTCCTGCTCACAGTGTTCAGCTAGATCTGTTCCTGCTATTTACATTTAGTGCAGTGCGTCCTGCTCACAGTGTTCAGCTAGATCCGTTCCTGCTATTTACATTTAGTGCAGTGCGTCCTGCTCACAGTGTTCAGCTAGATCTGTTCCTGCTATTTACATTTAGTGCAGTGCGTCCTGCTCACAGTGTTCAGCTAGATCCGTTCCTGCTATTTACATTTAGTGCAGTCAGTGCGTCCTGCTCACAGTGTTCAGCTAGATCTGTTCCTGCTATTTACATTTAGTGCAGTCAGTGCGTCCTGCTCACAGTGTTCAGCTAGATCTGTTCCTGCTATTTACATTTAGTGCAGTCAGTGCGTCCTGCTCACAGTGTTCAGCTAGATCCGTTCCTGCTATTTACATTTAGTGCAGTCAGTGCGTCCTGCTCACAGTGTTCAGCTAGATCTGTTCCTGCTATTTACATTTAGTGCAGTCAGTGCGTCCTGCTCACAGTGTTCAGCTAGATCCGTTCCTGCTATTTACATTTAGTGCAGTGCGTCCTGCTCACAGTGTTCAGCTAGATCCGTTCCTGCTATTTACATTTAGTGCAGTGCGTCCTGCTCACAGTGTTCAGCTAGATCTGTTCCTGCTATTTACATTTAGTGCAGTGCGTCCTGCTCACAGTGTTCAGCTAGATCCGTTCCTGCTATTTACATTTAGTGCAGTCAGTGCGTCCTGCTCACAGTGTTCAGCTAGATCCGTTCCTGCTATTTACATTTAGTGCAGTCAGTGCGTCCTGCTCACAGTGTTCAGCTAGATCCGTTCCTGCTATTTACATTTAGTGCAGTGCGTCCTGCTCACAGTGTTCAGCTAGATCCGTTCCTGCTATTTACATTTAGTGCAGTCAGTGCGTCCTGCTCACAGTGTTCAGCTAGATCCGTTCCTGCTATTTACATTTAGTGCAGTCAGTGCGTCCTGCTCACAGTGTTCAGCTAGATCCGTTCCTGCTATTTACATTTAGTGCAGTCAGTGCGTCCTGCTCACAGTGTTCAGCTAGATCCGTTCCTGCTATTTACATTTAGTGCAGTCAGTGCGTCCTGCTCACAGTGTTCAGCTAGATCCGTTCCTGCTATTTACATTTAGTGCAGTGCGTCCTGCTCACAGTGTTCAGCTAGATCCGTTCCTGTTATCTTCCTACTGACAGGCAGGTTTGTCTGGTTACAGTATATAAAGCTACCTGAAGAAAATTACAGGTGTTCTATCCCAGCTTAGTGCAGCTACAGGCCATTAGTATGTCTGGAAGGCCAAGAAGGAGAGGCAGACAGTCACAAGCCAATAAGAGAGGGCAAGCAGGCTCTGTGTCTAGTGCTGGTCGTGGAGACGGTGCATCCTCATCAGCACGTGGCCATGGGACACGCTTGGCCTTTTTTTCGGCAGCTGGCCGTGTTGAGCCGCAACATGCGGAAGACTTGGTCGAGTGGATGACCAAGCCGTCCTCATCCTCCTCATCCTCTCTCACCCATGCCCAGGGTGCTTTGTCTGGCAAAGCAGCGGCCTCTTCCCTCAGCTCAATGTCATCAGTGACTCCTTCCCTAGCTCCACCATGTCCTCCTGAGGATTCCCTCGAACTGTTTGACCACAGTGTTGGGTACATGCTCCAGGAGGATGCCCAGCGTTTGGAAGGCTCTGATGATGATACTGAGCTCGATGAAGGCAGTAACATGAGCACGGACAGAGGGGGTGCCCAAGAAGGACAGCAATCTGGCAGTCATGCTCCCCCTGCTGCAGCATACTGCCAGGTTTGCTCCAGTGATGAGGAGGGAGGGGATGATGAGGTCACTGACTCAACGTGGGTGCCTGATAGGAGAGAGGAGGAGGAGGAGGAGGCGGCACATCACCAACGAGGCAGGATGCCCTCCAGGGGCCAGCCTAAGGGCAGCACATTGACTGCATCACACCCCAAAGCTCCACATGTGCAGGGCGCTGCAGTCTCTGCGCGTTATTCAAAAAGTTCTTTGGTGTGGGCCTTTTTTGAGACGAGTGCATCAGATCGCACCGCTGCTATTTGCAACATATGTCTCAAGCGTATCTCGCGTGGCCAAAACATCTCCCGCTTGGGTACCACATGCTTGACCAGACATATGTTGACCTGCCATGCAGTTCGTTGGCAAGCATATCTAAAAGACCCACACCAAAGAACAAAGAGGATCTCTCCTTGCTCCTCATCAGCTGAGATTTCCAACCCCACTAGACCTTCAGTCCTCTCTGAGACCTGCAGTGAGAGGAATGAAGGTGTAGAATTAGGTGTGTCACAGCCAAGTACTTGTGGGCAATCTGCTTTTGGTACACCGATGTCAGATTGTACCAGGCAAATTTCCCTGCCCCAGCTGCTGCACCGCCGAAAGAAGTTTGCTCCCAGCCATCCACATGCCCAGCGGTTGAATGCTAGCTTGGCAAAATTGCTAGCACTTCAACTGCTGCCTTTTCAGTTGGTAGACTCTGCCCCCTTCCGTGAGTTTGTGGAATGTGCGGTTCCTCAGTGGCAGGTACCCAAACGCCACTTTTTCTCACGGAAGGCGATTCCGGCTCTCTACCGGCATGTGGAAGGCAATGTCCATGCCTCGCTGGACAGGGCGGTCAGCGGTAAGGTGCATATTACCGCTGACTCATGGTCCAGCAGGCATGGACAGGGACGTTACTTAAGTTTCACGGCGCATTGGGTGACTCTGCTGGCAGCTGGGAAGGATGCAGGACAAGGTGCAGTAGTGTTGGAGGTTGTTCCGCCACCACGCCTCCAAAATGCTGATTGTGACACACCTCTCTCCTCCACCCCCTCCTCTTCTTCTTCCTCCATGGCCTCTTCCTCGGAACCAGCGGTGCTCCGTAGGCGTTCAAGGGGCTACGCAAGTACGCAGGCCAAAAGATGCCATGCGGTGCTTGAGCTGGTGTGCTTGGGGGACAGGAGCCACACTGGGGCAGAGGTTCTGTCAGCTCTGCAGGGGCAGGTTCAGAGGTGGTTGACGCCACGCCAACTTAAGGCAGGAATGGTGGTTTGCGACAATGGCACCAACCTCCTCTCTGCCCTCCGACAGGGACAACTGACCCATGTGCCCTGTTTGGCTCACGTCCTTAACTTGGTGGTGCAGCGGTTCTTGGGCAGGTACCCGGGCTTACAGGATGTCCTGAGGCAGGCCAGGAAAGTCTGTGTGCATTTCCGCCGGTCATATAATGCCAGTGCTCGGCTGACGGACCTCCAAAAGGAGTTTAACCTGCCCAAGAACCGCCTAATCTGTGACATGCCCACCAGGTGGAACTCAACGTTGGCCATGCTGCAGCGGCTGCACACGCAGCAGAGGGCCATCAATGAGTACCTGTGCGACTATGGCACCAGGACAGGGTCAGGGGACCTTGGTTTTTTTTCCCCACGCCAGTGGGCCATGATCAGGGATGCATGCACTGTCCTGTCACCATTCGAGGAGGCCACGAGGATGGTGAGCACTGACAGTGCATGCATCAGTGACACTGTCCCCCTTGTCCACCTGTTGGAGCACACGCTGCGTGGAATAATGGACAGGGCACTTGAGGCAGAACAGAGGCAGGAAGAGGAGGACTTCCTTAGCTCTCAAGGCCCCCTTTATCCAGACAGTGTTCCTGCGTGCCCGCCGATCACACAGGAAGAGGACGAGGAGGAGGAGGAGGAGGAGGAGGAGGAGGAAGATTGTGTCAGTATGGAGGTGGAGCCTGGCACTCAGCATCAGCAGTCTTTAAGGGATCAGTCCCAAGGAACACATGGACTTGTACGTGGCTGGGAGGGGGTGGCTGCGGACGTTGTTGTCCTTAGTGACTCAGAGGACTCCGGACCGAATGCCTCAGCAAACCTACGCTGCATGGCCTCCCTGATCCTGCAAAGCCTGCGTAAGGATCCTCGTATTCATGGTATCAAGGAGAAGGACCAATACTGGCTGGCAACCCTCCTTGATCCACGTTACAAGGGTAAGGTTGCGGACCTTATCTTGCCATCGCAGAGGGAGCAGAGGATGAAACATCTTCGGGAGGCCTTGCAGAAAGGTCTGTGCAACGCGTTCCCAGAGACTGGGAGGTTACAAACTCCTGTTTCTGGACAACGTGTTGCTGAGGCTTCGGTCAGTCAAAGAAGGAGCGGTGGAGAAGGTGGCCGTCTGACCGATGCGTTCAGACAATTTTTTGGTCCGCAGCCCCAAGGTATGATCGGTTCCAGCAACCATCGCCAGCGTCTGTTTTACATGGTGCAGGAATACCTAGGGGCAAGATCAGACTTGGACACCTTTCCCACCGAAAATCCTCTGGGTTACTGGGTCTTGAGGATGGATCACTGGCCAGAGCTTGCACAGTATGCAATTGAGCTACTGGCCTGTCCTGCATCCAGCGTTCTTTCGGAACGCACATTCAGTGCTGCTGGAGGCGTGGTAACCGATCACAGGGTGCGTCTGTCCACTGACTCGGTCGATCGGCTGACCTTCATAAAAATGAATCAGTCTTGGATCACCACCAGCTACCAAGCACCTGATGCTGATGTAACTGAATAATTTTTTTCAGATCCCTTCAAAGACTGCCTATGCTGATGCTGAGTGACTATCCCTGAGTAATTATCCTCTTCCTCCTCAATCATCACGCTGATAGCTTGTAAGAACATTTTTGGTTCTGGGCGCCACCACCAGTGCCTAAGGCACAATTTTTCAGCCCCTGTTTAACAGGGGCGTGTAATTACAATTTTTGATGTAATACTTTGCAGCAGGGCTCGTTCCTGCATTCCAACTAGAGTGTCTGTGAGGGGTTGCAGTGTTGTGGCACCAGCACCAGTGCCTAAGGCCCAATTTTTCTGCCCCTGTCTAACAGGGGCGTGTAATTACAATTTTTGATGCAATATTTTGCAGCAGGGCTCGTTCCTGCGTTCCAACTAGAGTGTCTGTGAGGGGTTGCAGTGTTGTGGCACCAGCACCAGTGCCTAAGGCCTAATTTTTCAGCTCCTGTTCAACAGGGGCATGTAATTACAATTCTTGATCTAATATTTCACAGCAGGGCCCTGTGAGGGCTTACAGTGTTGTGGCCACAGCAACACCTAAGGCCCAAATTTCTGCTGAGTATATAGGGCAGGACCCTACTTTCAAACATCTAACTTACAAACGACTCCTACTTGCAAACGGAAGGAGACAACAGGAAGTGAGATGAAATCTACCCCTAGGAAGGGAAATTCTCTCCTGTAAGAGTTAATATGGGAAAACAATTTCTCCTTTCCACTGATGCTTTCCAATCCTTGTTCCACAAAAAAACCCAAATTTTCAAAAAACATTTTTCATTGGGACAAAAAAGTGAGGTGAAATCTTCTGAAGAGGAGGAAAGACAGCAAAACAAATGTCACAGGGGTGATAACCCTTCCCTATGTTTTCCAAAAAGCTTAAAAAAGATTTTTTGGCTGGAGCTAAACACGTTAAAAATGTACCCGTTCAAAATTACAAAGAGATTCTACTTAACAACAAACCTACAGTCCCTGTCTTGTTTGCACCGCCTGTATACTGCTGTTCAGAGTATATAGGGCCTTTCCTTATTTTAATTTGGGTGCGGGGTTCCCCTTAATATCCATACAGGACCCAAAGGGCCTGGTAATGGACTGGGGGGGTACCCATGCCGTTTGTCTCACTGATTTTCATCCATATTGCCATGACCCGACATGACATTAAACCCGCAAGCAGTTTTAAATGAGATTTTTTCCTTTAAAAATGACATTTGGTGCAGGGACTGTTCTAAACATGGGAAACACGCGTCACTTTACAGGCATACTATAGACACCCCCCAGGTACGATATTTAAAGGAATATTTCACTTTTTTTTTTTTACTTTAAGCATCATTAAAATCACTGCTCCCGAAAAAACGGCAGTTTTTAAAAGTTTTTTTTGCATTGATACATGTCCCCTGGGGTAGGACCCGGGTCCCCAAACCCTTTTTAGGACAATACCATGCAAATTAGCCTTTAAAATGAGCACTTTTGATTTCGAACGTTCGAGTCCCATAGACGTCAATGGGGTTCTAACGTTCGTGCGAACTTTCGGTCCGTTCGCGGGTTCTGGTGCGAACCGAACCGGGGGGTGTTCGGCTCATCCCTATTGGACAACTTCTGCCTTTCATGAACCCATGCTGCCTGTTGCGTAAAATACCTTTTCTCCACCAAGAACTCATCTATGTGGTCTTTTAATAAACTCATCAGTATCTTCCCACCTACATAAGTTTAACCAATAGATCTATAGTTACTTGGTAAGGACTTTTATCCCTTTAAATATAGGCACCACATTGGCCCTACACCAATTAGAAACAATGACAGACCTCAATTATTTCAGGATCAGTGGGTGTATGCCATCTCGTCCAGGTGCTGTATCCACCTTTCCAGAGGACCCGGCGCATTATGTATCATGGTAAATGGCCACTGACAGTGGCCGTTTACCACGTGATCACTCCGTCAAATGACAGAGCGATCACTTGTAAACAAACCGGCATCACGTCTGGTTCCTCTCTCCCCTCTCTGTACAGGTCGGTACAGAGAGGGGAGAGGGGAGAGATCAGATGCTGCTGCAGCGCTGTGGGCTGGATGTGTAATGCCTACATTGCTGATTTGTGCCCACTCCAGCCATTTAGCCAGCCATCCATCCATCTATACTCAGCCAGCCATCCATGCATACTCAGCCAGCCATCCATACTCAGCCAGCCTTCCATGCTCAGCCAGCCATCCATCCATCCATCCTCAGCCAGCCATGCTCAGCCAGCCATCCATCCATACTCAGCAATACTCATTCATGCTCAGCCATCCATCCCTAATCAGCAATACTCTTCCATGCTCATCCATCCATAGCAATACTCATCCATCCATGCTCAGCCATCCCATCCACCCCCATCAACCCCATTCATACTCAGCCATACCCAGCAATACTCAGCCATCCCATCCGTACTCAGCTGTACCCAGCCATCCCATCCATACTCAGCCATCCCATCTGTACTCAGCCATACCCTGCTGTCCAATTCATACCCAGCTGTACCTGGCAGTACTCAGCCGTACACAGCTGTACCCCGCCATACTCCACCGTACCCAGCCGTACCTGGCCATACTCATTCATGCTCAGTCAGCCCATCCATTCCCATTCATGCTCATCCATGCCACATCAGTTCTCATCCATGCCACTAGAGTGCCTCACAAAAGTTTAATAAGTAGTCAAATTAGATTTGACATTTATGCCCCTAGAACGCCTGATGGTGCTCCCTGCAGAATGCGCATCTCTTTGTGGCCAGGCTGTGTAAAAGTCTCCCACATGTGGTATTGCCGTACTCAGGAGGAGTAGGAGAATCTATTTTGGGGTGTAATTTTTGGTATGTACATGCTATGTGTTAGAAATATTGTATAAATGGACAACTTTGTGTAAAAAAAAAAAAAAAAAAAAAAAAAAAAAAAAAATGCGTTTATTTTCTTTACACATTTTCCAGAAACTTGTAGAAAAAAAAATTACATGTTCAAATGACTCATTATGCATCATAGATTATATGTTGGGTTGTTTTCTTTCCAAAATGGGGTCGTTTTTGGGGCATTTCCATTGTTCTGGTGCTCCAGGGCCTTCAAAAGTGTAAGAGGTAGTCAAGAAATTATACGTGTAATTTATGCTCCAAGAACGCCTGATGGTGCTCCCTGCATGTTGCACCTCTGTATGTGTCCACGCTGTATAAAAGTCTCACACATGTGGTATCGCCATACTCAGGAGGAGTAGTAGAATGTGTTTTGGGGTGTAATTTGTGCTATGCATATGCTGTGCATGAGAAATAACCTGCTAATATAACAATTTTGTGAAAAAAAAAAAATGAAAAAAGGTCTTGATTTTGCAAAGAATTGTGGGAAAATATACAACTTCAAAAAACTCACCATGCCTCTTACTAAATACCTTGGAATGTCTACTTTCCAAAAAGAGGTCATTGGGGGGGGGGGGGGGGTATTTGTACTTTCTTGGCTTGTTAGAGTTTTAAGAAATGATGCCGTCAGTGCATCAGGTGTGATCAATTTTCAGAGGCACCATAGCTTGTAGACTCTATAACTTTCACAAAGACCAAATAATATACACCTATTTGGGTTATTTTCACCACAGAAATGTGGAAGTATAAATTTTGGCCAAAATGTATGAAGACAAATTACTAATTTGCAAAATTTTATAACGGAAACTAAGAAAAATCTTTTTTTTTTTTTACAGAATTTACGGTCTTTTTTCTTTTATAGCGCAAAACAAAAAACCCAGAGGTGATTAAATACCACCAAAAGAAAGCTTTATTTGCATGAAAAAAAGGACAAAAATTTCATATAGCTACAGTGTTGCATGTCTGAGTAATTGCCATTCAAAATGTGAGAGCACCGAAAGCTAAAAATTGGTCTGGTTAGGAAGGGGGTTTAAGTGCCCAGTGGTCAAGTAGGTTATATATTTGAAGAATATGTTGGGGTTTGTTCTACTATCTTTTGCAAACTTTCATTCATTCATTCATTTTTGCATCCTTCATTTCCTACTTGTTTTGTCAGATGGCCAAGCCCATGTGGCATCAGTGAGTTGGACCTAGATTTTAGAGAACATGTAGGAAATGTTTGGGATAGACCCCTTTTTCTTCCTTCTACCATGGGTGAGAATGTCTTTTGAAGCTCCCTCCTTCTGGGTAAAGCAGCCCTTTAGAAACCCTCTCTTCTTGGGAGATGTTTTTCAGCTCTTTACACTCTGAACTCCCATCCTACATAGGATCAATTTACAATGCTTTAACACTAGTAGCCTAATGCACTCTACTGTATGATAGTCACATGACTAACTTTCAAATTTAATTGGATTAAACTGAAAATATTAATAAATAAAAATAATACCTAAGGTATCTTGGTGTGTTAGTTTTGTGAATTGAGTCAAATATCTTACAACCTTTTTTTTTTTAGATGCAATGGGAACATTTCCTAAGACTGGAGCATACATATGCTGGAGCAGTTGTGCATTGCCACCAACCAGCTGTTATCTTTTTAAATTTCAAAAGCATAATTGAACAAGCTGACTATATAAGCTAATTGGTTACTATGCACAGCTGCTCCAGACTGCTTGCTCCAGTTTTCGTAAATCTCCCCCAGTGTGTTTAGGCTGCTACTCTTGTATACCATGTACTTATAGACGCTGGAGTGCCTCCCTCACAGGAGAGAAGGAAGTCCAGCTTCTACATATGCGTGATGGAGAAACTGTCATGTTTGGCAGTGGGAAACTGTAGAGCTAGAGTTACACGATACAGGCATTTTTTTGTAAACACCTACATTTCCAAAAATACTAACATAACTAACATCAAAGGATAGAGATAAACCACTAACTTCATAAAACAAAATGGTACCCTATTGTGTAAACTACACAGGTAGCCTATAGTAGTAATTAATTGAATGTGATTCTAGATTTTACTTGTGAAGCTTACACCTAAGAATGAGACAACTTTGACTGTTTGGGCATTTGGACGAATGTTCAAAGTTTTGTCCATCTGGCTCCCTCTTCAGAGAAGCAAGGCATCATATACTGGAGCAGTATTTCTACAGTAAAGAAGCAGTGGGTGTTTGCATCCGCCACCTCCCTAGGAACCGCCGACATTGTCTTTTATGGACAGAATTCTCTGGCCACAATAGCAAAGGGGCTGGAATTGCAGTCACATTACTGCCCAAATGTGGCCACTAAGTAACAGAATGTAGAGTTTATGGCCCAATGACTGAAATAGCAGGCTGATCCCCCAATTGCAGGGTGGAATGTCCTGCATTAATTAGAGGAGCTATAACTTCTTGTAAAGCTGAGTCATATGTTGAAGACAGGCCGAAAAAAGGCTCTTCAGGAAAAGACAGTGAAGGTTCTGAATCAAAGACAGTAATAGGATTCCCAGGCACACTAAGGGGTAGAGGTACCATAGTGGGCTCTGTAGTAGTATACAGCAAGGTGCAACTAGAAGCCTTACAAGTTGATTTTTATCTTAACTATGTACAGGTAAAAAAAAAAAAAAAAAAAAAAAAAAAAAAAAAAATGGATATCAAGGGTTTTATGACTGTATTTTAGGGTTGAGACTAACTTTGTGTAGCTGTATGAGACTCTGGAGAAGGCAGAGAATCCTTGGAACCCTAATATATTAAGGTTCCCAGGATCTTTATTGCAGGTGTTGATCCCTTCTTCGACAGCCAAGAAATCACTGCTATTGGTAATAGGAAAGGATGGGCTGAGGTCACCCAAGACAGTGGGACTGTCCTCTGTATCTGTAAATCAACATGTTGCACTGCAGGGCGGAGAGCAACTATGCCCAAAAATAAGCAATCCTTGCATAACTTACTTACAAACCCAAACAAGAGATTCTAGCAAATGTACCAGGAGGATGTAAGTGATCAAGTCACTGTAAGCAGGCAGTGAAACCTGATCTGAGGACCAGAAGGTTCCAAAGTGCAAGCAATGCAGGAGCTTCAGCAGGATTTTGCCAGCTGAAAAGAGGGAGAAAGTATGTGGAAGCATATTTCCCACACTCCACCATGTAAATGATGTCAATACTCAGCCTCATCATTAAACCAAAGCAAAAACAAGACAGGAACATAAAAAAAGTGCACAACAGCTTGAACTGTGAAGTAATTTGCATCCACTCTGGATCACTTACAGACTGAAATGTAAGAGATTAGGCATTCCAGAGGTTGTGCTGTTCTCTGCATCTGGCGAAAATGCTTGTAGACTGACATAGAAAGGCCAACTGCCAAAAGACATTTCAGACAAAGAAAAAAAATTGATGGCAACAACTCAGAGGGGTAAGGAAACATCTGAGGAAAAAAATAACATGGTTTAGGGCAGACAGTTTACATTCACTTGAAATGTGTATAGAGACTAGATCACAGTTAATTGTTCCATGGCTGTAGTGTAGGAGAGTGCTCTGTAGATGACACAGTACACTAATGCCTCGTTTCCACTGAGCGGATCGGGTCGGTATAGTTTGCATGGCCTAGAATGGTCAGGTCTATTCTAGCGAGCGTTTCCACTGCAAGTGGGACCACAAGGGGCCATACAGGGTTTAGAAAAAATGCCTCAGCATAGCACAGCAGAGGGTTTTCTGTCAGCCAATCAGTGGAATGTATCGTAGCTCCGCCCTAACCGAACCGTTCCATTTTCTATGGCCCCACATCTGAAGCAGGACCCTAAATGGAACGGTTCGGTTCAGTTGTATGAGCCGCTTTCATAATGGAAACACCCAAAATAGCATACCGTACCAAACCGAACTGATCCGCTCAGTGGAAACGAGGCATAAGGTGTGTCAATAGTGCTATGATAACAGACGATAATAACCCCCAAAACTCATGTTCTGTAAAGTATGGGAAATAATTCCATAGCAACACAGAGGGAGAAACCAAATGTGTCATGCTGTAAGGATGTTGTACAATGATAGTAGACAAAGACTGGGTCACATCAGCGGCGGTGCCTCAGCTCTGAACTGGGACACTTTGCTCTGCATCTAACCAATAAACCAACAAAGGTCTGAATAGTGCCACAATGCAATGCTCAATAGCTGAAGATAATTTACCAGTTTTATTTTTAACACAGCTTTAGTGTCACTTACATAGTGAGGGTTTTGAGACCAGGCACAGCAGCAGTCGTGTCAGTACTCTGGACTTGGAGACTATGTTCTGTGGCTATTTGACACAGAAATGAAGGTGTGGAGAGTACCACAGGCAGAGCTTGGTGCCTGAATAGGACTTACTAGGTAAATATTTAACACAACCATAGCTTTTACCTACAAGTTAGACTGGTTTATACATTAAGCAGTGCCATGGCTTTGGACCAGGAGAGTGCACTGTTACTAACTTCCACAGTACACTAATGCCGCATACACACGATCGCACATTCCGACAACAAAATCCATGGATTTTTTCCAACGGATATTGGCTCAAACTTGTCTTGCATGCACATGGTTACACAAAGCTTTTCTGAAATTCCGAACAGCAAGAACGCGGTGACGTACAACATGTATGACAAGCCAAAGTTCAATAGCCAGTGCGGCTCTTCTGCTTGATTCTCAGCATGCGTGGAACTTTGTGCGTCGGAATTGTGTACACATGATCGGAATTTCCGACAATGGATTTTGTTGTCGGAAAAATTTGAGATCCAGATCTCAAATTTTGTGTGATGGAAATTTCGATGGAAAATGTCCGATGAAGCTTACACACGGTTGGAATTTATGACAAAAAGCTCCCCTCGAACATTTTCAGTCGCAAAATCCAGCCATGTGTACGGGGCATAAGTTCTAGAAAGTGCCAATGGCAGAGTCCAGTTCCCTAAGGTTACATTCCAGGCTAGCCCTGCGATCTTTGGGCAATTGGGGTCTGGGCATGGCTTTTAAGGCAGTGCTGAGGATTAGTAGAGCCAGATAGCTGCTGTAAGAAGACAAGTTTAAGCAGCTTGTTTTTAGGTCTTAATTGAAGTTACATCTGCAATGCAATAAAAATCTTCATTAAGAAAAAAAATTGTAAATAAAAAACAAAAAAAAAAAGGAGAATGTTTTTTTTTTACAGCACAACTGAGGAAAAAGGAGCCCTACCTCAGAGGACAATAGCAAAATACTGAGGCATGACAGTTGAAGGTGGGGTTATGCATGGGATGGCTTAACAGTTTATTTGCGTTGCCAGTGCTCAAACCTCCTGAAGGAACAGAATATTTTACCATTCAGTGTCTCTTTATGGACCATTAAAAAAAACACATTTTTATTTTTTGCAAACTCACTTCAGTCTGTACATGATTGTTTTTTTAAGCAGGTGCAGTCTACTTTCTCCACTGTAGGTGGCGCTCGTCTACAGTGGCATTGCAGTTGGAGTCAATAGGAGTCAAGTCATCCGAATGGATGCTGCTGCCCCATTTGACTCCAGCAGCCATCTTGAGACAAACAGAGTCAATTTAAAGCCCTGGCTCCTAGGCTTGGTGAGTATTTTGCGAGTGGATGGATTAGGGTCAGGTACCCCATCTGTTAAAGGATGTAACTTGCGGCAGGGAAAGGCTTCTGATGAGGAGGTACAGCTTAGGGCTCGCAACTTCTCTGGACATCTTCCAGCTTCATCACAAGACAGCCAGGCCACATTCTGCCCCTCCTAAAAGACATTGCCAGTTCAGCTGAAACCTGCTACACGCTGTTGGATCCGTGAGTGTTCCTGGTCCCAGATTCCAGCCCAGCTGGTGGTGAAGTTGGACATTAACACCTTACAGGATGATGCTCGACATGCAGTAATGGCGCTGCCAGAGGACGAGAGAGCTGCTCTAGAACAGATATAGTGTCACACTTTGAGGAAAAGATGCCATTTCTGGAGCTGCGGTGAAGGTTCTTCCTAAGCAAACAACTGGAGGACAAGAACTTCACCCATTATGCGGTAGCCATTGTAATATCAGGGACCATTAGCTCTCGTGGCAGATGCGTTTGTCAGTGATTCAAGCCAGTCAGGAACTATATTTAAGGGCATGGTAGACCATTTTTATTCAAAAGGCAAATAAAAGTCCGTAACATAAAGGGTTCCCACGCAGGGGTTCATCTCCAGCAAATAAACACAATAGAAAATGCTAGCCCACCTGGCTCTCTTTAGCAGTACCTCTGCTCTTTATCCTGGTCACACAGACCACAGGATACCTCAATGTGGATGGCTTCACTTTAGCGCCCACAGCTCCGCTTTGGCCTTAGTCCTCAGGCCGATCCACTGCCTCTTGCAGTTACACGTTCTGGCTGCCTCCTGCAGCCCCTCTGACTCCTGGAGACCTCCTGTCTCTCTGGGTGTGGAGCAGTTTCCAACTGGGAGCCATGAGGTCTTCCCATACCCTCATTATAGGTGCTGTGCTTACCTGAGCACACACCCTGCTGGTAATCTACAAAAAAAACGTCCAGACGAAGCTACACATCTCAGTTTGTGAAACGCGTTGACGTCACTGCGCCCGGACATCACGCCTGCTGTCATCCCCCATTGGGGCTAGCCGGCTCACCGATCGAGAGAATGTTCCACCCGTTCGCGTGGAACAGCCGCTGAAGTGATCATAGGCGCACCTAGATGGCCGGCCATCCGCACACCTGAGTATATACCCAGGATTATCCAGGAAATATCCAGTATTGTGCACGGTGAACAGTGGTGCAGTCCACAGCACAGGGGACACCACACTACGGAAGTACCTGTGGATCTCTGAACGGGACCCGTCAGTGGTAAAGTACCCAGCCGCCTGTGCTGAATGTTGCTGCCTACATTTAACCATTGTCTGACTCACCTCCACAGCACGTACTTGCGTACATCTTGCATACCAGCCTGCTCATTATAGCAACTGTCTTATACCATCCTGGACTTCCGCCACCCCAGCATCTATTTTACATACCATGGCCCCATCACCCATTTCCGTCTCATGGATACTGACATCTGATCTTTGATCTTGCATCAGCGCCCCACTCCACGGCTCATACCTCTCTCCTCTCCCCCTTTCCCATCCGTTACCTCACCTTTTCCTCATTTCACTCCCTCCCACACCCCCCCTTTTTTCCCCATCCCCATCTCTTCCCTATTTTGAGCCGCCCCCCCGGGGGGGGGATTGATGTTTGCTGCACAACCCCATTCAGTCACACTGAACACTCCTCATTGTAGCAGGTTGTGCAGACATCAATAGCCCAGACGTCCGGACGCATATGTTTGTTTTTATATGTTGTTTTGTCCTCCTTGTCTGTGTATTAGTATTGATCGATCAGCCACCACCGATCAATCTATTTTATTTAGACAATGTTTACTTGTGATGCATGCTATCTTATCTCCACGTGTATGTTCTTGTACCCGAATAAACATATAATTGGTTTTCACATGTTCACTCATATTGTCTTTCCTTTGAGCCCCACTTTTCTTTTTGGTCCCCTCCTGTCTGGGACAATTGTGTGCATGGTAATCTACAAAGTCTGGACACAGGGTTGGAGATCCCATCCCACCCAAGACACTATGGAATCTCCAAACTACAGAGCCCCATGACCGAATACCAAAACCTGGAGAAAGCTGCGAAAGCAGTTTTCTCCAGTCCACATTTATGCTCTGTAGCCTTGCACCAAGCAAATGTGCATACCCTGTGTCCCCCAAACTATCAATTCTACCTTGACAGCATCTCCTACTGTCACATATCCCCCCCTTTGTTTCGATCCGGAGGTGCTGGCTGTCAGCCACGTAGGCCCAACCTTTTTTTCGGGTGCGCTTCCAGGTACGTTCCACCCTGGATCTTAACAGGGTCCTATATTTTCCCATCCTCAGCCTTCTCCCTCTTCTTTTTGGGTCCCTGGGCTTACATTTCTTTTCTGTTGGCCCCCTGCCTTTCCTGCTACTTCCTTCCAACTCAGTTTCCCGATTCTGTAGAGAACCTCCTCCGGACACTACGCCTGATGAGTAACCACCTTTTCCCTCAATTGTACCCGTTTTCCCCATCACAATAGGTCTCTTGGGTTTACCAACTCTTTTGCCTCCACACTTCAGGTTTCCTGGTTTCCCAAAACCTCTCAGCATTACTGTTCTGAGACTGTAGGGGGGCCATTTCTATGGTGTTTATAACGGGACCCCTCCTCTTATTTCTGGTACCTGACTCAGCAGTCACTAATTGTTTACCAGGTTTACCTGTACCTTTGGACACCATATTATAATGTACCATTAACACATTACTTGGGTCATCATTGACAGACATTTTCAAACCAACATTACACCTCTCAATGTTGCACATGTCACCAATGCCTTTTTTTTCAGCATTTTCTAGGGCAGAGTCTGCAGAGGGCACACATACCAGAGGGCCGCCATCACCCACGGGAACCTCACAGGATGTCACCTCCCCTGGGTTCACCCACTCTGCAGACAGCTGTCCTACCACTTGACCTTTAATACCACCTGGATTTCTATCCAAAACCGGCACAGGCGAGCTCTCGTCTGATCCGCGTACCAACCTTATTGCACTTTTTACCCATTTCCCTGTCTCATATCAGGTTTGTCACATAAACCTATTATTGGACTGGTGACCCCAGTCTCTTTAACCACCTCTGTCTGATCCCCAGTCAGGATTTCTGCTGTTTTCTGGTCCATGCTCGGCCCTTCCATCGCATGTGGTTTGTCCACCGGTGCAGTATACGCGCCCTTCACCGACAACTGACCAGCACCACCCTGGACCATAGCCGCAGAAATGCTTCCCATCGGGCTGTTAGGAGGTGAAACCTCAGACATTTGACTCATTTTTTTTTTTTTATCAAAGAAAAGTTTATTAATTTAACATATCCATGGTACATACACATTGTAACATACTGTTCTGGATGTAGTATACAGCATTGCATAAATTCCGTTCATAATCGAATTTCGAGCAGACATTTGTTGTGACATATATTTGATAATGCACAGTAAAAACTTACACAATTATGCGGCCTCATGTTTTGTGTTCATGTCTTATATCATCAGCTATCTGTATCTTAAAGTTAATAAACATGCGATTTATAGGCACAATCACGAACATGTGTCTGAGTCTTGTAGCCATCTGTCCCATATTTTTTCATATTTCATGGGGCATCCTCTGTTAGTGTATATGAATTTTTTGTACGGTAAAGTGTTATTTATTTCTGCTTTCCATTCAGCTAATCCTGGGGGCGACCTCCTCATCCATTTCCTAGCTATTACTTTTCTCACTGAAAACAGGGTTTCTTGTAAGAAGATTTTAGTGTATTTGTCAGTGGACTCAGGCAGTATCCCAAGTAGGCACAACTTAGGGTCTAGTGTAATCGGTGATCCCATATTATCATGTAAGAATTTTACTACCTGAGTCCAAAGACCCTGTATTTGAGGGCATGACCATAGTAAATGAATAAATGTGCCCGACTCTTTTCCACACAATGTGCAGAGGCTAGATTGAGTCTCCATGTATCTAGCGACTCTAAGCGGGGTTAGGTATGCATGATGCAGTATGAAAATCTGTATTAGTCTATCCGATAGTTTAGGCGAAACAGCTCTAACCGACTCCATGCCTTCCTCCCACTCCTCATCCTCCATAGGTCCTATTGCCCTCTCCCAACGTGGCTTGAGGCCATATGCTAGTTTGGAGGCTGTAGGGGTAAGGAGAATATTATAGAACGCCGAAATTAATTTTCGGGGATCGTCGTCCTTCACTATTGCCATAAGGGTATTAGGAGTTGGTTGAGGAAAAGAGGTCCCAAACTGTTTCTGCAGTGCATGTTTGACTTGTAGATATCTGTATAGCATATGAGGAAGAAGGGAAAACTCCTCTGCAAGTACTCTAAAGGATTTGAGCGCACCATTTGCAATCAATTGATGCAGGTAGAGGAACCAATAATCAATCCATAACTCTACACCAGGTAACCGCATAAGTTCCGGCAGGTTCTTGTTAAACCATAACGGGGTATAATCATCATACCGAGGAATTCCCAACTTCCCCAAAGCTATGGTCCATATCTTACCATAGTGGTATAGTGTGGACTTGTTGTGGCTGTGTGGTTCTGTACTGCTGAGTTCCACCACTATCGCGTATATGGAGTCCCTAGTTCTCCTAATTCGTTTGGGGCATAGTAATTGTAGAAACCTTTCTTTATCTGTCTTGTCAATGTGATATAACTGGGACATCTGTGATGCTATATAATATAGGTTAAAATCTGGCAGTGCAGTGCCTCCAAGATCTGTAGGGTTCTTGAGTATCTGCCAGGCCAGTTTGTGTCTATTGGTTCCCCATACGAATGGTTTGAGAAGAGTTTCAATTATTTTGAAGTATTTTAGGGGTATGTAGATTGGGGTATGCCACATTATATATAGAATTTTGGGTAGGGGGATCATCTTAATTAGATTTATACGGCCCCAAACCCCTAGTGGGAGACGGGCCCATACCTTAATTTTGGATTTTATATAAGTGATTAACGGCTCTATATTTAGTGGGATGTAGTCAGCAGGTATTCTAGATACATAGATTCCCAAGTATTTTATGGTACTAACCCGCTGCAGTGGTAAGTCGGCCTGCATCTCAGATGGGGGAAAGCTATCTATAGGCAATATTTGGGATTTTTCCCAATTAATTTTCAATCCAGAGAATGTTCCAAACTGCTCAATGGTTTGTAATGCTTTTTTTAAAGAAGGACCTGAATCTGCCAAGTACAACAATGTATCATCTGCGTACATACTTATTTTCTCTATAAGGGTACCTGATTCTAATCCCCGTATTTCCGGGTCTGCCCGAATGGACATGGCCAGTGGTTCCGCAGCCAAGGCATATAGAAGTGGGGACAAGGGGCAACCTTGTCTCGTTCCTCTGCTAAGGGTGAACTGTTCAGAGGTCCAGCCGTTAGCCACCACCTTGGCTGTGGGTGATTGGTACAGCAATTGCACCCATGTGATAAATGTTGGGCCAAAACCATATCCCTCCAGGCATCTCCACAAATACTCCCACTCCACCGAGTCAAACGCCTTAGCTGTATCCAAGGTCACTATTACTCTAGAACCAACTTCCGCATGATCGGCTTGTAAGTTTATATATAATTTTCGAAGATTAAAGGATGTATTACGGCCTGGCATAAAGCCCGCCTGATCGGCATGAATTAGGGACAATATTACTTGGTTGAGTCGCAATGCTAGAACCTTTGCTAGGATTTTTATATCCACTTGGAGCAGAGATATGGGTCTGTAGGATTCTGGATAACCCAGATCCTTTCCTGGTTTGGGGAGAAGAATTATTGTGGCCTCTCTCATGGATGGGGCTAGTGTAAATGTTTCAAATAGGTGATTATATAATTTGAGTAACTGGGGTGTAATTACTTCACTGAACTCAGAGTAAAACTCGATGGGAAGTCCATCTGAGCCTGGGGATTTTGATCTGGCAAAACTCGCCACTGCAGCAGTTATTTCATCTATGTCTAAGGGTGCCTCTAGCATTTCTACTTGTTCATTTGTTAATTGTGGAAGAGTGATTTTGTGGAGGAAATTTTCTCTCAAATCTACAGATCCTGTTGTTTTTGACATGTACAGGTCTCGAAAAAAATCCCTGAATCTTTTGGTTACTGTACAGGGGTCTGTAATGGGATTAACATCTGGATCTCTTAGAGTAATGACTATTGGGGGTCTATCTTCACTGTGCACTAAGTACGCTAGTAATTTACTCGCTTTTTCTCCATGTTCAAATAATTTTTGTTTGGAGAAAAACAGCTTTTGTCTGGCTTTAGAAAATTGGATTTGGTTTACTATCCTAGATTGGAGTTTAAGCCTAGCTGCTATGTCTGGGGTGGGGTTGGAGATATATTCCTGTTCAGTAACATTTAATGCCTCTATTGCCTTATTGAATGTGTCAGCAGAGTCTTCCTTTATTTTCTTTATTAAAGTGGATATTGTCGTGCGTACGTATATCTTAAAGGAGTCCCATATTGCTGCAAAAGAAGCAGTTTGATTATTGTCCGCAAAATAACGTCCCCAAAGGTTTTGGAGTTCATCATCTTCCGGCAACAAAGATAACCAGAACGGGTTGAGGCACCATGGTTTTGCAGGTTTATCTATAGGTACACTCAGGGTAGTCCAATAAGGGCTATGGTCAGATAGTAGTCTAGGGCAAAAAGCAGCTTCAGTGATGCGTGGTGACAAGGAACTCGACACCAGTACAAAATCAATACGTGACATGGAGTTGTGGGTGCTGGAGAAACAGGAGTATGCCTTAATTTTAGGATTCTTAAGACGCCATGTGTCCACTAAGTGGAAGGCGGAAATCATTTTAGCAAATCTTGTCCTGTCCGTCTCCAGCCCCAAAGATTGCCCCACCTGAAGTCTGTCTAGAGCCGGGCACAAAGTGGTATTGAAATCCCCCAGCCACACTGTTTGTGTATTGGGATATCGTGACATAAAGGAGAAACCTTCTGTTATAACAGTTGTACAGAATGGGGGTGGGATATAGAAAGCCATGACGAGAAACGGTTCTCCATACAGTTTCGCATGTAAAAATACATATCGGCCTTGTGGATCTGTACGCACCTCGCACAGTTCAAAGTGGACTGACTTTGCTATTAAAATGGAGACCCCTCTTGCATGGGTTGTATGGGTAGAGTGGTAAGCCCACCCCACCCATGGTCTACGCAAGGCCATCTGGAGTCTACCCTCTATATGTGTTTCTACCAGCACGATTACATCTGCTCTCTGTTTCTGCAAAAAGGCTAGGGCAGCCGACCTCTTAATCCTGTCTCGAAGGCCCCTTACGTTCCATGTTAGGAACTTGATAGATGTCATTTTAGTATAAATGTTAAGTATATTATCTCGGTTCTGTTTGGCGTCGCGTAGCTACATGAGCGAGTATTCAAGCTCCAGCATCCACGCAACACCATGACTCTCAATGAACGTAAATATATAGGCAATTCCCATATAGTGTATCTATGTGTATACCTTTTCTCTTTCCATACGTTCCCACATGCACCATGGATTATCTTGTTTAACTGTAAAAACTTCCCCTCCCCCCTCCCCGCCCTGCACCCACCCCAACTTGTGCGGGCATCCTCCCTGAACCTTTGTAAATTACCTACTGGTGATAATACCATCATACAGTGTATTAGCAATAGGGACATGAGTAGACATAGTGGATTTAATCGTCTATACAAAGCTAATATGGTCCCATATTCCGTTTCCCTCCTGTCAACAGATCTGGAGGTTTGTAAACCCAGTGGTAATTGGAGCAAAATTCGCTGCGCAATGCGCGCAATGCTGGCAGTGTGTAGGACACACTCGTTTCCCTGTCTCGGCATACATACATAAAAAATAAAAAAAGAAAATCCCTAAATATCAGAAAAAGGAGAAAAAAAAAAAAAAAAAAAAAAAAGGGGGGGAAAACTATGTTAAGTAAGAAAAAAAAAGAAGAGTTTTTGCATAGGTTGAAGTTATAGTGCAGGAGTGTAGAATACTTCAAGTCCCCATCAGCACAGGTTAAAAATATATTGAGGCTTGTTCAATCGATTCCCAAATGTCAGCAGCGACATGTGCTGGGCAGGACTCCATAGGTTCCGTTCATTTGGCCGCGGTGGAAAAGTTCAGGGGATCTCTGTCCAGTTACTTGGGGCACAGTCAGCTGAGGTGAATTGTAAGTGGTCCCCCAGCTATTAACTCAAAATGAAAGGGGGAAAAAAAAAAAAAGGGGGGAACCTCTCCCCCCCCAAAAAAAAGGGGGAGGGCAGATTTGCCTAAGCAGTGCTGTACAGGGTCAGAGTCTCACAGCTTTCCCATCATGTTGTGGCACAGGCATATGATGGAGTTATGTCTTACCACATCACACGGAGACGTTCAGATTAATCTTCTCTGTTAGGTTCCATTCTTCTTTCCAACCAGGATGTCGCTTCCATCGGGTCATCAAAGAACAATACACGATCCCCATTTTCAACACGCAGACGAGCAGGGTATAGCATGGAGTATTTTAAGTTGTGTGTGCGAAGCATCCGCTTTGCTTCCATGAAGCCCTGTCGCCGTTTCTGGATGTCTGCAGAAAAATCCGGGAAGATTGCCACCTTGTTGTTTCCCACAGGAATATTACCCCTCACTCTGGCCATCCGAAGCGCAGCATCCCGATCTTTGTAGTTCAGCAGCTTGGCGATGAAGGTACGCGGGGGGGCTCCTATAGGTGGAGGCCGGGCCGGCATGCGGTGTGCTCTCTCCACTGTTAGCATGGGAGAGAAGGCCTCGCGGCCATAAGTGGTAATAAGTAGCTGTTCCAGGTAAGTAGAAGGATCCTTACCCTCTGCTCCCTCCGGGAGACCGATCAAACGGATGTTGCATCTCCTCATGCGATTCTCCATTTCATCTTGTTTTGCAATCAGTTGTGTGATCTGTCTCTGCATGCGGTCTGTCTTGGATTGTAATGGCGGGATGGCGTCCTCAGCAGTGCTTATGCGTGTTTCTGCTTCAGTGACTCTCTCCCTTAGTTTTTGGAAGTCCTGTCTTATTAGCGAGATGTCTGTTTTAACCTCTTCAATTTGGGCTGTCAGAGAGGTGCGGCACAGCGTTATGGCTTCGAGCAGTCTGTCTGTGTCTTTCATACCTCCTGCCTCACGCTCGCGCCGCCATCTTCCTCCCCCTCCTCTCCTTCTTGTCGGCGGTATTGTGCTAGTTTAGACGCCGCTGCCTTGTTAGATTTTGACGGAGACATGCTGTCCGGGACTCGGGGCACCTCTCCACCCAAGTCTGGAAGGAATTGAAGGGCTTGAAGTATCAGGATAGACGGGTATTCAGGAGTATTCGCCGGAGCTCAGGGAAGAAGCGTCCTACGCCATGCAGAGTCAGGCCACGCCCCCCCATTTGACTCATTTTTAGTTTCTCCAAAGCATCTCCCATATACCATTTTTTCAGGAATTAACCCAGCAGCATACCCAGAAGCAACTTTTAACAAGAGTAATACATTCAAGAATAAACCATTCCTGCCTTGTTCTCCTTTGTTCTGTACAGCCTGCCATTTAGTGCTCCACCTAGTGGTACTCCACAGTACCAGGCCGTCTGACTGTGGAGGAGACACCCCAATATAGATTGGCTGTACATCCCAAAGTTTAAGCATCTCCTTTAATGCTTTGGTTACAGACCAGACCCTTGATCCCAGACCCAAGTCCTTTCTGGGGACTTTCATTACATTGGGAATGCAGACAGACTCGTTTGCTGAGACTTGAGAAGTTGCAATTGTCAAACAAACATCCTCCCAGCTGAAGGTAACCACAGCCTGGTGCTCACCCAGAGCCCTGCCAGGTGCTGGACTCATACCCAACTTCTCAGGCTCAGCATCAGTGAACTGCTCCAGAACATTACCAGTGACGTCACTGACACTCCATGTCAACCTCAGTTTTGTGGGTCACGGACAATGTCTCTGCTGTGCGCTCACCCTTATTTGGTTCATCCTGCTCATGAGGGTTACCCCTGCAGCAGCCACTGCACCCTCAGGTACAAGCTGTTCTGCAGTCCCTCCTGCTGGCCCAGGAGAAACTTTTTCCACCTTATTTTTGTGCATAAAAACCTTATCTATCAGGGAGATAAGATTTTTACCCCAACTATCCCAATCTATTGTATGTGCACTCCCTTCAGCGGTAATCCTCAGCACTGGTCCTTCTGCCCAAGGAGACACATAAGAACAGACTGGCTTAGCTGCAGATTCATTACCCAAATTACAAATCATGTCAGATTGTGGTAACACAGGTTTTAACACAGCAGGTTGGAATACCCCATATTCACCACCTTGCTCGGTTGGTGCTTCATAAACCTCACACACCTTTGCATTTTTCACAGGTTGTGTTAACCCACCATTTACCTGCACATTTTTAGTACTAGCAGCTTGTACTAACACATTACCATTACACGGTACAGTTCCACACTGTCCCACCAGAGTGACATCGCAGTTGTCCAGGGCAACCTCCGGCTCCAATAAATGAAGTTCCCTGGAGATGTCTAGGGACAACTGTGCTGTCTTACTACCAATGCTATGGGCAATGGCCCATTTTTGACTACAGCTTTTGCTCTGCAAGAACCTGGGGGTTTCCCAACAGCAATACATTTTCCATAATCATCAACATTGACAGCATTTGTACCTCTTGCAGGCTGTCCTAGCCCACCACCAACTTGAGACTGGCAGACAGTAGACACATCACTATTTTCCTCTTGAGATGCACACACAGGTGCAGGTTTGACTTTAACCCCTGCCTCCCCACTGCACAGGGTAAAGTCACCCTCAAGAACACATTCAGTGGCCCCACTAACTGGGGTCACTCATCAGGGACAGTCTTGTAACCAGTCCTTTTATACCGGAAATCAGCAGTTCCAGCCATCATTTCATTAAAGACAGTCTTACCCACCACAGTAGTTGGGGTCACCATCTTCATTTGAGTACGTTGTCTTATGAACCAATCCTCTGCTGCACTTTTACTGGCCAACTCCCCCTGGTGGCCACGGGATGAAACTACAGCAGGCATCTCCCACTGTTTAGCACCACCTGCAGGCACAACAGGAAACTCCTTGTTGCTAGGGGTGACTGCAAACATATTTTCACAGGAATCTGGGCCCGCAGATAAATACTTTTTCTCAGCAATATTATCTCCAGCTGAATTCCAGAACCTAGGACAAGAAAACATGCCACGCCCCAGCTGGCCACATTCCAGGCATGGTACTGGATGACTTTTCCCCAGAGCGCTTCTCTCCTGGTGATTCCCAGCTGGCTGGAACACACAAGCCTCTTTGTGGGGACGCTGAGCCAAATCTCCTCTGCAGCTCCTCCTGTCCGGCACCACTTTCACTCTCGTCGCCATGGGAGATCGCGCTCTCCCAGCTGAACTTTGCTGGCTCTCTCCAACATGATGTATCGGCTTCTCCTGAAGCCACTTGCCACGATCCTGGTTAGACATACCCCATGGTACACAGACAGCCCGACTGGCTTCCTCTGTGTTGCTATGGGCAACCACTCTTGGTCTCAGCCTTTCTCTTTGTAAATAGCATGGGCTTCTCTCTGCTGGATCCTGACACATTGACATTTTTCACAATAGCTACTGTTTTAACTGCAGCAGCATTGCCAGGGGCAACAACACCCCTCTTCCAGTTATGGACATCTCTCCCCTTACACTGAGGGTTGGCTTTCTTTCCTCTGTAGCTTGGTCCAGCGCTGCCAGGTGCCGCTTGCACCAGTCCACAGCCGATTCAAACACTGGTGGACTTTCCATATTCGCAGTCACTCCACTGCACTTTTGCGGCCTCCAGCAAAAAAAGGACGCACTGTAACTTTAAAGCAAGTTGCTTTTCACTTCATGCAAGCTTTCCTCACCTGCACAGTGCACACACAGATTGTGCTGTCTCATGCACACAAACACAGTTCATAGCAGAAAAAAAAAAATTTGACTTTTCATTCACAGGTACACCACCTGCAACACGCAATGCCTTTTGCCTGGCTGCACTTCCACACACAGCCAATAGTTACTGACTTGAACTCACTGTGGAGCAAGGACCCGGATTTCACCGTCTGTTGCCCGCATTCGAACACCACTTGTAATATCGGGGACCATTAGCTCTCGTGGCAGATGCGTTTGTCAGTGATTCAAGCCAGTCAGGAACTATATTTAAGGGCATGGTAGACCATTTTTATTAAAAAGGCAAATAAAAGTCCGTAACATAAAGGGTTCCCACGCAGGGGTTCATCTCCAGCAAATAAACACAATAGAAAATGCTAGCCCACCTGGCTCTCTTTAGCAGTACCTCTGCTCTTTATCCTGGTCACACAGACCACAGGATTCCTCAATGTGGATGGCTTCTCTTTAGCGCCCACAGCTCCGCTTTGGCCTTAGTCCTCAGGCCGATCCACTGCCTCTTGCAGTTACACATTCTGGCTGCCTCCTGCAGCCCCTCTGACTCCTGGAGACCTCCTGTCTCTCTGGGTGTGGAGCAGTCTCCAACTGGGAGCCATGAGGTCTTCCCATACCCTCATTATAAGTGCTGTGCTCACCTGAGCACACACCCTGCTGGTAATCTACAAAGTCTGGACACAGGATTGGAGATCCCGTCCCACCCAAGACACTATGGAATCTCCAAACTACAGAGCCCCATGACCGAATACCAAAACCTGGAGAAAGCTGCGAAAGCAGTTTTCTCCAGTCCACATTAATGCTCTGTAGCCTTGCACCAAGCAAATGTGCATACCCTGTGTCCCCCAAACTATCAATTCTACCTTGACAGCATCTCCTACTGTCACACCATGTAGAACCTCTGGAGGTGCCTGTAAAAGAGGGATGTGAGCAGCTGCATTGACATCACTGATTTAGACCATATACTATGGGACTAGTACATAACTGGCCTAGAGGCTGGCCCAGTCCAGAGAGCCTTGCAAGAGAAAGTTAAAATGCAACCCACCACCTCCTTCAATAAAGTGGTGGTGGATGCAGTTGCACAGAAACAGGAAGGGACAGATGCAACAGTGGCAGTGACCAAGACATTTTAACCTGCATATTTCAAAGAGGAGGCCCTGGCACCTTCACCTCAGTCAGCCATGCAAGCAGGAAATAGACAGCACTATCTGGATAGTAGGATGAGCCGAACACCCCCCCCAGTTCGAACCTGCGAACGGACCAAAAATTTGCGCAAACTTTAGAACCCCATTGAAGTCTATGATACTCGAACTTTCAAAATCAAAAGTGCTAATTTTAAAGGCTAATTTTCATGGTATTGTCCTAAAAAGGGTTTGGGGACCCGAGTCCTGCCCCAGGGGACATGTATCAATGCAAAAAAAAGTTTCAAAAACTGACGTTTTTTCAGGAGCAGTGATTTTAATAATGCTTAAAGTGAAAAAAAAAAGTGAAAGTGAAATATTCCTTTAAATATCGTACCTGGGAGGGTGTCTATAGTATGCCTGTAAAGTGGCGCGTGTTTCCCATGCTTAGAACAGTCCCTGCACAAAATGACATTTTTAAAGTAATAAAAGTCATTTAAAACTGCTTTCGGCTTTAATGTACTGTCATGTCCCGGCAATATGGATGAAAATCAGTGAGACGAACGGCATGGGTACCCCCCCCAGTCCATTACCAGGCCCTTTGGGTCTTGTATGGATATTAAGGGAAACCCCGCAGCCAAATTAAAAAAAGGAAAGGCGTGGGGTCCTCAGGCCCTATATACTTTGAACAGCAGTATACAGGCGGTGCAAACAAGACAGGGACTGTAGGTTTGTTGTTAAGTAGAATTTGTTTGTAATTTTGAACTGGTACATTTTTAAAGTGTAGCTCCAGCCAAAAAATCTATTTTAAGCTTTTTGGAAAACATAGGGAAGGGTTATCACCCCTGTGACATTTGTTTTGCTGTCTGTGCACCTCTTCAGAAGATTTCACCTCACTTTCTGTGTCAATGACAATTTGGGGTTTTTAGTGAAACAAGGATTGTTGATAAAGCATCAGTGGAGAGGAGACACGTTTTTCCCATATTAACTCTTACAGGAGAGAATTTCCCTTCCTAGGAGTAGATTTCATCTCACTCCCTGTTGTCTCCTTCCGTTTACAAGTAGGATTCATTTGTAAGTTGGATGTTTGAAAGTAGGGGCCTGCCCTATATATTCTGCAGAACTTGGGGCCTTAGGTGTTGGTATTTCCACAACACTGTAAGCCCTCACAGTTACTCTTAGTGGGAGCAGGCCTTTGGTGGTGGTGGTGGTGGTGCTGGCGCCACAACAATGTAAGTCCTCACAGTTACTCTTGGTGGACGCAGAAATGGGCCCTGCTGTGAATTATTAGATCAAGAATTGTAATTACATGTCCCTGTTGAACAGGGGCAGAAAAATTGGTCCTTAGGCACTGGTGCCTCAACACTGCAACCCCTCACAGATACTCTAGTTGGAGCGCAGGAATGAGCCCTCCTGCAAAATCTTGCAACAAAAATTGGAATTACACGTCCCTGTTAAACAGGGGCTGAAAAATTGGGCCTTAGGCACTGGTGCTGGTGCCACAACACTGCAACCCCTCACAGATACTCTAGTTGGAGCGCAGGAACGAGCTCTGCTGCAAAGTATTGCATCAAAAATTGTAATTACATGCCCCTGTTAAACAGGGATTGAAAAATTGGGCCTTAGCCACTGGTGGCGGTGCCCAGAACCAAAAATATTCTTACAAGCTATCAGCATGATCATTGAGCAGGAAGAGGATAGTCACTCTAGGTAATGAAGATGGCCAAAAAGCTAGAGGGGTTTTTAAACTAGGCGATGGGGGGAAGGGTCCAGAGGTAGAGATAGTCAGTGCGGATGATATTCCAGAGGTTAGTATTGGGGGCATTAGTGGTAGGTTGACCAAAGCACAAAAACACAAGGTAAGTATAGTAGCAAGTCGAAACACCCAATACGAGGACAATATGCGACCGGTCTAAACTATGTGGCATGTTTACCAATGCCAGGAGCATGGCGGACAAGATGGGTGAACTAGAGATACTGTTGTAAAAGGAGGATTTGGATTTTGTGGGAATTTCAGAGACCTGGTTCAACAGCTCTCATGATTGGCTGGCAAACATTCAAGGGTATACCCTTTACAGCAAGGATAGAGAGGGTAAAAAAGGGGGAGGGGTATGCCTATATATCAAGAATAATGTACAAGTGAATGTAAGAGATGACATCACTGAGGGAGCTAGGGAGGAGGTGGAATCCTTATGGGTAGAGCTCCAAAGGGATGAAGCTAAGGGGAAAATAATACTGGGAGTATGCTATAGGCCCCCTAACCTGAGGGAGGAAGTAGAGACAGATCTCCTATCACAATTTGCATTAGCAGCAAGGATGGGAAGTGTTATCATAATGGGGGATTTTAATTATCCAGACATAAACTGGGCGGAGGGAACCACGCATTTATTTAAGGCTCGCCAGTTCCTTAATGTCTTGCAGGACAATTTTATGGGTCAGATGGTAGACGCACCAACTAGAAATAAAACCTTACTGGATCTACTGATTACCAACAATACAGACCTGATCACGGATGTGGAAATACAGGGCAATACTAAAGGGAATACAAAGACACTGAATTTCAAAAAGAGCCAACTTTCCTAAACTACAAACCTTGCTAAAAGGCATAGATTGGGATAAAATATTAGGAACAAAGAATACGGAGGAGAGATGGGTTTGCTTCAAGAGCATATTAAATAAGGGCATTAGCCAATGCATCCCATTGGGTAAAAAATTTAAAAGAGCGAGCAAAAGTCCTGGATGGCTTAACTACAATGTAAAAATGCATATAAAAGCAAAGGAGAAGACCTTCCAAAAAATACAAGGTTGAGGGATCATCATCAGCATTCAGACTTTATAAAGAATGCAACAAGAAATGTAAGGGTGCAATTGGGGCGGCTAAGATACAACACGAAAGACACAGCGGAGGAGAGCAAAAAGTATGTAAACAGTAAAAAAGGAGGACAGACCATATTGGCCCCATAAAGAATGAGGAAGGACATCTGGTTACAAAGGATGGGGAGATGCAAAGGTAGTGAATGTATTCTTCTCAGTCTTCACAAGGGAATTGGGGGCTTCAGTAACCAAAACTGCAGTGTTTATCCTCATGGTACATCACAGGAAGCACCTCCATGATTAACAGAGGACAGAATTAAAATTAGACTTGAGAAACTTAACATTAATAAATCACTGGGACAGATGGCTTTCATCCGAGGGTACTCAGTCAAGTAATTGCCAGACCATTGTTCCTAATTTTTACTGACAGTCTATTGACTGGAATGGTACCAGCTGATTGGAGAAAAGCCAATGTAGCACCAATATTTCAAAAGGGCCCAAAACACATCCCTGGGAATTACAGACCAGTTAGCCTAACATTAATAGTAGGCAAGCTCTTGGAGGGGATGATAAGGGAATCATTAGCAGTAATCAGCATGTATTCATGAAGAATCGTTCTTGCCAAACCATTCTATTAACCTTCTATGAGTAGGTGAGTTGCCATTTAGACAAAGGAAGGCCTGTAGACATGGTGTATCTGGATTTTGCAAAAGCATTTGACACAGTTCCCTATAAACGTTTATTGTACAAAATAAGGTCCGTTGGCATGTACCATAGGGTGAGTACATGGATTGAAAACGGTCTACAAGGGCGAGTTCAGAGGGTGGTGATAAATGGGGATTACTCGGAATGGTCAGGGGTGGGTAGTGGGGTTCCCCAGGGATCTGTGCTGGGACAAATCCTATTTAATTTGTTCATAAACGACCTGGAGGATGGGATAAACAGTTCAATCTGTGTATTTGCAGACGACACTAAGCTAAGCAGGGCAATAACTTCTCTGCAGGATGGGGAAACCTTGCAAAAAGATCTGAACAAATTAATGGGGTGGACAACTACATGGCAGATGAGGTTCAATGTAGAAAAATGTAAAATAATGCATTTGGGTGGCAAAAATATTAATGCAATCTATACACTGGGGGGAGAACCTCTGGGGGAATCTAGGATGGAAAAGGACCTGGGGGTCCTAGTAGATGATAGGATCAGCAATGGCATGCAATGCCAAGCTGCTGCTAACAAAGCAAACAGAATATTGGCATGCATTAAAAAGGGGATCAAATTCAGAGATAAAACAATAATTTTCCCACTCTACAAGACTCTGGTCCGGCCGCACCTAGAGTATACTGTCCAGTTCTGGGCACCAGTCCTCAGGAAGGATGTACTGGAAATGGAGCGAGTACAAAGAAGGGCAACAAAGCTAATAAAGAGTCTGGAGGATCTTAGTTATGAGGAAAGGTTGCGAGCACTGAACTTATTCTCTCTGGAGAAGAGACACTAATTCTAGTTCTAAAAATTAGAAGAAAATTCTAATTCTAAAATTAGAAGAAAAAAGGTTTAACCTTAAACTACGTAGAGGGTTCTTTACTGTAAGAGCGGCAAGGATGTGGAATTCCCTTCCACAGGCGGTGGTCACAGTGGGGAGCATCGATAGCTTCAAGAAACTATTAGATAAGCACCTGAATGACCGCAACATACAGGGATATGCAATGTAATACTGACACATAATCACACATAGGTTGGACTTGATGGACTTGTGTCTTTTTTCAACCTTGCCTACTATGTAACTATGTAACTATGTAACTCAGCATAACAGGATTGTCACTCAGCATCAGCATAGGCAGTCTTGAAGGGATCTGACATTTCAAAAAAAATTATTCGGTTACATCAGTATCAAGTGCTTGGTAGCTAGTGGTGATCAAAGACTGATTCATTTTTATGAAGGTCAGTCGATCGACCGAGTCGGTGGACAGGCGCACCCTGTGATCGGTTACAAAGCCTCCAGCAGCACTGAATGTGCATTCCGAAAGAACGCTGGATGCAGGACAGGCCAGTAGCTCAATTGCATACTGTGCAAGCTCTGGCCAGTGATCCATCCTCAAGACCCAGTAACCCAGAGGATATTCGGTTGGAAAGGTGTCCAAGTCATATCTTGCCCCTAGGTATTCCTGCACCATGTGAAACAGTCGCTGGCGATGGTTGCTGGAACCGATCATACCTTGGGGCTGCGGACTAAAAAACTGTCTGAACGCATCGGTCACATGGCCACCTTCTCCACCGCTCCTTCTTTGACTGACCGAAGCCTTAGCAACACATTGTCCAGGAACAGGAGTTTGTAACGTCCCAGTCTCTGGGAACACATTGCACAGACCTTTCTGTAAGGCCTCCCAAAGATATTTCATCCTCAGCTCCCTCTGTGACGGCAAGATAAGGTCCGCAACCTTACCCTTGTAATGTGGATTAAGGAGGGTTGCCAGCCAGTAACGATCCCTCTCCTTGATACCACGAATACAAGGATCTTTCCGCAGGTTTGCAGGAACAGGGAGGCCATGCAGCATAGGTTTTCTAAAGGCATTCGGTCCGGAGTCCTCTGGGTAACTAAGGACGACATGATCCGCAGCCACCTCTTCACAGCCACGTACAAGTCTATGGGTTTCTTGGGACTGTAAATGATCCCTTGAAGACTGCTGCTGATCTGAGTGCCAGGCTCCACCTCCATGCTGATACAATCCTCCTTGTCCTCTTCCTGTGTGATCAGCGGGCACGCAGGAACACTGTCTGGATAAAGGGGGCCTTGAGAGGTAAGGAAGTCCTCTTCTTCCTGCCTCTGTTCTGCCTCAAGTGCCCTGTCCATTATTCCACGCAGCGTGTGCTCCAAAAGGTGGCCAAGGGGCACAGTGTCACTGATGCATGCACTGTTAATTCTCACCATCCTCGTGGCCTCCTCAAATGGTGACAGGACAGTGCATGCATCCCTGATCATGGCCCACTGGCGTGGGGAAAAAAAACAAGCTCCCCTGACCCTGTCCTGGTGCCATAGTCGCACAGGTACTCATTGATGGCCCTCTGCTGCGTGTGCAGCCACTGCAGCATGGCCAAAGTTGAGTTCCACCTGGTGGGCATGTCACAGATTAGGCAGTTCTTGGGCAGGTTAAATTCCTTTTGGAGGTCAGCCAGCCAAGCACTGGCATTATATGACCGGTGGAAAAGCATACAGACTTTCCCGGCCTGCCTCAGGACATCCTGTAAGCCCGGGTACCTGCCCAAGAACCGCTGCACCACCAAGTTAAGGATGTGAGCCAAACAGGGCACATGGGTCAGTTGTCCATGTCAGAGGGGAGGTTGGTTACATTGTCGCAAACCACCATTCCTGGCTGAAGCTGTCATGGCGTCAACCACCACTGAGCCTGCCCTTGCAGAGCTGACAGAATCTCTGACCCAGTGTTGCTCCTGTCCCCCAAGCACACCAGCTCAAGCACTGCATGGCATCTTGTGGCCTGCGTACTTGAACACCTACGGAGCACCGCTGGTTCTGAGGACAAAGCACAGGAAGAGGCCATGGAAGAAGAAGAGGAGGGGGTGGAGGAGAGAGGTGTGTCAGAATCGCCAGTAGTAGCATTTTGGAAGTGTGGTGGTGGAACAACCTCCAACACTACTGCACCTTGTCCTGCATCCTTCCCAGCTGCCAGAAGAGTCACCCAATGTGCCGTGAAAGATAGGTAACGTTCCTGTCCATGCCTGCTGGACCATGAGTCAGCGGTAATATGCACCTTACCGCTGACCGCCCTGTCCAGCGAGGCCAAGACACTGCCTTCCACATGCTGGTAGAGAGCCGGAATCGCCTTCCGTGAGAAAAAGTGGCGTTTTGGAACCTGCCACTGAGGAACCGCGCATTCCACAAACTCACGGATGGGGGCAGAGTCTACCAACTGAAAAGGCAGCAGTTGAAGTGCTAGCAATTTAGCCAAACTAGCATTCAACCGCTGGGCATGTGGATGGTTGGGAGCGAACTTCTTTCAGCGGTGCAGCAGCTGGGGCAAGGAAATTTGCCTGGTACAATCTGAAGTCAGTGTACTGATAGCAGATTGCCCACAAGTACTTGGCTGTGACACACCTAATTCTACACCTTCATTCCTCTCAGTGCAGGTCTCAGAGAGGACTGAAGGTATAGTTGGGTTGGAGCTCCCAGCTGATGAGGAGCAAGGAGAGGTCATCTTTGTTCTTTTGTGTGGATCTTTTAGGTACGCTTGCCAACGAACTGCATGGCAGGTCAACATATGTCTGGTCAAGCATGTGGTGCCCAAGCGGGTGATGTTTTGGCCACGCGAAATACGCTTGAGACATATGTTGCAAATAGCAGCGGTGGGATCTGATGCACTTGTCTCAAAAAAGGCCCACACCAAAGAACTTTTGGAATAATGCACAGAGACAGCAGCACCCTGCACATGTGGAGCTCTGCGGTGTGATACAGTCAGTGTGCTGACCTTAAGCTGGCCCCTGGAGGGCATCCTGCCTCATTGGTGATGTGCCTCCTCCTCCTCCTCTCTCCTATCAGGCACCCATGTGGAGTCAGTGACCTCATCATCCCCTCCTTTCTCATCACTGGAGCAAACCTGGCAGTATGCTGCAGCTGGGGGAACATGAAAGATTGCTGTCCTTCTTGGGCACCCCCTCTGTCTGGGCTCACGTTACAGCCTTCCTCTAGCTGAGTACCATCATTAGAGCCTTCAAAACTCTGGGCATCCTCCTGGAGCATGTACCCAACACTGTGGTCAAACAGTTCGGGGGACTCCTCAGGAGGACATGGTGGGGCTAGGGAAGGAGTGACTGATGCCATTGAGCCGAGGGAAGAGGCCACGTTGGCAGCTGCTTTGCCAAAGAATGTACCCTGAGCCTGGGTGAGAGAGGATGAGGAGGGCTTGGTCATCCACTCTACCAAGTCTTCCACATGTTGCGGCTCAACACGGCCAACTGCTAAAAAAAGGATAAGCGTGTCCCTCGGCCATGTGCTGATGAGCATGCACCGTGTCCACGACCAGCACTGTTGCCTCTAGACACAGAGCCTGCTTGCCCTCTTTTATTGGCTTGTGACTGCCTGCCTCTCCTTGCTGGCCTTCCAGACATACTAATGGCCTGCACTGCAGTGAGATGAAGCTGCACAAAACTGGGATGTATAATATATATATATATATATATATATATATATATATATATATATATATATATATATATATATATATACACACACATATATACATACTGATTATACAGCAGCTGGCAGAATGCCTGGCTGTGGTATTAATAGGATCAGAAGAAGCACACCAGCACTTGTCTTAGCTATAGGTGCTATAGGTGCAACTGTGCAGGGTACACAGTACATTAACTGTAAATACTTAAAGTTGCCTGCCTGTGGTATTAATGTGATCAGAAGAAGAACACCAGAACTTGTCTTCAGGTAGCTATACTGTAGGTGCAACTGTGCAGGGTACACAGTACACTAACTGTAAATACTTCAAGAGCCTGCCTGTGCTATTAATAGGATCAGAAGAAGCACACAAGCACTTGTCTTCAGGTAGCTATATGTGCAACTGTGCAGGGTACACAGTACACTAACTATAAATACTTCAAGAGCCTACCTGTGCTATTAATAGGATCAGACAAAGCACACAAGCACTTGTCTTCAGGTAGCTATAGGTGCAACTGTGCAGGGTACACAGTACACTAACTGTAAATACTTCAAGAGCCTGCCTGTGCTATTAATAGGATCAGAAGAAGCACACAAGCACTTGTCTCCAGGTAGCTATACTGTAGGTGCAACTGTGCAGGGTACACAGTACACTAACTAAATACTTCAAGAGCCTGCCTGTGCTATTAATAGGATCAGAAGAAGCACACAAGCACTTGTCTTCAGGTAGCTATACTGTAGGAGCAACTGTGCAGGGTACACAGTACACTAACTGTAAATACTGTAAAAACACCTGCCTGCCTGTCAGTATATTAGGAAGAGAATAAAAGGAACGGATCTAGCTAAACTGAATACAGTATATATATATATATATATATATATATATATATATATATATATATATATATAGTGCCTTGCAAAAGTATTCGGCCCCCTTGAACTTTTCAACCTTTTGCCACATTTCAGGCTTCAAACATAAAGATATAAAATTTTAATTTTTTGTGAAGAATCACCAACAAGTGGGACACAATTGTGTAGTGGAACGAAATCTATTGGATATTTTAAACTTTTTTAGCAAATAAAAAACTCAAAAGTCCTGCGTGCAAAATTATTCGGCCCCTTTACTTTCAGTGCAGAAAACTCACTCCAGAAGTTCAGCGAGGATCTCTGAATGATCCAATATTGTCCTAAATGACTGATGGTGATAAATAGAATCCACCTGTGTGTAATCAAGTCTCTGTATAAATGCACCTGCTCTGTGATAGTCTCAGGGTTCTGTTGAAAGCCCAGAGAGCATCATGAAGACCAAGGAACACACCAGGCAGGTCCGTAATACTGTTGTGGAGAAGTTTAAAGCCGGATTTGGATACAAAAAGATTTCCCAAGCTTTAAACATCCCAAGGAGCACTGTGCAAGCGATCATTTTGAAATGGAAGGAGTATCAGACCACTGCAAATCTACCAAGACCTGGCTGTCCCTCTAAACTTTCAGCTCAGACAAGGAGAAGACTGATCAGAGATGCAGCCAAGAGGCCCATGATCACTCTGGATGAACTGCAGAGAACTACAGCTGAGGTGGGAGAGTCTGTCCATAGGACAACAATCAGTCGTACACTGCACAAATCTGGCCTTTATGGAAGAGTGGCAAGAAGAAAGCCATTTCTCAAAGATATCCATAAAAAGTCTTGTCTAAAGTTTGCCACAAGCCACCTGGGAGACACACCAAACATGTGGAAGAAGGTGCTCTGGTCCGATGAAACCAAAATCGAACTTTTTGGCCACAATGCAAAACGATATGTTTGGCGTAAAAGCAACACAGCTCATCACCCTCAACACACCATCCCCACTGTCAAACATGGTGGTGGCAGCATCATGGTTTGGGCCTGCTTTTCTTCAGCAGGGACAGGGAAGATGGTTAAAATTGAGGGGAAGATGGATGCAGCCAAATACAGGACCATTCTGGATGAAAACCTGTTGGAGTCTGCAAAAGACCTGAAACTGGGACAGAGATTTATCTTCCAACAAGACAATGATCCCAAACATACAGCAAAATCTACAAAGTAATGGTTCGCAAATAAACGTATCCAGGTGTTAGAATGGCCAAGTCAAAGTCCAGACCTGAATCCAATCGAGAATCTGTGGAAAGAGCTGAAAACTGCTGTTCACAAACGCTCTCCTTCCAACCTCACTGAGCTCGAGCTGTTTTGCAAGGAAGAATGGGCAAGAATTTCAGTCTCTCGATGTGCAAAACTGATAGAGACATACCCCAAGCGACTTGCAGCTGTAATCGCAGCAAAAGGTGGCTCTACAAAGTATTAACGCAAGGGGGCCGAATAATTTTGCACGCCCCACTTTTCATTTTTTTATTAGGTAAAAAAGTTTCAACAATCCAATAGATTTCGTTCCACTTCACAATTGTGCCCCACTTGTTGGTGATTCTTCACAAAAATTACAAATTTTATATCTTTATGTTTGAAGCCTGAAATGTGGCAAAAGGTTGAAAAGTTCAAGGGGGCCGAATACTTTCGCAAGGCACTGTATATATATATATATATATATATATATACACACACATGCACAACACCTGGGATGCATATATATACAAAATACACTGTAAGTGCAGTTAACTGACTCACCTGCCTACTCTATCTAACTTAAATCAAATGACACTGTCTCTCTGTCTATCTCTCTCTGCCATCACAACAGACTACACAAGGCGGCCTTATATAGTGTGTGGCGTGTACTAAACCCCCAGAGCCATAATTGGACAAAGCCACCCTGGCTTTGGCCAATTACGGCTCTCTGTACACACGGCACTGTAATTGGCCAAGCATGCGGGTCATAGTGCATGCTTGGCCAATCATCAACCAGCAATGCACTGCGATGCCGCAGTGAATTATGGGCCGAGAACGCTCCACTCAAATTTGGCGCGAACGGACCATATCGTTCGCAATTCGACGAACAGCCGAACAGGCGATGTTCGAGTCGAACATGGGTTCGACTCAAACTCAAAGCTCATCCCTACTGGATAGATGTGGTAGACATTATCGTTCACAGTAAGGTTTAAAAGCCATAGTGGGTCAAACGATACCAGGCCAGTGTGGATGGATATGGATGGGTTAATATCTGCTGGGTCGGGTGATCAGGGGGATAAGAGGTGTCCAACATGATGTATAGTACCCAGCCACTAAAACCAAGCCGCAGGTGCTCAGGAGCCAAGCCGGAGTCCATCAGCACTCCCGTATGACATCACCACGACATAGAGGAGGAAGTGCAGGACCGTAGAGGGGGAATGCAGGGGGAGTCTTGTTGCCGTGACAATGCTTTTTGTGCACATTCTTGACTTGACAAAGCGCATGCATGTGAAACACGTTGTCACGGCAGCAAGACTCCCCCTGCATTCCATGCTGGTTTGATTGGCAATCCTCTTCTGTCCTGTTCTTCCGTCTGTAGGTCGCAGTGACATCACACGGCAGCGCCGACGGACTCCGGCTTGGCTTGGCTCATTAGTGTCTGCAGCTTTGTTTTAGCGGTTGGTTACTTTACATCACGGGGACTCCTCTTATCCCCCTGCTTACCAGACCCAGTGGATATTACCCATCCATCCACACCGGCCTGGTATTGTATGACCCACTATGGCTTTTAAACCTTACTGTGAACAATAAATCATCTCTTTTTAGCCCTTTGGCATGATTGCCTTGCATTTATATACTCTGAGGATTTAATGTCTACCCCATCTATCCAAATAGCGCTGTCTACTTTCCTCTTTGCCATCTTAGTCACTGTATGTACTAATTCTGACGGTTGCATTGGCTTGGCTCTTGGGCAGTGGACAGTGTGATTCCCTATAGGTTGGACATTACAGTTTGAACTCAAATGTCATATATCAATTTTGTATTTATTTATGTTGAGATATATTCAGGATATATTTAGTAGGTTGGATAATAAGGCATTATTGCATGTGATATAAGATTTTGGGGTTATGATGTTTGTATAGGTATGAATTTTAATAGAGTGGTGTATCCAAAATAGAGTAGCGCACTCAACACATATATTTGATTCCCTATAGGGCATAGCGCTTGGGACACTTTGTTGTTACCCCTGTCAGAAATGCAAACTATGCTCACAAAGCTAGCTCAGGAAGTGGCTCTCTTGAAAAAGGAGGCAACCTCTTCTAACAAGTACTCACCCTAACCCCATAGGGGAGTGAACCTAATGCGCAGGGACCCCAAGAAGGACCAAAAATAGAGTAGCGCACTCAACACATATATTTGATTCCCTATAGGGCATAGCGCTTGGGACACTTTGTTGTTACCCCTGTCAGAAATGCAAACTATGCTCACAAAGCTAGCTCAGGAAGTGGCTCTCTTGAAAAAGGAGGTAACCTCCTCTAACAAGGACTCACCCTAACCCCATAGGGGAGAGAACCTAATGCGCAGGGACCCCAAGAAGGACCAAAAATGCCTTTGGTGTGGCCACTTTGGACACATATCCAACTATAACTGTGGGCGGTCTGGATTCAGAAACATCTCCAGGCTGTCATTAAACTACTAACTCCCAGGGTAGAGGGATGACCCCCAGGACCAACAATCCAAAGTCCTAGCAAGTCAGAAGACACTGTCACAGCGAGCCCAGTGGTAGCCGCCTTAGTCAACGAGCAAGAAGTCCCATACCTGATTGACATCTATGTGCAGAGATTTGGCGCAAAAGAACAATTAGACCCCTGCTGGATATCCCTCAGAGCAGCCGATAATCTACCCTTCCTGGTTGAAGGCATCATCTAAGTGAGGATTCAAATCAAAGACCAGGTGGTGGAGCTGGTAGGTGATAGTGGTGACCCGTGGCCCAGTCAACCCAGCAGTGCCTGTTGTGATGGGCATGAATGTCTTGAAAGACCTGGACCTATCCTGCTTGTTGGGCAAATATGAACATTTGGGCTGTGGCTTATGAGCTGTGTGGCTTTGTGTGCTCCAGGCCTATGAGGCCCAGTGCAGGGCAATGAATAAGAAACCGGAGCAAGTGGGAGTGGTCCCTACACCCCCAAGAAATAATTACTGCTGGCATCCCTGCAAGAGGTGGTCTGGCCACTCCCTGTTTGGGCCCACCAGAAAATAAAGGGGGCCACCATTATGGTAGAATCCTGCAAGGATCCTGTTACATCAATGGAGTGGGGGGCGCTAACCTATTCAAGGTCCATTGGGGAAGAGTCTTGGAGCAACTCCTCAACCTTAGACACAATGCCAATATCACTGCCCAGACACGTCATCTTGGCTGATCTCTATGCGGTTCCTTGCCACTGTATCTCTGAGGCCCATCCAGGAGTAGAAGTGGTCTGCTCCCATCTACAAGCAGCTATGGCCTCCTGGGATGAGACCCCAACAAAGACTGCTTCTCCAGCTGCTGGAAAAACACCTGCTGGCATTTGCCAGCAGTCCAGAGGATTACAGGTTCACCAAAGCCATTGACCACCTCATACACATGGGGAACGCACTGCCCATCTGGGAGTGGTACCGTCCCATTACCCCAGCATTGTGCCAAGAAGTCAAGGAGTTACTCCCCAACATGCTTAAGAGTGCAATGATCAAAGAAATAAGCAGTTCATGAGACACTCCCATCATTCTAGTGCGAAAGACAAATGGTAGTCCACGGTTCTGTGTGGACTACCGTAAACCCAATACATGCATCCACCGGAATGCCAACCCACTTCCTCGGATCGAGAAATCCCTAATGGCCCTTGAGCAAATTCTTCTCCACCTTGGATTTGGCCGGCGACTACTGGCATGTCCTAACGTAAGACCAGGATTGAGAGGAGAACTCCTCTATCACACCCGTGGGACTATTTTAATTGAATTGCTTGCCCTTCGGCCTTAGTAACACCCTCAGCACTTTCCAGTGCCTAATGAAAAGATGTCTTGGAGACTTCAATTTCAAGACTGTGTTAGTTTACCTTGATGATACCATCATATTCTCCAAGACATTTGAAGAACTCGTTAAACATCTGGAACAGGTGTTAGTAAAGAAAAACCAATGGAAGCTAGCTGGAGCCCAAGTGGGAGCGCACCCTGTACCAAGTGGTGGGCAGCCTTTTCCGCCCACCCCTGTCTATGATCTGGTCTCTAAGGGGCCTGACCACATAAAGAGGCAACTACATCGAAGTATGCTGAGACCTTGTGTGCTGAGTGGAGAGTGCTGCAGGAAACCTGTCGATGACTGGGAGACGTTTTACACTGCAAACCTTCTCACAGTGCATAAAGCCCCAACTGACTGGTTTCTGACTGGTTTCTGCCACCCCTCATACTCAAATCTCTGGCCTCTCCTAGCCCTGAGCCTGATGACTTTGAAGTCAGGAGTCCGGAAGGCCCATCCACCCCATTTAGTACAGCAGACTGTGCTGACTTATCTGAAGATTCAAACATGAGCTCAGTTTAAGAGAAAGTAGAAGATGTGTCTGGTCCCCTGCCACCTGAGGCCCCCGAGTCACTATATGCAGATGAACCTTTGTCAATGACTCTACAGAGTATCAAGAGAGCTAGTACCCTTTACGGTTTAACCATGGAAAGCTCCCTGACTGTCTAAGTTGTCTGAACCTTTCATTGATTGTGGTTTTGCCACTGTAGTTAATGTTGTCTCCATGTTGTTGTGATGCCGAGGACCGCATCTGTTAAAGAGAGAGGGAGTGTAGGCAGCTGCAGTCTACTTTCTCTACTGTAGGTGGTGCTTGTCCGCAGCAGCATTGCAGTTGGAGAGGAAGTCAAGAGAAAGATGATTTCTTTATAATTTTCTGGGTCACTGGGGAAGCTATCCAATTGTATGCTGCTGTCCCATTTGACTCTAGCAGCCATCTGGCTCAGACAGAGCCTATTCAAAGTCCTGGCTCCCAGGCTTGGCACCCATTTTGTGAATGGGTAGAGTAGGAACATGTACCCCGTCTGGTGGGACAGAACTAGCAGCAGGGAAAGGTTCTTGATGAGGAGGGTTCAAAACTTCTCTGGACATCTTCCTGCTTGGTTACGAGACGACCAGGCCACATTCTGCCCCTCCTAACTGACTCTGTCAGTTTGGTTAAAACCTGCTCTCTACACACTGTTGGATCTGTGAGTGTTTCTGGTTGGGCTGTCTTCCCATTGGGTTTATTGTGAACTGTCTTTACAAAATTTCATTACAAGTTCTTTCATCGCACCTGGATTGTGTGTGTTATTGCCGCCGCACCGTGCTGCACCACACCTACATGTGTACATTAATTGGGAACAAAGGAATAAGAATACATTGTGTTTAACATGTCTATATTTTCAGGAATAAACAGACTAAAATGAATGTTATTGCGCCCATACACAATTTTTTCATAATAAAACATGAGATAGTGTGGGGTAAATAGGTACCAAATGTGTCAAGCCTCAAAACTGTGTTAGCCTAAAAAATGTTGATGCTTTAAGTGCCTTAACATTTCATTAGTTTGGCAAAAATGAAGGACCTAGAATTATTACCTCTCACTTTGATATTCATGGTGTACCTTACTTGTGTGGTGCAATTATTTAATGCACAACTCTGGTGTGAATATGGTGACAATACTGGAAAAGGCAAATAAGGCTTTTAGGCTTGGTGAAAACTCATTTGCAGTATGTTCAAAATGTTGCAAATACATGCAGAAAATCAAATTGGTGAATGTGCAGCAGGTCACCCAAGGAATATAATGGAGTTCTGCAGCTGTACCATGTGTCTTATAATGTTTGTGACTGTATAAATTACAATTCATCTGAAAGTTAGTTTGGACCAAACATAGACTCTTTGGATGTCCCTACAAGCGCAGAATGTTTAGGGCTTCTGACATGGACAAATGTGAGAGCTTCCAGCTCTCAATGATTGCTAAGAAAGCAGTAGCCACTGCGTCCTTACCAACCACTGACGTCACTTGGCCCATTCATCTACATGGCCAGGGATTCCCCAACCGCATAAGCAAATAGGTGGGGAATGGAGCCTTACATCATTGCCTAAATAAGAACACATGGCCATATTTGGACACTGACGTCACCACTGTTCTTACCCCTTTCTTTATATAGTCATATGTACCCCATAAACTTTCAAACAGGGGAAGGGGATATCTTGGTTCCCCCATATTATTAATGGGGGAATTCCAATAAGCCACCCCCACCATCAGATCCTTACAACCACTGGGCACATGTTGTTGGATGAAGCCCTTGTCTTCATTAACATGGGGACAAGGTGCTTTGCCAAGAAGTAAGATATGTCGGTGTTCAAATCCAAACATACAAACTTTGCAAAAAAACAGGGATTTTAAGCTGGTCAACTGCATCAGAGTAATCGCTCTCTGGCCAGTACCTACTCTACTTTATTAAATGAAAATAAATGTATTGCTTATAGCATACTTCAGACACAATTGTGGGAGAGCTAGAGATTCAATGGAAAGAAACAACAAGAGGAACCTGTGCAACAACCTGTAGCTGTGTAGTATGTTAAAAACCAGTACTATTTAATAAATAAACAGATTTACATACTCAGGCCTGGCCACTGACCTGCACTGCAATAAAAATAAGATATGTCTGTGCTCAAATCCAAACTGACCCCATGTTGAGGGCATGTGGCCTGATAGGGAGGGGGGAGGGGTTGCATGTTTTGCCTCCTTTCCAAGGCTACATGCTCAGATTAAGAATCTGGTATACATTTTTAGGGGGACCTTATGCATTTTTTTTGTGGGGTGTCCCCCTTAAAGTGTATCAAACCTAAAGAAGGGTCTGGAATAGATTTCCTGGGGGGCTGAAACATTTTTTTGGTGTCAAGTACCACTTGTCAACCATATACAGTACTGTATATGGCTCTCCTGCACAGGATCTTGTGCCTTGTACGTGATCCTCCATCATTGGGTCTGGGGCGCACATGTGTGCCACCAGCAGCCTGATCCCACTGTGATTAGACACAGAGGAAGCTGATTTGAGGGTACGGCTGACTAAATGTCTGCCTGCACCCACCGATGCTTCAGTACACAGGCAGAACTGCAGAAGACATGGATCCTGTGTCTCTGTTAAGCAGAGGCACCGATCCATGCCTTCTCCTTATACAAGTACCTCCCCTACAGTAGTAAAGCACTAGTCAGGCACACATTTAACCTTTTGATCACCCCTGATGTTAACCCCTTTCCTGCCAGTGTCATTAGTACAGTAACAGTGCATATTTTTTTTTAACACTGATCACTGTATCAGTGTCACTGGTCCCCAAAATATGTTAAAAGTGTAAGTTAGTGTCCAAATATTACAGTACTCGCTGTAATTCGCTGATCGCCGCCATTACTAGTAAAAAAATAAATAAATAAAAATATCCCATAGTTTGTAGACCCTTTAACTTTTGTGCAAACCAATCAATATATGGTCATTGAGATTTTTTTTACTAAGAATATGTAGCAGAATACATATTGGCCTAAATTGAAGAAGAAATTAGATTTTTTATTTTTTTTATTGAATACATTTTATAGCAGAAAGTAAATAATATATATAAACCGCAGAGGTGAACAAATGCCACCAAAAGAAAGTTCTATTTGTGGGGAAAAAAGGACATAAATGTTGTCTAGGTACTGCGTTGCGCGACCGCACAATTGTCGGTTAAAATAATGCAGTGCTGTATCGCAAAAAATGGCCTGGTCAACCTTCCGGAGCTGAACTGGTTAAAATACATACGTAAAGGTATATAAACTGAAAATTGCCAAAATACATTTTCATTTTGTAAAAACTTGTGCCAAAAAAAATACATTTTCAAAAGTTCTACACTTTTTGCAATTTTTTAAGAGCCCCATTGAGGGTATTGTTGTGTTGTTTAGACCCCTGATGTCTTACTTTTGAAACAGATAAAAGGACTGAGGACAGAGATTCCCCAGTCCCTTTCTTTTATTTTCACATTTAAAGTTTTATTGAAAGATAGAGAAAATAACAAAATGCATTTTTCCGAGTATCACAGATACAACTGCACAAGCATTTTCAGTACAGTTTACATATGCATAAGGTGTGCTTAAAATTTTATTCTAAATAAGTGCAACTGTGTGTTCGAAAGTTACATTAAGTGTTGGTGGTCTCTAACATCAAAAAGGAAACCTCAAGTTTAAACATGTGAGAAAATCATTAGACCTCCGTATCATGAGTTGACTTTGTTTATCCTCATAAAAAAGAAACTGAAGCAGTGCGAGGGCGTCATATATCATGCATTCTTATCATTTAGTAAAATATGTTTATAGTAAATAAGCAGGTAAGGAAGGAACAGAAGGAAGAAAGAAAAAAAAGTAGAGAGAGGGTACAGAAAATTGATGCGTGAATCTTAGGGAAATCACAGTTCGTTCATTATTTCTTCATAAGTCTTATGCCCCGTACACACGGTCGGACTTTGTTCGGACATTCCGACAACAAAATCCTAGGATTTTTTCCGACGGATGTTGGCTCAAACTTGTTTTGTCTACACACGGTCCCACAAAGTTGTCGGAATTTCCGATCGCCAGCCACGCGGTCACGTACACCACGTACGACAAGACTAGAAAAGGCCAGTTCAGAACCAAGCGCGGCACCCTTTGGGCTCCTTTTGCTAATCTCGTGTTAGTAAAAGTTTGGTGAGAGACGATTGACGCTTTTTCAGACTCGTGGCTTTCAGATCGTTTTCTGCAGTTTGTGCTTGTGGGTTTGTATCTGCTCTTCAGTGCGTGCAAGCAAGTTCCGCGTGACTTTAATTAGTCATTGTATTCTTGTTCGTTCGTTACTGTTTTTCAGGTCGCTCTTCACAGGCCTTGCTGTTCTTCAGTGCGTTCTGTTACTACGTTCTGAGCAGCCGACCGTTTTCTAGCCATGTTGCGTATGCGTACTCCTCGTAGAGTTCGTGCTGTGCGGGGCCTTGGTGTTGGGGTCCTGACCTTGACACAATTCCAGTCCATGAACAGGGTGGGGAGGAGTTCATGGACCAAGAATTGGTTGCTTCAGCGTGACCAGTTCTGTCATATGCCTTTGCTCCGTGAGATCCGTGAGAATAATCCTGATGATTTCAGGAACTTTCTCAGGATGACGGACCCCGTGTTTCACCGTCTGTTGGCTTCGCTGACCCCTTATATTAGCAGGCAGGATACCTGCATAAGGCAAGCCATCACTCCGGAGCAGAGGTTGGTCGCTACCTTGCGGTATTTGGCGACAGGGAGAAGTCTGCAGGACTTGAAGTTCTCGACAGGCATCTCCCCCCAGGCTCTGGGTATCCTCATCCCAGAGACCTGTTCTGCCATCATACAGGTCCTGCAGAAGGAGTATATGAAGGTAAGATTTTTATCCTTTAATGTCATATTTTATTGTATTGAATGTTTGCTAACATATTGTATTTCTTTCCTCATTTCCTAATTACCATGAGTGTAATATGCTGTGAATGTCCCCTTTGTTCTCATGCATGCTGGATTTTTATGTAATTATTATTTTAGGTCCTTCATACATATTTGCCCTTCAATAACCTCCCCAGCATGGTGTCTCCTGGCCCTATATTCACCTCATGTAGTCACTTAACAATGTATTTTGTCAGCTCCATAGTAGTGCTTTACCCCAAACACCCCCTAAAATGTTTGGAAATGTTATTTTTGCTTTAAATTCTGGCAGAGTGCCAGAGGCTTTTTTTTTGGTGGTGTCCCCAAATAATTTTTAGTAACTCTCCCTCCCCCAACTGCTAAGTCAGCTGATCCCAATTCTCTATCCTCAATCATCTATCTGCTGACTTTGCCAAACCCATACACACTATACCCATCTCTTTTCTGCTCAGATTTATGGATGAATTCCCCAAAGCATGTAGTGCAAGGGCCTGCCTGTATATTTTCAAGTTTTTGGATCCTATTATTATCTTGATAGGTAATAGCAGAATGTCCAAATGTCCTCAAATGTGTACAATGTTTATTTATATCTTTGTATTATGACACTTCTTACCTGTCCAGTGGGCTGCCAATAGTGTAACTAAGGAGGGGCTGTTCCAAGTAATACCCATTATTTAGGCATTCATCTCTCAATGAAGTGAAGAGGGTTACCTGTCCAAGATTTCCACACACCCCATAATGTTAGAAATGGTCCATGAGAGGGGGGGAGGGGGAATATGATAGGTGTACCTTATACTTTGGCATTGTTAAATTCCCCTTAATAAATGCTATCTGGAGGTTGACCCATAATGTTTGTGTCTAATCTGCTTGCCATGTTTCGGATCAAAAATAATAATGTTTATTGTTTTTTCCTCAACAGTTTACTTCCACGCCACAGGAATGGCAGACTGTGGCCTCCCACTTTGCCCAGCGGTGGGACTTTCCTAACTGCGGAGGGGCAATTGATGGGAAACACGTCCCCATCGTCCCACCACCCAACTCGGGGTGATACTATTTCAACTATAAGGGGTTCAATAGTATAGTGATGTTGGCGGTGGTGTTGGCTAATTACGACTGCCTGTATGTGGACGTGGGGAAGAATGGCCGGATGTCCGATGGTGGAGTCATCGCCCAGACGGAGTTTTACAGGCATCTCCAGAATGGCAGACAAAGACAATTCCATAGCTCAACTTACCAACCAGTCTGCTGACCAACCAAATTAGCCTGTCTAACCGTCTGTTAAAAGCAGGGGTTTAGTTAGCACACATTTGCAAACGCATGTGAAAGCTGCAAGGCCTCGTCAAGGCACCCTGTATTACTTGCAGTCCTAACACTAAAATTATAAGTGTCTCCACAGTGGAAGCACATGCATTGAATGGATAGGTGTGAGACAGGTGAGCCTGGAGGCCGCCCTAGCCCCCTTAAAGGGACAGGACACACACTGGACACCCAGCAATGGCAGCAAAGGCATCCAGTGTGTCCCCGACCCAAATATACAAATGGTAACAAGACACTGGCCACCGCCCACACCCATAACTGGCCTTCACAGTAAGGAGCACATGGAGGGCATATACATGTAAGACAAAGACAATTCCATAGCTCAACTTACCAACCAGTCTGCTGACCAACCAAATTAGCCTGTCTAACCGTCTGTTAAAAGCAGGGGTTTAGTTAGCACACATTTGCAAATGCATGTGAAAGCTGCAAGGCCTCGTCAAGGCACCCTGTATTACTTGCAGTCCTAACACTACATTTATAAGTGTCTCCACAGTGGAAGCACATGCATTGAATGGATAGGTGTGAGACAGGTGAGCCTGGAGGCCGCCCTAGCCCCCTTAAAGGGACAGGACACACACTGGACACCCAGCAATGGCAGCAAAGGCGTCCAGTGTGTCCCCGACCCAAATATACAAATGGTAACAAGACACTGGCCACCGCCCACACCCATAACTGGCCTTCACAGTAAGGAGCACATGGAGGGCATATACATGTAAGACAAAGACAATTCCATAGCTCAACTTACCAACCAGTCTGCTGACCAACCAAATTAGCCTGTCTAACCGTCTGTTAAAAGCAGGGGTTTAGTTAGCACACATTTGCAAACGCATGTGAAAGCTGCAAGGCCTCGTCAAGGCACCCTGTATTACTTGCAGTCCTAACACTAAATTTATAAGTGTCTCCACAGTGGAAGCACATGCATTGAATGGATAGGTGTGAGACAGGTGAGCCTGGAGGCCGCCCTAGCCCCCTTAAAGGGACAGGACACACACTGGACACCCAGCAATGGCAGCAAAGGCGTCCAGTGTGTCCCCGACCCAAATATACAAATGGTAACAAGACACTGGCCACCGCCCACACCCATAACTGGCCTTCACAGTAAGGAGCACATGGAGGGCATATACATGTAAGACAAAGACAATTCCATAGCTCAACTTACCAACCAGTCTGCTGACCAACCAAATGAGCCTGTCTAACCGTCTGTTAAAAGCAGGGGTTTAGTTAGCACACATTTGCAAACGCATGTGAAAGCTGCAAGGCCTCGTCAAGGCACCCTGTATTACTTGCAGTCCTAACACTAAATTTATAAGTGTCTCCACAGTGGAAGCAAGTAATACAGGGTGCCTTGACGAGGCCTTGCAGCTTTCACATGCGTTTGCAAATGTGTGCTAACTAAACCCCTGCTTTTAACAGACGGTTAGACAGGCTAATTTGGTTGGTCAGCAGACTGGTTGGTAAGTTGAGCTATGGAATTGTCTTTGTCTTACATGTATATGCCCTCCATGTGCTCCTTACTGTGAAGGCCAGTTATGGGTGTGGGCGGTGGCCAGTGTCTTGTTACCATCTCCAGAATGGCAGCTTGGACTTGCCAGCTCCAGAGGACAATGTGGAAGGACTCCCATTCGTGTTCGTTGCTGATGAAGCATTTGCGTTGGGGGACCACCTGATGCGGCCATTCCCGATGAGGACCCTCACCCCGGAACAGAGGGTTTTTAATTACCGGCTGGCCAGAGCCCGAAGAGTGGTGGAGAACACATTTGGAATCCTGGCCAGCCGGTTCCGCCTATTTATGACACCCATCCATATAGCGGAGTATAAACTGAACCATATTATACTTGCGTGCTGTGTTCTCGATAACTTTTTAAGGAAACATTCGGCCAACTATGCTGGCTCAGTTGGGCCTGAGGCCGGAATGATACATGAAACCACATTGACGGCGCTTGAAAGCGGCTGTCCTGGCTTGCCCTCCCTGAGTGCCCGTGATGTCCGGTTACGCTACCTGGAGTTGAAACTTGAACTTACAAAGTTCACATATGGTAAAACTTGAAGGCAATATCAGACATCAGTATTTAGGAACTGTGTTTGATATTGCGTTCAGATGGGGGGAAATCACCCCTGGAAAAGCCAAATTTGGAAGATGCACACCAATTTACGAATGTCAACATGTGCTAGCTGCCATCACGGGGGATCAAGGGACGTGTTTTGGGGGAGCAAGCCCTTCCTCACCGCTACTTTATAATTGAGGAAGGGGTTGCACCCCCAAAACGCGTCCATTGATCTTCCGTGATGGCAGATAGCACATGTTGGCACACTGTGTGCATCCTCCAAATTTGGCTTTTCAAAACATTGCAAAAAGATTTAAAAGATTGGACCACAATCCAAAAAGTGCTTTTGTGGGGTTTTAAATTCGCCCCAAAACATCAATGATGTTATTATTTTTTTTTTTTTTCCAGAATAATGTTTATTGTCAATAAAAGTCATGTTATACATTAGCATTACAGAATGATGGTACATAAGAAGTAGTATAGCGTTTTGATGTAGAATATGCGATACAATGAGCACCTATGCAATACTATACAGCATGTTTAACTTATCTATTAATGAACAAAAGTATGAAATAACCGTAAGTAATCATAAACAAGAATTAAACGTTCAAACAGGGATGTCTTTGCCCAGAATTGATTCAGTGAGTATGTTTTGTTTGTTGGAACCATGTTAGGTCTTCATATGTTTTGTGCGATATCCTATCGCTTTGTGTTATTGAATCATTTGGGATTATTGTGAGTTATCGTGTTTCTTAAGAAGGCCCCTTTTGAATGGTGTAGGGAATGATAAGAGGTCTTCAGGTATGATTAAGGGAATGTGTAGGTTCGATCAATCGTTAGCTCACTTAGTATTTATTCGTTTGGGGCCCTGGAGATATCTGTGTATGTAATATTACTGTTTATTGTATATTGTCTCTGGATGTGTTAATGTGTGTTAGGATTGCGGTCACCGGACATGATGTTATTATTTTTTTGAATCACATCATTTATTTTTTTCTGGATGTTTTGCAATTCTACATTACACCCCATGATCTCCCCGATCAGGATCTGGGCACTTTCAGATGTGAAAGGATCTCGATTACTAACATCACGATCACCTAAAAAGAGAGAAACCAAACAAAAACAGGTATCAAAAATCTGCGGACATCCATCTCTTACTTGAACCTGTGGTCGCAGACACTCACCTGTTGTGGTGCCAATTTCCACCACATCTTCTTCTTTCTCCTGATCTTCTTGGGTTGGGGGTATTTCACCTTCTTCCATAGGTCGGGGGTCTGTGGTCTCCTCGGATGAGGGGTGTCCTCCAAGTCTTTTCTCCCCTATGTAAAACAAAAATGGTATAATTAGCACACAGATATTTGATGGCAGAACTAGAAATAGGAAACATTGCTTGGAAGTGGGGTACAATTGTCTATTTTAGCCGAGTTCCAAGATGTAGTTTTTTTATTGGCCTTTGTCAAGCTGCAATACTTTACCTGTTTAGTACAAGCTTCAAAGATGGAGACCCCCCTATAGTATACACTGGAGCACCTGTGTGGCCCCCCTAATAAAAATTGTGTTCTTGTGTCCCACACTAGTGCTCCAGTGTCCAGATGTGAAAACAGCTGCTCAGTGTCCTCTCCTTACACAGAATCTAGTTTGCATTTCATTCTAGTAACAAAATGATCTACACAAACAAATATTTGGCATCCAAGTAGGCCCTAAAAAATGTGGGAAAATGCATATGGCCTAAACAATGGTGTTTTAGAGGCCGAAAGAAAAATGTTTGATACGAACGAATAATGGGCCCATGAACATTAAAGTTGCCCTTTTAAACTGTACAATTAAGAAAAGCATATGGAGCAGCACGAACGTAATAAAGACAAAAAGAATAGGAACACAGCACAACTACTTACTTTTTTGCAGCACTCTCCGGATCTTTCAGTACTGCTCTGGCTCTCTTAATTTCAGGTCCGACCACCGCTTCCTGAGCTGATCTTTCGATCGTCGTACCCCAAAATTCCTGTGAAGACTTTTGACCACTTTCGCCATGATCTTGGCCTTTCTGATATTGGGGTTGGGGTAAGGCACATACTTTCCGTCATAGTCGGCCTTCTTCATTATGTCGACCATCTCCAACATCTCCCCAAAGGACATATTTGTGGCCTTAAAACGTCTCCTTCTGGATCGGGACGTGTCCGGATCCGGGCTTTCATCCTCCTCCTCCTCGTTCCTGGAATTATCACGCACCTGCTGTGACTCCGCCATGTGCTCTTCCCCTACTGCGCCGAACGAAAAGGGGCGGGGAATAGAATAGAAAGAACGTCAGGGGCAGGCGGAGTTACACGCATGCGCAGTGTATATAAAGCGTAACACACGTGCGTATTACGTACGATCTGTGAGCGGAGGAAGGAGCATTGGACGCGCCGATCGTAACAACGAAGGTAAGAGACAAACTTGTGCCTATACTGCTTCTAGATTGAGGCCTATATTGTAACAAGATTAGGAGAGTTTGGTCTGACATTAGGCTTTGTCTTGTGTTGTGTCTTGCAGTGAACATGGATATGCTAGTGAAAGACAATGACTTCATGTCAGTATTCATAGATATGTTAAGGGAGCTGCCATGTCTGTGGGAGATTAAACACCCCCATTACAAGAACCAAGCAAAGAGGAAGGCAGCACTGGAGCAATTGTCTGAAATTGTGAAGCAGGTGATCCCCACGGCAGACATCACCAATTGTAAGATCTTAATTGGTGGCCTGAGGAGCACATATCTAAGGGAGCGCAAGAAAGTCCTGGATTCACAGAGATCCGGAGCAGCAGATGACATCTATGTCCCCAGGATGTGGCATTATGACAGGCTGCATTTTCTGGCAGGCCAGACTGAACCCAGGCCATCCCTCTCCAGTCTTCCTTCCATGCTTCCTTCCCCCCGGCTGAGGCTTCTGACGCCCAACCTGGGCCTTCCAGGCCACATGTGGAGGAGCCCAGATTGAGCCAAGTATAGCATTTCTCTAAATATTGCTGGTTTTCCAATCAATGATGTTAACTAGATGTTAGTTGGGAGTACTAATTTAGGATTGTGATTGATGATGCAAAACATTACAACCATGTCCCTTTTTCATACACAGGGAAGTCTCAGCCAGGAGGTGGCCGGGCCAAGCTGGCTGGCTGATCTGCAGGTCCCTCCACCCCCCCTGAAAAGAGAAAGTGGCAGTAGGAGGAGTGCCCTAGAGGAGACTGGCAGAGGACTCTTTTGGTGGGCTACAGAGGCCCTGGGAGCACGACACACCGTAGAGGAGGACATTGCTGCCATCATTGCCTATAAAATGCAGAGGATGGAGGAGGGACAACAAGTCATGTGTGAGTCGCTCATATTGGAGGCTCTTAAGAAAGGTATGAGGGGCCAAATTACAGCTCAGACACACCTTTGCGATGGTCCTCCTCCTCCTCCTGCAGGTCCTCCTCCTCCTCCTCCTTCTCCTCCAGGTCCTCCCAGTCCTCCTCCTCCTCCAGGTCCTACTCCTCCTCCTGCCACATCTCCAACAGCAGAGCCACAGCCCGGAAGGAAGCGTGGAAGGAAGACCAGAAAGTGAGGACCCTGGATCCAGTCTGGTCAGCCAAAAGATGCAGCCTCTTGGAAAAAATACAAACATTAAATCAAAAAAAAATTTTTTTTATTTCTTCATTTATTTACTTCATTTATGAAGTCTATCAGGTGTGTGGTACCAGTGTATCAATAGTTTGCAACTCGTTTCCTGTTGGCTTGTGTTCAAAGAGCATTTATGTGCCAGTATGCATGCATACCTCCATTGTTTCGTTGAAATATCCTCATTTAAGTCATCCGACCACCTCCTCCTGTGTGTGTCCTCCTCCATGATTTCCGGGTATTGCAGCCAGGTGTAGGCAACTGAGGTGGCCCTATCAAGTATGGATCTGCTATGGCAGATTGACTCCAGGTCTGTTAGGGGTCTATTTATGTCGCCAGCATTCCTAAATTTCGTATTTGGAAGTATGTCCATTGGCGCAAGTGGGGTAGGTTCTTATCCGCTTTGATAGTTATCCAGTCTTTAAATTTATCTCCCTGAAAACAGTCTCTGGAAAGTAGAGGGTTCTCGTCCGTTATGGATTGTAATGTCGCGTTTCATTCGCCCGGCATAAAGTCAGGGTTGTCTTTTAGTGGTGTTAGAGGGCTGGGGATTGTGGTGACATCTTTTTTCTTGGCTACATTATGGAGTATCTCTAATGTGGTGCCTGTGATGGAATGTTTTTTTAGATCACCAGGGTGTTTGTTCCTCGGGATCCATGGTAAAAACGTGAGTGGCATTGGGCTTAGTTCTGCTTCCAACACCACCCAGTCCTTTGCATGTGCATGGCAGTGCCAGTCAATCACCCTCGCTATGTGTGTTGCGTAATAAAAATGCTTGAAATTCAGGAGACCTATCCCTCCTAGGTCCTTAGGTCGTGTTAGTTTAGTCAGCTTTATCCTAGGTCTCTTTTGCTGCCAGAGGAACCCCAGCACCATGGAATTCAATGTTTTAAAAAAAATTTGCGGTATTTTAATTGGTAAGGTGCGCATAAGGTATAGGAGTCTAGGTAAGATCACCATCTTGATGATTGCTGCTCTCCCAAACCATGAGAAGCAACCTAGGTTCCAGCTACTGAGGTTCCTCCCGCAGCTCCAGAGCAGGGGAGTGTAGTTCCTCTCAAAGATAGACTGTAGTTGTGGCGTTAACATTGTCCTTAAATATGTGGAATTGAGTTTAGTCTGTTCCATGGTCTTGACTGGGAGAGAGATATTTAATGCCTCGGATTTTGAATAATTGATCTTTAAATTTGAGAGATATCCATAGTGTGAGAATTCTTTCAGTAAGTTAGGGATGGATATCAATGGGTCTGTCAAGAAAAATAAAAGGTCATCGGCGTATGCCGTGATTTTAAACTCCCTGTCCTTCGCTATGAATCCGTGAACAGCATCATTTGTTTGAACCATTCTAATAAAGGGTTCCAACGATAGGATAAACAGCAGGGGTGACAGCGGGCATCCCTGTCTTGTCCCATTTGTAATATGTCCCCAGTCCCTTTCTATGCAGAATCAACTGCTCTGGACAGTGAATAAATGGGAAGTGCTTTGTGCTGAGCAGCTTCTTGTTTATTCACAAGCTAAAGCATAGTAAACACAGTCATGTATTTATTCTGAAAAAGAAGGAGCCTTTAAATGACATATTTACTGGCCCCTTCCCTGCTCTCCATCCTTAATCACTTCAGCCCAGGAAGGATTTACCCCCTGACTGACCAGGCCATTTTTTGCTGTATAGCATTGCGTTGCTTTACCCGACAATTGTGTGGTCATGCGACGTTGTACCCAAACAAAATCAATGCCCTTTTTTCCCACAAATAGAGCTTTCTTTTGGTGGTAATTTATCACCTCTGCGGTTTTTTTTTTTTCCCAAAAAGATTTTATTAAATTTTTTGGCAAACAGAAGTTATGTAACATACATATCAATAAGCAAGGTTACAGGTGAGTTATAGACAGTCACAATGCAGTGGTATAAGCTGTCCGCCCATGAAAAAGGCTTTGATCGCCGTGGGTGAATCTATGTGAAATACAAACAGTAACATGTGTGAACTTACAATATCCCTAAAATTGTTTTTAGTGTATGTAACACGTCCACGGGCTGGTAATTAGCCTGAGGGAGTCAGTGAGAAGCACCGAGGATTTGACAACCATCAGATAATAGCTGATGTATCTTCTGTTAAGATAGACAGCAGTGAACAACAAGCCCGGAAGAAGCCCGTGGATGGGGTGCAGACCACTGGGTGATAATCCCGGTACCATTCACCCCTAAAGGGAACTTCGCTGTGAATGGACCGGGATGTTGGGGAGGAAAGTGAATAGGGTACAGATCAGTGGTGTGGTGGTACGTCTGTGTAGTTCCCGGTATGGACTCTGGAGGACGGGCTGGGACTGTAGTGGTCACAGCAGTGTAAACATGTGCCCTTACTTGCGGGCTGAACAGGCAGGGTATTTACTGGCATTTGTATAATGCGAGTATTAGTGAGAGACAGTGCGGGGAAGACATAGTAGGGAGGAACTGGGATGGGAGGAGGGTGGCGCGAAAGGCGGTATTGTCATAGTGGGTAGACCACACGGGAAGCAGAGGATAGCCTTCAAGGGGGTCTGGGGAGAGTTTGGGACAGTGATGTCCACGTTTGGGTTTGTTTGTAGTGTAGCCAACTCGCCCAAGTGGTGTAGAATTTGGTAGGGTGGTCATTGGATTGGCATATAAGGTTTTCCATGTCGGCTATTCTGTCCACCCTGCGGATCCAATCTCGGACCGTGGGGGGGGCAGTGTTCCTCCAAAAGGCGGGGATGCAAAGGTTGGCTGCATTGATGAGATGTAAGGTGAGGGATTTTTTATAAGAGCTCAGGGAGGCGGGAGTGTGGTGGAGCAGATATTGTGCTGGTGAGAGTGTAAGTGGGAATGTAGTGATTTGGGAGATCAACTGATTGATTTCATTCCAGAATGGTTGAATCTGGTTACAGTCCCACCAAATGTGTAGTAGAGTGCCCCGGGAAGTACCACATCTCCAACAGGTAGGGGGAATGGTGGGGTGAAAGTGATGGACTTTCTCAGGTGTCCTATACCATTTGGAAAACAGTTTGAACCTGTTTTCTTGCGTGGATACGTTGATGGAGCCTTTGTGCATAAGGGTGAAGATTTGGTCCCATTCATTGGCTGGGATATCCAGGGACAGATCCTGTTCCCATTGGCGTATCAGTTTGTCCTGTTTAACTTTGTGATGTGTGAAAAGGAGGGAGTAAAGCGTGGAAATTAGATGACTTTGGGGCTCGGTGCTCAGGCAGAGAAGTTCAAGTGGTGAGTGGTCTCTATGCCACTGGGACGTATGTGGGGTGGCCTGAAGAAAGTGTCTGAGTTGTAGATATTTATAGAAGGGTATAGCGTAGTTGGGTAGAGCTGCGGAGAGTAGCGGTTGGGTAAGGAGCGAACCATTCAGAAAAAATTGATGTGCCCTCGCCTGTGAGGTATGTGTGGCAGGAGTCCTATGTTTAATTGTAAGGCCTGGGGGGAAGTCAGGGTTGTTGTCGAGTGGCGTCATAGGGCCAGGTGAAGGGGTAAGATTGAGCAGTTTGCATGCCAATTTAAAAATGGAAAGTGTGGCGCCGACGCAGGGGTGGGAAGTGAGATCCTGGGGGATCTGTCTATGGTTGATCCAAGGTGAGTTGGCAATTGGGAGACTTGCGAAAGAATCTTCCAGAGCAATCCAGTCTTTGGAAAGATAGTGTATGTGCCAATCCACCACTCTGGCTAGATGGCAGGCCCAATGCTACTTTTGAAGATCCGGAAGGCCTAAGCCTCCAAGTCGTTTGGGGAGAGCCAACCTATCCCAACTAAGTCGTGGGGCTTTAGTTGCCCAAATGAAGGTCCTGCAAATACGCTTGTATGAGAGGAAAAAGGAAATCGGGAGTTTGATCGGTATAGCTTGGAGAAGGTATAGGAATCTGGGAAGGATATTCATTTTTAGTATAGCGATCCTGCCCATCCAAGAAAAGGAGCCCAGGTGCCACTTCCTGAGATCCGCTTGGATGGAGAGGAGCAAAGGTAGAAAATTTTTGGAGTAGAGATCGGATAAGTTTGTGGTAAGTTTTATTCCGAGATAGGAAATGTCAGATTTTTCCCAACTGAATGGGAAGTTATTTTTGCATAGGTTCACGGTGGCCGTTGGCAGTGTGATGTTGAGGGCCTTTGATTTCTCAAAGTTGATTTGAAGATTGGAGAGGTATTTGAAGAGAGCGAAGTCTGTCAATAAGTTTGGTAAAGTCGTAATGGGGTCTGTCAAGAAAAGTAGAACATCGTCAGCATAGGCTGCCAGTTTATACTGAGTGTGTTGAACGTCCACACCCCTAATAGCCGGGTTGTCCCTCAGTTTTCGGAGCATAGGTTCCATGGTCAATATGAATATTAGAGGCGACAAGGGGCAGCCTTGGCGGGTGCCATTGGATACAGAGAAGGCGTCCGACAGTTCCCCATTAACCCTGATCCTCGCCCTCGGAGAAGAATAGAGGGCCAGAACCATCTGTATCATACGTGGTGGAAGGCCTATAGCTCTCAAAGATGCTGCCATGTAGTCCCAGGCGACCCTATCAAACGCCTTCTCTGCATCCAACGACAGGAAGAAACCAGGCGCAGACGTTTTAGTGAGCCAGTGGTGGATGTTCAGTGCTTTGGTGGTATTGTCCCTAGCTTCGCGGCCAGGGACAAAGCCCACTTGGTCCAAGGAGATTAGGGTAGGGATGAAGGGTAAAATGCGATTGGCCAATGCTTTGGCATAAATTTTTAAATCTACGTTTAGTAGGGAGATGGGGCGATAGTTGGTCACAAGTGTAGGGTCTTTACCCTGTTTGGGCAGTAGCGTAATGTGTGCGTCAAGCAGGTCGTTATTAGCCACGGAGTCAGAGGCTAGGGTGTTGAAAGCTTTGGTTAGATGTGGGAGGAGGGTGGTAGCAAAGGATGTGTAATAGCTTACCGAGAGACCATCCGGTCCAGGGCTTTTACCTGACTTCATTTGTTTTAGAGCCGTGTGTAATTCAGTCTCCGATAAAGGTAGGTCTAAGGATTCCACATCTTCAGGGGGAAGAGGGGTGGGGCCATATTGTGCTAAAAATTCTTTGATGGCAGTTGGACGGTCTATGGAAGTGTCGGTAGCGTGGGTGGATGGGGGAAGGTTGTATAATTTGGAGAAGTATTGGATAAATTGCGCTGATATGTCTTTATTGGTAACCAAGGCCTCCCCCGTAGGACTGTTAATCTTGTGGATGGAGTTAGAGGCCTTCCTGGCTTGGAGAGCCCTAGCCAGGAATTTACCAGCCTTGTTGCCGAATTCGTAGTAAAGCTTGTGTGTTAATGCGAATTTCCGTTTCAGTTTAATGTTTAGCATATCTAAAAGTTCCTCTCTCGTCTGAGTAAGTTCAGTTAGGGTGGCCGCAGCAAGGGAAGCTTTGTGTGATTGTTCGAGTTTGCGTACACGTGCAGTGAGTTCGTTAATACGGGCGGACCTAAGTTTGTTGCGTTGCGCCGCTAAAGCCATCAATTCTCCGCGGATGACACATTTATGTGAGGCCCATACAATAGCGGGAGTAACATCAGGAGATGAATTGTTTGAGAAAAAATCCGTGAGGCACGTAGACAGTCTGAGGGCGTTGGCCTCGTCAGACAGCAATGAGTTGTCGAGGCGCCATATACGAGTCCGTTTGTGTGGAGTGGTGTATTGTAGAGTCATGGAGATGGGGTTATGGTCTGAGAGTAAGGACGGTTCAATGGTCGCGCTAGTGAGGTATGTCAGGTCTTGTTGGGAAAGAAAGAAGTGATCCAGTCTAGAATATTTGTTGTGTGGGGAGGAAAAGAACGTGAAGTCCTTTTCTTTAGGGTGTAGGGTACGCCAAGTGTCATGGAGTAAGAGGTTGCTTAGTTGGTGTTTGATAGATCGTAAGGCTCGGTATGTGAGGGAGGAAGCCCCAGTGGAGGTGTCCATAGATGGGACGAGTGGGACATTAAAATCACCGCCGACTATAAGGGTGCCGGAGTAGAAGCTGGAGAGTAGGTGCAGTGTATTGAGAAAAAAGGCAACTTGGCCGGAGTTGGGAGCATAGATATTGGCGATTGTAAATGTTCTCTGGTGTAGAGTTCCTTTTATAAAAAGGAATCTGCCAAGCGGATCTCGATGAACGTCAGTTACTTGAAGGGGGCAGTGTTTAGAAATGAGGATGGATACTCCTTTCGATTTTGCCGCAGAGTTGGAGGCATGAAAGACAGTGGGGAAGAGGCTGTTGTGTAATTTAGGGATCGAATCTGTCCGAAAATGTGTTTCTTGTATCAGCGCTATGTGCGAGTTTGATTGTTTGAGCGAATGGAGGAGTTGGGAACGTTTTTCAGGGGTGTTTAGACCCCTAATGTTAACCGAGAGCAATTTGAGATCAGTCAGTTGAGAAAGAGGCATCTTTCCATGTGGGTGGGTGTTTGTGGTAGCCGCCATTATGAGGGAATGGGGAGAGGGGTAGAGGGTAGGGGGCAAGCGGAGCAGTCCGCTTTACAAGGGTTAGGCTCGTGTGAAGCGAGTAAGAGACTAAGGAGTTACCGAAGAGGTGTGGAACGATATGTCCACAAACCTCTAATATCAGAGGTCGGTGTGGTACGGAGTGCTCCTGTGGCACAGTTCCCGGTAGGGATTTCTGAACCACAGTGCAGATCCGTATGGGGGTTGACCCAAATCTAGGCGATGGAGAGAGGAGGGTATTCCGAGAAGAAGGTACAGGTGGGAAAGTGTGGTCTGCCGCCACAGGACAAGGAGAGACAACGGTAGAGGTAGCCAGCTATCATAACAGTCTTCTGTGACTGGTAGGGAGTGTTTTGCGTTAGTGTGTAGAGGTATGTGTTGTGCCCCCTGGGCTGTAGAAATATGTGGACCCCCAGGGTGCTTAGCATTGTATAGTGCGCTGTGTGTTCGCTCCCCATCTTGATCTGTGAGGAATGACAGCCCAAGAACCATGTCATCACCAGGTGCGCCATAGCCATGGCTCCCAAAGGGTCCGGTGGTGTGGTTAGGGGAGAAGAGCCACAGCTCACACACAAATTGCAGCGTAAAATAATAATAGTCTACTAGTGACTAAAAAAAAAAAAAAAAAAAAAAAAAAAAAAGATGTTTGCTAACTTGCGATACTTGAAGCAGCCCTGTGAGGGTCAAGTCTTGCCCTGTGAAACTTGGAGAGCAGAGCTATACAGGCTAGAAGCACTCAACGATATGTGCAAGGTAAAAATAACATAACAACAGTGGCAGTTTTGGTGTAGGACCAAATAACACAGGCTCATATCTGTAAAATGATACTACCATGACAGTCCAGCAGTGAAGGGTGGGAGAAGCGAGTGGCACGTCGGTAACAGCAAGCGTGGTCCGTCGGGAGGCGCTGAGGGTGGCATTCTAGATCACGCACTGTAGAGGAATGTTGACGGGAGCCGGTTGATGGCAGGAATGCTGGATTGAGGCAGGTGTAGAAGGGGTGAGATGTGGAAGTTTAGCCGTCGTTGCCGGAAGCCGTCTATGAGGAGTCCGTCAAAGCGCATCATGGGGAAGACAGGAAGTCCGTGCAGAGAGGCGTGACGGCGTGGTAGTTCCGGGCGGAGCGTACACCCGCTAAGCAGTGTGGGGAATGTAGTTCCACGCTGGGTAGAGCGGTGGAGTGCAGTCCGGCACACCTGAAGCCGATCGAAATAGCATAATGGTGTTGCTGGGATGGCAGATGGCAATGGCTGTCAGGGGTGCAGGGTGCAGTCCAACGGGTGTTGGGAAGGTAGCAAGCGGTGAGGTACAGTTTGCAGAGAGGAGGATCAGATATTAAGCTAAGGTCCTGCCGAAGTAAAACCAAGATGGAAACAAAGAAAATAAAGTTTGCCAAACTAAACTGATTCAGAAGGTCAGACGGCTGTCATACGGTCGAACTGGGTGATCTGACAGGAGTGACAGGGTATTAACAACCCTGAGTTAACGATCCCTCTGGGTTCTTCTGGATCTCGAGGATATAGTGGGATTGGCTTCCTGCGTCTCAGTACGATGGATGACGTGGCTCCTTGGGGTAGAAGGAGAGCGGTGCCTGCGGTACCTGGAACCGTGTGTTTCCATGGGTTCGTCTTGAGGCCCGTCCCGACGGGAGGGCCTGGGGCGGAAAGCTGCATACCACAGGGGTACGGAGATCAGGGGTATGCCGAGTGCGGAGCAAAAATGCGGTAGGTCCTCAGGAACCCTGAGGGCAGCTGAACGTCCATTAAGGGAGGCCATGAGACAGAATGGAAACTTCCATTTGTACAAAATATTATTTGCTCTGAGGGCATCCAGCAAGGGCCTGAGATCGCGCCTATGTTGTAAGGTGATGCCCGAGAGATCCTGGTATATTTGGACCGGCCAGCCCTCGTGAAGAATTTGCTGCATGCCCCTGGCTTGTTTGAGGATGTCCTCCTTTAATTTGAAATCGACGATGCAGCAAATAACATCACGAGGCGGATCGTTCTCCCTTCCTTTAGGTCGCAGAGCCCTGTGGATTCTCTCCATAGCGATGGGGGTTTGAGGGGGGCGCCGTAGGAGGTTATTAAAAATGCCCACTACAGATCGTGAGATGTGCTCTCCTTCTATTGACTCTGGAAGACCTCTGATTCTTAAGTTATGCCTTCTACCTCGGTTATCGAGGTCTTCCAGATGTCGCTGCATGTCTCTCAATTGTAGGGTATGTGAGTCCAGGCCAGTAGTGACAGTGTGCAGCGTCTCCTCCTGTCTCTCCGTAGCGCTTTCAACCACTTGTACTCTGTCTTTGAGCTCACGTAGATCCAGCCTTAGCTCAGAGACGGCCGCTGCGAGAGCCTCCTTAATTTCGTCGGCGACTGAGCGGAGGTCTTGCAAATTAAGGGGAGGGTGAGGTCTGAGCTCAATTCCTTCTTCCCCGCCATGAGAATGCGGGGGATGTTGTGGCTGACCGCTCAAGTCAGTCGGCGGGGTCCGCATCTGAGGAGAGTGAGGGGGCCCGCGGCGGGAAGGCGCCATGTTGTGTCTGCCGGCTCTAAACATCTCCGGGATGTGCTGAACTTGTGAGCTATCTAAATCTCTGGGGGACCGCGAGCGGGAGGCAGAAGAGGTTCGGGAAGCCGTTCCCATAGTTAATGGGGATAGTAGAGTGGAAATACCTCCGCAATTCAGCAGCTATCTCCTGTGGCGGGCAGAGCTCGGGGATTAGAGGTCTTTCTCCATGCCAGGTCAGGCCACGCCCCCACCTCTGCGGTTTTTATTTTTTGCGATATAAACAAATAAAAACCAGACAATTTTGAAAAAAAAACTATATTTTTTACTTTTTGCTACAATAAATATCCACAAAAAAAGGAAAAAACTAATTTCTTCATCAGTTTAGGCCAATATGTAGTCTTCTACATATGTTTGTTAAAATAAAAAACAAAATAAAACCACGCAATAAGCGTATATTGATTGGTTTGCGCAAAAATTATAGCATCTACAAAATAGTGGATAGATTTATGGCATTTTGCTTATCATTATTTTTTTACTAGTAATGGTGGTGATCAGCAATTTTTAGCGGGGCTGCGTCATTGCGGCGGACAAATCAGACACTTTTGACACTTTTTTGGGACGAGTGACATTTATACAGTGATCAGTAGGAATGAGCTGGATGATCTGGTCAAACATAAGTTAGACTCGAACATCGGGTGTTCGCTCATTCGCAGAACAGCGAACATTATGGGGCATTTACGGGAATTTTGAGCACTGCAGGGACACCCCATAATGCACTGCGAGATTGCAGTGCATTGCTGTATGATGATTGGCCAAAGCATGCACTTGACCTGCATGCTTTGGCCAATCACAGCGTGCTCTGCTGAGAGAGCTATAAGTGGCCAAAGGAAGGGTGCCTTTGGCCAATCATGGCTCAGGGGGACTAAGTCCACATCCCACACTATATAAGGCTGCTTACAGAGCAGCCGTGTGCAGTGTTGTTGGCTTGGATAGAGAGATAGCTTGAGTTAGATTAAGCAGGCAGGTTATTCAGCTAGTGGCAGTGTATTTGATATATATATACAGTCAGTCTAGTATATATATATATATACATTCTGCATTAAGCATAGACTATATATTCAGTGTTTACTCGATATTCAGTCAGTGCAGGCAGTGTATATATATATATATATATATATATATATACATATATATATATATATATATATATATATATATATATATATATATATATATATATATATATATATATATATATATATACACACATATATATATATACACATATATATACATACACACACATATATATATATACACATATATATACATACACACACATAATTATATATATATATATATATATATATATATATATATATATATATATATATATATATATATATATATATATATATATATTGTAACCTGGGGGACAGGTAGCAGGTACAAAAAAAGCTGTGTCTCGGCTATAACTATACACTATGCAGGCCCTAACTAGCAGGCTGAGCAAGCCTACCGCTTGTCAGTTTCCACGTAAACTGCTTAACAGCTTTTTACCAACCTTTTTGCTCTCACAGACCAGCGTTGTCTGTGTTTCCCAGGCAGAGAGCAAAGGCTGTCTGCTCAGGTGAGCTTAAATTTGCCTTGGGAAGAGGACCAAGACCTGAGCTGGATCATGTATCAGAGATTGCTGAATGTGTACGAGAGGAGCCTGGGAGATGTATAAACCCCGAACAGGACTTTTCCTGGCTCACTCTGGGACACTCTGCTACATATCCCCCCCCCTTGAATAAAGAAATTATTCCCGCGCTAACAAGAAAAGAGTCTAAAATAGTACTACGGACAAGCTGCATGCACTGAATAAAGGTGCAAACCAAACCTTAAAAGGACATAAAAATATTAAATAGTGCTGCGCTAATCCAAAGCGCCCCTGTTAGGGGACTTAAAATGATGGTAAATAACTAAAAAGTGGTAGAATAGCATTAAAGTGTTGGCAATCCGCCATAAAACATCACACTCGTCAATAAATAATGGCAATGCTAAAACCAGTAAAGACAAATCAATGTGTAAAATATATTGCTAAAAAATCATTCACCATAAATAATGCCATTAAATGAATGCTCCATCCATAACTGAAATCATGTGCAGAGATCAACGGTGTCACCTAACATAAAAAACTATGTGACTCAAATAGAGTGGCAAGCAAAAATAGCACATAAAGTGACAAGTGCAAAGTGGAACAAAAAAAATTTAAAATAAAAGAAAAATAAAAAAAATAAAAAAATGTAAACCAGTGCAATGTTCGCAGGTTGTTCAAAACTATAGCAAGCAATGGTGCTAGATAATGTGACTTGGAAGATTTGGCATGAACCAGATGTGACAGTAGAACAAGGTCCTTTTTTGTTTAAAATAAAGGTGATAGCGTCCTGACATGCAACGGTCGCTCAGTGGTGCTTGACTTAAATAACCCGGTGCTCAGCTTCGTGTACAAACACTCCTGTGAGAGATGGCCCCTTACCTTAAGGCAATAGGGCAAACGCATATAACCAGGGGTCTTTGCACAGGGTCCTCCTTGAAGCAATGGAGCAGGCGTGTATGACCAAGAATCTTTTTTAGGGGGGTCCTATCCTCACGGTCCCAATTCCAGGGGGTGGTTCCCTCGGTAAATAGGGGGGATAAAAAACACGGGGAGCCCCAATAGTGTAATACTGCTAGAACCAGTAGCTTTATTAAGGTAAAACACGGTACTCACATATAAAACAGCAATGATGTTCCTATCTCCGACGAGCGGCGAGCTCGTATTACTGACACAGCGTGTAGAGCCTGTCCCGTCCTTACGCGTGACGTCACACCGCACGTGACTTCATCAGAGGATAAGTACAGGCTAAAGTTTTGTCTTTAAATAGTATTATAATGGGCGCTAATGGGCGGCCATTTTCCCGGAGTCCTGTGATTAGTATTACGGCGGCCATTTTCCTAGGGATCATATGGCGCGGCCATGTTTGGGTGTACTAGACGCCCGCCCATCCTCATATGCCAGCTGATCTGAGCGGCCAATTAGGTGGAACCTGCCTTCCTGTATCTCCCGCACTGTCAGCAAGGGAGGACAGGGCGACTAATAGCCGATCTGTCAAGAGAAGTATCAAATGACAGGTGTTTGGAAAGGGGGGTAGCGGGCTGCAGGAGCATAGGTGATGTAAAAGACAGTAAATCGGGGACTGTCAAGGCTGTATTCTAAAAACATATTAAAAGCTGGCAATGTTTGCCATTCGCAAAAACGGGGGGGGGGGGGATTATAAAAACGTAGATAACATATACCTAAAAAAAGGGGAAGAGAAAACGCAGAGGGGACAGGCACTAAACATTGTCATAATACAATATAACATATGATCATATGGTTAACAACAGTCACATGGACTAAAACATAATTAAAAACATAGACAATATATAAATATAGGCATCAATTAAAATCGAATAAAATAGATAAGTAATTAAGACCATAAGAACAAGTAAGAAGTGGACTGATAGGGTAATGGCATACTAATATATAAATCCGAACAGTATGGGACTAGACCATGATTGGGAAAGGGGTCTCCGTAAGAAATCCGTAAAATCGCATGTGAATAATAATGTAGATAGGAGGGGGTAGATTTTAAAAATCGCTAAGGAAACAATTGAGGTCAAATTCGATATTTAGGCCACGAGGCGAGAACGTATCGAGAGTAAAAATCCATTGGGATTCGAGTTTACTCAAAGTCCTCACCTTGTGGCCCCCCCGCCAGTGTTTGATATACGGTGTTATACCCCAGAACTTCAGGTGGGTGGGGTCCTTATTATGGTGCGTAAGAAAATGTTTGGAAACGCTGTGTTTGTCATAACCGTTTAAGATGTTTTTAACATGTTCTTTGATGCGGACCCTCAGGGGTCTTTTGGTACGGCCAACGTATTGAAGGCCGCAACTACATTCAAGGGCGTATACCGCTCCTTCTGTGTTACAACAGATAAAATCCTTTACCTTATGGGTATCTCCTGTACTCGTGGCAGTGAAATTGAATACCTTTTCATTTGGGTGTTTGGTGTTTAAGCACGCGAAGCATCTTTTACAAGGAAAAAAACCGTTACCGGTAAAGAATGAAAAAGGTTTCTTCGGTGGGTCAACAACATTTTTAACTACTAGATCTCTGATTGTAGGTGCCCTTTTGTACAGCTGTCTATCTGCCAGTAGGATATGCCAGTGGCGTTTAATAATCCTTTCTATTCTCTTATGTTGCACATTGAAGTCAAGAACTAACGGTATTCCTTCCAATGGGTTACTTTGTATCTCCTTATCTTTAATCAGTTCTTTCCGATCTATATTTGCAATCTCGGTAATTTTAGACTTAATGAATTGGCGATCGTAGCCTTTTGAGATAAACCTCTCTCCCATTTTTTCAGCTTGTTCGAAAAACGTCTCAATCTTGGTACAGTTTCTTTTGATCCGCATAAGTTGGCCCTTTGGGATATTGAAAATCCAGTTTTTATGGTGGCAACTATTCGTTGGGAGGTAGCTGTTCCTATCTACGCTCTTAAAGTGCGTTTTCGTGCAGAGTATAGATTTCTCTAATGTGATCTCGAGGTCAAGGAAGTTAGTTTTGTTTTTACTGATGTCCCAGGTTAATTCAATATTCCTGTCGTTGATATTCAGTTTTTTCAGAAATTCCGTTAATGCGTTTTCTTCACCGTCCCATAATATAAAAATGTCATCGATATACCTTTTGTATATCGCTAGTTCGCTCGGACGATTATTAAAGACATTTTCCTCCTCCCATTTTGCCATAAAGAGGCCAGCTATACTTGGGGCAAATCTTGCTCCCATGGCAACTCCCGTTTGTTGATGGTAGTAAGACTTGTTGTACCAGAAATAGTTGTTCTTGAGACTAAATTCAAGACATTTTATCAAGAACTTTCTCTGGATACATGGGAGATCCGTATAATTCCTGAGGCCCCATTTTGCGGCCTCACAGGCTCGATGGTGGGGGATCACCGTATATAGGGATGATACGTCCGCTGTAGCCATAACCCATGATTTATCACCTCCTTGGAAATTTTCAATAATTTGCAACATCTGTTTAGTGTCTCTCAGGTACGCTTCTGTCTTTTGCACTGCTGGCTGTAGAAAGGTGTCGATGTATTGTCCCATCCTTGAGGTCAGTGAGTCTATACTATTAACTATCGGCCTCGGTGGTGGGTCGGTTCTGTTTTTGTGAATTTTAGGTAATAGATATATAACCGGTGTGCGGCAGGAGTCTGGTATAAGAAATCTTGCTTCTTTTTTATTCAATACCAGTCTTTTCACACCTAAATGGACAATTTGTTCGAGTGCTTTCCGGCAGCTGAATACAGGATTCTTCAATAGCTTGGTGTACGTCTTTGTATCATCTAGCATCTGGGTCATTGATTTGTGGTATTGTTCCTTTGAGAGGATCACAATCCCACCTCCCTTATCTGCTGGTCGAATAACGATATCTCTTCTTTTTACCAACTTACGGATACCATTTTTTATAAACTTAGGATCTTCTCTCTTTTTTACCTTCAGGTCCTTAACTTCGTCTAAAACAATTTTTTTAAAAACATCAATATGTTTGTTATCCTTAATCGGGGGATTGAAAATGGATTTGTTCCTTAATGAGCTATGTGCAATTTCTTGGTGTGTAGGTACTAACGTATTTACTCTCGGGGGGTTTCCTGCCATGTATTTCTGAATATTCAGTTTGCGCACAAATTTCTGTATGCCAATATATGTTTCAAACTTATTAAGGTTTTTTGTCGGTGCAAATTTCAACCCTTTATCTAGTACGCCCACTTCTTCATGTGTCAGGTCCTGGCCGCTAAGGTTAAAAATGCCCTCTCCTTTTATGATCTTTTTCTTTTGTTGTCTCTTTCCGGCCCTTTGTCCTCTCTTCTTTCTGGACTTCTTCGCGACGATCGTGTCTCGTCTGAGTATCTTACTGGGTGATTTTCTCTGTTCCTGTCTAAAAAAGGTTTGTTATATTCTTGGTCCCCATAATAGGGGGGGTTGGATCTAGCTGATCTTTCCTCTTCTTCTCTGCCCATCAAAGGGGCATAATAGTTGTATGTGGGAACAGGACTCCGTTCATCTTGTCTGTAATTTCTCTGTGTAGGTCCCCTTCTATCATCCTCCCTGTATTCTTGGTTCGGACTCCTGTCTCTTGGTCTGTAGTATTCATATCCTGAGTCTCTGTTTTCTCTATATTCTTGTATGGGCCTTCTATAATCCCTCTGCTCGTATGGTGGTCCCCTGTAATCTCGTTCTCCATACGGTGGTCTGTGCCAATTATTCCTATTTTGGGGTCTTCTATTATTTTTCCAATAATATTGCTTTCTCCCTCCATTTTGTGGTGTCCGATAATTTTGTTGGGGTCTTCTTTCATTCCGGTGTGGGGTATTCGCATAGTGATCAGTGTTTCTCCTATCATTATCTCTGTGCCTTGGTGTCGTCCCTCTATTTCCATCTCCGGGTTCTTGGTATCTGGTGTTTTCTATATTTTGCCTAGGTTGTTCGTTTTGTGGTTGAGAAAACATTCTGACTATTTTTTCCGGTGTGGAATATGTGGATGCGATTTCTGTTTTACCTAGCTGGCTTTGCCATTTGAAAACTTGGTCATTCTGGAAGTCATTGGTATCTCTGGTATGCTTCTTGCTTTTCCTTTGTTGGACTTCTTTATCTTTTTTAACAAGGTCTCTGTTTAATTGGGTCATAAGAGTATTAAATTCGGCGCTATCTTTGTATGGTTCTAATTCTCCTTTCAGATCTGCGATATTTTGGTCTATTTTCTTATTTTTCCTTCGTTTTCTTTCCAGCAGGAGTCCTAGAAGTTCCAGGCCTTTCTCATTAAAAAATTTGAACCATTCATCCTTAGATTCTTGGTCCATAAGACCATCATTCGGGGGGACATCCCACCTCAACCTTCTTGGGACTATATTCTCTTTGAGATATGTCTCGAATGTGCAAATGTCCCACCATAGGCTCACCTTTTTTTCCATATTATGGCCTAATTTTCTCATTAAGCTTTCCAGATCTAAGTTAGTGTTAGATTTATTTGTCGTAACATTAAATACTTCCTCTAGGTTAACTCTCCTTTTTTCCATATAGGAGAACACATCCATGTTTGCTGCAGGAATGGGTGGTAGATAACAGGTGACAGTAGAATAAAGAAATTATTCCCGCGCTAACAAGAAAAGAGTCTAAAATAGTACTACGGACAAGCTGCATGCACTGAATAAAGGTGCAAACCAAACCTTAAAAGGACATAAAAATATTAAATAGTGCTGCGCTAATCCAAAGCGCCCCTGTTAGGGGACTTAAAATGATGGTAAATAACTAAAAAGTGGTAGAATAGCATTAAAGTGTTGGCAATCCGCCATAAAACATCACACTCGTCAATAAATATTGGCAATGCTAAAACCAGTAAAGACAAATCAATGTGTAAAATATATTGCTAAAAAATCATTCACCATAAATAATGCCATTAAATGAATGCAGAGATCAATGGTGTCACCTAACATAAAAAACTATGTGACTCAAATAGAGTGGCAAGCAAAAATAGCACATAAAGTGACAAGTGCAAAGTGGAACAAAAAAAATATAAAAAAAAAAAAAAGAAAAATAAAAAAAAGAAAAAAATGTAAACCAGTGCAATGTTCGCAGGTTGTTCAAAACTATAGCAAGCAATGGTGCTAGATAATGTGACTTGGAAGATTTGGCATGAACCAGATGTGACAGTAGAACAAGGTCCTTTTTTGTTTAAAATAAAGGTGATAGCGTCCTGACATGCAACGTTATTAAAGACATTTTCCTCCTCCCATTTTGCCATAAAGAGGCCAGCTATACTTGGGGCAAATCTTGCTCCCATGGCAACTCCCGTTTGTTGATGGTAGTAAGACTTGTTGTACCAGAAATAGTTGTTCTTGAGACTAAATTCAAGACATTTTATCAAGAACTTTCTCTGGATACATGGGAGATCCGTATAATTCCTGAGGCCCCATTTTGCGGCCTCACAGGCTCGATGGTGGGGGATCACCGTATATAGGGATGATACGTCCGCTGTAGCCATAACCCATGATTTATCACCTCCTTGGAAATTTTCAATAATTTGCAACATCTGTTTAGTGTCTCTCAGGTACGCTTCTGTCTTTTGCACTGCTGGCTGTAGAAAGGTGTCGATGTATTGTCCCATCCTTGAGGTCAGTGAGTCTATACTATTAACTATCGGCCTCGGTGGTGGGTCGGTTCTGTTTTTGTGAATTTTAGGTAATAGATATATAACCGGTGTGCGGCAGGAGTCTGGTATAAGAAATCTTGCTTCTTTTTTATTCAATACCAGTCTTTTCACACCTAAATGGACAATTTGTTCGAGTGCTTTCCGGCAGCTGAATACAGGATTCTTCAATAGCTTGGTGTACGTCTTTGTATCATCTAGCATCTGGGTCATTGATTTGTGGTATTGTTCCTTTGAGAGGATCACAATCCCACCTCCCTTATCTGCTGGTCGAATAACGATATCTCTTCTTTTTACCAACTTACGGATACCCCTTCCCCTTTTTTTAGGTATATGTTATCTACGTTTTTATAATCCCCCCCCCCCCGTTTTTGCGAATGGCAAACATTGCCAGCTTTTAATATGTTTTTAGAATACAGCCTTGACAGTCCCCGATTTACTGTCTTTTACATCACCTATGCTCCTGCAGCCCGCTACCCCCCTTTCCAAACACCTGTCATTTGATACTTCTCTTGACAGATCGGCTATTAGTCGCCCTGTCCTCCCTTGCTGACAGTGCGGGAGATACAGGAAGGCAGGTTCCACCTAATTGGCCGCTCAGATCAGCTGGCATATGAGGATGGGCGGGCGTCTAGTACACCCAAACATGGCCGCGCCGTATGATCCCTAGGAAAATGGCCGCCGTAATACTAATCACAGGACTCCGGGAAAATGGCCGCCCATTAGCGCCCATTATAATACTATTTAAAGACAAAACTTTAGCCTGTACTTATCCTCTGATGAAGTCACGTGCGGTGTGACGTCACGCGTAAGGACGGGACAGGCTCTACACGCTGTGTCAGTAATACGAGCTCGCCGCTCGTCGGAGATAGGAACATCATTGCTGTTTTATATGTGAGTACCGTGTTTTACCTTAATAAAGCTACTGGTTCTAGCAGTATTACACTATTGGGGCTCCCCGTGTTTTTTATCCCCCCTATTTACCGAGGGAACCACCCCCTGGAATTGGGACCGTGAGGATAGGACCCCCCTAAAAAAGATTCTTGGTCATACACGCCTGCTCCATTGCTTCAAGGAGGACCCTGTGCAAAGACCCCTGGTTATATGCGTTTGCCCTATTGCCTTAAGGTAAGGGGCCATCTCTCACAGGAGTGTTTGTACACGAAGCTGAGCACCGGGTTATTTAAGTCAAGCACCACTGAGCGACCGTTGCATGTCAGGACGCTATCACCTTTATTTTAAACAAAAAAGGACCTTGTTCTACTGTCACATCTGGTTCATGCCAAATCTTCCAAGTCACATTATCTAGCACCATTGCTTGCTATAGTTTTGAACAACCTGCGAACATTGCACTGGTTTACATTTTTTTATTTTTTTTATTTTTCTTTTATTTTAAATTTTTTTTGTTCTACTTTGCACTTGTCACTTTATGTGCTATTTTTGCTTGCCACTCTATTTGAGTCACATAGTTTTTTATGTTAGGTGACACCATTGATCTCTGCACATGATTTCAGTTATGGATGGAGCATTCATTTAATGGCATTATTTATGGTGAATGATTTTTTAGCAATATATTTTACACATTGATTTGTCTTTACTGGTTTTAGCATTGCCAATATTTATTGACGAGTGTGATGTTTTATGGCGGATTGCCAACACTTTAATGCTATTCTACCACTTTTTAGTTATTTACCATCATTTTAAGTCCCCTAACAGGGGCGCTTTGGATTAGCGCAGCACTATTTAATATTTTTATATCCCCCCCCTTGTTTCAACCCCAGGGTTGGAACACCTGTAGCCCAACAGGAGTGAACATGGGACAGGGCATCTACATTCCCACTCTCAACACCTGGCCTGTGTTTTACAATGAAGGAGTAATCCTGTAGAGCCAAAAAACACTGGTTCACCCGTCTATTAGTCTCCTTCTTTTGGGCCAATACATTTCAGGGGAGCATGGTCAGTTATTAACTCAAACAGGCGTCCTAACAAATAGTGCCTGAGCGCACCCATGGCCTACTTTATGGCTAAACATTCCTTTTCAATGACTGCATACTTTACATTTTCTCATTGTCATTGAGCTTTCTGATTAGGTACACCACATTGTGTTCTTCCCCATTGTGTACCTGTGATAGTACTGCCCCGGTACCAACATCAGACACATTTGTCTGAACCAAAAAATCTTTGGAGAAATCGGGGGAGTACAGTACTGGCTGTGCACAAAGAGCCTTCTTTAGAACTTGGAAAGATTCCTCTGCTACTGAGGACCATTTCACCATTACAGAGTCTTTCCTTTTCATAAGGTCTGTCAGTGGGGCAACTATAGTTGCAAAATTTGGGTTAAACCTTCTATAATACCCTGCAATGCCAAGAAAGGCCCTGACCTGCTTCTTGTTTGCAGGACGTGGCCACTCCTGGATGGCTTCTATTTTACTCACTTGAGGTTTTATGACACCATGGCCAAAAGTGTAGCCCAAATACTTGGCTTCCTCTAGACCAATGGCACATTTTTTTGGATTCACCGTAAAACCTTCTTTGAAGAGGGAATCAAGGACAGCCTGGACACGGGGCAAGTGAGACTCCCATTCAGTGCTATGTACCACTATGTCATCTAGATAGGGTCCTGTCCATGGCCCTCTGAAATGTTGCGGGGGCATTTTGCAACCCAAAAGGCTTTTTTTTATATTGAAAGTAACCCACCTGGGTCACAAATGCAGTCTTCTACCAGTGAGGGGTATTTGCCAAGTCCAAAGTGATCAGATAGCGAGCCTTGTCAAATCGGTCTATAAGTTCATCTACTCTGGGCATTGGGTATGTGTCAAACATTGTCATTGCATTAAGCTTCCTGAAGTCGTTACGGAACCTTTTCTCTCTATTCCTTATCAGGAACTCTCTAGCTTCCTGTTTTTGGGAATATAACAGGGTGTCTGGAATCGTGACCTCAGGGATCAGAGGGGACTCAAAACCCTTAGGCGTTACCGGGAGGGACCTCGCAGTTAACGCCAGTCTATCCTTCCAGGGCTTTAACAGGTTTATGTGGTAAATCTGTTCTTTTCCTGGTTGATATACCTTGTAATTGACCTCCCCAACTCTTTCAATTACTTCAAAGGGACCCTGCCACTTAGCCAGAAACTTGCTCTCAACAGTGAGAACTAACACCAGGACCCTGTCATCAGGTGAGAAAACACGGAGTTGGGCCCCCCTGTTGTATATCCTCTGTTGGGCTGCTTGGGCCCGCAGTAAGTGTTTTTTTACCATCAGCATGATTGCTGCTATCCTCGCCTGCATTTGAGTGATATGCTCAATGACACTTTTATGGGGTATCTGCTCCCCCTCCCAAGTTTCTTTGGCTATGTCTAAGAGTCCCCGAGGGTGTCTCCCATAAAGCAACTCAAATGGAGAGTACCCCGTAGAAGACTGGGGAACCTCCCTGATGGCAAACATCAAGTATGGTATCAGGAAGTTCCAGTTTTTCCCATCCTTGTCAACAACCTTATTTAACATGCTCTTTAATGTCTTATTGAAGCGTTCCACCAAGCCATCCGTTTGAGGATGGTACACCGAGGTACGCAACTGCATCACCTTAAATAACTTGCACAGATCCCTAGTTCTTCGTGACATAAATGGGGTGCCCTGGTCTGTAAGGAATTCTTTATGGATGCCAACACGACTGAACACCATAAACAGCCCTTTGGGAATTTTTTTAGCAGATGCGGTGCATAAGGGAACTGCTTCGGAGTAACGGGTAGCATAATCCATGATTACAAGGATATGCTGATGAGCCCAGGCAGATTTTGGGAGTGGACCCACAAGGTCCATGGCAATCCTCTCAAAGGGCACTTCAATAATGGGCAAGGGCACTAAAGGACTTCGGAAGTGGGGTAGTGGGGCTGACATCTGACACACAGGACAGGATTGACAATAATTCTCAATATCTTTCTGTATCCCGGGCCAGTAAAACCTGCGCAAAACCCTTTCAGTAGTTTTCTCAACCCCTAAATGGCCTCCTAGCATGTTCCAATACCACCCGTCTGTATGGCTTAGGGACCACCAACTGTTCAATCACTTCATCATTTTTTTTACATACATGATACAGTAAATCCTCATTGCTGCTGAAATAAGGAAAACAGGGCCTGTCCCCTTGTTCGACAGGAACATCATTAATCACTATTACATTTTCCCAGGCCCTGACAAGGGTAGGGTCTTTTCTCTGCTTGTTATCAGAATTTTCCTTGTGCACATTAAGGTCAGCAAACTCTAACATAGGCTCAGATTCAGCAGACGGTTGTCCAGCTCTACTGGTTGTGGGGGCTTCCCCAGGCTCTTCCAGCTCTCCTGCCATAACTGAGAAAGAAACACCCGGGGAGCCCCGAGAGGAGTCCCCTGAACCCACATTGTCAGTAGTGGCCAGGAGTTCTGGCTCTGCCACTGAGTCAGCTACTGCGACCGGGTTGAGACAATCCCACAGTTCCCAAAACTTAGGGAAGTCACTACCAACGATGGCCTCGTGCACCAAGCGGGGCACAAGTCCAACTGGATGGGTCACCGTACATTAGCCAATTTTAAAATGAACAGTGGCTATAGGATACTCCCGGGTATCCCCATGTACACAGATCACAGCAGTTTCAACCATCTCAGCTGTAACCAAAGTCACTAGACTTCCAGAGTCTAACAAGCCCTAATAGGCTTTTTATTAGACATGTGCATTTGTTTTAGTTTTTGAGCAAACGATAACGAACGTGCAGTATCCGAAAACCGAAAGATCCGACATAAAAAAATGCTTTATTTTTATTTTCGTTGAGTCAACAGTTCAATATGGGTAGAAGATTCGACATGACGCTGACAATAGTGATCTGTGTCCATTGAACCTGTGGTCAAATGTGCCTAACCTTAGCTCTATTAGTCCAAGATTATTCGACATAAAGAGAAAAGATTTAACATTATAGAGACAATAGCAAAAAAGGTTGAATGTGCCTATCCTAACTCTATTAGTCCAAGATTATTCGACATAGAGAGAAAAGATTTGACATGAAGATTCAACGAAGCAGTCACAGCGAGCGGACATTTATGGTCAAATGCTCCACCCATAGGCTATAGAAGAATTCTAATGTTGGTTGACTAGTAATAATAATTAATAAATATAATTATTACTAGTGTCATACAACATTAGAATTCTACTATAGCTTGTAGACGAAACATTCGACCGGAAATGTACGATTGCAGCGTCTTACAGTTTAGCTGCTCCGTCAAATCTTCTTAGAACATTCGACAGACACCATAAGCCTTCAATGACAGATTCGACCTTAATTTTTTCGGATTTTCAGACGAATGCATTTTTTAACAAAACAAAATAAATAAAAACGAATTTCGGAAGTAACTAAATAAATTTATTTTTCGGACAAAAACGAAATTCCGAAACAAAATATTTCAGTGTGCACATGTCTACTTATTATTAACAGTCATTTGGCACATGTGTTTTCCATATTTGGCGCTGCAGCTCATGAAACAGCAGCAAACACAGACTGCCTTCTAATGGATAGATCACACTGCATTGGTTCATCTGTCAATGGACAGTTTGCTGCAACATGTCCCAGTTCTTGGCAACTAAAACACCTGATGTTTCCCCAGTTTAGTTTGCTGACAGGCAGTGGATTTCCTTGTTTGGGATGCCAAACTTCAGTCCTGGCACCAAAAATCCTCTTCTCTGTTTCCTTGCCATGCTTACCACCCACTTCCCCTGGAACAGTTTTCCGGTTGCCTGGGGAGACCGTGGCTTTGGGTGGAAAGTCCATGCGGCTGTAGGGGTGATGACCAGGCTCTCTGCAGCAAAGTACCTTTCAACGAGTTCCATCATGTTGTCCGCCGAGTTGGGGTCTCCTTGACTCACCCACTTCTGCAGGGGAATTGGTAGTAACCTCAGGAACTGGTCCATGACCACACACTCCACTATTTGTGGCCCAGACAGGGACTCTGGCTGTAGCCATTTCCTCACCAGGTGAATTAGGTCGAACATCTGCGATCTTGAGGGCCTCTCATCTTGTAAGAACTAGCTGTGGTCCTGCTGTGCTTGAACTGCCAAAGTAACACCAAGTTGCGCCAGGATTTCCCGATTGACCTGTTCATAGTCTCCCGCTTCTGCTGACTCCAAATCATAGTAGGCCTTCTGTGATTCTCCAGAAAGCAAGGGGACGACCAGTCCTGCCTACTGGGTTTTAGGCCAACCTTCCCTCTCAGCGGTCCATTCAAACGTTAGCAGAAAGGCCTCTGGATCATCATCTGCAGTCATCTTAGAAAGAAAGCGACCCACAAGGATGGCTGAGGGCTTGTCTCCAACATCATCAACTTTAGCAGGTGACCACTGTGCTAGCATCTCCACAACCTCAGTCAAGGTTTTCCTGTCTGTTTTTGCATCAATGGCTAGCTGTTCAAACAGCCTCTGCGATAGCTCCTGTACAGCACCAATCTGTTGGCACAGCCCCTTTGTTTACTCATGTGCGATAGCATTGGCTTGCTGTTGTGCAGCGTTTGCTTGATTAAGTGCAGTGTTTGCTTGCTGCTGTGCAGCATTGGATATCACCAATTGTTTTAGGATTTCCTCCATGTTTAGTTATTCTAGGTACTGGCCATTTAAGTAGTAACTTAATACAGCTGGTCGCAGCCTCCACCATATGTAACCTGGGGGACAGGTAGCAGGTACAAAAGCTTCCTGGGATAAGCAGGCTTTCAGGCACAGATACCAGAACAAGTGATGTATGACAAACAGTTAAGTGTTTAATGGTGATATTTACAAGTCTATAGAGGTGCTGTACAGTGTTCAGAAAAAAACAAACAGAACAAAATAGCCAAACAAAACCCCAGCCATGTCTCGGCCCTAACTACCAGGCTGAGCAAGCCTACTGCTTGTCAGTTTGCACATAAACTGCTTAACAGATTTTTACCAACCTTTTTGCTCTCACAGACCAGCGTTGTCTGTGTTTCCCAGGTAGAAAGCAAAGGCTGTCTACTCAGGTAAGCTTAAATTAGCCTGGGGAAGAAGACCAAGACCCAAACTGGATCATGGATCAAAGATTCCTGAATGTGTACGAGAGGAGCCTTGGAGACGTATAAACTCTGAACAGGATTTTTCCTGGCTCTCTCTGGGACGCTCTGCTACAATATATACATTGTAGAGGGTCAGCCTGGGGCAGGGTTAATTGAAGGGGTTAATTGAAGAGGGCAGGTACTTCCCCTTCAGGCCTGCTTATTGCCAGCTTGGTTGAAAGTGTCAGAGAGGAGCTGTTTGAGTAGGAGAGAGAGACACACAGCAGCACCCTGTGTGAAAAGATCCATTGCTGGATTGTGTACTTGCTGGGTGAGCCTAACCACATAAAAGACTCTAGCTCTGATTAGAGCCATGAACCATTTCCTGTAAGCCTGTATGCTGCTGAACTGTGAGCTGTACCTGTGTGCACAACTGCGTGACAAGACAAGCCTGTCTCTTCTATTTGTTTTTGCCAGTTTGCTGAATAAAGCCATTTTTATTTTACTTGACTGTCTCTGAGCCAGCTGTTCACCCCTTTGATTCCCTACAAATTGGTGGAGAATGCAGGCAGTTTGAGGGGTACAGGCCAATCCCATGTCCTGGGTGAAAGCTGCGCAGGCTGTGAAGTCTTCAGAACAAGCCATGGAGGAGCAAATTAAACAATTAGCAATGGCTAATGCCCAGGTAGTCGCTGTGCAATGGGAAACAAAGACTGTGCAGATGTACTGGCTCCTTTCCTGACTGCAGACCCCCAACAAGCGTACTGTGACTTGGCCCCTGAATAAGCACGGGATTATAAGCTGCTGAAAGCAGAAATCCTAGCAAGGCTGGGAGTGACTGTCACTTTAAGGGTGAACCGAGTCCATGGCTGGCGCTTTGACAAGGCTAGGCGTGCCCGTGCGAAGCTCTACCAGCTGATGCACTTGTTCCAAGACTGGCTGAAACCTGAGGAAAAGACACCCACTCAGATTGTGGAAAGAGTTGCACTGGACCATTTCCTGCATGGACTGCCCAGGGAGCTCCACTGATGGGTGGCCCAGTCCCTGGATGAGATCGCTGCTGCTGCTGTTGAGCGCTACAGTTGTGCGAAAAAGTTCCAGGAGAATCCCTCTGTCACAAGAGAGCTGGCCCATTTCAAAGAAGTGCAGGGTGGCTCCCGGTGATTTCATGGTGGCTGCTCAGGGGCATAATACAACTGCCAGGAGCACCCCAGGACCTAAGATTCTGGAGAACTGCCAGGGGGAGCCCAGTGAGGTTCGTTGTTGGTCCTGCCATCAACTGGGTCATCTGGGGGCCCAGTGCCCAACTCGGGAAGAACCAATGGAGTGCGACATGGGTCGTCATCGCTCCATGTACAGTGTGCTTATGCATTATGTGCTGCAACCAGCCTGATTCCGCATGAATGTGTGGTGCGGGTCAATGGACAAGAGGTGGTAGCGCTCCTTGACTCTGGGAGTGTCGTCACCCTGCTCCGATCGGACGGGTTGCAAAGAAAGCTGGTACCAAGGGAACAGGTCGGGTCATCTGTGTGCATGATGATGTTAAAAACTATCCGGTGGCCTGTGTATACCAGCAGGAAAGGCTACACTAAAAGTTGGGATGGCCCCAGGATTACCTCATGACTTACATATCGGTCGAGACTGCCCCATGTTTTGGAACTTGTATGAGCAAAAGCTCAAAGGTTTGGGGGTTTCCCTCAAAAAGCATGAACCCACAGAGGTTGTAAATAATACCGTGTTGCAGGAGGTTGTTACTGAAGATCAGTACCAGGTTGCTGAACCTGCAGGAAGTGAGCCCAGTCCCCTGGAGGTAATTGCGGAATTGGAAGCAGAAAGTACCTCCTCTGAGCTAGATATGTCAGATCTCGGGGGCTCCCAGGAAGATTTTCTTAGTGGTCAGATGAGGGACCCCACTTTGATCCCCGCCAGGGAACAGGCCCCAGTCTTAAATGGTAAAACACAGCACCCTGATGTCACTTTGACTTTGTATAGAAGTAACAGGTGCATAACAATTAGTCTTCGGGTGTCGTGACGCCTTCCCATCGTAACCCTATAGAGGTACTCTTGATGAAAGCAAGAATTGGCCTTGCTGTAAAAAATTGCAATGATATGCACCTGTCAAACAGGTGCAGAAAATTGTTTTTTGGGTGTCGGTGGCGCCTTCCCAATGTAACCCTATAGAGGAGCTCTTGATGAAGGCAAAAAAAATTGCAATGATATGCACTTGTCAAACAGGTGCAGAAAAATAGGTCTTTGGGAGTCGGTGGTGCCTTCCCACCATAACCCTATAGAGGTACTCTTGATGAAAGCAAGAATTGGCCTTGCTGTAAAAAATTGCAATCATATGCACCTGTCAAACAGGTGCAGAAAATTTACTCTTTGGGTGTCGGGGGCGCCTTCCCACCGTAACCCTATAGTGGTCCTCTTGATGAAGGCAAAAATAATTGCAATGATATGCACTTGTCAAACAGGTGCTTAAAAGTTGGTCTTTGGGTGTTAATTGTGCCCATGAAACCTATACCAAAAACATTCTTCCATATGAAATGATGGAACACCCTTAAAGCTAGGCAACCTCAAAGTCCTGCAGAGATTCCACATCCCAAAAAGACTTAATCAGTGACATTGGCATCAGGGGCTTCATAGCTGGTAATCCAGGACTGATTGATTTTTATAAAAGTAAAACGGTCCACGGAGTCTGTGGACAGATGCGTTCTATGATCAGTAACTAAACCTCCTACAGCACTGAATGCCTGTTCTGAAAGCACGCTGGATGCAGGGCAGCCCAACAACTCAATAGCATACTTGGCAAGTTCTGGTCTCATGACCCAGTAAGTCAGTGGATTGTCAGCTGGAAAGCTCTCCATCTCTGTTTTGGCCCAGAGGTAATCGTCCACCATGTGATGCAGATGCTGCCGATGGGATGTGGAAGCTGGCAGCCCTGGGCAGCAAGGACTAAAAAAATTCCGAAATGCCTCTCTTGACCAACAGAAGACTCAAAACGACGTTTTCCATGACACTGTAACCTACTGGAGTCAGGAAAAATGTTAAATAAAATCCTCTTTAACCTGTCCTCAAAAGATTTTATATTCTGAACTCTCTGTGGGGACGGGATGAGTTCTGAGACCTTCCCCTTATAACGGTGGTCAAGGAGGGTTGCCAACCAGTAATCATCCTTCTCCTTTATGAAACGTATTCTTGGGTCCTTTCACAGGCTTTGAAGCATGAGGTTGCCCATGCGCCTCAAATTTGCCAAGGCTTGAGAAGCAGACTCCTCTGGGTCACTCAGGATGACAGCATCTGAAACGTCCTCCTCCCAGCCACGTACTACTCCCAAGGGTCCTAGGGTTGGAAAGCCATCGCTTACAGATTGACGCATGCCTTCCTCTTTTTCGAAGCCTATGAAAGTGCCAGAACCCTCCTCATCATCCTTCTCTCCTCTCTCCTCATGTGTGTTCTGTGACAGGAATAATAGTGTCTGGATAAAGTGGGCCTTGAGAGGAAAGGAAGTCCTCCTCTTCCTCCTGCTGCTTTGCCCCCAGTGCCCTGTCCATAATGCCATGCAGAGTCTGCTCCAGCATGAACACAACAGGGATTGTGTCACTGTTGCATGCACTGTCATGGCTCACCATCCTTGTGGCCTCCTCAAATGGTGACAATACAGTGCATGCATCCTTAATAATCAACCATTGGCGTGGGGAAAAAAAGCAGAGGCAGCCTGATCCTGTCGTCATGCCGTATGCGCATAGGTACTCATTAACGGCCCTCTGATGTATGTATAGCTGCTGCAGCATTGACAAAGTCGAGTTCCACCTGGTGTGCATGTCACAAATCAGGTGGTTTATGGGCAGGTGGATTTCCCACTGAATTTTAGCCAGCTAAGCACTGGCTGTGTATACAGACTCTTCTGGCCAGCTTTAGCACATCTTGCAACCCTGGGTACATATTTAGGAAATGCTGCACTACCAAATTGAGGACATGTGCTAGGCATGGCACATGTGTCAACTTTCCCTGTCTAAGGGCAGACAGGAGGTTTGAGCAATTATCACTCACCACCATTCCTGGCTCAAGCTGGCATGGTGTGAACCATCTCTGGGCCTGTCCCTGCAGAGCTGCAAGAATCTCTTCTCCGGTGTGGTTCCTGTCCCCTAAACACACCAGCTGAAGCACTGCATGGCACCTTTTAGCCTGACTCTGAGAATAGCCCTTTGAATGCTTAGGGGGTACCTGATGTTTATAGGACAATTCTGCAGAGGAGGGCATGGAGGTGGTGGTGGGGGAGGAGGAGGAGGGGGTAGAGCTCACAGGTCTGGCATCATTACCATGGAGACATGGGGGCACAAAAAGCTGCAGCATGGGCCCTGTCCTGCATCCTTTTGAGTTGTGAGCAGCGTTACCCAATGTGCTGTGAACAAAATATATTGTCCCTGCCCATGCTTGCTGGACCACGTGTCAGCAGTAAGGTGGATTTTACGGCTGACTGCCTTGCCCAACAATGCCAGAACATTCCCTTCCACATGATGGTAGAGAGATGGAACAGCCTTACGTGAAAAGTAGTAGTGGCTGGGAACCTGCCATTGTGGTACAGCACTTTGTGCGAATTCATGGAAGGGGCAGAATCCACCACGCTGAAAGGCATAAGTTGGAGAGCCAACAGCTTTGACGAGCTTACATTTAGATGCTGGGCATGTGGGTGGCAGGGACTGTATTTTTTTTTCTGCTGCAGCAGATGGCCAGAGAATTTACAGATGGTTACAGAATTTACAGTTTACAGCTGGTGGTGTGCTGCTGGCAGATGTGCTGCTAGGACCTGGGACACCCTGTGCTATACCATCATCCCTATCAGTGGAGGCTGCTGAGAGGTAATGACTCTGTATCACAGGGGCAGACTAAAGTGGGTAAGGAGGAGGGACAGATTTGTTCCCCTTTTTTGTGGCTTTTAGGTGCTCTTGCCAATTGGCTCAGTGGTTGGACATTAAATGCCATGTTAAGCATGTGGTGCCCAAATTATTGGTGTTTTTGCCATATTTGATGTGCCTGAGACACAGTTTGCAGATAGCAACAGTGCGATCTGCTGCAGATGTGCTGAAAAAGGCCCAGACAGCTGAGCTTTAGGGAGTGGGCCAAGAGATAACAGCTGCAGAATGTGATTGACTAGGGTGGCTGCTCTCTACTCTTTCTTGATGTCGGCCTTCTTGGGGTTGTGCCGCCTCACCTTCAGTTTCCTCCTCTGCTCTATCTGGCACCCAAGTCACATCAGTGACCTCATCATCATCATCATCTCCATCTCCTGCATCATCATCATTACCACTGAAGACAACTTGGCAATACACTGCGGCTTGGGGAACATAAATGCAAATTTGTCTACCAGTGTTCCTCCCTCTCTCTAGGCTCATGTTCCTGTCATCCTCAAGCTCAGAACCAACATCTGAATCCAGTAATGGCTGGGCATCATCAAGGAGCAAGTGGCTGATGCTGTGGTCAGATAAATTAGCAGACTCCTCAATGGCTGATGTTGGGGCTATGGCAGGAATAGATGTGGACAAGGAGGCAGGTTCATCCACTCTGGCAACTGCAGGGGACTGCACACTTGTCTCTGCTTCCGTGACAGAGGATGAGGAGGATGAGGAAGGTTTAGTAAACCAGTCCACCACCTACTCTGCATGCTGTGGCTGGATACCAGGGGCAAACTGACTAAACAGAGGAAATGATGCCGTGCCTGAGGACTGACCACCACGTCCACCTTTGCCTGTGGACACATTTGTTTCTGGCCCCCTTACAGTGCCAAGGGAACCTCTGCCTCTCCTTGTTGTCCTCCCAGACATTATTGGGAGAGAGGGGGCGATGCTTATAAGCAAATGTAAAGAAGAAGTTGAAATCTGTACATTAATGCACTTTAATCATGGTAAAGAGGTGTTTGGTGTACTTTATTTTGAGTACTCACACTACACAGACGGATACACTATAATATACTGCAATATAATGTGCCAAACGTACAGTGACACACAGAACTATATGGCGTTAAACTGGCAGTAATGCACACAAAAGTAAATGGCGTTAAATTGGCAGTAAAGCACAAAATGATATGGTTTTAAACTGCCAGTAACGCAAACAGAACTATATGGCGTTAAACTGGCAGTAACACACACAGAACTATATGGCTTAAAACTGGCAATAATGCACACAAAACTATATGGCATTAAACTGGCAGTAACACACACCGAACTATATGGCTTTAAACTGGCAGTAACGCACACAGAACTATATGGCATTATACTGGCAGTAACGCACACAGAAGTAAATGGCGTTAAACTAGCAGTAACGCACAAAACTATATGGTGTTAAACTGGCAGTAACGCACACAGAACTACAGCATATGGCGTTAAACTGGCAGTAACGCACACAGAAGTAAATGCCGATAAAATGGCAGTAACGCACACTGAAGTAAATGGCGTTAAACTAGCGGTAATGCACAAAACTATATGGCGTTAAACTGGCAGTAACGCACACGGAACTATATGGTGTTAAACTGACAGTAACGCACACAGAATTATATGGCGTTAAACTGGCAGTAACGCACACAAAACTATATGGCATTAAACTGGCAGTAACGCACACAGAAGTACATGGCGTTAAACTGGCAGTAACGCACACAGAAGTAAATGGTGTTAAACTGGCAGTAACGCACACAAAACTATATGGCTTCAAACTGGCAATAACACACACCAAACTATATGGCTTTAAACTGTCAGTAATGCACACAGAACTATATGGCGTTAAACTGGCAGTAACGCACACGGAACTATATGGTGTTAAACTGACAGTAACGCACACAGAATTATATGGCGTTAAACTGGCAGTAACGCACACAAAACTATATGGCATTAAACTGGCAGTAACGCACACAGAAGTACATGGCGTTAAACTGGCAGTAACGCACACAGAAGTAAATGGTGTTAAACTGGTAGTAACGCACACAAAACTATATGGCTTCAAACTGGCAATAACACACACCAAACTATATGGCTTTAAACTGTCAGTAATGCACACAGAACTACACTACCGTTCAAAAGTTTGGGGTCACATTGAAATGTCCTTATTTTTGAAGGAAAAGCACTGTACTTTTAAATGAAGCTAACTTTAAACTAGTCCTAACTTTAAACAAATATACTCTATACATTGCTAATGTGGTAAATGACTATTCTAACTGCAAATGTCTAGTTTTTGGTGCAATATCTACATAGGTGTATAGAGGCCCATTTCCAGCAACTATCACTCCAGTGTTCTAATAATACAATGTGTTTGCTCATTGGCTCAGAAGGCTAATTGATGATTAGCAAACCCTTGTGCAATCATGTTCACACATCTAAAAACAGTCTAGCTCCTTCCAGAAGCTACAAAACTGACCTTCCTGTGAGCAGATTGAGTTTCTGGAGCATCACATTTGTGGGGTCAATTAAACGCTCAAAATGGCCAGAAAAAGAGAACTTTCATCTGAAACTCGACAGTCTATTCTTGTTCTTAGAAATGAAGGCTATTCCATGCGAGAAATTGCAAAGAAATTGAAGATTTCCTACAACGGTGTGTACTACTCCCTTCAGAGGACAGCACAAACAGGCTCTAACCAGAGTAGAAAAAGAAGTGGGAGGCCGCGTTGCACAACTAAGCAAGAAGATAAGCACATTAGAGTCTCTAGTTTGAGAAACAGACGCCTCACAGGTCCCCAACTGGCATCTTCATTAAATAGTACCCGCAAAACACCAGTGTCAACATCTACAGTGAAGAGGCGGCTGCGGGATTTTGGGCTTCAGGGCAGAGTGGCAAAGAAAAAGCCATATCTGAGACTGGCCAATAAAAGAAAAAGATTAAGATGGGCAAAAGAACACAGACATTGGACAGAGGAAGACTGGAAAAAAGTGTTGTGGACGGATGAATCCAAGTTTGAGGTGTTTGGATCACAAAGAAGAACGTTTGTGAGACGCAGAACAAATGAAAAGATGCTGGAAGAATGCCTGACGCCATCTGTTAAGCATGGTGGAGGTAATGTGATGGTCTGGGGTTGCTTTGGTGCTGGTAAGGTGGGAGCTTTGTACAGGGTAAAAGGGATTCTGAATAAGGAAGGCTATCACTCCATTTTGCAACGCCATGCCATACCCAGTGAACAGCGCTTGATTGGAGCCAATTTCATCCTACAACAGGACAATGACCCTAAACACACCTCCAAATTGTGCAAGAACTATTTACAGCAGAAGCAGGCAGCTGGTATTCTATCGGTAATGGAGTGGCCAGCACAGTCACCAGATCTGAACCCCATTGAGCTGTTGTGGGAGCAGCTTGACCGTATGGTACGCCAGAAGTGCCCATCCAACCAATCCAACTTGTGGGAGCTGCTTCTAGAAGCGTGGGGTGCAATTTCTCCAGCTTACCTCAATAAATTAACAGCTAGAATGCCAAAGGTGTGCAATGCTGTAATTGCTGCAAAAGGAGGATTCTTTGATGAAAGCAAAGTTTGATGTAAAAACAATGTTATTTCAAATACAAATCATTATTTCTAACCTTGTCAATGTCTTGACTCTATTTCCTATTCATTTCACAACGTATGGTGGTGAATAAGTGTGACTTTTCATGGAAAACACAAAATTGTTTGGGTGACCCCAAACTTTTGAACGGTAGTGTATATGGCGTTAAACTGGCAGTAACGCACACGGAACTATATGGTGTTAAACTGACAGTAACGCACACAGAATTATATGGCGTTAAACTGGCAGTAACGCACACAAAACTATATGGCATTAAACTGGCAGTAACGCACACAGAAGTACATGGCGTTAAACTGGCAGTAACGCACACAGAAGTAAATGGTGTTAAACTGGCAGTAATGCACACAAAACTATATGGCTTCAAACTGGCAATAACACACACCGAACTATATGGCTTTAAACTGGCAGTAATGCACACAGAACTATATGGAGTTAAACTGGCAGTAACGCACACAGAAGTAAATGGCGTTAAACTAGCAGTAACGCACAAAACTATATGGCGTTAAACTGGCAGTAATGCACACAGAACTATATGGCATTAAACTGGCAGTTACGCACACAAAAGTAAACGGCGTTAAACTGGCCATAATGCACAAAACTATATGGCATTAAACTGGCAGTAACGCACACAGCACTATATGGCATTAAACTCGCAGTAACGCACACAGAACTATATGGCGTTAAACTGACAGTAACGCACACAGAAGTAAATGGCATTAAACTGGATAAGTGCACTGATGTCTCGTTGTTTGTTTAGTATATTCTCTATCTGCCATTTGCAAGGATCTCCCCCTAATTGGGAGGGGCTCTCTTAGCATGTTAGCCCCTTTAGCCATGAATAAGTCTCCATATGTAAACTTATGGACTAAATCCCATACCTTATAGACCCACGTATGTGATTGGGCAGTATTTATTGATATAAATGATTTATTATCACTACTATTTAGCAGTATTACCTATAACTATTGGTATATAGGAACTTGGTTTCCTGTCTTCTTTCAGTACGGGTTTTATCAGATTTCTGCCCTTAATTGTGTGGTCCAGTCCTCTTATTGGTATTGTCCTTTTGGGATCTGGCACCCAGGGATAATCTGCACCAGTTGGTTCAACAGATGACGCCTGGCAAATGGTGGTGATTGCTCTGTTCTCTTGACCTGTATTAGTAGGTGAGAATTTTTGTAATGAATGTTTCACTTTCTAATTGGTCTACTATGATTTGATTGCATGTATGACCATTATATATTTATAGATTGTCTGTTGTTTATACAGTTTTTATAAATCAGTGATATCGTGTCTAGCCCTGATGAAGTGAAAAGTTCTTTGCGAAACATGTTGGCTGACAGTCACGTATGAATTCTGAAATGTACTACTGGATGGTCATATTTTCTTAAATGTTATTTTTTGTTATATATTTTTCTCTTATTTATATTGAAATAAAATTTGTATATTTTTATCAACCTGATTGATCTTTACCTACTACTAATGGACATAGTATTTCCCGGAAAAATCCCATTTGTTTTGGAGAAGGAGGTTCTCTTCCTTTCTCTCCCTTCATTTATGTTATATGTTTACTAGGGATTGGGAGATCTGTCTGAACTATCCCCTGGCCATAGTCCAACCACTTATATTTTTCAGGCATTAAACTGGCAGTTACGCACACAAAAGTAAATGGCGTTAAACTGGCCATAATGCACAAAACTATATGGCATTAACCACTTCAGCCCCGGACCATTATGCTGCCTAAGGACCAGAGGACTTTTTCCAATTTGGCACTGCATCGCTTTAACTGCTAATTGCGCGGTCCTTTTCCTCCCACAAATAGAGCTTTCTTTTGATGGTATTTGATCACCTCTGGCATTTTTATTTTTTGCGCTATAAACGGAAAAACCGAAAATTTTGAAAAAAAATGATATTTTCTACTGTTTGTTATAAAAAAAATCCAATAAAATCAATTTTAGTCATACATTTAGGCCAAAATGTATTTGACCACATGTCTTTGGTAAAAAAAAAATGTCAATAAGCGTATATTTATTGGTTTGCGCAAAAGTTATAGCGTCTACAAACTAGGGTACATTTTCTGGAATTTACACAGCTTTTAGTTTATGACTGCCTATGTCATTTCTTGAGGTGCTAAAATGGCAGGGCAGTACAAACCCCCCCCCAAATGACCCAATTTTGGAAAGTAGACACCCCAAGGAAATTGCTGAGAGGCATGTTGAACCCATTGAATATTTATTTTTTTGTCCCGAATGATTGAATGACAAAAAAATATATATATTTACAAAAAGTTGTCACTAAATGATATATTGCTCACACAGGCCATGGGCCTATGTGGAATTGCACCCCAAAATACATTCAGCTGCTTCTCCTGAGTATGGGGATACCACATGTGTGGGACTTTTTGGGAGCCTAGCCGCGTACTGGGCCCCGAAAACCAATCACCGCCTTCAGGATTTCTAAGGGCGTAAATTTTTGATTTCACTCCTCACTACCTATCACAGTTTTGAAGGCCATAAAATACCCAGATGGCACAACCCCCCCCCCCAAATGACCCCATTTTGGAAAGTAGACACCCCAAGCTATTTGCTGAGAAGCATGTTGAGTCCATGGAATATTTTATATTTTGACACAATTTGCGGGAAAGTGACAATTTTTTTTTTTTTTTTTTGCACAAAGTTGTCACTAAATGATATATTACTCACACAGGCCATGGGCATATGTGGAATTGCACCCCAAAATACATTTAGCTGCTTCTCCTGAGTATGGGGATACCACATGTGTGGGACTTTTTGGGAGCCTAGCTGCGTACGGGGCCCCGAAAACCAATCACCGCCTTCAGGATTTCTAAGGGTGTAAATTTTTGATTTCACTCTTCACTGCCTATCACAATTTCGGAGGCCATGGAATGCCCAGGTGGCACAAAACCCCCCCAAATGACCCCATTTTGGAAAGTAGACACCCCAAGCTATTTGCTGAGAGGCATGGTGAGTATTTTGCAGCTCTCATTTGTTTTTGAAAATGAAGAAAGACAAGAAAAAACATTTTTTTCTTCTTTTTTCAATTTTCAAAACTTTGTGACAAAAAGTGAGGTCTGCAAAATATGCACTATACCTCTCAGCAAATAGCTTGGGGTGTCTACTTTCCAAAATGGGGTCATTTGGGTGGTTTTGTGCCACCTGGGCATTCAATGGGCTCCAAAACTGTGATAGGCAGTGAAGAGTGAAATCAAAAATTTACGCCCTTAGAAAGCCTGAAGGCGGTGCTTGGTTTTCGGGGTCCCGTGCGCGGCTAGGCTCCCAAAAAGTCTCACACATGTGGTGTTCCCGTACTCAGGAGAAGCAACAGAATGTATTTTGGGGTGTAATTTCACATATTCTCATGGCATGTTTGAGCAATATATCATTTAGTGACAACTTTGTGCAAAAAAAAAAAAAAAATGTCTCTTTCCCGCAACTTGTGTCACAATATACAATATTCCATGGACTCGACATGACTCTCAGCAAATAGCTTGGGAAAAAACACACTTTTTTAAATTTTAATGCACTAAAACACACTATATTGCCCAAATGTTTGATGAAATAAAAAAGATGATCTTAGGCCGAGTACATGGATACCAAACACGACATGCTTTAAAATTGCGCACAAACGTGCAGTGGCGACAAACTAAATACATTTTTAAAAGCCTTTAAAAGCCTTTACAGGTTACCACTTTAGATTTACAGAGGAGGTCTACTGCTAAAATTACTGCCCTCGATCTGACGTTTGTGGTGACACCTCACATGCATGGTGCAATTGCTGTTTACATTTGACGCCAGACAAACGCTTGTGTTCGCCTTTGCGCGCGAGCAGGGGGGGACAGGGGTGCTTTTTTTATTTTCTTTATTATTTTTTTGCTTTTTTATCTTATTTTTAAACTGTTCCTTTCATTTTTTTTTTTTTAATCATTTTTATTGTTATCTCAGGGAATGTAAATATCCCCTATGATAGCAATAGGTAGTGACAGGTACTCTTTTTTGAAAAAATTGGGGTCTATTAGACCCTAGATCTCGCCTCTGCCCTCAAAGCATCTGACCACACCAAGATCGGTGTGATAAAATGCTTTCCCAATTTCCCAATGGCGCTGTTTACATCCGGCGAAATCTAAGTCATGAAATGCTCGTAGCTTCCGGTTTCTTAGGCCATAGAGATGTTTGGAGCCACTCTGGTCTCTGATCAGCTCTATGGTCAGCTGGCTGAATCACCGGCTGCATTCTCAGGTTCCCTGTTGAGACAGGAGAGCCAGAGAAAAACACGGAAGACGGTGGGGGGTGGGGGGACATTCCCTCCCACTGCTTGTAAAAGCAGTCTAGAGGCTAATTAGCCGCTAGGTTTGCTTTTACATGAAAGCCGACCGCTGGCTGAAAAGAATGATACCAAGATGATACCTAAACCTGCAGGCATCATTCTGGTATAACCACTTAAAGTCGTGAATGGCGTACCTGAAGACAAAAAAATGGTTAACAATAAAACACAGTAAACGGTAAAGTATAAAAAATTGCATACCTGAAAAGCAAACATGATAAAACATAATAACAATAAAACATTGCAGAATAGAATACAGTAAAAAAAGAGCAGAACAATAGAGAGAGAATAGAGAGAGAGAGAACAATAAAAACGACAACAATTTTTTTTTATTTTAAATATTTTTTTTTTTACACTTTTTTTTGTAACTAACTTTTATAACTGTAACCGGTTCCAGGTTCGGGTCTCTCAAAATGCGATGGCATCTTGGGAGACCCTGTGAAAGTGTGCCTAGTCTGTGCAATGCTGTACCCTAAGCTAATACTCAACTAGTGTATGGTAGCGTTCAAAACATTCACCAATGCAAAGACCAGGATTGTCAGGACAGGAGGGACAATAATAGCGGGTGTCACGCCTATATCCGCGCTTGCTGCAGACACAACATCTTTTTTGGGGGGGTTCGTTGAGTAGGGGTACTGGGGAGGACATAAAGAAAATGCCTCTCATGCAGCCGACTGCATTTGGTTGGGGATGTGAATGGGGGAATTACGGGTGCTGCAGAAGTGGTGGGTTCCCAATTAGGATTGGCGAATGCAGCAGGAAGGGCATGATGGGCACGACGGGCCTGTTTGTCTTCTTCTTGGTGGCAGTGGGACACTACTTGTGCTTGCCACCTCACCAGCTTGAACTGCACTTATGGGACTCGCCACGTCACCAAGTGTTACTGCAGTGCTGGTTTGACTACGCTTGGGGTGTACCAGGCCGCTGGTGCTTGCCAGTTCACCAAAATGCTACCAAAAAAACTTTTAGCGATCGCAGGGATCAGGCCTGACTCTGCGAACGCTGCAGTTATGCGTTTAGTGTTTTGTAAGTGACAGTGATCGATCGAAACTGCACTTGGGTGGGCTGGGCTGGGCCGGGCGGAGGGGCAAAACGCAGGTGCTAGCAGGTATCTTGGCTGATCCCACTAACACTGCGTTTTTGGGAACCCTAAACTGTTGGGGATGCTAGTATAGATCTGATTGGATCAGATATTGATCCGTTCAGATACTATATCACTAAGGGAGGTGTACGGTGCGTGCGTGGGTGTTAGCAGTACTGGCGCTAACCTGACGCTGCCTGGGGCTGGTGCTTGCCAGTTCACCAAAACGCTACAAAAAAAAACTGTCAGCGATCGCAGGGATCAGGCTGGACTCTGCGAACGCTGCAGTTATGTGTTTAGTGTTTTGGAAGTGACAGTGATCGATCAATACTGCACTTGGGTGGGCTGGGCTGTGCCGGGCGGAGGGGCAAAACGCAGGTGCTAGCAGGTATCTGGGCTGATCCCACTAACGCTGCATTTTTGGGAACCCTAAACTGCTGGGGATGCTAGTATAGATCTGATCGGATCAGATATTGATCCGTTCAGATACTATACCACTAAGGGAGGCGTATGCTGCGTGCGTGGGTGTTAGCGGTACTGGTGCTAATCTGACGCAGCCTGGGGTGACGCATATCACCGCTGGGCGATCAGGGGGCTAAACCTTTATTCGGTAATAAACGACGGGTGCCCTGACACTATAAAAAATAAACAAACTAACCAGCGTCACCCGTAACGGTTATACGGTGATCAGTGGTGAAAGGGTTAACTGGGGGGCAATCAAGGGGTTAAAATATTTATTAGATAATATATGGGGGCCCCTGTCGCTATAAAGCGCTGACGGCGAACCTAAATATTTACGTCCCTAACTAGCGTCACCAGTGACACTAATACAGCAATAAGAAAAATGATCGCTTAGTGACACTGGCGACAGGGGGTGATCAAGGGGTTAAAACTTTATTAGGGGGGTTAGGGGCATACCCTAGACCTAAAGGGGGCTAACTCTAACTGCCCTAACACACTAACTGTCACAAACTTACACCATGCAGTAATCAAAAAAAAAACTGCTTGGTGTCAGTGTGACGGGGGAGGGGTGATCGGGGGGGTGATCGGGGGGGTCGGGGGGGTAAAGGGGGGTGTAATGTGTGCCTGGCATGTTCTACTGTGTGTGTGTGTGTGTTTGGTGCACTCACATTACAGTCTTCTCTCCTCGGCGCCGGAACGGAAACTGCCGAGCCGAGGAGAGATGACATCACATCCTCCACTTCTGTTTACATTACAGAAGCCGAGGAAGTCTGTCATTGGCCAGGAGCGATCGTGAGGGGGGAGCCACGAATGAGTGGTCTCCCGCTCACCTTTGATCGCCCCTGACCTGAATCCGACCGCCGCTGGCACCGGGGGGGTCCGATTGGACCCCCACCCGCGGGAAGGCAAAGACGTACATGTAAGCCCTTTTGCCTGCCCGTGCCACTCTGCCGACTTACATCATCGTGCGGCGGTCATCAAGTGGTTAAACTGGCAGTAGCGCACACAGCACTATATGGCATTAAACTGGCAGCAAAGCACACAGAAGTAAATGGAGTTATACTGGTAGTAACACAAAAAACTATATGGCGTTAAACTGGCAATAATGCACACAGAACTATATGGCGTTAAACTGACAGCTCCCGCTCTTCTCTTCATCTTCTTCTCTTCTTCATCTTCTTCTTCATCTTCTTCTTCATCTTCTTCTTCCTTCTTCTCTTCTTCATGTCTTCTCCGGGCCGCTCCGCAGCCATGCTGTGGCATGGAGGGAGGCTCCCGCTGTGTGACGGCGTCTCTTCGTCTGACGGTTCTTAAATAACGGGGGGCGGGGCCACCCGGTGACCCCGCCCCCCTCTGACGCACGGTGACATGACGGGACTTCCCTGTGGCATTCCCCGTGACGTCACAGGGAAGTCCCGTCAAGTCACCGTGCGTCAGAGGGGGCGGGGTCACCGGGTGGCCCCGCCCCCCGTTATTTAAGAACCGTCAGACGAAGAGACGCCGTCACACAGCGGGAGCCTCCCTCCATGCCACAGCATGGCTGCGGAGCGGCCCGGAGAAGACATGAAGAAGAGAAGAAGGAAGAAGAAGATGAAGAAGAAGATGAAGAAGAGAAGAAGATGAAGAGAAGAGCGGGAGCCTCCCCTCATGCCATGGGTGCGGAGCGGCCCGAGGAGAAGAAGATAGAAGACGCCGCGGAGAAGATGCTGGACGAGAACGCCGGAGGAAGAACCAGAAGAGCCAGAAGAACCAGAAGAAGAAGAAGATGAAGGAAGAAAGAAGAAGCATTTAAATAAAGGAATTGTCAAAAACTGTCTCTTGTCATTTTTAACATTTTTGACAGTTTTTTAGTGAAATGGTAGGGGTAAGTACCCCCTTACTATTTCACACAGGGGGGGGGGGGCGGGATCTGGGGGTCCCCTTGTTAAAGGGGGCTTCCAGATTCCGATAAGCCCCCGCCCGCAGACCCCCACAACCACCGGCCACGGTTGTGAGGATGAGGCCCTTGTCCTCATCAACATGGGGACAAGGTGTTTTGGGGGGCTACCCCAAAGCACCCTCCCAATGTTGAGGGCATGTGGCCTGGTACGGTTCAGGAGGGGGGGGGGCGCACTCTCGTCCCCCCCTCTTTTCCTGCGGCCTGCCAGGTTGCGTGCTCGGATAAGGGTCTGGTATGGATTTTTAGGGGGACCCCACGCCGTTTTTTTTTTTTTTTTTGGCTGGGGTTCCCCTTAAAATCCATACCAGACCTGAAGGGTCTGGTATGGAATTTAGGGGGAACCCCACGTCAATTTTTTTTTTAAATTTTGGCTGGGGTTCCCCTTAATATCCATACCAGACCTGAAGGGCCTTGTATGGAATTTAGGGGGACTCCCACATCATTTTTTTTTTTTAATTTTGGTTCGGGGTTGCCCTGTGGGGAATTCCCATGCCGTTTTTATCAATGAACTTCTATGTGTATTGTCGGCAATGCAATAGCCGCGGGTAGTTTTAAATGTGTTTTTTCCTTCAAAATGTCATTTTGCTGTCAGACTTTTCTAAACACGGGAAACATGCGCCCCTTTACAGGCATACTATAGACACCCCCCAGGTATGAAATTTAAAGGGATATTACACTTTTATTGTTTGACTTTAAGCATTATTAAAATCACTGCTCCTGAAAAAACGGCCGTTTTTAAAACTTTTTTTTGCATTGATTCATGTCTCCTGGGGCAGGACCCAGGTCCCCAAACACTTTTATTGACAATAACTTGCATATTAGCCTTTAAAATTAGCACTTTTGATTATTCATGTTCGTGTCCCATAGACTTTAACGGTGTTCGCGTGTTCGAACGAATTTTTTTCCTGTTCGCATGTTCTGGTGCGAACCGAACAGGGGGGTGTTCGGCTCATCCCTATACACTACACTGAAACTATCTGGGCTGTCCCTACTCTACACTAATATATGTATGAATGACACGGTCTCACTACACTAAAGTGAAACTATCTGAGCTGTCCCTACTCTAGCTGCACACTATGCAAAGCTGAATGATGGTCCTCTTCACTACACTCACACTATCCCTAGACTGACACAAAACTAATATTCTACACTCATAATTGAAGCAGAATAACACAGTATAGCATACTAACTAATGGCACTGAACAGAGCCCTGTACTATCTCTTGCCACACCGAAATCATACTGAAAATGGCTGCCATTGAAAGAATACTTTTTATACTGTGGGGCGGTAATGAGCCATGATTGGATAAAGTCATGATGACAGTCTCCAATCGTGACTCTGACAGTGCTCTGTGCCCTGATTGGCTCAAGCTTTCACTGCTTCAGCCAATCAGCATCTGAACAGCAAAAGTACGGCCCGAACTTATGCTCGGGCCGAACTGTTCGCCCATTTCTAATGGGAAGATGGATGGAGCCAAATACAGGGCAATCTTAGAAGAAAACCTGTTATGCCGTGTACACACAAGCGGAATTTCCAACAGAAAAAGTCAGACGGGAGCTTTTCATCGTATATTCCGATCATTTGTATGCCCCATCAGACTTTTTATGTTGAAAATTCCGATGGACCTAGAAAGAGAACATGTTCTAAATTTTTCTGACGGAACCAATTCCTATTGTGAAAACCGCTTGTCTGTATGCTGTTCCAAAGTACCAAAAACAATGCATGTTTTGAAGCAAGTACGAGACGGAAGCTATTGACTACTGGCTATTGAACTTCCTTTTTCTAGTCCCGTCGTTCGTGTTGTTCATCACCGCGTTCTTGGCGGTCGGGCTTTGGTGTGACCGTGTGTATGCAAGACAGCTTGAGCTGAATTCCATTGGAGAAACCTTCAGAGTTTATTCCGACGGAAAAACTGCTCGTGTGTACACGGCATTAGAGTCTGCAAAAGACTTGAGACTGAGGCGTGGGTTCAACTTCCAGCAGGACAATGACCCTAAACATACAGCCAGAACTACAATGGAATGGTTTAGATCAAAGCATATTCATATGTTAGAATGGCCCAGTCAAAGTTCAGACCTACAACCAATTGAGAATCTGTGGCAAGACTTGAAAATTGCCATTCATTGACGCTCTCTATCCAATCTGATGGTGCTTGAGCTGTTTAACAAAGAAGAATGGGCAAAAATGTCACTCTCTAGATGTGCAAAGCTGGTAGAGAGACATACCCAAAAAGACGTGCAGCTGCAATTGTAGAGAAAGTTGGTTCTACAAAGTATTAACTCAGGGGGGCTGAATACAAATGCCTGTCACACTTTTCAGGTATTTATTTGTAAAAAAAAATTGAAAGCCATTTATCATTTTCCTTCCAATTCACAATTATGTGCCACTTTGTGTTGGTCTATCACATAAAATCCCAATAAAATACATTTACATTTTTGGATGTAACATGACAAAATTTGGAACATTTCAAGGGGTTTGAATACTTTTTCAAGGCACTGTATATAACATACAGTATAGTTATAGCCAAAGTAATCTAGACAGTATAATGCTTAAAATCATAAAAATTAGAAAATATGGTTAACCCTTAAAGGTTAATTTCATGATATGAATGCCACCATGCTACTGTTCAGATGTGAATTTATTTTTACTTTATTCCAAAAGAAAAATAAGTCCCATTTTCATGGCATTATTTAAAAAATAAATCCTCCTGAATCAAGAAATTTATTAACAATACTTAATATACAGCACATGAAGTTCAAAAGACCTAAATCCACTATATTTTCTGCAAATCAGACAATATGTTTATTGTGATAAGAAAAGTCATTTTTCTATCATGAACAAATGCAAAGTCTTTTTTCCAAAATCAGAGATGGTTTTCCGGAAAATGTAAATGATTTATATGTTATGTTGCATTGTGAAATGAAGGCAGAAGTTCTGATTCAAGCTAAAGAGGAAAGAGTAGTATGGTTCACTGGCAAAGTCATTTGCTTACAAAAAGCTTTATCCCTTGAAGATATAAATTTGTCATGCTGGACTGAAATTAACCTAGCAGAACACTGCCATACAGTAGTAATATATTTTATAGATCGATAAACACTGATCGGTCAGGCTTTTTTTTATTCTGGATTGTTTTCTTTTGTTCTTTCATATTTATTGAACAAAGTATACAGAATTGCAAATGATCGCAATTGATGTTATATTTAGTAATTACTTACTTTTAAAGCACTAATTTAACAATTTATTCATCATCATTATCATCATCATCATCCACCCCACAGAATTAAGTAGGAGATCATTTTGGCTTAAAGCATTTAAAGTTTCTTGTGGATAGGCACATGCGTGGAAGCTCCCAAGATGGCCGAGACCTTCTAGAGCTCCTTGCCACCATGGACCTTTAACCTCCCGCTACATCCTCCCGAATGCCCTCCTGTCCACCACACTGGGACGAAATAGCAGGGGTTCTCCCCGGGAACGCTCGGATGACCTCAGCATTGGCCAGGAGAAACCTCTTTCGCCAGATGACCTCTGCAGCAGGCCTACTCAGCTACGCCAAAATGGAGGCCGCTCCACGAGGAAGAAACACAGGCGCTAGGCGGAAGGCTCCACCATAGTGGACCAGGACTCTGCTCCTCCATACTCACCAGGTACTGCAAACTCCCCAATGATGATGGCACCCTCCCCAACATCTACTAAATCCCTGCTAGGGAGATCGATGACGGGGCTCCCCACAACTCCTATGCATGATCCTATTACAGACCTACTAATTTGTGAGGGAGACGCCTGTGACACCATCCCAGCACCCACTGACTTTCCATCTATGATGAATGCTTTTTCACAGATGCTGTCCAGAAGCCTCACACTGAATGCTGCCCAAATCACTTCATCCATTCATGCAGACTTGCAGCAAATGGGGATGAGGATTGATGTAATAGAAAAAAAGGTAGACCAATCTGTTGCCAGAATAAACCAAAATTCGGCCAGACTCCAAGGCATGCAGGATCAATTAGAACCACACTCTCAAAGATCGATGACCTGGAGAACAGGTCGAGATGTTACAACTTTAGGATAAGGGGGCTCCCCGAATTCGTGAAAGATGTCCCGTCAGCAGTTAAGGCCCTTTTTAAAGGGCTCATCCCGGACATTGCTGAACACAGCCTGGAACTTGACAGAGCTCATAGAGCATTACAGCCCCCCTGATCAGACAGGCTTCTCAGGGACGTTATAGGGAAACCTCATTTTTATTCAGTGAAGGAGGAGGTAATGAGGAAATCGAGAGTGGGCGATGCCCTCACTATACTGGGACACACAGTTCAGGTATTTGCCGACCTCTCACCCTACACGGTTCAAAAATGAAGATCACTTAAACCACTACTCCAAATCCTACTACAGAAGGAGATAATGTATAGATGGTCTTTCCCCCTGCGCCTGAACTTTTCGTATTGCAACAAAGCATATGGCTTCTCATCTTTTGCGGATGGTGAATGTCGTCTGCTCCATCTAGGCCTACTCTCCCAGGAGCTTCCTCCCCCCCACCCAACAAGGGACCCTTCTCGTCATTGAAACAACCACCACCTGCATGCCCCCTGCAACCCACCTGGCTAAAGCAACACTCCAAGAGGTCCAAGGAGACACTCCCGACATGATTGGACTGCCGTTCCAGTAAACCAGGGCCCTGGTTTGTGACATCTCCCAATCACTTGATTTGGGCCTTACCCCAAGTCTCACCTACTGAGGTTCTTCCCCCAGTACCTACCTCTGCAGAATTTTGGCTCTAGCATTGTTTAATCCCTCCTCCCTTACAGTTATAGGCAGGATGGGAAAAGTAGAGCCCACCACTTCTGGTCAGGGAAGAGGAGACTAGTCACTTAGCCCAAACGTGAAATTTTGTTGGTCACTAGTAATTATATTCATCAACAGTCTGTCTGAGTCTCCTGTATCATAAGTTTTTTTCCCCATAATGCTTTCAATGTATTATAGTGCTCTCATTATGAAGTTGTCTACCTCAAAGCCCATAGTTCTTTTATGGCTCCACACGCAACTCGGGCAACCTCAATCTCAACCACACAGTTGAGTGGGGCACGTCCTGAAACGGGCTTGCAGGTAACTTACTGCCCCTACTCGGGACTTGAATCACCTGCGGTCCTCCGTGTAAAAACGAAGGACGCTCGGAAGGGAGGAAGGTACAGAGGGGGGTCCCAGTGTGGGATTAAGATCCCAAATTTACCCATACCAAGGGTGTTCTGTTCATCTTAGAATTTTACTGTTTATTTCTAGTGGTAGGACCATGGTGGACCCGGTGCGCCTCCACTAGTCCCAAAGGCAACCAGTTTGCCCCTCCGGGACAATTCGGAGACACTGACTCAGGGTACTCCAGATCTCTCAGGTTATTGGGTGGGCACTGGCGGGTCCCCTACTACCCTGGGGAGGGGGGGGGGCAGGGGGCCCATCAGGGGGGGCAGGGGGCCCGTCGGGGGGGGCAGGGGGCCCGTTATTTCTCAATTTTTTTAGCCGATATTATATGTTGTTCGAATTCACCCGCTTAATTTTCTTCTCTTTTTCTGCTTCCCTCCCTTCCTACTTTTCTGCTTTCTCTCTCATTTATTTCAGGCTCTCCAGGTATCTCCAGATTCTCCAACCCAGGGCCCGGGCATTGGTTCAACTAACGCAATGGTCACTCCCTTCGGATTCACCACTGAGAGGATGTAGGTTATGCATTATCCCCGAGATGTTTTCCCCTCTGATCCATGGCTGACATAAATCCCCCAATCCCCACTTTCAAAATCATCACACACAACACACAGGGACTCAACTCCCCAATCAAACAGCGAAAACTATTCCAACTGTACCATATCATGTACTCCGACATCCTATTACTACAAGCAACACACTTTCCTGCTACCTATAGACCCGCTTTTTACACCAGCTCTACCCATAATTCTTCCTCGCATCCGCAGATAACAAAACAAAAGGAGTGGCCATTTGCTTGGCCAAACCCATCAACTTTACACTCCAATAAGGCACATGTAAAGTCCCACTCCATTTTTTCTTAAATTTGAATCTTGTTTCTACAAGGGATGGTGCCTCCTTGGAGTTATAATTACTTCATGTTTACTCCCACCCTCATTTATTATTTTAAATTTAGTAGCATCACCAGTAATTCTGGTTTTGTATGAAATTGTATAATTATACTTGTATTTTCATAAATTATATTTACTTATTAATTTAATTGGGAGATATTTATATATTGGTAAGAAATCAACATAGATTAAAGAACTCAGGAAATTGTTGTGTGTTGCATTTTTAGGTTATTTTAGGGGCTTTTCATTGTAGCTTTTTAACACCTTTTTCTGTCACTTTTTAACCACTTGAGCCCCGGACCATTATGCTGCCTAAGGACCAGAGGTCTTTTTCCAATTTGGCACTGCGTCGCTTTAACTGCTAATTGCGCGGTCATGCAATGCTGTACCCAAACGAAATTTGCGTCCTTTTCTTCCCACAAATAGAGCTTTCTTTTGATGGTATTTGATCACCTCTGCGGTTTTTATTTTTTGTGCTATAAACGGAAAAAGACCGAAAATTTTGAAAAAAAAAGATATTTTCTACTTTTTGTTATAAAAAAAATCCAATAAACTCAATTTTAGTCATACATTTAGGCCAAAATGTATTTGGCCACATGTCTTTGGTAAAAAAAATGTCAATAAGCGTATATTTATTGGTTTGCGCAAAAGTTATAGTGTCTACAAACTGGGGTACATTTTCTGGAATTTACACAGCTTTTAGTTTATGACTGCCTATGTCATTTCTTGAGGTGCTAAAATGGCAGGGCAGTACAAAACCCCCCCCAAATGACCCAATTTTGGAAAGTAGACACCCCAAGGAAATTGCTGAGAGGCATGTTGAACCCATTGAATATTTATTTTTTGTCCCAAGTGATTGAATGACAAAAAAGATATATATTTACAAAAAGTTGTCACTAAATGATATATTACTCACACAGGCCATGGGCCTATGTGGAATTGCACCCCAAAATACATTCAGCTGCCTCTCCTGAGTATGGGGATACCACATGTGTGGGACTTTTTGGGAGCCTAGCCGCGTACGGGGCCCCGAAAACCAATCACCGCCTTCAGGATTTCTAAGGGTGTAAATTTTTGATTTCACTCTTCACTGCCTATCACAGTTTCGGAGGCCATGGAATGCCCAGGTGGCACAAACCCCCCCCAAATGACCCCATTATGGAAAGTAGACACCCCAAGCTATTTGCTGAGAGGCATATTGAGTCCATGGAATATTTTATATTTTGACACAAGTTGCGAGAAAGTGACACATTTTTTTTTTTTTGCACAAAGTTGTCACTAAATGATATATTGCTCACACAGGCCATGGGCATATGTGGAATTGCACCCCAAAATACATTTAGCTGCTTCTCCTGAGTATGAGGATACCACATGTGTGGGACTTTTTGGGAGCCTAGCCGTGTACTGGGCCCCGAAAACCAATCACCGCCTTCAGGATTTCTAGGGGTGTAAAATTTTGATTTCACTCTTCACTGCCTATCACAGTTTCGGAGGCCATGGAATGCACAGGTGGCACAAACCCCCCCCCCAAATGACCCCATTTTGGAAAGTAGACACCCCAAGCTATTTGCTGAGAGGCATGGTGAGTATTTTGCAGCTCTCATTTGTTTTTGAAAATGAAGAAAGACAAGAAAAAACATTTTTTTTTTCTTTTTTCAATTTTCAAAACTTTGTGACAAAAAGTGAGGTCTGCAAAATACTCACTATACCTCTCAGCAAATAGCTTTGGGTGTCTACTTTCCAAAATGGGGTCATTTGGGGGGGTTTTGTGCCACCTGGGCATTCCATGGCCTCCGAAACTGTGATAGGCAGTGAAGAGTGAAATCAAAAATTCACGCCCTTAGAAAGCCTGAAGGTGGTGCTTGGTTTTTGGGGTCCCGTACGCGGCTAGGCTCAAAAAAAGTCTCACACATGTGGTATCCCCGTACTCAGGAGAAGCAGCAGAATGTATTTTGGGGTGTAATTTCACATATTCCCATGGCATGTTTGAGCAATATATCATTTAGTGACAACTTTGTGCAAAAAAAAAAAATTGTCTCTTTCCCGCAACTTGTGTCGCAATTAGGGATGAGCCGAACACCCCCCGGTTCGGTTCGCACCAGAACCCGCGAACGGACCGCAAGTTCGCACGAACGTTAGAACCCCATTGACGTCTATGGGACTCGAACGTTCGAAATCAAAAGTGCTCATTTTAAAGGCTAATTTGCATGGTATTGTCCTAAAAAGGGTTTGGGGACCCGGGTCCTACCCCAGGGGACATGTATCAATGCAAAAAAAACTTTTAAAAACGGCCGTTTTTTCGGGAGCAGTGATTTTAATGATGCTTAAAGTAAAAAAAAAAAGTGAAATATTCCTTTAAATATCGTACCTGGGGGGTGTCTATAGTATGCCTGTAAAGTGACGCGTGTTTCCCATGTTTAGAACAGTCCCTGCACCAAATGTCATTTTTAAAGGAAAAAATCTCATTTAAAACTGCTTGCGGGTTTAATGTCATGTCGGGTCCTGGCAATATGGATGAAAATCAGTGAGACAAACGGCATGGGTACCCCCCAGTCCATTACCAGGCCCTTTGGGTCTTGTATGGATATTAAGGGGAACCCCGCACCCAAATTAAAATAAGGAAAGGTCCCTATATACTCTGAACAGCAGTATACAGGCGGTGCAAACAAGACAGGGACTGTAGGTTTGTTGTTAAGTAGAATCTGTTTGTAATTTTGAACATTTTTAATGTGTTTAGCTCCAGCCAAAAAATCTTTTCTAAGCTTTTTGGAAAACATAGGGAAGGGTTATCACCCCTGTGACATTTGTTTTGCGTCTTTCCTCCTCTTCAGAAGATTTCACCTCACTTTTTTGTCCCAATGAAAAATGTTTTTTGAAAATTTGGGTTTTTTTGTGGAACAAGGATTGGAAAGCATCAGTGGAAAGGAGAAATTGTTTTCCCATATTAACTCTTACATGAGAGAATTTCCCTTCCTATGGGTAGATTTCATCTCACTTCCTGTTGTCTCCTTCCGTTTGCAAGTAGGAGTCGTTTGTAAGTTAGATGCCTTAGGCACTGGTGCTGGTGCCACAACACTGCAACCCCTCACAGACACTCTAGTTGGAACGCAGGAACGAGCACTGCTGCAAAGTATTGCATCAAAAATTGTAATTACACGCCCCTGTTAGACAGGGGCAGAAAAATTGGGCCTTAGGCACTGGTGCTGGTGCCACAACACTGCAACCCCTCACAGACACTCTAGTTGGAATGCAGGAACGAGCCCTGCTGCAAAGTATTGCATCAAAAATTGTAATTTCACGCCCCTGTTAGACAGGGGCAGAAAAATTGGGCCTTAGGCACTGGTGCTGGTGCCACAACACTGCAACCCCTCACAGACACTCTAGTTGGAATGCAGGAACGAGCCGTGCTGCAAAGTATTACATCAAAAATTGTAATTACACGCCCCTGTTATACAGGGGCTGAAAAATTGTGCCTTAGGCACTGGTGGTGGCGCCCAGAACCAAAAATGTTCTTACAAGCTATCAGCGTGATGATTGAGGAGGAAGAGGATAATTACTCAGGGATAATCACTCAGCATCAGCATAGGCAGTCTTTGAAGGGATCTGAAAAAAATTATTCAGTTACATCAGCATCAGGTGCTTGGTAGCTGGTGGTGATCCAAGACTGATTCATTTTTATGAAGGTCAGCCGATCGACCGAGTCAGTGGACAGACGCACCCTGTGATCGGTTACCACGCCTCCAGCAGCACTGAATGTACGTTCCGAAAGAACGCTGGATGCAGGACAGGCCAGTAGCTCAATTGCATACTGTGCAAGCTCTGGCCAGTGATCCATCCTCAAGACCCAGTAACCCAGAGGATTTTCGGTGGGAAAGGTGTCCAAGTCTGATCTTGCCCCTAGGTATTCCTGCACCATGTAAAACAGACGCTGGCGATGGTTGCTGGAACCGATCATACCTTGGGGCTGCGGACCAAAAAATTGTCTGAACGCATCGGTCAGACGGCCACCTTCTCCACCGCTCCTTCTTTGACTGACCGAAGCCTCAGCAACACGTTGTCCAGAAACAGGAGTTTGTAACCTCCCAGTCTCTGGGAACGCGTTGCACAGACCTTTCTGCAAGGCCTCCCGAAGATGTTTCATCCTCTGCTCCCTCTGCGATGGCAAGATAAGGTCCGCAACCTTACCCTTGTAACGTGGATCAAGGAGGGTTGCCAGCCAGTATTGGTCCTTCTCCTTGATACCACGAATACGAGGATCCTTACGCAGGCTTTGCAGGATCAGGGAGGCCATGCAGCGTAGGTTTGCTGAGGCATTCGGTCCGGAGTCCTCTGGGTCACTAAGGACAACAACGTCCGCAGCCACCTCCTCCCAGCCACGTACAAGTCCATGTGTTCCTTGGGACTGATCCCTTAAAGACTGCTGATGCTGAGTGCCAGGCTCCACCTCCATACTGACACAATCTTCCTCCTCCTCCTCCTCCTCCTCCTCGTCCTCTTCCTGTGTGATCGGCGGGCACGCAGGAACACTGTCTGGATAAAGGGGGCCTTGAGAGCTAAGGAAGTCCTCCTCTTCCTGCCTCTGTTCTGCCTCAAGTGCCCTGTCCATTATTCCACGCAGCGTGTGCTCCAACAGGTGGACAAGGGGGACAGTGTCACTGATGCATGCACTGTCAGTGCTCACCATCCTCGTGGCCTCCTCGAATGGTGACAGGACAGTGCATGCATCCCTGATCATGGCCCACTGGCGTGGGGAAAAAAAACCAAGCTCCCCTGACCCTGTCCTGGTGCCATAGTCGCACAGGTACTCATTGATGGCCCTCTGCTGCGTGTGCAGCCGCTGCAGCATGGCCAACGTCGAGTTCCACCTGGTGGGCATGTCACAGATTAGGCGGTTCTTGGGCAGGTTAAACTCCTTTTGGAGGTCCGTCAGCCGAGCACTGGCATTATATGACCGGCGGAAATGCACAGAGACTTTCCTGGCCTGCCTCAGGACATCCTGTAAGCCCGGGTACCTGCCCAAGAACCGCTGCACCACCAAGTTAAGGACGTGAGCCAAACAGGGCACATGGGTCAGTTGTCCCTGTCGGAGGGCAGAGAGGAGGTTGGTGCCATTGTCGCAAACCACCATTCCTGCCTTAAGTTGGCGTGGCGTCAACCACCTCTGAACCTGCCCCTGCAGAGCTGACAAAACCTCTGCCCCAGTGTGGCTCCTGTCCCCCAAGCACACCAGCTCAAGCACCGCATGGCATCTTTTGGCCTGCGTACTTGCGTAGCCCCTTGAACGCCTACGGAGCACCGCTGGTTCCGAGGAAGAGGCCATGGAGGAAGAAGAAGAGGAGGGGGTGGAGGAGAGAGGTGTGTCACAATCAGCATTTTGGAGGCGTGGTGGCGGAACAACCTCCAACACTACTGCACCTTGTCCTGCATCCTTCCCAGCTGCCAGCAGAGTCACCCAATGCGCCGTGAAACTTAAGTAACGTCCCTGTCCATGCCTGCTGGACCATGAGTCAGCGGTAATATGCACCTTACCGCTGACCGCCCTGTCCAGCGAGGCATGGACATTGCCTTCCACATGCCGGTAGAGAGCCGGAATCGCCTTCCGTGAGAAAAAGTGGCGTTTGGGTACCTGCCACTGAGGAACCGCACATTCCACAAACTCACGGAAGGGGACAGAGTCTACCAACTGAAAAGGCAGCAGTTGAAGTGCTAGCAATTTTGCCAAGCTAGCATTCAACCGCTGGGCATGTGGATGGCTGGGAGCAAACTTCTTTCGGCGGTGCAGCAGCTGGGGCAGGGAAATTTGCCTGGTACAATCTGACGTCGGTGTACCAAAAGCAGATTGCCCACAAGTACTTGGCTGTGACACACCTAATTCTACACCTTCATTCCTCTCACTGCAGGTCTCAGAGAGGACTGAAGGTCTAGTGGGGTTGGAAATCTCAGCTGATGAGGAGCAAGGAGAGATCCTCTTTGTTCTTTGGTGTGGGTCTTTCAGATACGCTTGCCAACGAACTGCATGGCAGGTCAACATATGTCTGGTCAAGCATGTGGTACCCAAGCGGGAGATGTTTTGGCCACGCGAGATACGCTTGAGACATATGTTGCAAATAGCAGCGGTGCGATCTGATGCACTCGTCTCAAAAAAGGCCCACACCAAAGAACTTTTTGAATAACGCGCAGAGACTGCAGCGCCCTGCACATGTGGAGCTTTGGGGTGTGATGCAGTCAATGTGCTGCCCTTAGGCTGGCCCCTGGAGGGCATCCTGCCTAGTTGGTGATGTGCCACCTCCTCCTCCTCCTCCTCCTCCTCTCTCCTATCAGGCACCCACGTTGAGTCAGTGACCTCATCATCCCCTCCCTCCTCATCACTGGAGCAAACCTGGCAGTATGCTGCAGCAGGGGGAGCATGACTGCCAGATTGCTGTCCTTCTTGGGCACCCCCTCTGTCCGTGCTCATGTTACTGCCTTCATTGAGCTCAGTATCATCATCAGAGCCTTCCAAACGCTGGGCATCCTCCTGGAGCATGTACCCAACACTGTGGTCAAACAGTTCGAGGGAATCCTCATGAGGACATGGTGGAGCTAGGGAAGGAGTCACTGATGACATTGAGCTGAGGGAAGAGGCCGCTGCTTTGCCAGACAAAGCACCCTGGGCATGAGTGAGAGAGGATGAGGAGGATGAGGACGGCTTGGTCATCCACTCGACCAAGTCTTCCGCATGTTGCGGCTCAACACGGCCAGCTGCCGAAAAAAAGGCCAAGCGTGTCCCATGGCCACGTGCTGATGAGGATGCACCGTCTCCACGACCAGCACTAGACACAGAGCCTGCTTGCCCTCTCTTATTGGCTTGTGACTGTCTGCCTCTCCTTCTTGGCCTTCCAGACATACTAATGGCCTGTAGCTGCACTAAGCTGGGATAGAACACCTGTAATTTTCTTCAGGTAGCTTTATATACTGTAACCAGACAAGCCTGCCTGTCAGTAGGAAGATAACAGGAACGGATCTAGCTGAACACTGTGAGCAGGACGCACTGCACTAAATGTAAATACCAGGAACGGATCTAGCTGAACACTGTGAGCAGGACGCACTGCACTGAATGTAAATAGCAGGAACGGATCTAGCTGAACACTGTGAGCAGGACGCACTGCACTGAATGTAAATAGCAGGAACGGATCTAGCTGAACACTGTGAGCAGGACGCACTGCACTGAATGTAAATAGCAGGAACGGATCTAGCTGAACACTGTGAGCAGGACGCACTGCACTGAATGTAAATAGCAGGAACGGATCTAGCTGAACACTGTGAGCAGGACGTACTGCACTAAATGTATATAGCAGGAACGGATCTAGCTGAACACTGTGAGCAGGACGCACTGCACTGAATGTAAATAGCAGGAACGGATCTAGCTGAACACTGTGAGCAGGACGCACTGCACTAAATGTAAATACCAGGAACGGATCTAGCTGAACACTGTGAGCAGGACGCACTGCACTGAATGTAAATAGCAGGAACGGATCTAGCTGAACACTGTGAGCAGGACGCACTGCACTGAATGTATATAGCAGCAACGGATCTAGCTGAACACTGTGAGCAGGACGCACTGCACTGAATGTAAATAGCAGGAACGGATCTAGCTGAACACTGTGAGCAGGACGCACTGCACTAAATGTAAATACCAGGAACGGATCTAGCTGAACACTGTGAGCAGGACGCACTGCACTGAATGTAAATAGCAGGAACGGATCTAGCTGAACACTGTGAGCAGGACGCACTGCACTGAATGTAAATAGCAGGAACGGATCTAGCTGAACACTGTGAGCAGGACGCACTGCACTGAATGTAAATAGCAGGAACGGATCTAGCTGAACACTGTGAGCAGGACGCACTGCACTGAATGTAAATAGCAGGAACGGATCTAGCTGAACACTGTGAGCAGGACGTACTGCACTAAATGTATATAGCAGGAACGGATCTAGCTGAACACTGTGAGCAGGACGCACTGCACTGAATGTAAATAGCAGGAACGGATCTAGCTGAACACTGTGAGCAGGACGCACTGCACTAAATGTAAATACCAGGAACGGATCTAGCTGAACACTGTGAGCAGGACGCACTGCACTGAATGTAAATAGCAGGAACGGATCTAGCTGAACACTGTGAGCAGGACGCACTGCACTGAATGTATATAGCAGCAACGGATCTAGCTGAACACTGTGAGCAGGACGCACTGCACTGAATGTAAATAGCAGGAACGGATCTAGCTGAACACTGTGAGCAGGACGCACTGCACTAAATGTAAATACCAGGAACGGATCTAGCTGAACACTGTGAGCAGGACGCACTGCACTGAATGTAAATAGCAGGAACGGATCTAGCTGAACACTGTGAGCAGGACGCACTGCACTGAATGTAAATAGCAGGAACGGATCTAGCTGAACACTGTGAGCAGGACGCACTGCACTGAATGTAAATAGCAGGAACGGATCTAGCTGAACACTGTGAGCAGGACGCACTGCACTGAATGTAAATAGCAGGAACGGATCTAGCTGAACACTGTGAGCAGGACGTACTGCACTAAATGTATATAGCAGGAACGGATCTAGCTGAACACTGTGAGCAGGACGCACTGCACTGAATGTAAATAGCAGGAACGGATCTAGCTGAACACTGTGAGCAGGACGCACTGCACTAAATGTAAATACCAGGAACGGATCTAGCTGAACACTGTGAGCAGGACGCACTGCACTGAATGTAAATAGCAGGAACGGATCTAGCTGAACACTGTGAGCAGGACGCACTGCACTGAATGTAAATAGCAGGAACGGATCTAGCTGAACACTGTGAGCAGGACGCACTGCACTGAATGTAAATAGCAGGAACGGATCTAGCTGAACACTGTGAGCAGGACGCACTGCACTGAATGTAAATAGCAGGAACGGATCTAGCTGAACACTGTGAGCAGGACGTACTGCACTAAATGTATATAGCAGGAACGGATCTAGCTGAACACTGTGAGCAGGACGCACTGCACTGAATGTAAATAGCAGGAACGGATCTAGCTGAACACTGTGAGCAGGACGTACTGCACTAAATGTATATAGCAGGAACGGATCTAGCTGAACACTGTGAGCAGGACGCACTGCACTGAATGTAAATAGCAGGAACGGATCTAGCTGAACACTGTGAGCAGGACGCACTGCACTAAATGTAAATACCAGGAACGGATCTAGCTGAACACTGTGAGCAGGACGCACTGCACTGAATGTAAATAGCAGGAACGGATCTAGCTGAACACTGTGAGCAGGACGCACTGCACTGAATGTAAATAGCAGGAACGGATCTAGCTGAACACTGTGAGCAGGACGCACTGCACTGAATGTAAATAGCAGGAACGGATCTAGCTGAACACTGTGAGCAGGACGCACTGCACTGAATGTAAATAGCAGGAACGGATCTAGCTGAACACTGTGAGCAGGACGTACTGCACTAAATGTATATAGCAGGAACGGATCTAGCTGAACACTGTGAGCAGGACGCACTGCACTAAATGTAAATACCAGGAACGGATCTAGCTGAACACTGTGAGCAGGACGCACTGCACTAAATGTAAATACCAGGAACGGATCTAGCTGAACACTGTGAGCAGGACGCACTGCACTGAATGTAAATAGCAGGAACGGATCTAGCTGAACACTGTGAGCAGGACGCACTGCACTGAATGTAAATAGCAGGAACGGATCTAGCTGAACACTGTGAGCAGGACGCACTGCACTGAATGTAAATAGCAGGAACGGATCTAGCTGAACACTGTGAGCAGGACGCACTGCACTGAATGTAAATAGCAGGAACGGATCTAGCTGAACACTGTGAGCAGGACGCACTGCACTGAATGTAAATAGCAGGAACGGATCTAGCTGAACACTGTGAGCAGGACACACTGCACTAAATAGTCTAGATAGAAGATAACAGGAACGGATCTAGCTAAACTGAATACAGTGTATATATATATATGCAACACCTGGGATGCATATATATACACAATACACTGTAAGTGCAGCTAACTGACTGACTGTTCTGCCTAATCTATCTAACTCAAATCAAATGACACTGTCTCTCTCTCTCTCTATCTCTCAGCACACCGGAACACACACTACACAGGGCCGCCGTGCAGGCGGCCTTATATAGTGTGGGGTGTGTACTAAATCCCCTGAGCCATAATTGGCCAAAGCCACCCTGGCTTTGGCCAATTACAGCTCTCTCTACTGACGGCGCTGTGATTGGCCAAGCATGCGGGTCATAGTGCATGCTTGGCCAATCATCAGCCAGCAATGCACTGCGATGCCGCAGTGAATTATGGGCCGTGACGCGCCACACGAATTTGGCGCGAACGGCCCATATCGTTCGCAATTCGACGGACGGTCGAACAGCCGATGTTCGAGTCGAACATGGGTTCGACTCGAACACGAAGCTCATCCCTAGTCGCAATATAAAATATTCCATGGACTCGACATGCCTCTCAGCAAATAGCTTGGGGTGTCTACTTTCCAAAATGGGGTCATTTGGGGGGGTTTTGAACTGTCCTGGCATTTTATGCACAACATTTAGAAGCTTATGTCACACATCACCCACTCTTCTAACCACTTGAAGACAAAGCCCTTTCTGACACTTTTTGTGTACATGAAAAAGTTATTTTTTTTGCAAGAAAATTACTTTGAACCCCCAAACATTATATATTTTTTTAAAGCAAATGCCCTACAGATTAAAATGGTGGATGTTTCATTTTTTTTCACACAGTATTTGCGCAACGATTTTTCAAACGCATTTTTTGGGGAAAAAACACACTTTTTTAAATTTTAATGCACACACTATATTGCCCAAATCTTTGATGAAATAAAAAAGATGATCTTAGGCCGAGTACATGGATACCAAACATGACATGCTTTACAATTGCACACAAACGTGCAGTGGCAACAAAAAAAATACATTTTTAAAAGCCTTTAAAAGCCTTTACAGGTTACCACTTTAGATTTACAGAGGAGGTCTACTGCAAAAATTGCTGCCCTCGATCTGACCTTCGCGGTGATACCTCACATGCATGGTGCAATTGCTGTTTACATTTGACGACAGACCGCCGCTTGCGTTCGCCTTAGCGCGAGAGCAGGGGGCGACAGGGGTTCTTTTTTTTTTCTTTTTTTTTTTTTGCTTTTTTATCTTATTTTTAAACTGTTCCTTTCATTTTTTTTTTAATCATTTTTATTGTTATCTCGGGGAATGTAAATATCCCCTATGATATCAATAGGTAGTGACAGGTACTCTTTTTTGAAAAAAATTGGGGTCTATTAGACCCTAGATCTCTCCTTTGCCCTCAAAGCATCTGACCAGACCAAGATCGGTGTGATAAAATGCTTCCCCAATTTCCCAATGGCGCTATTTACATCCGGCGAAATCTAAGTCATAAAATGCTCGTAGCTTCTGGTTTCTTAGGCCATAGAGATGTTTGGAGCCACTCTGGTCTCTGATCAGCTCTATGGTCAGCTGGCTGAATCACCAGGTGCATTCTCAGGTTCCCTGTTGAGACAGGAGAGCCAGAGAAAAACACGGAAGACGGTGGGGGGGGGGCATTCCCTCCCACGGCTTGTAAAAGCAGTCTAGAGGCTAATTAGCCGCTAGGATTGCTTTTACATGAAAGTTGACCGCTGGCTGAAAAGAATGATACCAAGATGATACCTAAACCTGCAGGCATCATTCTGGTATAACCACTCAAATTCATGAATGGCGTACCTGAAGACAAAAAAATGGTTAACAATAAAGCACAGTAAACAGTAAAGTATAAAAAATTGCATACCTGAAAAACAAACATGATAAAACATAATAACAATAAAATATTGCAGAATAGAATACAGTAAAAAAGAGCAGAACAATAGAGAAAGAGAATAGAGAGAGAGAGAACAATAAAACGACAAGTATTTTTTTTTATTTTATATATTTATTTTTTTTTACACTTTTTTTGTAACTAACTTTTATAACTGTAACCGGTTCCAGGTTCAGGTCTCTCAAAATGCGATGGCATCTTGGGAGACCCTGTGAAAGTTTGCCTAGTCTGTGCAGTGCTGTACCCTACGCTAATACTCAACTAGTGAATGGTAGCGTTCAAAACATTCACCAATGCAAAGATCAGGATTGTCAGGACAGGAGGGACAATAATAGCGGGTGTCACGCCTATATCCGCGCTTGCTGCAGACACAACATCTTTTTTGGGGGGGTTCGTTGGGTAGGGGTACTCGGGAGGACATAAAGAAAATGCCTCTCATGCAGCCAACTGCATTTGGTTGGGGATGTGAATGGGGGAAGTACGGGCGCTGCAGAAGTGGTGGGTTCCCAATTAGGATTGGCGAATGCAGCAGGAAGGGCACTATGGGCACGACGGGCCTGTGTTTGTCTTTTTGGTGGCAGCGGGACACTACTTGTGCTTGCCACCTCACCAGCTTGAACTGCAGTTATTGGACTCGCCACGTCACCAAGTGTTACTGCAGTGCGGGTTTGACTACGACCGGGGGGTACTAGGCCACTGGTGCTTGCCAGTTCAATAAAAAGCTACCAAAAAAACTGTTAGCGATCGCAGGGATCAGGCCTGACTCTGCGAACGCTGCAGTTATGCGTTTAGTGTTTTGTAAGTGACAGTGATCGATCGATACTGCACTTGGGTGGGCTGGGCTGGGCCGGGCGGAGGGGCAAAACGCAGGTGCTAGCAGGTATCTGGGCTGATCCCACTAACACTGCATTTTTGGGAACCCTAAACTGCTGGGGACGCTAGTATAGATCTGATCGGATCAGATATTGATCCGTTCAGATACTATACCACTAAGGGAGGTGTATGCTGCGTGCGTGTGTGTTAGTGGTACTGGCGCTAACCTGACGCTGCCTGGGGCTGGTGCTTGCAGGTTCACCAAAATGCCACCAAAAAAACTGTTAGCGATCGCAGGGATCAGGCCTGACTCTGCGAATGCTGCAGTTATGCGTTTAGTGTTTTGTAAGTGACAGTGATCGATCGATACTGCACTTGGGTGGGCTGGGCTGGGCCGGGCGGAGGGGCAAAACGCAGGTGCTAGCAGGTATCTGGGCTGATCCCACTAACACTGCATTTTTGGGAACCCTAAACTGCTGGGGACGCTAGTATAGATCTGATCGGATCAGATATTGATCCGTTCAGATACTATACCACTAAGGGAGGCGTATGCTGCGTGCATGGGTGTTAGCGGTACTGGCGCTAATCTGACGTGCGTGGGGCGATGCATATCACCACTGGGCGATCAGGGGGCTAAACCTTTATTCGGTAATAAACGGCGGGTGCCCTGACACTATAAAAAATAGACAAACTAACCAGCGTCACCCGTAACACTTATACAGTGATCAGTGGTGAAAGGGTTAACTAGGGGGCAATCAAGGGGTTAAAACCTTTATTAGGTAGTATATGGGGGTCCCTGACGCTATAAAACGCTGACGGCGAACCTAAATATTTACCTCCCTAACTAGCGTCACCAGCGACACTAATACAGCGATCAGAAAAATGATCGCTTAGTGACACTGGTGATGGGGGGTGATCAAGGGGTTAAAACTTTATTAGGGGGGGGTAGGGGGGTACCCTAGACCTAAAGGGGGCTAACCCTAACTGTCCTAACACTGTAACTGTCACAAACTGACACCATGCAGTAATCAGAAAAAAAAAAAAAAAACTGCTTGGTGTCAGTTTGTGACAGGGGGGGGGGGTGATTGGGGGGTGATCAGGGGGGGATCAGAGTGTTTTGTGTGCCTGGCTTGTTCTACTGTGTGTGTAGTGTTTGTGCACTCACATTTCAGTCTTCTCTCCTCGGCGCCGGAACGGAAAATACAGAGCCGAGGAGAGATGACATAATTTCCTTTGCTGCTGTTTAGCATACAGCAGCAAAGGAATGTTCACATTCGCCGGCAGCGATCGCGAGGGGGGGGGCTACGAACGGATGGCCTCCCCCTCACCTCCGATCGCCGGGGGACAAGGGAGGACCACCTCGGGCACTGGGGGGGTGTCCGATCGGACCCCCCACCCGCGGGAGGCAAATCACGTGTATGTACGTGATTTTGCCTGCCTGTGCTGCCTTGCCGACGTACATCGGCGTGAGGCGGTCCTTAAGTGGTTAAATAGCCTTTTTTATTTGCTTCCTTCAGCCTACTAATAAAGGGGAGTGGTTAATTGGTCACAGGTCTTTGAGGCCTATATAACTTTCTGTAGAACTCTTTGGGGGTTATTTACAAAAGGCAAATCCACTTTTCACTACCAATAATGTGCAAGCTAAAATGCTGTTTTTTATTTTCCTTGCATGTCCCCCTCCGATCTACAGTGACTGCACTTCCAAGTGCACTTTCAGTGCAATTTCAAGTGCACTCTGCACTGGTAGTTTGCACTTGTAGTGCAAAGTGGATTTGCCTTTCGTAAATAACCTCCATTGTGAGCCTGCTCATCTTTGAGCTTGCTGGAACTTAGACCAAGTGGAACTGGACTAAGTGGTAAGTTAAAAACAAGAGGTTATAACAAGGGTCAAGTTCCTGTGTAGGGTGAGTGTGTACCTGTGTATTGTAAGTACATGAGTGCTGCGAGTGCACGTGGGCTGTATTGAGTAATAGTGTCAGGTAGTACCTGTGTATTGTGAGTACCTGAGTGTTGTGTGAGTAGTGTGTGTGGATCGTTAATACTTGTGTATTGTGTGTGTGTGCACATGGGTATGTGAGTGCACGTGGGTCTGCAAGCGCACGTGGGTCTGCGAGTGCATGTTGGTCTGCGAGTGCACGCTGGTCTGCGAGTGCACGCTGGTCTGCGAGTGCACGCTGGTGTGCAAGTGCACATGGGTCTGCGAGTGCACGTGGGTCTGCGAGTGCACGTGGGTCTGCGAGTGCATGTGGGTCTGCGAGTTCATGTTGGTCTGCAAGTACCTGTGTATTGTCTTGTTGATTAATAGTGTCAGGAAGCTAGTTGTTGGGTAATTTGGACAGGGTATAACATTACATTAGTAGGTACGATGCCCGGTGGGTGTGGAGATGCGACTCGGTGTACATCTTGCTGCATGTATGCATTCCTTGATCATCTGATCGATCGTGCAAGATGCAAGCACATTGTTTCCCTGGAAGCCCAGGTTCTGCATCTGGGGAAGCAACTTTCAGCACTGAGAAGACCCTCCATACTAAAGGAGAGCCAGGAACGTAAAAGGCATGTGCCGACAGGGGCCAGCACAGAGGCGGGTGGAGACAAAGTGGTGCAGGCACTAGGAAAGAGTGGATTGGTGACAATCAGGAAGGGTAGAGGGGGAAGTGCCAGGGAGGCTGATCCAGGGCTGGAGCATCCCAATAAGTACACTCCATTGAGTGACATTGGTGAAACCAGACAGGGACCAGCACTGCTGGAGCTGAGGGACTCTCCTAGCTGCCAGGGGAGGAACTCCTCCATTGAGAGTGGGGGAAAGTGAAGGGAAAGGAAAGACAGATTCTGGTGGTAGGGGACTCAATACTTAGAAGGACAAAGAGGGCAATCTGTAATAAAGACCCGAAGAGCCGAACTGTATGTTGTCTACCGGGCGCTCAGGTTTGGCATATCATGGATCTGGTGGACAGATTATTGGGAGGGGCTGGGGAAGACCCTGTCATGGTGCACGTTGGCATTATGTTATCATAATGGGGGATTTTAATTATCCAGACATAGACATGGGTGGAGGAAACCACGCATTCATCTAAGGCTCACCAGTTCCTAAATGTCTTGCTGGACAATTTCATGGGTCATATTGTAGACGCACCAACTAGAAATAAAGCGTTACTGAAGCTACTGATTACCAACAATACAGACCTCATCACGAATGTAGAAATCTAGGGCAATTTAGGTAACAGCGATCACAGGTCAATTGGCTTCAGTATAATGCACACAATGACAAATACACTGAATTTCAAAAGAGCCAACTTCCCTAAACTACAAACCTTGCTAGAAGGCATCAATTGGGATAAAATCTTGGAAACAAAGAACATGGAGGAGAGATGGGTTTGCTTCAAGAGCATATTAAATAAGGGCATTAGCCAATGCATCCCATTGGGTAATAAATTTAAAAGAGCGAGCAAAAGTCCTGGATGGCTTAACTCCAATGTAAAAATGCATATAAAAGCAAAGGAGAAGGCCTTCAAAAAATACAAGGTTGAGGGATCCTCATCAGAATTCAGACTTTATAAAGAATGCAACAAGAAATGTAAGGGTGCGATTGGGGCGGCTAAGATACAACACGAAAGACACAGCGGAGGAGAGCAAATAGTATGTAAACAGTAAAAAAGGGAGGACAGACCATATTGGCCCCATAAAGAATGAGGAAGGACATCTGGTTACAAAGGATGGGGAGATGGCAAAGGTAGTGACTGTATTCTTCTCTGTCTTCACAAGGGAATCGGGGGCTTCAGTAACCAAAACTGCAGTGTTTATCCTCATGGCACATCACAGGAAGCACCTCCATGGTTAACAGAGGACAGAATTAAAATTTGACTTGAGAAACTTAACATTAATAAATCTCTGGGACCAGATGGCTTTCATCCGAGGGTACTCAGTCAAGTAATTGTCAGACCATTGTTCCTAATTTTTACTGACAGTCTATTGACTGGAATGGTACCAGCTGATTGGAGAAAAGCCAATGTAGCACCAATATTTCAAAAGGGCCCAAAATACATCCCTGGGAATTACAGACCAGTTAGCCTAACATTAATAGTAGGCAAGCTCTTGGAGGGGATGATAAGGGAATCATTAGCAGTAATCAGCATGTATTCATGAAGAATCGTTCTTGCCAAACCATTCTATTAACCTTCTATGAGTAGGTGAGTTGCCATTTAGACAAAGGAAGGCCTGTAGACATGGTGTATCTGGATTTTGCAAAAGCATTTGACACAGTTCCCCATAAACGTTTATTGTACAAAATAAGGTCCGTTGGCATGGACCATAGGGTGAGTACATGGATTGAAAACGGTCTACAAGGGCGAGTTCAGAGGGTGGTGATAAATGGGGATTACTCGGAATGGTCAGGGGTGGGTAGTGGGGTTCCCCAGGGATCTGTGCTGGGACAAATCCTATTTAATTAGTTCATAAACGACCTGGAGGATGGGATACACAGTTCAATCTGTGTATTTGCAGATGACACTAAGCTAAGCAGGGCAATAACTTCTCCTCAGGATGTGGAAACCTTGCAAAAAGATCTGAACAAATGAATAGGGTCAGCAGCTACATGGCAAATAAGGTTTAATGTAGAAAAATTTAAAATAATGCATTTGGGTGGCAAAAATAGGAATGCAATCTATACACTGGGGGGGGGGGGGAACCTCTGGGGGAATCTAGGAAGGAAAGGACCTGGGGGTCCTAGTAGATGAAAGGCTCAGCAGTGGCATGCAATGCCAAGCTGCTGCTAACAAAGCAAACAAAATATTGGCATGCATTAAAAAGGGGATCAACTCCAGAGATAAAAGGGTAATTCTCCCGCTCTACAAGACTCTGGTCTGGCCGCACTTAGAGTATGCTGTCCAGTTCTGGGCACCAGTCCGCTGCCCTAATGGGGTCAAGAAGGATTTATTTCAATAGTGGAGAGTTGGCACAAAAGGGAAAGGGGGCAAAAAAAAGGGAAGTGGGATTTTATATGAAAGAAGACAATTGGGGTAGATTAAACCAATCAGTATAGTAAGGTAAAAAGGTAGTAATTTATTGGCAACACAGAGGGAGGTAGTACAGTAGATAAATTAATGGTAGATCAATATGTAATTAGCAGAATTAAAAGGTATGATAATAACATAACACAATAAAATTCATAATACAATAGCATTGTTACACATGATTAATAATAAACTAGGAGTACATTCGGAAGTGTGTCTACAGTAATAACCAATAAGATTAATTGATGATTTAAATATAGATCAAACCCATAGTGGAATCATAGTCATTGGGGCATAGCATCCAATAGTAAAAAGCTTGACGCGTTTCGTGGATTATTTCCACTCATCAGGAGCAGCTATGTGTTGGGGGTACCTGTAGTAAATAATACAATATAGATCAATAGTAATTCATAATAAAAGGGAAGAGAGGGAGCATATACAATGGTCCTAGCAGCTCTTACCTATGGGTAGCAAATAGTATACATACAGATAATGGTAGCGATGATAAAAATCAAAAGGCACTGGGAGGTGAAGTATACATTCCCCCGGGAGCTGAGGTAACAGCCAAAGGCTGGCAAGCAAGCCAAATGGTGGGAGCTGGTGAAAAACACATGATGAGATCGTGTTAGTGGAGTGTAGATAAGAACTAAGTCAGCAAATATGTGAAAGGAAAGAAGAAAGGTGGGTGAAAAAATACAATGGGCCAAAGTACATGCCTCAAAGTGAAGAAAAATGTGCAAGAAGTGAAACAGACTTAGAGACCAGAGTGATGATCCACCATAAGATTGAAAAAGAGACCCAAAGAAAAAGTCATGGTTACCTGAAGCTACACAAAGGAGTGTGTAGTATAAAAGTGAGAGGTGTAAAGGAACTGAAAACAATGAACACACTCCAAGAGAGATGAGTGGTGAAAATGGCCCGCAACACCGCCAAGGGTGTAACCAACGTCACGCTGAATGTCCGCAACTCAGAGGAAGAGAGCACCCACGTCCGAGCGACTTGCGCTCATATGTAGGAACCCGGCGTCCCTCTTGCTGAACGTCGTTGGAAAACAAACACGTGAGCGTGTGGCGTCACAGATGACGCCAGACGTACGGCGTGTGGGCGTGGCGTCGACGCGCAGCGAGGGTGAGCCACCACCCCCATGGCCAGCCGGCCCGGGGGGTGGGGGATAGCCGCGGTGCGCGTCGCAGCTCCCGGATGTGGATGAAAACACCCCCCTTATAACAAAGAATTAGCCTCATTGTAAAATACAGGATTGTTATGAAAAAAGCATGGACCTAGGCTGGCTAAACTGGATGATATGCCCACAAGTGACCACGGGGTAAAACATGATAGATAAGTGCAATGTTTCCATCCATTTCCTATAAATAGTGGAGAGTTGCTCTGTTTATTGCTTGGTATATTTAATTTCTGTGAATCTTAGGTGCTATCTATAAATGTTAAACAATAAACATTAAAATCATAAATAAAAATTAATAAGTTCGAATTCCTGTGTGTGCCAAAAATAATGATGTGAATGTTTTGGGTCTCAACCTGTGATTGATGCAAGGTTGTAATTTACCCCATTATAGTATGGGTGAAATTCCAAAATAAAGTGCCACAATCTATTTCATTAACTAAATTCAAAATGACAAGGTGCATTTGGTGCAAAGGAAAAAAAAGTGTTGGTATTACAATAAAGTGACTAGTGCTAAATCAAACAAAAAATCAAGCATAAAAAGTGACTGATGTGCTTAAGACCAGTATTAGTGGATAGGAAAAGTTCCATTGATTATAAAAAAGTTCTTTTGGGGTGGTTCTGAGAGATTCCCCTCTCTAGGAAACAAATTGATGTAGGAAAACTTCTTATCCAGGTGCTGGCTCTTTAGTGCCTTATCAGCGTGCTCTAATTCTGCTTGCACTCACCGGATTTTCTTCCCCCTGCAGGGGTACAGGCATTCACAGTATTTGCCACTGTGTAGCAATCATGGATGTCCCCGATCTGTGCTTTACATGTTGTTTTAATGTTTTACATATGGAAGAAAGGTAGGATGCCCATAGCGTAAAACCGTATAGGAAACTTTATTATAGCTAGTAATATATTTTGTACTCACATTTACAAGGAAAAAACGAGCATGGAAAAAAGTGTCATAGACACCTTGGCTGGAGGTGCTGCAATACGTCCGTAAATCCCACCCTACGTGCGTTTCGTCATCAGACTTTCGTCATCAGGCTTTGCTCCTCTGCTGCAAGTTCCAACAATGACTCCACTCTACTTCCTCCCGCCGTGGAGTCATTGTTGGAACTTGCAGCAGAGGAGCAAAGCCTGATGATGAAAGTCTGATGACGAAACGCACGTAGGGCAGGATTTACGGACGTCTTGCAGCACCTCCAGCCAAGCTGTCTATGACACTTTTTTCCATGCTCGTTTCTTCCTTGTAAATGTGAGTACAAATTAATTAGTAGCTATAATAACGTTTCCTATACGGTTTTCCGCTATGGGCATCCTTCCTTTCTTCCATATGTAAAACATTAAAACAACATGTAAAGCACAGATCGGGGACATCCATGATTGCTACACAGTGGCAAATAAGGTGAATGCCTGTACCCCTGCAGGGGGAAGAAAATACGGTGAGTGCAAGCAGAATTAGAGCACGCTGATAAGGCACTAAAGAGCCAGCACCTGGATAAGAAGTTTTCCTACATCAATTTGTTTCCTAGAGAGGGGAATCTCTCAGAACCACCCCAAAATAACTTTTTTATAATCAATGGAACTTTTCCTATCCACTAATACTGGTCTTAAGCACATCAGTCACTTTTTATGCTTGATTTTTTGTATGATTTAGCACTAGTCACTTTATTGTAATACCAACACTTTTTTTCCTTTGCACCAAATTCATTTTGAATTTAGTTAATGAAATAGATTGTGGCACTTTATTTTGGACTTTCACCCATACTATAATGAGGTAAATTACAACCTTGCATCAATCACAGGTTGAGACACACAAAACATTCACGTCATTATTTTTGGCACACATAGGAATTCAAACTTATTAATTTTTATTTATGATCTTAATGTTTATTGTTTAACATTTATAGATAGCACCTAAGATTCACAGAAATTAAATATACCAAGCAATAAACAGAGCAACTGTCCACCATTGAAATAAATCCTTCTTGACCCCATTAGGGCAGCACCATACCTACTCTTGCTTTCCACACACTTTCTAATGCACTCCACCTAGGTGGAATTGTATTTGTAGAGGCAGCAGCCCTATACTTTAGAAACGTCTAGCCACTGCGCGGATTTACCCCATACATTCCTCAGGAAGAATGTACTGGAAAGTCAGAAAGTACAAAGAAGGGCAACAAAGCTAATGTAGGGTCTGGAGGATATTAGTTAGGAAAGGTTGCGAACACTGAACTTATTCTCTCTGGAGAAGAGACGCTTGAGAAGGGATATGATTTCGATTTACAAATACCATACTGGTGACCCCACAATAGGGATAAAACTTTTTTGTGGAAGGGAGTTTAACAAGGCACGTGGCCACTCATTAAAATTAGAATATTCATTTAACCTTAAACTATGTAGAGGGTTCTTTACTGTATGAGTGGCAAGGATGTGGAATTCCCTTCCACAGGCGGTGGTCTCAGAGGGGAGCATCGATAGTTTTAAAAAACTATTAGATAAGCACCTGAATGACCACAACATACAGGGATATACAATGTAATACTGACATATAACCACACACATAGGTTGTACTTGATGGACTTGTGTCTTTTTTCAACCTCATCTACTATGTAAATATGTAACTATGTAACCCCAGTTTAATTTATAATTTACCATTCATCAAAACTCCCTTTTAATTTAATTAAATATTCTCCATATTTATTATCATTACATTTTAATACCACACATTCACAACATGCAGTGAATGTCATAATTAAAAAGGCAAAAGAAGATGGAAATGATTTTAAGTAGACTTTTTTAATACACTTTTTCACTACATCTGGTCTTTATTAGACATGTTTTTCACTATATGTGGATTGCTGCACATGAGTGGTTTTGCATTAAAGAGGGTTTTAAATTGTGTGTACCACCATTGGGGGAAATACAGCATGTGTATATATATATATATATATATATATATATATATATATATATATATATATATATCCAATTCATGGAATCTTGAGATAATCCCAGATAATACATAAGAATTATTTGGGCATATATAAATTAGCAAAAGGTCAAATATTTGCACCATATGTTAAAGATAGATAGTAAAACATCTAGCAGCCGTTGTGGGGTTTGTTTAGGCATTTTTGGGCATTTTTAGGCATTTTTGCTGCTTGTTAAGAATATAAAAATAGTTGAAAGTCCATAACCTGGTCACAGTTATAGGTAAAGAAAAAGTCTGCAGTTACAGCTTTAATAAATTCTTTTTAGACTTCTGTATAAAGCATTGAAGAAAAAGATTGTTACTCTCTAAAAACCTTTTTCTCACCATAGCATTGTGCTTTTTCTTGAATTTCTATCACTGTACCCCTTGCAGAGTTATTGAAGTGACCAGCAAAACAAACTGTATTGATTTTATTCAACTTTGAATGTTGGAAAACAACGGGTAATTTTGACATTATCTTGGCATTCAACCTGCTAAAGTGCACTATGCTTTTAGAGCCATGTGAAAAGGTCATTTCAATAATGTTGCTAGACCACATTCTTTTTTTACAGCAACTGCATAGAACTATTGGTATGACAACAGTCCTCAGTTATAAATAAGAACTGTATTAATGGATGTTACATTTTCTTATAATATAAGTTCAGAGACACTGACACGGCCAAAGGTTTAAAAAAAATGATCATCACAGTTATTATTAGAAACCCAAAAAAAATTTGTTCTATCTGAGTCACCTAGTTAACGAAGAACTCCAGAAACTAGACAAACTAAACCCTTTTTATGAGGCATCCCAGTGACCTTTCTCTGGCACTTGGCAGCATCAGCTGTGAAAATAATTTATCAGAATGTAAATAATGAATAAATCAGTATCAAGCAGCAGGAAAGTTGTCAGCAAAATCAATACACTACTATAATTTCTATAATTTCATGTTTTGGATATAGGTTTGCAGGTAAATTCTTTTTAACCCTTATTATCCACCCAATAAGTCTGCCATTAGTAACTTGTTTTAAAGTGAATGCAAAGGCTTGTTTTTTCCTATAAGAATATTAAACATGGGTGCGTGGCCTGGACGGGACCTGAGATGGCTGCTTGAAGAGACAGCTCCCGCACAGTGAGGACGATAGAAGCTGACATCAGGGTGCTAGAGACACGAGCCAACAATGAGAAAGTCCAACAGGAGCACCTCCACACCCCGCACACAAAAAGAACCCACATCGCAGCTCAGCGGCAGCATTCCGGACATATTCCGGACCCGCCAGTCTGCACTACTAGAGGCATCGCAGGCCGCACACACCACACAGGCCTCATCCCCGGCCTCTATTAATCGCAGAGAATTTAAGACAGCCGCATTCGCGGATGATATCCTACTATCATTACAAGCTCCCCATACATCTCTTCCTAACCTTTTGAAAGACATTAAACATTTTGGAGTATTGTCAAACTTCAAAATCAACTACTCTAAATCCCAGGCCCTGAATATCTCTCTTCCGTCACAATAGGTTACTCGTTGCCAATCCTCGTTCCCATTTCAGTGGAAAGACAACGCTATTACCTATCTTGGCATACGAATACCCAGCCGTCTAACAGACCTCTATAACCATAACTTCCTACTCACCTTAAAGAAAATCCAGACAGATCTTAAAAATTGGGGCACTTTCAATGTTTCCTGGTTTGGGCGATCGGCATTGATAAAGATCATAGTCCTACCCTGTCTCCTGTACCTTATGCAGACTATCCCAATTCAATTGCCCCCATCTTTCTTTATGTCCTACAGAAAAGCCTGTTCAAAATTCATCTGGAAAAATAGTTCCCCAGGCATTAAATACACAAGGTTGACACGCACTAAAACAAGAGGGGGGATAGCTTTACCTGACCTGTATAAATACTATCTAGCATGCCACCTTACTAGAGTGGTAAATTGGAAAACCCACAAGATAGGTAAGACATGGACCGTACTGGAAAATCCCTTCAGTAATACACCTTTACACACCCTGACTTGGCTTCCAACGAAACACTACCCCCAAGCCGTTAAGACTCACCCACTCATCTACCCTTCACTGCTAGCTTTTTCCATAGCCAAGAATAATTACCAAATATCTTCAATACCAGGACCTCTGACCCCTCTTAGAGCAAACCCTGATTTTCCCCCAGGAGAATCAAACACTTTCTTACTACAAGAGTGGCCACACGATGATGTCCATACTCGGCACTTCTTCTTTGAAGGGCGGATACGTTCATATAACGATTTGAAATCCATTTCCCATACGAAAGACTTTCCCTTTTGGTCTTATAGGCAGCTAAGACACTTTTTCACAATGACAAATGCTAATGACATCTGGACAAGACCACTCACTCCATTTGAAACAATGTATTCCCAGACCACTCCACAAAGACACCCGATTTCCATGATTTACCCTCTCCTTCAGGACAACCCCCAATTCCCACAGACAGAAACACCACGAAATTCCTGGGGGAAGGACTTACAAATCACTTTTACTGATGATGAATGGGAATCCATCCTCACATATGCCCACAAGGGATCATTGAATGTAGCAATACAAGAAAATGGCTACAAAATAGTCACAAAATGGTACAGAACCCTGGCACGCTTACACAAATTTTCACCCTCTATTCCAAACATTTGTTGGAGATGTAACAAGGAGGCAGGAAACATGGTGCATTTATGGTGGGAATGCCCAATACTCCAACCATTCTGGAAAGAGGTACATTCCATTATTACACGAGTAACAACCTACTCCCTAGAATTTAACCCGGCCCATTATCTCCTCCATCATTCAACCCTGACCAAAAAAATCATAAATCATTAGCTATGCACATGGTTAACGCTGCCAGATTGTGTATTCCCGCACACTGGCGCTCAACCATCCCCCCTACCATTAAGGAATGGCTAAATAGGATTGCAAGGATCAAGGAGATGGAAGAACTGATTTATATCTCCCAAGATCGCATACAGAAATTCACCGCCATATGGGCTTACTTGACACATTTTAAAACCACCGACTACTATAGATCCTTCTTTCCATTTTGACATCTTTTCTCTCCCTAGCCTAAAGCTAACCCTCTTAACTGTCCTCTAATTGTCGCCATGGGGGCCGAGATAAGGAGCGCCCCCCCCTCCCCTCTATCACTTTCCTCCCTCCCCCCAATATTTCACTCTACTGACTCTACTTCTCCCCCTTTACCCACCCTACTCCCCCTTTCCTTAACCCCCCACCTATCTACCCACACCTTCTGAATCTCGGGTACTACCCCATCATACAACCGATCTAATATGCTTGAATCTCCCACCAGAGACACTCGAGCCTTACTTACCATATCCACAAAGGCCAATGTACAAGGCGGTTAACCAATCTCTCTATTACCGATGGTAATTAAACATTCTCACCACTGTATAAGCATAAATTGTGCATTTCCTGATAATATGGTTACCTCCCTCTTGTTTTACCTGCATATCAAACTTTGTATTTGTACTCTGACATTCCCAGATTGTAACAACACTTTTTTTCCTGTTTCGCTATACAATGAGTGTCATGTTTGATTTCTTTTGATACCTTATCAATGCATTGTACCTGATACCTTTTTCTTTCTTAATAAAAATTTTTGTGGGAAAAAAAAAGCATATTAAACATGTTATACTTACCTGCTCTGTGCTGTGGATTCAGCTAAGGAAACACTAAGCACCAGGCCTCACGGCACAAAGGGACCATGCTCTGTGATCGCTCGATCTTTGGCCACAGTTTGAGTTCAGCATGTCTACACCAGTCTATAAGTCTCCCAATATGGGCCGCCTGGTAATATTTCTGCATATCACACCACCATGATGTTTAGGTAGAGTCAAAAGTCGTTGTTGTAGTCTAAGTGTTTTGTGGGCCCAAATAAAATAACTATTAGAGCGTTAATCTGTTTTAAGAATTCTGAGGGTATGCGAATTGGCAATGCTTGGAAGACATAAGAAAATTTGGGCAAGATTGACATTTTAACCACTTCCGGACCGCCCACCGTCATTATATGTCGGTACTTTGAAGAGGAATATCGTTTTTATGGCAGCAGCTAGCTGCCATAACCCCGGTATCCTCTTCTTCAGTGGGCGGTCCACTTCAAGATAAAAGTGGTCTCTGTGGCGGATTCGCCACGTGATCACTGTTATTGGTGGTGGGAGAGGGGCTCTCCTCCCATCGTGCTCTGGTGCCCTCTGCCGCTTACCGGAGCCGTCATGCTTTTTTTCTATTACAAGGGATGGTCGCATTCCTTGTAATATGAATAAAAGTGACACAATTTTTTTTAAAGAACAGTGTAAAAATAAAAAAATAAAAAGGTAAAATAAATAAGGGAAAAAAAATAAAATTTAAAAGATAAAATATTGTTGCATCTTCCGTACCAAGAAAAAAGGCCCTCATGCCATTTGGAAAGCAAGGTCTGTACTCAACTAAGTAGAGGTGGGAAATTCATCGCATAGGTTTGATTTAGTCTAGATGGAATGAAAAAAGCAAAGATCCCATAGGGTGGGATTTTAAAGGCACTACCACACAATAATACAGTATAAAAAATGATTTATTACATGAAAAAATATTTATCAAAAACAAAAATGTACAATAATCACATGTATCAACAATAAACATAAATATGGATACAAAAATGTAAACAATGCAAAAAAGAGAACCATTAATGGAAATGCATGATCTCATTGAACCAACGCGTTTCAGAACTTTTCCTTCATCAGGGTTCATTTAGTGAAAGTACATCTAAAAAGATTACAGAATAAGAAACATGATTAGTTCTAAGTATCAGCACCTCTAAAGGGAGCCAAGGGATGGAAAACACTTACTTCCAATGCATTGATAGTGCATAAGTATCCATATGGTTAAAAGCAGCTTCACGGGTGTGTCAGGGAAATAGTATTAGGACTTGTGATCCTGCCAGTAACCGTCATCACCGTGCCGGGTGCATCCCCAGGCGCATGCGCACACAGTGACGGTGTTTGGTGCCCTCTGGCATTTAAACCTGCTGCAGTTGTATGCAAGTTTCTGGATTATCATCAGCTTCCTGTGTTCAGAGTACCTGCTTCCTGCATCTGACTTCCTGGTTCCTGTTTACTACTCGGCTTGCCTGACTCACCCTGATCTCCGCCTGCATCGACCTCTGGCTTGGACTTGACTACGCTCCTGTCTGTACCCCTGCACCTTTGCTTGTCTGATCGATCTTAACCCATGGCCTGGCTACTGACCTTGTTCCTGATTAAACCTATTGTGCCTCTTCCGGACTGCTCCTATGGTTCACGACCCCTGGCCTGCCTTGACCCCATTCCTGGTTTCTCCACTGGAATACTTCCACGCACGGTTGCCCAACGCACCCAAGCGGCTCTTAGCTATCCAACCCTCAACATCCGGCAACCCATGCACCTTTGAGCACCGTACTCCCTGTCTCACTCCCAGGGTTACGCTGCACTTAGTCGCAAGGGGTGCCCTCTCAGCAATCCGGCCTCGCACCTAGAACTTGACAGGGTGTCTCCCCAGCAACATCCACTCAAAAGTTGGATCAAAAATCCCCTAGGCTGTATCGGGAAAATGTCAGGGGGAAACAATGTCCCCCAATTACACTGGAAATTGTCGCGCCCAGAAACCAGGTGCAGCATGTGTGGGTAAGCTGGGGTCCAGAAGGCTAAGGACCTGAGATCAAAAAGGCACACCAAAAGGGGGGAGAGGGGGAAGAAAAAAAAGGATCATTAGCTATGCTGAAATATAGTGTGGTGACAAAATGATATTAAAGCGGGGGTCCACCCACACCACCAAAAAAAAAAATATTAAAAGCCAGCAGCTACAAATACTGCAGCTGCTGACTTTTACTACATGGCCACTTACCTGTCCCAGGGTCCAGCGATGTCGGCAGGCGACGCCGAGAACCCGCTCAGTTCTCGGCAGCTGCCGCCGTCATCCTAGGTGAGGGAATCAGGAAGTGAAGCTTCACTTCCCGGTTCCCTACTGCGCATGCGCGTGTCGCGCTGCGCATCCCAAGTGGGCCCCGCTCTCTCCTGGGAGCTGTGTGTTCCCAGAAGACAGCGCGGTGGGGACGGGAAGAGGCGTAGACTCCCATGGGAGTCTATGCCGGAAGTGGGTGCAAATACCTCTTAGACAGGTATCCGCACCCCCCTCCCCCCTGAAAGGTGCCAAATGTGACACCGGAGAGGGGGAAGGTTCCGAAAAGCGGAAGTTCCATTTTTGTGTGGAACTCCGCTTTAAGACGCAAACAGTCTACCTAGTATGGATATACAGAAACGTGCATATGTATATATATATATATATATATATATATATATATATATATATATATATATATATATATATATATATATATACATATATATCCTTAGGTGGTCAGGTAAGTAGGGGATTAAGAGTCCAGACTAAAAAAAACAGGATGCTGTAAAAGTAAAAAGCCTAGTTGAGTATAAGCATCCGGGATACGGGAAAAAGAAGAGAGTAAGGCAAACACTCAAAGTAATATCTGTAGTTTAGAGGAAAAATACATATCCCAAGGTGCAAGGAGTATATTAATAAGAACTTAACTTACCTGAACAGCCAAGTGGATAGATGCAGACCTGACGTCCCAACCCTACCTGATGCAATTACTAAATGAGCTGGGTTATATAGACCCAGCTAAGGCAACCATCAGCTGATTCCAAATAGGAATCAGCAGGATGGATTTGTGCCTGAAGTCAGTTCCACCTCAACAGCCAACAGCTGACGCCTCGTAAGAATCAGCTCGATGGAGGTGTGTCTCGATCTGGCCCTGCCAATGGGCCCCCTGAGCGTCAGCTGCGCCATGCCCACCCGCCACGCCGGTTCCGACAATGCTCCGCGCATGCGCGCCAGCCAGGCTGGAACGCAAATGTGGACGTACGTCACGCCGCCACAGTCGGACCCCACCGCAACGGAAAACCCACCATGGTGACAGTCAATGAGACTGACCCAGGGATGGGAAGTAGGTGCAACAAGACAGATGCCACTCCCAAGATGTCCCCATAGGGGAACATCTTTGCCGTGCCGGGCCCACCCACGGGGTTCAGTGCCGAGAAAAAATCACAGCATAGTAGTAGCTGGATATGTCTGCAATCTAAAAGGGATGTAAGAATAGATTGCACTATAATAATAGTGGATACTAAACAGAGAAAAAGTAAGAATAAGTACGGTACTGTCAAACTAAAAGCCTACCCACTCCAATCTATAGATATACTAGAGATGCATCATGCCTGCTGGGCTAGTGGCATATAAAAAATAATTAAAAAATGCATGAACGACATGCGGGGGGAAAAAAAATTGAAGAGGCACTCGTGAAGCTGTAACATGAAGAGACCAATTACATGAATCATAAAGCAACAAACACAGTCCGAGTAAATCAATAGCACCAAAACTGTACAGTACCAAAAATCAAAGTAATGCCAGGGATCACATGATAAGCCCAGGATTTATATACGTGATAGGTCAGTACTAAATATATGTTATGTATATTTGCCCACAGGGTCAAAAACTAGTACTGATGTACTACATATAGTTGAATACACTGTTGTGGACCGCAGGCCTTACCTGTTCAAAAGAAAGGGTGGGACACGCTGAAATAACTGAAGGACAGGAGTAAAAAGCGAGAACATCCCGAGAGGAGGGGAAACGGAACAAATGAAGGTCCCAGGAGACCTATTTTTCCATGCCCCCGGAGTCAAAGCCCTCCAAAAATGGCTTAAAGCAGATTGCATCATTGAGTCCTGGGGGTTTGGTAGCTCATTAATTGTAAATCCATCATAATTCGAATTGGAGGAGATCCTTGTTCCAACCCCCCCCCCCGACTCGGATGTACCCGTTCGAGAATTAAGAACTTGATCCTTGGGAAGACCCCCTGGTGAACTAAGGTGGTATGTCTCCCCAATGGTAAGTCAGGATTACATGTCTGCATGCTCTGAAGGTGACGGTATGCCCTGTGCCAGAACTTGAGTTTAGTCTTTCAGACATAGAAACACCCACAGTCACACCCAGACTGGGGTCCATGGGTAAGACGTGCCAAAATTTAGACACAATTTGTTTCACTTCTGTATGTTGGTTACAGTACTTGGTGATGATACAGAGAGGATTATCTGGGTTCTAAGATTTTTGTGAATAGATAAGTTTGTGTCGAGTATATGAGGGGGCCCGTCTATATGCCTTTTTTAAGGATGTACGTGAATAGCCTCTCAGAAGAAGTCTATCACGTAAATTATCCGCCTCGGTTTTGGAAGTAGCATCATTGGTACAGTTCCTTCTCACCCTAAGATACTGACTATAGGGTATGGATTTCATTAGACTTTGTGGATGAAAACTTGAGGTGTGTAATATGGTATGGGCATTGCCCGCAGTGGCCTTCCGATAGAGGCCACTGCTGAGTCCACCATCATTGTTCCTGGAGACCATGACATCCAAGAAAGGGATCTCACTGCGACTTGATGACATCGTAAAAGTGAGGTTAAATGAGTTTTTGTTCATGTGTTCAAGACATAGATGTAAAAGCTCTATAGGGCCATCCCAAATGGTGAAAATGTCATTGATGTACCGGAACCACATAAGAAAGTGGTCCGTATACAACGATAAGTCCTCATCATTCAAGAATGTATTCTCCCACTCCCCCAGGTACAGGTTCGTGTAGGATGGGGCACAGCAAGTCCCCATCGCTACTCCCTGTACCTGGAGGAAGTGGGAGCCATCAAAAGTGAAGATATTGTGATAGAGGATATACTCCAAAAGCTGTAAAATAAATTTGTTATATGCCCAGTCACCATCGCCTCTCTGATAGATGGCGTTTCTGACAGCTGTTAGCCCCCTAGAGTGGGGGATAGAGCTGTAGAGGGTTTCTACATCGATGGTGACTAGGTATGCATGCTCTGGTATGACAAGGTTTTCAATAATCTTCAAAAAGTGAATGGTGTCTTTTACAAATTAACGTAGACTTATAACATGGGGTTTTAGGTATGCATCAATCAAACGACTCACGTTTTCACTGATGGACCCCCTACCTGATATAATTGGTCTACCTGTTGGATTACGGCTGTCCTTGTGTATTTTAGGTAATGAATAAAATGTTGGTACTATGGGAAATTTGACTCTGATATATTCCCAAATGGTCTTGTTGATAATATTGTTGTTGTAGGCTGAATCTACCAATGAATAATTTTCCTGGTTGAATCTATTCACCACATCCCTAGTGATTCTCTATGATGATCCGGTTTTCATTCATTAGAATTTTAAGACACATAGAGGTGTATTGGGCATTATCCATCAGGACAATGTTGCCCCCCTTATCGGATGGCTTAATGACTATTGATTTATTGTCACTAAGCTCCTTTAAAGCATGTTTGTCTGCCTTGTCAATGTTGGTCACCCTTGGAGATCGAATAGAGAGTTTATCGATCTCCATGTTGACCAACTTCAAAAATGTTGAAATGTTGGGATTAGAACTTGGAGGTGGAAACTGTATTGATTTTTTCTTGAGTTTTGATGCCTTTCTGGGTTCTTGTGTTGACCTGCCATTGGTGTCTGTAGGAAGAGAGAGTACCGTAGGCAAATCAATACGATCAATAAGGTCAGTCGTGTCGCTCTCTTCCAAGAGCGACACCAACTGGTCAATGGCTTGGTTTTCTATAGGTGTTAAATCGATAGATCCCTGAGGTTTCTGGTACATCTTGTTTAGCATAAGTTTGCGTGCAAATAATTCTTTCACGACTTCAAACCTATCCATATTTTCATTTGGACAGAATCCGAGACCTTTTTGGAGTAACCGAGCTTCGCTGTCAGTCAATGTATGGGATGTATGGGAGGAAAGATTGACAATATTAAATGATTGACAATATTAAAGGACAGGTCAGGTCCATCAATATTCTCAACCGTTCGTTCCTCACTACATAAACCTAAATTTTGTTGGTGGATTTGTTTAAACGCATCTCTACTAAAGGGATGCTGTCCTGTCTATCCCCTCCCTGGGTAGTTTCCCCTCCTCTTGGGATGTTCTCGCTTTTTACTCCTGTCCTTCAGTTATTTCAGCATGTCCCACCCTTTCTTTCAACCAGGTATGGCCTGCGGTCCACAACAGTGTATTCAACTATATGTAGTACATCAGTACTAGTTTTTGACCCTATGGGCAAATATACATAACATATATTTATTATTGACCTATCACGTATATAAATCCTGGGCTTATCATGTGATCCCTGGCATTACTTTGATTTCTTGCCTGGGTCTATGTGTTTTTTGTTTCTTTTCAGTATGCAATGATTTTTGGTACTGTAAAGTTTTGGTGCTATTGATTTACTCGGACTGTGTTTGTTGCTTCATGATTCATGTAATTGGCCTCTTCATGTTACAGCTTCACGGGTGCCTCTTCAATTCTTTTTCCCCCCACATGTCGTCCATGCATTTTTTAATTATTTTTTATATGCCACTAGCCCAGCAGGCACGATGCATCTCTTGTTTATCTATAGATTGGGGTGGGTGGGCTTTTAGTTTGACAGCCCCGTACTTATTCTTACTTTTTCTCTGTTTAGTATCCACTAAAATTATATTGCAATCTACTCTTACATCCTTTTTAGATCACAGACATATCCAGCTATGACTATGCTGTGCTTTTTGCTGGGCACTGGACCCCGTGGGTGAGCCCGGCATGGCAAAGATGTTCCTCTATGGGGACATCATGGGAGTGGCATCTGTCTTGTTGCATCTACTTCCCATCCCTGGCTCACTCTCATTGACTGTCACCAGGGTGGGTTTTCCATGCCGGTGGGGGCCTGACTGCGGCGCGTCACTCCGTGACGCGGCGGCATGACGTATGTCCGCATTTGCGTTCCAGCCTGGCTGGCACGCATGCACGGAGCGTCGTCGGGACCGGTGTGGCGGGTGGGCGTGGTGCAGCTGACGCTCAGGGGGCCCACTGGCAGGGCCAGATTGAGACACACCTCCATCAAGCTGACTCTTACGAGGAGTCAGCTGTTGGCTGTTGAGGTGGAACTGACTTCAGGCACAAATCCATCCTGCTGATTCCTATTTGGAATCAACTGATGTTTGCCTTAGCTGGGTCTATATAACCCAGCTCATTTAGTAATTGGATCAGGTAGGGTTGGGACGTCCGGTCTGCATCTATCCACTTGGCTGTTCAGGTAAGTTAAGATCTTATTAATATACTCCTTGCACCTTGGGATTTGTATTTTTCCTCTAAACTACGGATATTACTTTGAGTGTTTGCCTTACTCTCTTCTCTTTCCCTTATCACGGATGCTTATACTCAACTAGGCTTTTTACTTTTACAGCATCCTGTTTTTTTCAGTCCAGACTCCTAATCCCCTACTTACCTGACCACCTAAGGATATATATATACATATACACATTTCTGTATATCCATACTAGGTAGGCTGTTTGCGTCTTAATATCATTTTGTCACCACACTATATTTCAGTATAGATAATGATCCTTTTTTTCTTCCCCCTCTCCCCCCTTTTGGTGTGCCTTTTTGATCTCAGGTCCTTAGCCTTCTGGACCCCAGCTTACCCACACATGCCGCACCTGGTTTCTGGACGCAACAATTTCCAGTGTAATTGGGGGACATTGCTTCCCCCTGGCATTTTCCCGATAAAGCCTATGGGACTTTTGATCCAACTTTTGAGTGGATGTTGCTGGGGATGTTAAGCTTCTTTTAACCATATGGATACTTATGCACTATCAATGCATTGGAAGTAAGTGTTTTCCATCCTTTGGCTCCCTTTAGAGGTGCTAATACTAAGAACTAATCATGTTTCTTATTCTGTAATCTTTAGATGTACTTTCACTAAATGAACCCTGATGAAGGAAAAGTTCTGAAACGCGTTTGTTCAGTGAGATCATGCATTTCCATTAATGGTTCTCTTTTATGCATTGTTTACATTTTTGTATCCATATTTATGTTTATTGTTGATACATGTGATTATTGTACATTTTTGTTTTTGATTAATGTTTTTGTCATGTAATAAATTATTTTTTATACTGTATTATTGTGTGGTAGTGCCTTTAAAATCCCACCCTAGGGGATCTTTGCTTTTTTCTATGCATTTGGGATGTGGCACACCCATGGAGTTTACTCCCTGTCAGATCTCTTTTTCTAGTCTAGATGGAATATACATGACCAGATATTTAAGGGCCGTAGTGGTCCACCTAAAGTTTTTTAGGGCATTGATTTGAGACGGGGACATAGATACACCCATAGCCTCTGATTTAGACATATTGATCTCTAAATTAGGGAGGGAACCGTATCGGTCTAATTCGCTTATGAGGTTCGGTAAAGATATAACCGGGTTGGTAAGTGAAAAAAAGGAGGTCGTCTGCATAAGCAGATACCTTATGATGTGAGTCTCCAACTCGTATTCCAGAGATGTCCATATTTGTCTAACCCTGCAGATGAATGGCTCCAGTGAAAGGGCAAAGAGGAGGGGCGATAGTGCACACCCTTGACGGGTGGCATTTGAGATAGGAAAAGGTTATGACAAATGACCATTAGCCTTAATTTGTGCTGTAGGGTTCGAGTATACACTCAAAATCCATCCAACCATCCTGTCCCCCAGCCCCACGTGGCGCAGGACTGTGAATATGAGAGACCAATTAACCCAGTCGAACACCTTTTCAGCATCCATACCCAAAAATGCAGAGGGTGTGTTGGAAAGGCTGGCCAGATTAATGAGGTTCAGGGCTTTAATGGTGTTGTCTCTGGCCTCACGAGTTGGTATAAGGCCGACCTGGTCGAGATGGATTAATGTTGTCAGGTGTGGTTGGATGCGTGTGGCGAGAATTTTTGTGAATAGCTTTAGATCCACATTTAAAAAAGAGGAGAAAGGGCGGTAGCTTTCACACGCTGAGGGATCTTTGTCCTCCTTGGGTATAACAGAGATGTGTGCTTTTAAGGCATCTGGGGGGAATACCATCTCATGTCCTAGGGCGTTAAATGTTTGTACCATTTGTGGGCCTAGTTGGAGCAGAAAAAGTTGGTAATACCCATGGGTAAATCCATTCGGACCCGGAGATTTGCCAGGTTTGGATGAGCCTATGACCAATTGCAATTCCTCAAGGGTGATGGGTGCCTCCAGATCCTCTTGGATCTGTTCCGATAGCTGGGGGAGACCGGAGGAGAAGATATATTCCTCAATACTGTGTTGTGGCTGAGATCTGGTGGGCAGATTATACAGAGACTGGTAAAACCTAATAAAAGTAGATGCGATCTGGGGGGGAGGTGTACCTTTCTACCTTCTGAATCCACAAGGTAGGGTATGTAGGTTTGAGCTGTTCTTGTAGAGCTCTGGCTAATAGGCGGCCGCGCTTATCCCCCGATTCGTAATAGTGTTTCCGGCATGACTGCAATGCTGCCTTGGCCTTGTAGTGGAGAAGGGAGGTCACTCGCCTGCGTAGTTTTAAAAGTTCGGTCCCGACTGGTATCATAGGGTTCCGTTTGTACTGGGTCTCTAAGGCAGTGTTTCCCAACTCCAGTCCTCAAGGCGCACCAACAGGTCATGTTTTCAGGATTTCCACGATTTTGCACAGGTGATTTGATCAGTTTTCACTGCCTTAGTAATTACCACAGCCGTTTCATCTGAGGGAAATCCTGAAAACATGACCTGTTGGTGCGCCTTGAGGACTGGAGTTGAGAAACACTGCTCTAAGGCATGTATGTCCGTCAGTAATTTAGTCAGTTCGGCTTCTCCGGTCCATTTGATTCTAGATCCATGTTTAATAAGGACCCCCCCTATTACAGTTTTGTGTGCTTCCCAAACTAGCCCTGTGTCACTGTCTGGGGTGAGATTTGTTTGAAAATAATACTGCATCTCTTTGATCGCATCGTCAACTACTGTCTTGTCATCAAGTAGACTCTCATTGAGTCGCCATTGCTTGGGTAAGCATTAGGGATGAGCCGAACACCCCCCGATTCGGTTCGCACCAGAACCCGCGAACGGACCGCAAGTTCGCACGAACGTTAGAACCCCATTGACGTCTATGGGACTTGAACGTTCGAAATCAAAAGTGCTCATTTTAAAGGCTAATTTGCATGGTATTGTCCTAAAAAGGGTGTGGGGACCCGGGTCCTACCCCAGGGGACATGTATCAATGCAAAAAAAACTTTTAAAAACGGCCGTTTTTTCGGGAGCAGTGATTTTAACTACTTCCCACCCGGCCAATGTACATAAACGGCCGGGTGGGCGCTCTCTCCTTCTGAGTGGACGTTCAGGAACGTCCCTCAGAAGGAGCGGGATCGCGCGCGCGCGTGCCCGCGCAGCGGCGCGATCCCGATGCGCTCGTGTCCCCCGGACACGGCGCATCTCGGATCGGCAGGAGGGCTCTGTGATTGGCCCTCCTGATCACATGACGGCCGTGTCCAATCACAGCTGTCATGTGATGTAAACACAGCCGGTTGCTAGGCGATCAGCTCTCCTCTCCTCACACGGAAGTTGTCGCTGAGGAGGAGAGGAGAGGGGATCGCTGCAGCCGGCTGATGATCAGTGAGTATGAGCTGTTTTTTACAGCTTTTTACTCACTAATCACCAGTCTAGTGTCAACACACATGTAAATACATACATGTAAAACACACACATGTCCCCACATAATGTAAAACACAAACATGTCCCCACATAATGTAAAACACACATGTCCCCAAAACACATGTCCCCAAATAATAAAAAAAGCTGTCCCCCACATATGTCACACTAAAATCACATGTCCCAATGGTAATCTGCACACATATGTACGTGATCACCTGCACACATCTGTACATGATCATTTGCGTACATATGTCCGTGATCACACAAACCAATTATTATACACTTAACAGGATTTTTTTTATCAAAAACATGTAGCAGAATACATTTTGGCTTAAATTTATGACAAAATTCGATTTTACTGGATCTCTTTTAAAACAGAAAAAAGAAAATATTGTTTTTTTTCCAAATTTCCACTATTTTTGCGCTTATATCGCAAAAAAAAAAAAATGGAGTTGTGAATAAATACCACCAAAAGAAAGCTCTATTTGTGCGAACAAAATGATAAAAATTTCATTTGGGTACAGTGTAGCATGACCGAGTAATTGTCATTAAAAGTGCGAGAGCGCTGAAAGCTGAAAATTGGTCTGGGAAGGAAGGGGGCGAAAGTGCCCAGTATTGAGGTGGTTAATGATGCTTAAAGTAAAAAAAAAAAAGTGAAATATTCCTTTAAATATCGTACCTGGGGGGTGTCTATAGTATGCCTGTAAAGTGACGCGTGTTTCCCATGTTTAGAACAGTCCCTGCACCAAATGTCATTTTTAAAGGAAAAAATCTCATTTAAAACTGCTTGCGGGTTTAATGTCATGTCGGGTCCTGGCAATATGGATGAAAATCAGTGAGACAAACGGCATGGGTACCCCCCAGTCCATTACCAGGCCCTTTGGGTCTTGTATGGATATTAAGGGGAACCCCGCACCCAAATTAAAATAAGGAAAGGTCCCTATATACTCTGAACAGCAGTATACAGGCGGTGCAAACAAGACAGGGACTGTAGGTTTGTTGTTAAGTAGAATCTGTTTGTAATTTTGAACATTTTTAACGTGTTTAGCTCCAGCCAAAAAATCTTTTCTAAGCTTTTTGGAAAACATAGGGAAGGGTTATCACCCCTGTGACATTTGTTTTGCGTCTTTCCTCCTCTTCAGAAGATTTCACCTCACTTTTTTGTCCCAATGAAAAGTGTTTTTTGAAAATTTGGGTTTTTTTGTGGAACAAGGATTGGAAAGCATCAGTGGAAAGGAGAAATTGTTTTCCCATATTAACTCTTACATGAGAGAATTTCCCTTCCTAGGGGTAGATTTCATCTCACTTCCTGTTGTCTCCTTCCGTTTGCAAGTAGGAGTCGTTTGTAAGTTAGATGTTTGAAAGTAGGGTCCTGCCCTATATACTCAGCAGAAATTTGGGCCTTAGGTGTTGCTGTGGCCAAAACACTGTAAGCCCTCACAGGGCCCTGCTGTGAAATATTAGATCAAGAATTGTAATTACATGCCCCTGTTGAACAGGAGCTGAAAAATTAGGCCTTAGGCACTGGTGCTGGTGCCACAACACTGCAACCCCTCACAGACACTCTAGTTGGAACGCAGGAACGAGCCCTGCTGCAAAGTATTGCATCAAAAATTGTAATTACACGCCCCTGTTAGACAGGGGCAGAAAAATTGGGCCTTAGGCACTGGTGCTGGTGCCACAACACTGCAACCCCTCACAGACACTCTAGTTGGAACGCAGGAACGAGCCCTGCTGCAAAGTATTGCATCAAAAATTGTAATTACACGCCCCTGTTAGACAGGGGCAGAAAAATTGGGCCTTAGGCACTGGTGCTGGTGCCACAACACTGCAACCCCTCACAGACACTCTAGTTGGAACGCAGGAACGAGCCCTGCTGCAAAGTATTGCATCAAAAATTGTAATTACACGCCCCTGTTAGACAGGGGCAGAAAAATTGGGCCTTAGGCACTGGTGCTGGTGCCACAACACTGCAACCCCTCACAGACACTCTAGTTGGAATGCAGGAACGAGCCCTGCTGCAAAGTATTACATCAAAAATTGTAATTACACGCCCCTGTTAAACAGGGGCTGAAAAATTGTGCCTTAGGCACTGGTGGTGGCGCCCAGAACCAAAAATGTTCTTACAAGCTATCAGCGTGATGATTGAGGAGGAAGAGGATAATTACTCAGGGATAGTCACTCAGCATCAGCATAGGCAGTCTTTGAAGGGATCTGAAAAAAATTATTCAGTTACATCAGCATCAGGTGCTTGGTAGCTGGTGGTGATCCAAGACTGATTCATTTTTATGAAGGTCAGCCGATCGACCGAGTCAGTGGACAGACGCACCCTGTGATCGGTTACCACGCCTCCAGCAGCACTGAATGTGCGTTCCGAAAGAACGCTGGATGCAGGACAGGCCAGTAGCTCAATTGCATACTGTGCAAGCTCTGGCCAGTGATCCATCCTCAAGACCCAGTAACCCAGAGGATTTTCGGTGGGAAAGGTGTCCAAGTCTGATCTTGCCCCTAGGTATTCCTGCACCATGTAAAACAGACGCTGGCGATGGTTGCTGGAACCGATCATACCTTGGGGCTGCGGACCAAAAAATTGTCTGAACGCATCGGTCAGACGGCCACCTTCTCCACCGCTCCTTCTTTGACTGACCGAAGCCTCAGCAACACGTTGTCCAGAAACAGGAGTTTGTAACCTCCCAGTCTCTGGGAACGCGTTGCACAGACCTTTCTGCAAGGCCTCCCGAAGATGTTTCATCCTCTGCTCCCTCTGCGATGGCAAGATAAGGTCCGCAACCTTACCCTTGTAACGTGGATCAAGGAGGGTTGCCAGCCAGTATTGGTCCTTCTCCTTGATACCACGAATACGAGGATCCTTACGCAGGCTTTGCAGGATCAGGGAGGCCATGCAGCGTAGGTTTGCTGAGGCATTCGGTCCGGAGTCCTCTGGGTCACTAAGGACAACAACGTCCGCAGCCACCTCCTCCCAGCCACGTACAAGTCCATGTGTTCCTTGGGACTGATCCCTTAAAGACTGCTGATGCTGAGTGCCAGGCTCCACCTCCATACTGACACAATCTTCCTCCTCCTCCTCCTCCTCCTCCTCGTCCTCTTCCTGTGTGATCGGCGGGCACGCAGGAACACTGTCTGGATAAAGGGGGCCTTGAGAGCTAAGGAAGTACTCCTCTTCCTGCCTCTGTTCTGCCTCAAGTGCCCTGTCCATTATTCCACGCAGCGTGTGCTCCAACAGGTGGACAAGGGGGACAGTGTCACTGATGCATGCACTGTCAGTGCTCACCATCCTCGTGGCCTCCTCGAATGGTGACAGGACAGTGCATGCATCCCTGATCATGGCCCACTGGCGTGGGGAAAAAAAACCAAGGTCCCCTGACCCTGTCCTGGTGCCATAGTCGCACAGGTACTCATTGATGGCCCTCTGCTGCGTGTGCAGCCGCTGCAGCATGGCCAATGTCGAGTTCCACCTGGTGGGCATGTCACAGATTAGGCGGTTCTTGGGCAGGTTAAACTCCTTTTGGAGGTCCGTCAGCCGAGCACTGGCATTATATGACCGGCGGAAATGCACGCAGACTTTCCTGGCCTGCCTCAGGACATCCTGTAAGCCCGGGTACCTGCCCAAGAACCGCTGCACCACCAAGTTAAGGACGTGAGCCAAACAGGGCACATGGGTCAGTTGTCCCTGTCGGAGGGCAGAGAGGAGGTTGGTGCCATTGTCGCAAACCACCATTCCTGCCTTAAGTTGGCATGGCGTCAACCACCTCTGAACCTGCCCCTGCAGAGCTGACAGAACCTCTGCCCCAGTGTGGCTCCTGTCCCCCAAGCACACCAGCTCAAGCACCGCATGGCATCTTTTGGCCTGCATACTTGCGTAGCCCCTTGAACGCCTACGGAGCACCGCTGGTTCCGAGGAAGAGGCCATGGAGGAAGAAGAAGGAGAGGGGGTGGAGGAGAGAGGTGTGTCACAATCAGCATTTTGGAGGCGTGGTGGCGGAACAACCTCCAACACTACTGCACCTTGTCCTGCATCCTTCCCAGCTGCCAGCAGAGTCACCCAATGCGCCGTGAAACTTAAGTAACGTCCCTGTCCATGCCTGCTGGACCATGAGTCAGCGGTAATATGCACCTTACCGCTGACCGCCCTGTCCAGCGAGGCATGGACATTGCCTTCCACATGCCGGTAGAGAGCCGGAATCGCCTTCCGTGAGAAAAAGTGGCGTTTGGGTACCTGCCACTGAGGAACCGCACATTCCACAAACTCACGGAAGGGGGCAGAGTCTACCAACTGAAAAGGCAGCAGTTGAAGTGCTAGCAATTTTGCCAAGCTAGCATTCAACCGCTGGGCATGTGGATGGCTGGGAGCAAACTTCTTTCGGCGGTGCAGCAGCTGGGGCAGGGAAATTTGCCTGGTACAATCTGACGTCGGTGTACCAAAAGCAGATTGCCCACAAGTACTTGGCTGTGACACACCTAATTCTACACCTTCATTCCTCTCACTGCAGGTCTCAGAGAGGACTGAAGGTCTAGTGGGGTTGGAAATCTCAGCTGATGAGGAGCAAGGAGAGATCCTCTTTGTTCTTTGGTGTGGGTCTTTTAGATATGCTTGCCAACGAACTGCATGGCAGGTCAACATATGTCTGGTCAAGCATGTGGTACCCAAGCGGGAGATGTTTTGGCCACGCGAGATACGCTTGAGACATATGTTGCAAATAGCAGCGGTGCGATCTGATGCACTCGTCTCAAAAAAGGCCCACACCAAAGAACTTTTTGAATAACGCGCAGAGACTGCAGCGCCCTGCACATGTGGAGCTTTGGGGTGTGATGCAGTCAATGTGCTGCCCTTAGGCTGGCCCCTGGAGGGCATCCTGCCTCGTTGGTGATGTGCCGCCTCCTCCTCCTCCTCCTCCTCCTCTCTCCTATCAGGCACCCACGTTGAGTCAGTGACCTCATCATCCCCTCCCTCCTCATCACTGGAGCAAACCTGGCAGTATGCTGCAGCAGGGGGAGCATGACTGCCAGATTGCTGTCCTTCTTGGGCACCCCCTCTGTCCGTGCTCATGTTACTGCCTTCATCGAGCTCAGTATCATCATCAGAGCCTTCCAAACGCTGGGCATCCTCCTGGAGCATGTACCCAACACTGTGGTCAAACAGTTCGAGGGAATCCTCATGAGGACATGGTGGAGCTAGTCACTGATGACATTGAGCTGAGGGAAGAGGCCGCTGCTTTGCCAGACAAAGCACCCTGGGCATGGGTGAGAGAGGATGAGGAGGATGAGGACGGCTTGGTCATCCACTCGACCAAGTTTTCTGCATGTTGCGGCTCAACACGGCCAGCTGCCGAAAAAAAGGCCAAGCGTGTCCCATGGCCACGGGCTGATGAGGATGCACCGTCTCCACGACCAGCACTAGACACAGAGCCTGCTTGCCCTCTCTTATTGGCTTGTGACTGTCTGCCTCTCCTTCTTGGCCTTCCAGACATACTAATGGCCTGTAGCTGCACTAAGCTGGGATAGAACACCTGTAATTTTCTTCAGGTAGCTTTATATACTGTAACCAGATAAGCTTGCCTGTCAGTAGGAAGATAACAGGAACGGATCTAGCTGAACACTGTGAGCAGGACGCACTGCACTAAATGTAAATAGCAGGAACGGATCTAGCTGAACACTGTGAGCAGGACGCACTGACTGCACTAAATGTAAATAGCAGGAACGGATCTAGCTGAACACTGTGAGCAGGACGCACTGACTGCACTAAATGTAAATAGCAGGAACGGATCTAGCTGAACACTGTGAGCAGGACGCACTGCACTAAATGTAAATAGCAGGAACAGATCTAGCTGAACACTGTGAGCAGGACGCACTGCACTAAATGTAAATAGCAGGAACGGATCTAGCTGAACACTGTGAGCAGGACGCACTGACTGCACTAAATGTAAATAGCAGGAACAGATCTAGCTGAACACTGTGAGCAGGACGCACTGACTGCACTAAATGTAAATAGCAGGAACGGATCTAGCTGAACACTGTGAGCAGGACGCACTGCACTAAATGTAAATAGCAGGAACGGATCTAGCTGAACACTGTGAGCAGGACGCACTGCACTAAATGTAAATAGCAGGAACAGATCTAGCTGAACACTGTGAGCAGGACGCACTGACTGCACTAAATGTAAATAGCAGGAACAGATCTAGCTGAACACTGTGAGCAGGACGCACTTACTGCACTAAATGTAAATAGCAGGAACGGATCTAGCTGAACACTGTGAGCAGGACGCACTCACTGCACTAAATGTAAATAGCAGGAACGGATCTAGCTGAACACTGTGAGCAGGACGCACTGCACTAAATGTAAATAGCAGGAACAGATCTAGCTGAACACTGTGAGCAGGACGCACTGCACTAAATGTAAATAGCAGGAACGGATCTAGCTGAACACTGTGAGCAGGACGCACTGACTGCACTAAATGTAAATAGCAGGAACGGATCTAGCTGAACACTGTGAGCGGGACGCACTGCACTAAATGTAAATAGCAGGAACAGATCTAGCTGAACACTGTGAGCAGGACGCACTGCACTAAATGTAAATAGCAGGAACGGATCTAGCTGAACACTGTGAGCAGGACGCACTGCACTAAATGTAAATAGCAGGAACAGATCTAGCTGAACACTGTGAGCAGGACGCACTGCACTAAATGTAAATAGCAGGAACGGATCTAGCTGAACACTGTGAGCAGGACGCACTGACTGCACTAAATGTAAATAGCAGGAACAGATCTAGCTAAACACTGTGAGCAGGACGCACTGACTGCACTAAATGTAAATAGCAGGAACAGATCTAGCTGAACACTGTGAGCAGGACACACTGACTGCACTAAATGTAAATAGCAGGAACGGATCTAGCTGAACACTGTGAGCAGGACGCACTGACTGCACTAAATGTAAATAGCAGGAACGGATCTAGCTGAACACTGTGAGCAGGACGCACTGACTGCACTAAATGTAAATAGCAGGAACGGATCTAGCTGAACACTGTGAGCAGGACGCACTGCACTAAATGTAAATAGCAGGAACGGATCTAGCTGAACACTGTGAGCAGGACGCACTGCACTAAATGTAAATAGCAGGAACAGATCTAGCCTAATCTAGCTAACTCAAATCAAATGACACTGTCTGTCTCTCTCTCTATCAGCACACCGGAACACACTACACAGGGCCGCCGTGCAGGCGGCCTTATATAGTGTGGGGCGTGTACTAAATCCCCTGAGCCATAATTGGCCAAAGCCACCCTGGCTTTGGCCAATTACAGCTCTCTCTACTGACGGCGCTGTGATTGGCCAAGCATGCGGGTCATAGTGCATGCTTGGCCAATCATCAGCCAGCAATGCACTGCGATGCCGCAGTGAATTATGGGCCGTGACGCGCCACACGAATTTGGCGCGAACGGCCCATAACGTTCGCAATTCGACGGACGGTCGAACAGCCGATGTTCGAGTCGAACATGGGTTCGACTCGAACACGAAGCTCATCGCTAGTAGGCATGTTCGGTCAGCCCGGGTTCACACCTATGCGAATTAGATGCGGCTTACACCGCATCTAATTCGCGGGACATTTTAAAATACATTCATATGAATGCATCTGGTTCACATATGTGCGTTGCATTCGCACTGCGCATTGCAAACAAACGTGTGCGTTTTCTGGGCATTGCGGTGCGAATTACGAGCCCCTTATCTTATATGGGAACGCATCTGCTTCACAGATACATTGCGTTCTGAACATGGATTTTCTACTTCTCCTCACTACACCCCCCCCTCCCTCCCCCTCTCCCTCCCCCTCTCCCTCCCCCTCTCCCTGCTCACTGACCCTGAGCTAAAAATGCAGTGATTCCTTTGAACAGGAGATTTTTATCTTCCCAGTGAAACCTGAGCTTCAATTCGCACCGCACATGTGTGAAAACGGGCTCATAGTCAGTGTCAGTGTAACCTGGGCATGGGCAGACCATGTGATGTTCCCCATGTCTACTGCTTTAACTGCCAGTAAAATGTGGTGGGGGGTAATGAACACATTGATGCGGGAGTACGCCTTATGTGGAGGGGAGTCAAAGGTGTAGTCCCTTTCATCGGGATGAGACAATCTCCATGCATCGTTAAGTTAGTGTTTGTACACAGTCTGTATACTATGTTTGCGAAAGCATGGGGTGACAGAGGAGCCCCCTGTATATGTGTCTACCTTAGGGTCTAGGGGTATATTAAAATCTCCACCCAGGAGAAGTTTGCCCTCAGCGAATGTTATAAGTGTGTTGATAGTGGAACAAAGGAATTGGTCTTGATTACAATTAGGAGCATATACCGTGGCCAGAGTCACTTTAATACCACCAATTGTGCCCTTAAGGAACAAGAATCTGCCCTCTGCATCTGCTCTCATGTCAAGCAGGTTCCAAGGGACTCGCCTAGAAACCAAGATGGAAACCCCTCTGGATTTGGATGTCCTATTGAAGGCATGATATGCAAAGGGATAAAAGCTGTTCTTTAGGATTGATGCCTTGCCCTCTTTGAAGTGGGTTTCCTGAGCATATGCCACATCAGAATGTAAGTGCTTCAGGTCTTGAAGGAGCATCCTATGTTTTTCAGGTACGTTGAGCCCCTTAGCGTTTAGGGCAGTGTTATATTCTTAATATCTAAATTTTAATTGGCTTTATTGAAAAGAATATGCATTTTCCATATTTGTTTGAATGATAGGACTTTGAGCTAGTGATACCCAAATGGCCATTCATTGACTGAAAACGCAGGTCAAGACCCTGTCAGAATTTGATGGATTTTGTAAATAATATATGTATGAGTTGGAAATTTTCCTATATAACCCATACTCTGTTTGATTTATGCGTTTATGTTTAAGAAGTCTGATGTTTAGTCTGAACGTCTATCTCACATATATCTGGTTTCATGTTTAAAAGGTTTGGTAAAGTGAAACAGATGTTAAAGAGGCTTGTATATCTACTCTAGCCCCCACTCTTAGGAAGGAGGAGAAAGGGGTGTGTATGGGAGGGATTTGTGTTTGGGCGCAAATTTGAAAGACTGAGTTCATATAGACACAAGGGATCCAGTCTTCTGTCTCTGTTACATTTCCTGCCTCCAAGCCACAAACAGCTTTCCTATGCACACAGAATTACTTCCAAGACACAAGAGGTTAATCGGCCATCTTTAAAACACCAAGACAAAGGAAGCACATGTCTAATGACTCTAAGAACTTTTTCAGATCTTTGAAACAAATGAACTATATTTTAACATTTTTTGCATATATGAAACAACACTAATTCTGAATATGAATGTACTATTTTTGTAAGTATTTTCCAAGTTTATGTGTGTACAATAAAACACACGGTTTTGATTTAAGCTGACTCAAGCAGAAATAATTCCAAAATTCGTCTCACGAGAATCATCATTATTGAAGGCTTTTTATACAATATTAAGCCATTTATTTCATTGGCGGACGCCAGCCAGTTTCAATCGTCAGAAGTTTTTGCCACTTATTCCGTTGAAAAGAGGGGAAAGTGAGGAACAGAAAAAACTTTGCAATTATTGAAAGAACCTAGAATCGCTACTTCGATTCGTGAAGACCAGAGGATTTTGGAAATTCTGAAGTCTTGACAGACGGTGTAATTAGAGTCCAGTGGAAAACGGAAAAGTTTTATATTCGGTGAGTACCAAAATATGGAATTTATAAATGTAATTGCTGAAGAAAGTACTTTAGAATTTGAAGGTTTAGCCAGTCATTTTTCTGATGCTAAGTTATGGAAATCTATGTTTCAGCAATGCCTACAGGCAAATAATGAAATTGATAAAACTAGATTTTCATTGGCTAAAACGAAGAAAAAATTGCGAAATATAATGAAATTAGTTTCAGTTTTTAATACAATGGTTTTTGATGAGCCAGATAAACAAATGATTTGTGTAGTGAATCAATCAGAAAGTCAAAATGTAACGAAAATTATGCAAACACAAGAGAATGTACCTTTGGAACCTAGTTGTTCAAGTTGTGATACTTTTTGTACGTATATTGAGCATTTAGAGAATGAAATAGAAATGCAGAATGATACAATTTCAAAAAACAAACAGATCTCGGTACTTACAAAGGAGGCTGCAAAGAAAAAACAGTCAGCTGCGGCAACATCGTCGCTTATACCGGAGAATCCTGTTGAATTAGACGAACCGTCAGAATGTGACGTTCGAAAGCAAAAGTTATTAGACAGAGCGTCTAAACTTAAATTGCAAATACACGATCAGTTGATGAAAATTTTGAAAGATATCCCGCATTATGATTTGAGAGCAGATGTGTTTCGCAATGGGGATGTTTTTGAAAGTTTTTGTGATCGTTTCAATTTGACTGATGAGCAAAGGAATAAAATTTTCTGTTCATGGGTTCCTAATCATATAGCAAGACGTTTAGTTAAAACACCTTACATTGATGACTATGGAACTGAAGTTCATACTGATGCATCTGAAAGATTGCGTCAGTTACTGATGTGTATCACAGGGGAGGAAACTCCGACTGCTGAGATATTGGATTCGTTAAAGGTTACAATACATGACGACCCATATCATTTTCGTGAAACATTTGCAAAGGCATTTAAAATGGTATATGCAGTGGGAGATGAGAATTCTGCATTAATAAGGGCATTTGTTCAGAAATTTACATATCTAGATCCTGCATCGATGGCGTTAGCCAGTCAAAAGGAAACTCTGGATGATGCAACTTCAGTTGTAGATCTTGTAAGAAGACAGCTGAAACGTAGTAGTTTGAAAACTAAAATTGCTGTCATTCAGAATAGTAATTCTGACATAGACATTCAGAATAATGTTAAAGCAGACGGTGCTGCCACCTTCAGGAATGACAGGGTAAAATAGGTTGATAAGAAAAGACCAATGACTTGTTTCTTTTGTCAGAAGCCTGGTCATTATAAATCACAATGTAGGAAGTATTTAAAATATATTGAGTCGAAAAACATTGGGAAAGAAAATGGATTAGTATTCACTAAACCTTCTGCCCCACCTTCAACAGAAGAAGTTCAAACTTTTTCTCCCTATGCCCCTTTGAGGAAAGAGCTAAAAGAGATTGGTAAAAATATGAATGCACATTCAACCAGTGATAGCAGTGGGAGACAGCCATTGTTATCTTCTCCATGACAGATAGAGGAAAAAGAGATTGAATACCACTCTTTAGTCCCTGTAGCGCCTATATTTTTAGACAAGAGTGGTCGACCTTATTTAAAGGTTAAAATTAATGGACAAAAAGTGAAAACTCTTTTAGACACTGGTGCTCAGATTAGTGTCACTGGTTTGGAATTACCTGTTTTATCGGATGCAGCAATTTGTACAATTGTTGGGTTTAATGGAACAGGTGATTCTCAAGCTAAAATGTGTAAAAATGTTTCTTTTGAAATCCCAGGTCATTTGAAAACTGAAATAGACATGTGGTTTTGTAAAGGATCCGAAAATATCATTGGAGCTGATATTTTGTATCAAAAAGGGTGGATTATTGATTTAGGCAATGGAGTGCTTTGGAAAGGTTCAGCTAATTGTAAGCCTGTGGTAATTGATCCAGCTGATTATTCAGAAGTGGGAAGCATATGTTTGACAGAAACAGTTGACAATGATTACAAATGGCCTGATACAGGAGAGAATTTGAAGTTAAAACAAGTGGTACAGTCACACAAAAAGCTTTGGAGTCAAAAAAAGAATGATGTTGGATTATTTAAAGGCATTGAAGTTAATGTTGAAGGCAAGGATCATCCTTTCGTGAAGCCATATAAATTACCACCTGATTCTGATGAACCTGTCTCATTGATCATTCAAGAGTTTTTGGAACAGGGTATCATCAGGAAAGCAAATTCTGTAACAAATAATCCTTTATGGGTTGTGGCTAAACGAGATGACCCCAGTGCATACAGACTTTTGATTGACCTAAGAATGCTAAACAAATACATACCATGTTGTTCGCCTATTGTAGCGGAAACACCAGATATCATGTCGCAATTAAATGCTAATGCAAAAGTGTTTTCTGTATTAGACATTGCAAATGGATTTTTTAGCATTTCTTTGGCCAAGAGCTGTCAATACAAATTTTCATTTGTGTATAAAAATGTTTCTTACGTTTTTACAAAACTTCCTCAAGGATTTCATAGTTCCCCGTCTATATTTGATCAGGCGTTGGCAAATGTTTTATCAAGATTCTCTAGACCTGATTGTTTAATTCAGTATGTAGATGACATACTTCTTTCAAGTGAAAATGAGGAGGAGCATTTGACTCTTCTGGCAGAATTGTTCACACTTCTGCAAGAAGGTCTCAAGCTGAATACACGCAAAGTTCAGCTTATGAAAAGTGAGGTAAAATTTCTAGGAATTTTGATTGGCCCAGGGAAGAAGCAGCCTTTACAGGAACGTATAGAGGCTATTGCTTCTTTACCTGTACCAACAACATTCAAAACATTGAGACAATTTTTGGGATTGGTAAATTTTTCCAGAGATTTTATCGAGTCATTTGCAGAGAAGGCGAAACCGCTATATGACTTGTTAAAACATACAGAGGATAGTGAATTTGGTCCTTGGAGTGAAGTCCAGCAAAAAGCTTTTGAAATGTTGAAAAATGATTTGCAGTCAGCTCCTGCATTAGCGACAGTGGATAAACAGGCACCATTTGCTTTGCAAGTGCATGCTTCAGAGATTGCCATCTCAGCTGTTTTGCTTCAGAAACAGGGAGAAGATTGGAGAATTCTTGGGTATTTTTCACGTTTAATTACCCCAGTAGAGAGAGGACTTGATGAATGTGTTCGACAATTAGTGGGTGTGCATTATGCAATAAAAGCAACAGAGCATATTGTAGGATTTAACAAAATCATTCTGCAAACCCCACATAGTACCTTGAAGTTCCTTTTTGAGAAAAATGTTCCTGGAGTCTCTAACCAAAGATTTTCTCAATGGTTAGTGGCTCTGTCACCTAAACAAATACAGGTTGAACATAATGCCAAGTATATCCTTCCTCAGTTGATGGAATACAATGGGCTAGAACATGAATGTTTGTGTGAAGTCCATGAAACACATTCTCCTCTTTTTCGTAGAGAGGCAGAGGAAAATGATGAACCTGTATTTGTTGATGGTTCCAGATATTGTATGTCAGGTAATTATTACAGTGGGTATGCAATTTGGTATCCAAAGCGTAATCTTGCCATACAACACAAGTTGCCAGGACATTTTTCAGCTCAACGAGCAGAACTTGAAGCAGTAAAAACTGTATTGACAACTGACAAGGAAGAGAATAGAGGCTCACTAGTGATTTATAGTGATAGCTCATATGTTGTTCGTTCTCTTACTGATTATTTACCTATTTGGAAACGAAGAGGTTTTGTAGATTCATCCAACAAGACTCTTGTGCAGAAAGAGACATTAGAATCAGTTTTTGACCTTGCAGAGAGTAATCCTCTTGCATATGCTATTGTAAAAATTCCAGCACATAAAAAGTAGGCAATAGAAAGGCCGACACATTAGCAAAGGAAGCAGCTTTGCATGGAGAGTTAGTAATTCAACCTGAAACGGTCTCAATTAATGTTGTGAAAAAGACAGATACACATTTACCTTCGTTTTCTGAGGAACAAGAGAGAGACAAGTCCATCTCTTGCCCTTCATCGGATGATTTAGGATCTTCCTTGGTTTTTGAAAACGGGATCCTATGTCACGACGTAGACGCTTTATTGTGTCCTGTAGTACCACAACACCTACAGGTGGAATTTACTAAATTTAACCATGACAGTTTAGGTCACACTGGTAAGCAAAAATTGCTTGAAATTCTCAAAGAGAAATTCTATTGGGACAAAATGGAAGAGACAGTGGACAGTGTAATCAAATCTTGTTTGATTTGTGCACAAGTGAATCCTAGACCAAAGGGTCAGAAACCTCCTTTACAAAGAATTCCTCCAGGAGATGGACCTTGGTCTTCTATACAAATAGATTATATAGGGCCATTACCATCAGGAAAAAATGGATTCAGATTTGCATTGGTTTTAGTGGACATTTTCTCGAAGTGGATTGAGATTCTTCCAGTACGCAAAGATGATGCTGTAACAACTGCTAGGATGTTGATTAATCATGGTTTTCCAGTTTGGGGTATACCAGCAAACCTCAGTAGTGACAGAGGATCCCATTTTACAGGTAAAATCATGCAGGCAATGTGTAAAATTTTGGGAATTGAACAGAGATTTCATGTACCATATCATCCACAGTCTGCAGGAATTGTTGAACGGATGAATAGGACTATCAAATCTAGAATTGCAAAAATGTTGTTAGACAGAGGAAATACTTGCGTTGATGTTATTCCTTTTATTTTAATGAGTGTAAGAAGCACAACTTCTGCTGCTACAAAGTATTCTCCTTTTGAATTAATGACAGGGAGGAAAATGCCGCTTGTATTTCCACATGAACCTTTTTTGTCTACACCTCAAAGGGAGGCAATAGAGAAATCAAAATGGTTGCAGATGTTGCAGGACAATTTGAATAGTATTTTGCCACATGCAGCTACTTGTATGCAAAAAATGGTCCCTCCACATATTTCTAAGTTTGAAAAAGGAGGTCAGCTCATGGTAAAAAGTTTCAGGAAAAGTGGACCGTGGCAAAGTAATTAGGAAGGTCCATTTGACCTTTTGGATGTTCAAGGGGTAATGGTACAGGTACAAAGGCCCCTCAATTCAGTGAAAAATGCACGTAGACAACAAAAAATGTGGGTACACACTGATCAATGCAAACTTTATAATCCGAGATAATGATGCTGCATTTCTTTTTCCAGGAATGAATTACAAAAATCTAAGCTGGAGAAATTATGGATTCCAAAAGGAATAAAAGATGTCAGCTCAACAAAAAAGTTTTAGAGAGAGAAAACTCATCAACATCGCAGTATTCATCTTTTCTCTCGTGACAATCTTATCTGTGGTAAAATATATCACAAACTGTTCCAGCTATGCAGAGGTTAACAGGATTGAAGAATTACACAACAAAGACATTGCATTATTCAGAGACAAAAGAGATCTAGATACTGATATCAATATAGATGACAAAAGTGATAAAGACATTGATGTCAATTCAAAGGAACAAAATGATAAAAACACTAATATCAATAGAAAGGACAAACATGAGAGAGTTATTGATATTAATGCATTTGACAAGAATCATGATTTTAGATACGTTGATATTGATACAGCTGAAGATTTGTATGGATATGTTTGTGTAGGTCAGGGATATGATTGCTGTCTGCAATTGTATTTCATTCATAGCAATAATATTGAGGTCAATGTTAAAATAGAATCTAAAACAAATTTTGTTAAAATGCAGGGATCTTATAGACTAAACAACAAAACTGGAACTTTTGAATGTAATATATTGTTGAGGAGTTTCTGGGCTATATATTTAAAGGGTAATGACTCAACAATTTGGTCTGGAGATGTTACTAATACTATGTCAAGATCTGGGAAAGTATTTTACCCCCTAGATAATTTTTATTACCTTTTTCAAAGTTTCCTAAAAATATTAGATCCAGAACATTTAAATATAATTGGAGATGAAAAAGGAGATGTTGTAAGAACATGGGATTTTAAAGTAACAAGACAATTAACACAAATAAGGGTTAAAATTAGTATTTCTGTGGTCAACATGATTATTCCAGAAATTTATATTTTTCCACAGTCTTTGAACATTTTTGAAGATAATGATAGTTTGCATTTGATATGTAAAACAAAAATATATGTACCTCAGGATTCATTGGTAACTTGGAAAAGGAACAATGAATTTTTGGGAAGTTTTCTTCACAGTTCTACTATGATAATTCATAAAGGAATTTATGGTAGTGTGAATTGGATCAATAATACATTTGTTTATCAACAAATGAGAGTATCTTTGAATGATACTGGTATATATGAATGTTGCATATCAATAGTAAATTATCCAATGAAATGTGCGAAGGGAAGTGTTGTTGTAAGGTCTCCTAGGAAAACTCCATGTGTTGGTAAGAAAAGTGTCTCAGCAAATCCATTTCAGATTAACCATTTCCAATCCAGAACTCTTTTGAGAGAGGGAAATTTTGTCATTATATTGTGGAACTTTAATGTTTCAGAATGGAAAATTTCTACAAGGTTTCCACAATGTCAAGGACATTTGGTTAATATGGAATTGGGTATTGAAAGATGGTTTGGAATTAATAATATAAATCATAACAGAAATAAGTGTGGTATTGTTGAAGGTATTTTAGGAGGGATTGGCACAATTGGGAGTATTACTAATAGTATGGACATTAATACTTTAAAGTCTGATCTTGAGACAGCTGGTTTAGTGGGTAGTAACGGGATTAAAATACAGAGACATTTAAATGAAATTTTAGAAAATATGGTTATTAAAACAGCTAATATAATGGGTCCATCTATTTTACATCTTCAAAATATTACTCTTGATTTAATGTTAAGTGAACAACATTCTCATATTGCCAGAGCATGTTTAGAAATCCAGACTGAATATTCCACTAATTTTAAAATAATTGCACAAGCATTTCAGAGTGGAATAACCCCTCTTGGCATTTTACAGAATTTACCCAGAGAATATGTATATGCTATAAATCATACAGATTTATGGGTAAATAAATGGATAGGATGTAAACAGGATGTTTGTTATAGTTCTTCTATGATTCCGATAGCAGGACAAGAACAAATTTTGGTTCCAATCACTGTCTTGGGATTACCCGTCAGCAATACACAATTATTGTATTATAAATTACAGTATACAGATTTTGCATTTAACAATGAAAATTCTGAATTAGAACAATTAGATTTGTCATCATGTTTACAATTTCAGTCTAAAGTTATCTGTTTACCTAATCAAGATAAAAGTATTTTTCATTCTTGTTATCATAATCATACATTGTGTTCAGCAAGAATAGAAAAAGTTGAAACAATTTCTGAATTAATTACTCGTGTAGATAAAAAGAAGGTTTGTTTCCAGATCATGTCAGATACAGAAAGGGTTAAAACTTTTTTCTCTTCTTGTACAAATACAGAAAACCTAAATCAAGGCTTGTATTGTATAGAAGGAGACATTGTAGCAATAAGTATTAATGGGTTTAGAACAAATTTAACAAATATGCTTATGAAAAATATAAGTGCTCTTCCCACACAATATAATATATCTCAGATAGATGAATTTCCTTGGGAAGAATGGGCAAATGTAATTCATAAGGATAAAGGTTTATTGATAGCTTTGGCTAAGGAACTTCAGAATGCAGAAATATTGTTTAAACATGAACAAGGTAATTTGCAAGAGATATCTCATCAATGGTCAGAATTTTCAGGAAGTAATTGGTGGAAAAAATTCAGTAATAGTGTATCAATTTGGGGAAAAACTTCAATAACCTCAGCAGCAGGAAATATTTTATCACATCCTATAGTTATTCTTTTTATTATTATTATGTTATTCATTATATTCCAGTTATGTTTGATGTTTAGAATGAAAAAATTATATTATCAAATTAGAAATGAAATCAAGAAAGGAGATGATTTATTGCAAAATAAGCTTAAGAGAAAGATGGGTTTTGGTATTGCAAACTCGGTTGGTGATGGAAATACATTTGGAGTTATTGGATCAAAGTCTGAATGAATGGGACATGGATGCTATGAATGAATTTTAAAATCTTGAAAATATGATTGTTATTCATATTTCAGAGGGGAATGTTATATTCTTAATATCTAAATTTTAATTGGCTTTATTGAAAAGAATATGCATTTTCCATATTTGTTTGAATGATAGGACTTTGAGCTAGTGATACCCAAATGGCCATTCATTGACTGAAAACGCAGGTCAAGACCCTGTCAGAATTTGATGGATTTTGTAAATAATATATGTATGAGTTGGAAATTTTCCTATGTAACCGATACTCTGTTTGATTTATGCGTTTATGTTTAAGAGGTCTGATGTTTAGTCTGAACGTCTATCTCACATATATCTGGTTTCATGTTTAAAAGGTTTGGTAAAGTGAAACAGATGTTAAAGAGGCTTGTATATCTACTCCCAATTACTTCCAAGACACAAGAGGTTAATCGGCCATCGTTAAAACACCAAGACAAAGGAAGCACATGTCTAATGACTCTAAGAACTTTTTCAGATCTTTGAAACAAATGAACTATATTTGAACATTTTTTGCATATATGAAACAACACTAATTCTGAATATGAATGTACTATTTTTGTAAGTATTTTCCAAGTTTATGTGTGTACAATAAAACACACGGTTTTGATTTAAGCTGACTCAAGCAGAAATAATTCCAAAATTCGTCTCACGAGAATCATCATTATTGAAGGCTTTTTATACAATATTAAGCCATTTATTTCAGGCAGTGACCCTTAGTACCTCCTTCCTGTCTGCCGGCTGACTGGGGGGGGGGAGAAAAAAAAAACACACACTTCGCAAAGAGGAGGGGGAAGGGGAGAAGTGGAGGGGAAAAGGAGAAAGAAGAAGTGGTGAGATAAGGGAGATTAGAGAAGAAAGCAGAGGCGGGTTCTGAAACCCTAGTGGGAGGATGGGAAGTATAGAGAAAACCCGCGACTCCCGCTGATAGCTAAAAAAGTAAGAATAGTAGAGGCACTCACACACAATCTACCACCTAAGTGAGCGCAGGCCTAAGTGGGGAAGTGGTCAAGAGAGGATGGAAGGAAACCGCTTCCCTCCCTCCGATGACAGTAAGAACATTTTACGATCAATGAACTATATATAAAATAGTAGAAATGAACTCTGGATGTCACACATGTAACAGCAGAACAGCGCCAAGAGTGTGATATCTGCGGATACACTGTAAAAAGATAATTTAGATAAATCAGATAATTCACCCAGGTACAAAGAAATCTCTGCTGTGGAGAGGCATAGGTGGGGGTCGCCGCCCAAGGCTATGTCTCGGGGTATCTGCATCCTAGTTTAGATGCACCGGCTAAAAAATCTGTCTTTCCAGCATTGAGTCCAGTGTGCAGAGAGACCAGTGGATGAGTAACCAACGTATAGGCAACCATCCCCAACCCGGAGACCCCACCCCCACCTCAATGAAGAGGGGCTGCGGTGTCCATGTCGTAGTCCCATAGGACCATCAACCAAGAAAAACCTACAGGGTCAAGCTAATAAAATAACAAAACCCAACAAACGCCTCCAAATACAGGGAACATAGACAATAAAGTCAGTAGCCCCTCCTGAGTCGGGCAGACATGTTAGTGTCTACAGGCTTCAGAAGGGGCTGCATAGCAGTCCCACACATTGTGAGATACAGCATATCTAGGCAGTAAAATTGAGGGAGTCGGAACCCCAACCCAACACCCCTGCCTAGCAAGGAGTTTTGCCATGTTACTGTAAGGCCTCGAATTCCCCAGTGTCATATAAACAATACTAAAGCCCTTAAACAAACACTGTACACATTTCAGGTAAGTCACACTCTTATGGGCTGGTGAGTATATGAGAGATAGCACTTTTTTGTGGCAGTGACTGACCGCTAGAAACCCCTGTAGCGAGGGGAAAAAAAGGGAGGTGGAATATGAAGGGGTGTATACCCCTCAAGGCAATATGCATGATGGATAGGTCCCTTAAAAGGCATTCAGCGTTATCACTAATATACCGGTTGCAAAGCATGAGCTGACTGGGGAGAAAAAACATTGAGGCACAAAGTCAACTGGAGGCGAGGAGTGTAGGGAAGATAAATAGTTTGAAATAAGTGCATTAACAATGTTTCGGAATAGGTGTCTTCCACGTTGTAGTCCTCGGCGAGGCCAGGCAGGGTCTACAGAAAAATGTAGGTACAAAGCCCTCTGACAAGGTATAAGAAGTAGTACCTGATATGCGGTTGCATATGGTCACTCACGTATTCTCATGCGGACAGACAAGAGAGTGTATTTTCAGGCAGGGTGGGAGAGTCCTGAATAGGCTTCCACAGTAACAGAGGTACCATCATGACTCTCATGAAGAGGTTGGCCTCTGGGTATGAGATCTACGTTGCGATCTGCCTGAGCGGGGAGGTGGACCCGCTTGTGGGAACGGGAGACCCGGCCGCTGGGTGCGGAACTGTAACGGCTGCAGCCAATCCGGTACAGAGATAGGAAGAATCTCCAGGAAAGTGAACAGCTCTGAAAGGCCTGCTGGGCGATGTAGTGTAAAGGAAGATGTCCCCTTCCGGACGGTCAGGGCAAACGGGAATCCCCACCGATATGTGTGGCCCAATTGTCGCAGCTGATCTAACAGTTGTAGCAAGGCTCGGTGCTGTAGGGTCACCTTAGACAAGTCTGGCAAGATTTTGATAGTAGCCCCGTCAAAGTTAATTGTTCATATCGTCCAGGCCTTGCACAGAATGTCCTCCTTGTGGGTATATCTATGCAGGCGACAGATGATATCACAGGGTCTGTCTGGGTCAGTTGACTAAGGGCCCAGTGCCCTATGTACCCGGTATAATTCTAGTGATTCTGGAGGGACAGAGTCCAATACACGGTGGAACATAGTGGTAAATCAGTGCATTTTTATATCACTTATCGCTGTATAAAAGTCAATGGTCCCAAAAAAGTGTCAAAAGTGTCCGATCTGTCCACCGCAATGTCGCAGTCCTGCTAAAAATCTCAGATTGCCGCCATTACTAGCAAAAAAATATATATAAAAATGCCATAAATCTATCCCCTATTTTGTAGACGCTATACGTTTTGTGCAAACCAATCAATAAATACGCTTATTGCGATTTTTTTACCAAAAAAATGTAGAAGAATACATATTGGCCTAAACTGAGGAATAAATGTGTTTAAAAAAAATAATTGGGATATTTACTATAGCAAAAAGTAAAAAAAAAATTGTATCTTTTTTCAAAATTGTCAGAGAGGTGATCAAATACCACCAAAAGAAATCTATATTTGTGGGAAAAAAAGGACATTGATTTTGTTTGGGTACAGCATTGCAGGACCGTGCAATTGTCAGTTAAATTTTTTTTTTATAATCAAAATTTTTTTTATTTTCTGTTATACTTTTCACAATTCACAATTAAACATCCTTAATTTCATATTTTACAATAATTACGCAGGATTTACATATTAAACATTAATAAGAGACCAATTGGTAACATCGTTCTCTTACAACTGACCCTATCCCCTCCACCAAAAAAAAAAAAAAAAAAAAAAAAGGGGAATGAAAAGAAACGCTGCCTGTCTCAACCCCCTCCCTCCCCCGACATATGTTCGACAACCAAATATATCCTGTGATATAAAAAAAACACACGAAAACTAAGAGACATTCCCCTTACCACCTCCCTCCCCCCTTTCACCAAATCAGGTATCTCATTATACGGGTAGAAGGGACAGGGAGGGTAGAGAGACAGCAGTCTAAACAAAAAAAAATTAAATAAATAAATTAATTAAAAAAATATAAGAAAACCCCAATTCCTTCCTTTTCCTCCCTGGCTAAATCCCTATGCAACTAATCCAAGGTATTTCTATGGCCCTGGCTCCCTGCACCTTCTCGTTTCATATTTCCCTCTTAATCTATCCCCTGTATCCAGCCTGCCCATATGTCCTCAAATTCCCCTTTTTTGTCTTTAACTACATGAATCCATCTTTCCGCTTCCATTGTCCGGTTGACCTCCCTTTTCCAATCCTCTAATGTTGGGCAGGTAATCTGCTTCCAAAATCTTGGAATTAATATTTTGGCTGCATTTAATAAATTTGGTGTAATGCTCCTCCTATAGGCCTTGATTGTGCCAGTTGTTCCATAAAATAAGAAGTCCAAAGGTGTACACTCTATAGATCTAGGGGCTAACCTCTTGATCCATGGTGCAACTGAATCCCAGAATTCCTTAATCCTGGGGCATTCCCACCACAGGTGAAGAAATGTACCCCTTTGCTCGCACCCTCTCCAGCATCGGACATCTGCTCTTGGATATATCCTATTTAATCTTGCTGGTGTCCTATACCACCTTGTCAAAAATTTATAGGCCATTTCCTGAGAATACGAGCTTATGGATGTTGAATAAGTTGATTGGATCATTTTTTTAATTTGTTCGTCTGATAGTACTTTATTTAGTTCTCTTTCCCATTCCCTGACAAAGTATGGGATTGTTTTCTTTTGGGTACTAAGTATCAGGCTGTACATCTGGGACAACATATGTCTGCCTTCCCCCAGGTGTACACACCGGCTCTCAAACCTAGTTATTGTATTTAATGGTCTCAGAAGGGGTTTCATTTTTTTGAAAAAACTTTTCATTTGATTGTATCTCCATCCTGTTATGGATATATTCCCTAGTACTTTAACCAGCTCTGAATAAGTTGCTAAGGTCCCCCGTGGGGCAAACTTGCCACAGGTGACATCTCCGTCCCTCCCCCATGCCCCCAGGAATCCTCCTCCCTCCCCCCGGTGGGAACCATGGGAAACCCTCCAGTGGAGCTAAGGGGGACACCCGGGGGCAGTACTCTCCTGTTTTATTTAGATTATCCCATGTTATCAGTGCGTTCCAGGTCAGGGGGGATGTCCATTTTGAGAGTCCTCTTTCCGTATTCAGAATCCAGGGAGCTCCTGCCAGGTTCCTCCCCGCTATAGCTTTCTCTAATGGGACCCACATTTTACTAGGGGAATCATGACACCAATTCAAAATACGGACCAGCGACATTGCCTTATAGTATCTTGATATATCAGGAAGGCCCAATCCTCCTTCAGCCTTACTTCAGTCTTTTTTTAAAAAAGATTCCTGGTAACTTAATAGGAACTGTATGTAACATATAAATAATTCTAGGTAGTATACACATCTTAATGGCACTCACTCTTCCAAACCATGTTAAATATTGTCCTGTCCATTTCTTTAAGTCCTCCCTTAACCCGGCTATTAGGGGAGTATAATTAAGATCATACAACATTTTTTGATCTGAGGTGACATGAATCCCTAAGTAAAACAGTGAATCTTTCTTCCACACAAAGGGGTATTCCCTCTTCAATATCTCTGCCATCTCTTGAGGGACATGACTGGGAAGAAGTATTGATTTTTCATAATTGATTTTAAAATTAGATAGCCTACCATATTTACCTACTTCCTGCATGAGTGACACTAGGGAAGTCTGAGGTGCTGAGAGGTAAAACAGCAGATCATCAGCATAGGCTGATACCTTATGCTCCACGCCCCCCACGCCTATTCCCCTTATCTCCCCATTACCTCTAATCTTACAGAGAAATGGTTCTAACATTATAGCAAATATTAGCGGGGAAAGTGGGCACCCCTGCCTTGTTCCGTTTCGTATGTTGAGATAGTCCGAGATTGTACCATTCACTTTAACTCTTGCTCTTGGATCTGCGTAGAGGCCCATTATCCATCCCATCATACGGTCACCTAGACCCACTCCCTTCAGAACTTCTTTCATAAAGCCCCAATTCACCCTATCAAAGGCTTTTTCTACGTCCATCGATAGTACGATCCTTGGGGCTTTCTCTGGACCGTATTGTATCCAGTGGAGCAGATGAAGTGCCCGGATGGTATTTTCCCTTGCCTCTTGTCCTTTTACAAAACCTGTCTGGTCGGGGTGCACCAAATCCCCTATATGTTCTTGCAATCTCATAGCTAAAATTTTGGCAAGCAATTTAGTGTCTGAGTTGAGCAGAGAAATAGGCCTATAATTGGCGCAGTATTGAGGGTCTTTCCCCTCTTTGGGGATTATGGTTATATACGCCACCAGGCCTTCTGGGGGCAAAGAATTAACTGCATTAATAGAGTTAAAATAGTTACATAGCGGTTTTATCAACTCCGAAGAGAATTTTTTATAGTAAGCATTTGTCAGGTCATCCGGGCTAGGACTTTTCCCCACTGGTAGGGCCGCTATTGCTCTGCTCAACTCATTCACCGTAATTGGCTGGTCCATTTCCGTCTTAATCATCTCAGATATGGTCGGCATGGATGATTCCCTGATATATTCTCGTGTTTCCTCCCTTCTTTGATCTTCTTTATTTCCTAATTGAGCTGTCTCCGGTGTCTGAATGTTATATAGGGTCTGGTAGAATTTATGAAATTCTTTCGCTATGGCCTGTGTTTCCACTGCTTTCCTGTTATGAATTAATAGATTATGAACATGTCTAGAATCTTGCTGCTTTTTAAGTTGTTTAGCTAATAGTCTCCCATATTTGTTACCTTGCCTATGGGCAAAATATCTATATTTATTGTTTATTTTACGATCCAGACATTGTGCAAGTTCTGTTCGAAGGTGCCCTAGTTGTTGGATATCTGAGGGATCTAAGTTTTTTTTATGTTTAGTCTCTAATATGTTAATTTTCTCCAATAGCTCTGTCACTTCCCTTTTCCTTTCTTTCTTAATATAGGCTCCATAGGCTATTAATTCTCCCCTTATAACTGATTTATGAGCTTCCCACACTGACTGCTCAGACACCTCTCCTGGCGTATTCCTTTCAAAATATTCCCGTATTTTTACTATTAACTCTTCAGTTATCTTTTTGTTATCCAGTAGCGATTCATTCAATCGCCAGGTTCGTTCTATATGCCCTGTCTGGTTCGGGAAGAATATTAACGTTATTGGGGCGTGATCCGAGATAGTTATAGCTTCAATAGTACAATCCCGGACACTCTCCAGATAGAATTGATCTACCATGAATACATCAATACGCGAATACATTTTATGTGCTGTAGAGTAATAGCTATAGTCTTTTGCTTCATTATGCAATGCCCGCCAGCTATCAACCAGATGTTGGGTGGGTAGGCATTGTTTTAAATATTTTAGGGCTCTAAAAGATATGGAGGTTTTCCCTGATGTTGTGTATAGACCTGGGTCTAGTACCATGTTGATGTCTCCACCCAGGATCAGACATCCTTCCCTGAATTTCTCCAGCGTCCTCAGCATTTCGACAAGAAATTTAATTGTTCCCATATTTGGAGCATTAATAGCAGCAAATGTATATCGCTGGCCATATATTGTCAGTTAAATTGATGCAGTGTCGTATTGCAATAAATGGCCTGGTTATTAAGAGGGCAAATCCTTCCGGGGCTGAAGTGGTTAAAGACCTATGGAGGTTTATATACATGAATATCTTTATTATTACCCCATGGTTTAGATCTGTATACAATGATGTTGTGGATACAACAAACTTCAGCATTGCCTTGACCTTTAAAATGCTATTATCATTTGCTCCCTTAGAAAATACTTTATGGTCATTGTGGGTCCGTTTGGAATCTGATTTTGGTGTGTATTATGATCTAAAGTAAATACATGGCTGCATTTTGGCTATTTTATTTTATCTTACTTGCTCACATTGTATTATATATAATGTTCCCATTAGGCAGGATTCTTCCTCTTATAGTACGCCCATACTCACTGAGGAGACGTGCCCTTGCTGTGAACTATATTGGCTGTGGGTAAGCCTGTATGCATCTCCTTTGATCAGATCTCTATGCTCATTATTCCAGAGTATACATGTCGTTGTTGTTATACATTTACATCATGATCATTATTGTCTTTCTATAGTTACTTTGCTCTCTACAAAATACTTCTGAAGATAAACTTGTTGAGAAGAAATGGATAAGTCTTATGTGACAAACTTTACCATATAGTTGTTGGAATCACCCTGTATTTATCCTAATGAGAGAGAGCATTTTTAGTGGCTTGAGTATGACATAATGTAAAATAATGTGTTTTTTTAATCTAATTGATGTAATAAAATCATGTTTTTAGAACAAATGTATATGTAGTTGTTTATGAGAGTACCATTAAAATCCTCACAGCCGCCAACACAAATTCCTTCATATATCAGGCCCTCGTCTAGGATAAGTGTCTGGCAAAGGGGATCCCCAGCTGCTTTTTTTTTTTTTTTTTTTTTACAAAAAGAAGTATCTGTCATTTAACTGTATATTTTTTTATTGTTGCCCCTAATAAAAGCACTGCTCCCTACCAAACAGAACTTTGAAAAATGTTTTTTGCTTTAGTACATGTTCCTGAAGAGCAGTGCATAGCACTACCTTCCATTTGTTTGACAGTCTCTTGTCAATGACCATTACTGTTTTTAACATTCAGATCCCATTTACTTTTACCCCAGGTCACTTTTCAGAGGGACAGCAATAAAGCACATGTGTAAATCAGCCCTACGTGGAATCATTCAAGCAGAACTCCAGCCCAGTGCCAAACATCATAATTTCACTTCACATCTGTGCACCACAATTACTGAACTGAAGCTCTACTTAAATTAAATAAAAATCATTAACCACAAACCATCCACAGATTGATGTGGTGAGCATTCCGTTGATTTTGATGCTGGCTAGTTATTCATCAATGCTGGAATTGTATAATTTCTCATCCAGTGAATGAATATCTGCATGTGTATTAGACAAATGATTGTAATACATATCAATTAAATTATTGTTCTGTTAGATTATTCTTCCCACAGGAACCTTTTGCAGTGTGTTGTTGGAGTGGCGATAGAGCAGGACTCTTTTTGCTTTTAACGGGTTTGTGTGTTATTGTGTAGAGTGTCAGTGTAGTGTTAGTGTAGTCTGAGTATAGTGTGAGTATAGTGTAGTGTGAGTATAATGTAGTGTGTCAGTGTAGTGTCAGTATAGTGTGTTAGTATAGTGTGAGTATAGTGTAAGTATAGTGTGTCAGTATAGTGTGAGTATAGTGTAAGTATAGTGTAGTGTCAGTGTAGTACAGTGTTTAACACAGCATTATATAATGGGGCGTACACACGGTCGGACTTTTCAGCTACAAAAGTCCAACGGACGCCGACGGACTAAAGCTGGCTGGTAATCCGATCGTGTGTGGGCTTCTCTGGACTTTCAACGGACCTTTTCAGCCTCAAATCCGACGGACTTTAGATTTGAAACATGCTTCAAATCTTTACGTCGTAACTACGACGGACCCCGAAATCCGCTCGTCTGTATGCTAGTCCGACGGACAAAAAAACGACGCATGCTCATAAGCAAAAACTAAACGTAAGCACTCGGTCTAGTAAAACTAGTGTTCGTATTGTAGGTAGCACATTCCTCACGCTGCAAAATCTGTGATCGTTGAATGCAGCGCATTTAATGTCTTCTTTACGAATGCTATAAAGAACGAAGATGTTTTGCTGTTCATATTCAAACAGAGTTTTCCCAAACTGATTTCTGGATTCTTTTTCTCTTTGATCTCATTAATGATATGGTATGCTTTTTTAAAAACAATGTTTCCATACTAATAATACTTTTTACACTTTTTTTTTTTTTTTTGGTGGAGTCATCTTTTCTTGTAATTTTTATCCAGATATTTATTTTATGATTGTTGTGGAACTTTTTTTCTGTTTATCTATATATTTATTTTTATTTTTTTGTGTTTGTAAAGTTACCACAGGGAACCCATTTTTATATATATATATATATATATTTTTTTTTTGGTGTTTCTAAAGTTACCACAAAGAACCCATTTTCTTTTTTTTTTTAATTTCTTTTTTTATGTTTGTAAAGTTACCACAAAGAACCCTTTATTATTTTTGTTTTTATAGTGATTTTTTATTTTTTGTATATAAAGTTAACCCAAAGAACCGTTTTTGGTTATGTATCTATTTTTTTTTAAAGACTTACCGCTCAAACATTATTAACATTATTAATGTATTTTTGGTGTGTTTTTGCAAACTCAATGAGATTGTTGTCCCTTGTTAATTTAACATTGTGTCTAAAATCAATGATTTAAAATAAAACATATAAAGTCTTTTCATAAACTCAAAAAAGATCCATTTATTCATGGTCTAAATAAAATAAAGAGGAAGTCAACGCTGGAAAAAGTCTGTGGACAAGAAAATTGGGATCTTGAGGAGTCCATATAAGAGGGAGCACAATCTGGTCCAGGAATCCCAGAGATCAACAGCACCAGCAGATGATATAGATGTCCCCAGACTGTGTTACTACAACAGCCTGCGTCTTCTGTCAGACCAGGCTGAACCCAGGTCATCACTTTCTTCTCTTCCCTGCAGCCTTTCCTCCACGCTGCCATGCAGCCTTCCCTGCAGCCTTCCCTGTAGCCTTCTTTGGAGGCTGTGGCTCTGGTGTTTCAGTTGTGGCAGGAGGAGGAGGAGGAGGAGGAGGAGGAGGAGGGGGGGGGGGCTGCCTCATGTAGTTGGGTGTTTCGTGTTAGCGTGCCCTGCAGCCCCTTCTGGATTGTTTCCCCAAATAGTTGCTCACAAATGAGGCGCTGCTCCCAATCCATTTGAAGAAGCCTGCTGGCTAAGTAGCAGCCATAGGACTTTTCCGCTTCGGGGGGGCTCCTCAAAAAATGGGTGGCCTTTTGCATGAGGCGCAGGGATGCCTCCTGTGTGACCGTCCCCTTCCTGGCCCTTTTTTTGGGAAGGCGGAGGGGAGGCACTTGGGATTCGGTCAGGCTCCTACTGGGCCCAGCCACCTCACTGGGACCAGCCACCTCACTTGGCCCAGCCACCTCACTGGGACCAGCCACCTCCTGCCTGACAATGGGCCCAGCCTCCTCCAGGATGATGGAGAATCTGGCCTCCTCCAGGCTGTCCATGGGCCCGGTCTTCTCCTGCCTGCCACTTTCCACACATTCCTCCTGGATGGACTCATCCTGTGTATAAAAAAAGGACATAGTTTTAGTATATTTTTTTGGGTTCATCAATGACACACAATTTGCTTCTCATGACTAGCAAATTCAATGTGAATACATCTCTTTAATAAAAGAGTCTAATCAGACACCCTAATTTTTTCAAGCAGGTGCCAAACATATTTAGCCACTACTGTCAATTGATATGTATACACAATTTTGAGGGCAAAATTATTTTAGACAATTATAACATCCAGTTAACATCATTAATATTAGTACAGTAAATATTTGTTAAAATAATTTACCTGACTCCAGATGGTCATATCCGGTTCATCCAGGATGGAAGACCCAGCTTGCTCCTCATCAGCCTCTGCTGGGGTGGAGGGAAGGGTGGAGGGAAGGGTTGAAAGTGATGCCCTGGCTTCAGTCTGGTCATCAAGAAAACGGAGTTGATTGTAGTACTACAGCCTGGGTACATAAACATCATCTGCTGATGCTCCTGATCTCATTGATTCCTGGATCTTCTTATGCTCCCTCTTATACATGTTCCTCAAGACCCCAATTTTCTTGAGCAATGTCTCCATTGTTGCTTCCGGGATGGTCGCCTGGACAAAGGACAGAAGTCTCTCCAGCGTTGACTTCCTCACATGCTTTGCATAATACTGAGGGTGTTTCACCTCCCACAAATTCCTCATCTCTCTATATTTAGAAATAAAAGCAGTAAGGAACTCTGGATCCTTAAATAGGGGATTCATAATGTCTGTAAAAGATAAAGTCACAAGACAAAAAACACTTATTAGGTTTCTGCTAAACCCTCATCATCTTATCCCTATGTAGGCCTCATCAATCTGTCAAGCCATACAGGCTGCTTGCTACAAAGTCTTGACCAAAAATATAAATTTAAAATTACCTTCGTTTAGTGGCGTCCCGGTCCACTAACACCTACGCACAGAACGTACGTATGACACGTGCACAAGGCCCCTCTTTATACACTGCACATGCGTAATACTACGCCTACTTGGCCCACCCCTGACGTTCTTTTTGTTAACGCATATAACCCGCCCTTGACTCTACGCACAGAACGTACGTACGACACGTGCACAAGGCCCCTCTTTATACACTACGCATGTGTAAAACTCCGCCTGCGTCGCCCGCCCCTGACGTTCAATTTTTACTCATGTTCTCCGCCCCTTAATTCTACGCACATAACGTACGTACGACATGTGCACAAGGCCCCTCTTTATACACTACGCATGTGTGAAACTCCGCCTGCGTCGCCCGCCCCTGACGTTCGACTTTAACTCATGTTCTCCGCCCCTTAATTCTACGCACAGAACGTACGTACGACACATGCACAAGGCCCCTCTTTATACACTACGCATGTGTGAAACTCCGCCTGCGATTTTAACTCATGTTCTCTGCCCATTTTTATTTACGGCGCGTAGTGGGGTGAATAATGGCGGAGACACATCAGGTGTGTACTACCTCAGGTAGCGAAGAAAGCCCGGAGGCCGGAACGTCAAGATCTGTGATGCCTAGATTTAAGGCCTCCAATATGTCCTTTAACCACTTCAGCCCCGGAAGGTTTTACCCCCTTCCTGACCAGAGCACTTTTTACAATTCGGCACTGCGTCGCTTTAACTGCTAATTGCGCGGTCATGCAATGCTGTACCCAAACGAAATTTGCGTCCTTTTCTTCCCACAAATAGAGCTTTCTTTTCATGGTATTTGAAAACCTCTGCCGTTTTTATTTTTTGCGCTATACACGGAAAAAGACCGAAAATTTTGAAAAAAATGATATTTTCTACTTTTTGTTCTAAAAAAAATCCAATAAACTCAATTTTAGTCATACATTTAGGCCAAAATGTATTCGGCCACATGTCTTTGGTAAAAAAAATGTCAATAAGTGTATATTTATTGGTTTGCGCAAAAGTTATAGCGCCTACAAACTAGGGTACATTTTCTGGAATTTACACAGCCTTTAATTTATGACTGCCTATGTCGTTTCTTGAGGTGCTAAAATGGCAGGGCAGTACAAAACCCCCACAAATGACCCCATTTTGGAAAGTAGACACCCCAAGGAAATTGCTGAGAGGCATGTTGATCCCATTGAATATTCATTTTTTTTGTCCCAAGTGATTGAATAATGACAAAAAAAAAAAAATTACAAAAAGTTGTCACTAAATGATATATTGCTCACACAGGCCATGGGCATATGTGGAATTGCACCCCAAAATACATTTAGCTGCTTATCCTGAGTATGGGGATACCACATGTGTGGGACTTTTTGGGAGCCTAGCCGCGTACGGGGCCCCGAAAACCAATCACTGCCTTCAGGATTTCTAAGGGCGTACATTTTTGATTTTACTCCTCACTACCTATCACAGTTTCGGAGGCCATGGAATGCCCAGGTGGCACAAAACCCCCCAAAATGACCCTATTTTGGAAAGTAGACACCCCAAGCTATTTGCTGAGAGGCATATTGAGTCCATGGAATATTTTATATTTTGACACAAGTTGCGGGAAAGTGACACTTTTTTTTTATTTTTTTTATTTTTTGCATAAAGTTGTCACTAAATGATATATTGCTCACACAGGCCATGGGCATATGTGGAATTGCACCCCAAAATACATTTAGCTGCTTCTCCTGAGTATGGGGATACCACATGTGTGGGACTTTTTGGGAGCCTAGCCGCGTACGGGGCCCCGAAATCCAATCACCGCCTTCAGGATTTCTAAGGGTGAAAATTTTTGATTTCACTCTTTACTGCCTATCACAGTTTCGGAGGCCATGGAATGCCCAGGTGGCACAAAAACCCCCAAATGACCCCATTTTGGAAAGTAGACACCCCAAGCTATTTGCTGAGAGGCATGGTGAGTATTTTGCAGCTCTCATTTGTTTTTGAAAATAAAGAAAGACGAGAAAAACATTTTTTTTTTTCTTTTTTCAATTTTCAAAACTTTGTGACAAAAAGTGAGGTCTGCAAAATACTCACTATACCTCTCATCAAATAGCTTGGGGTGTCTACTTTCCAAAATGGGGTCTTTGGGGGGGGGTTTGCCACCTGGGCATTCCATGGCCTCCGAAACTGTGATAGGCAGTGAAGAGTGAAATCAAAAATTTATGGTCTTAGAAAGCCTGAAGGCGGTGCTTGGTTTTCAGGGTCCCGTACGCGGCTAGGCTCCCAAAAAGTCTCACACATGTGGTATCCCCATACTCAGGAGAAGCAAAAGAATGTATTTTGGGGTGTAATTTCACATATTCCCATGGCATGTTTGAGCAATATATCATTTAGTGATAACTTTGCGCAAAAAAAAATAAAAAAAATAAAAAATTGTCTCTTTCCCGCAACTTGTGTCACAATATAAAATATTCCATGGACTCGACATGCCTCTCAGCAAATAGCTTGGGGTGTCTACTTTCCAAAATGGGGTCATTTGGGGGGGTTTTGAACTGTCCTGGCATTTTATGCACAACATTTAGAAGCTTATGTCACACATCACCTACTCTTCTAACCACTTGAAGACAAAGCCCTTTCTGACACTTTTTGATTACATAAAAAAATATTTTTTTTTTTGCAAGAAAATTACTTTGAACCCCCAAACATTATATATTTTTTTAAAGCAAATGCCCTACAGATTAAAATGGTGGGTGTTTCATTTTTTTTTTTTCACACAGTATTTGCGCAGCGATTTTTCAAACGCATTTTTTGGGGAAAAAACACACTTTTTTAAATTTTAATGCACTAAAACACACTATATTGCCCAAATGTTTGATGAAATAAAAAAGATGATCTTAGGCCGAGTACATGAATACCAAACATGACATGCTTTAAAATTGCGCACAAACGTGCAGTGGCGACAAACTAAATACATTTTTAAAGCCTTTAAAAGCCTTTACAGGTTACCACTTTAGATTTACAGAGGAGGTCTACTGCTAAAATTACTGCCCTCGATCTGACGTTCGCGGTGATACCTCACATGCATGGTGCAATTGCTGTTTACATTTGACGCCAGACCGACACTTGCGTTCGCCTTAGCGCGAGAGCAGGGGGGACAGGGGTGCTTTTTTTTTTTTTTTCTTTATTATTATTATTATTATTTTTTATCTTATTTTTAAACTGTTCCTTTCATTTTTTTTTTTAAATCATTTTTATTGTTATCTCAGGGAATGTAAATATCCCCTATCATAGCAATAGGTAGTGACAGGTACTCTTTTTTGCAAAAATTGGGGTCTATTAGACCCTAGATTTCTCCTCTGCCCTCAAAGCATCTGACCACACCAAGATCGGTGTGATAAAATGCTTTCCCAATTTCCCAATGGCGCTGTTTACATCCGGCGAAATCTAAGTCATAAAATGCTCGTAGCTTCCGGTTTCTTAGGCCATAGAGATGTTTGGAGCCACTCTGGTCTCTGATCAGCTCTATGGTCAGCTGGCTGAATCACCGGCTGCATTTTCAGGTTCCCTGTTGAGACAGAGAAAAACACGGAAGACGTTGGGGGGGGGGGGCATTCCCTCCCACTGCTTGTAAAAGCAGTCTAGAGGCTAATTAGCCGCTAGGATTGCTTTTACATGAAAGCCGACCGCTGGCTGAAAAGAATGATACCAAGATGATACCTAAACCTGCAGGCATCATTCTGGTATAACCACTCAAAGTCATGAATGGCGTACCTGAAACAAAAAAATGGTTAACAATAAAGCACCGTAAACGGTAAAGTATAAAAAATTGCATACCTGAAAAGCAAACATGATAAAACATAATAACAATAAAACATTGCAGAATAGAATACAGTAAAAAAGAGCAGAACAATAGAGAGAATAGAGAGAGAGAGAACGATAAAACGACAACTATTTTTTTTTATTTTATATTTTTGTATGTGTTTTTTTTTTTTACACATTTTTTTGTAACTAACTTTTATAACTGTAACCGGTTCCAGGTTCGGGTCTCTCAAAATGCGATGGCATCTTGAGAGACCCTGTGAAAGTGTGCCTAGTCTGTGGAATGCTGTACCCTACGCTAATACTCAACTAGTGAATGGTAGCGTTCAAAACATTCACCAATGCAAAGACCAGGATTGTCAGGACAGGAGGGACAATAATAGCGGGTGTCACGTCTATATCCGCGCTTGCTGCAGACACGACATCTTTTTTGGGGGGGGTTCGCTGGGTAGCTTATGATGGCATTGGGGACCCAGAGCTCATGGAGGAATGGTATTCATTTTTTATTCATTTTTATTCATTTTTTAATGGATGTGAAAATGAACTACTACACAAAATTATTAAAAGAAGAAAATTCAAACTAAAAGGGGTAGAGGCCCATATAACAGAAATCAAAGATCAACTTATACCCTATGCTAATCAGAAGGAATATAAAGATAAGGAGAAGGAGCTTCAAGACATTATTAAAAAATATGACAACACTATACAAGCAAAGAAATTGAAGAAATATAAACGTGATGTGGTAGACTACAATAATATGCAAGTATACAAATGGCAGGTGGCCAACTCAGAAGTAGAAGACATGGTGGTGGAAGAACCTCCGTATGAGGGGGATACTTCTATTGATACATCAATAGATACACCTGTCTACAACACCCCACAAAGGGTAACTGAGAGCAACTCTTTATCTATGCACTATCTACCACATAGGACATCTAATAGATTTCCAGAGAGACCAGAAAACAGAAGAACTAACTATCAACACCTTAACCAATATGGAACCCCACGTACACCAAGATTCAGTATACCTGCGCACAATCCATACTCTGTACTGAGGGAGCGGAATTATCCCCATTATGAGAGAAGGAATGAAGATCGTGGAGGCTTTCAACAAAGACAGAATTACGAAGAGGGAAGGGTTTTTCCCAGAGGAGGCCCAAGAGACAGACCACCAGGGAAATGGAAAGCCCGAGTCCCCTACAGGAACCAGATGTGGAGAGGGAGGAACACGAACAGAGAAGGCTATGGAGAACTAAGGGACGACCGTCCTCAAAGAGAATATCAAGATCAGAGAACATATGGATACCCCAGGAAAGAGTGGGACAACCAACGTGGGGGGAATACAGTACCTACCCAGAGACCCACCGGAAGAGGAAGCAGACCAGAGGAACAAGAGGGGGGAGAAAGAAAAAGGAGAATGGTATATTAGGGAAGGGTATATACAATCTTAGCAAAGTCCAATTCACCCAAGAGGAAATGAAGATCCTAGACTTAGGATTGAAGTATGCACCAGAAAAACCATTGGATGAGTTCCAAACATACATAGACCTCAAGAAATTTATGAGGAAGCTTAACTTAAAGAAACATTTTGCTGAGAATGAAGACACACGAATAAGCATGGAATCGATCTACACACATACCCAACTCAAGAATAAATCAATCTTCAATCCCAATACCCCAGGTAACCAATGTATGGCAGCATTTGAAAAAATGGTGGAAGAAGATGTAAGAAAACTGGAAAAGAATAACAACCATAAAGCCAAAAAGATTTGGAAAACAATCAGAGCATTGAGCAAGAAAAATGAGGTGGTCATCCGACCGGCAGATAAGGGGGGAGGACTGGTGATCCTCAATAAGGAAGATTATGAGGAGGAAATGAATAATTTGTTACAGGTGGAGAATACATACAAGAAATTAAAAAGCAACCCCAAGAAGACATATATGAAAAAGCTTAAGGCCTTTGTGCAAAAAGGGAAAGACAGCGGAATACTCAACACCCAGGAAGCTGAATATCTTGTATCCAATTCTACCAAAACTCCTGTTATTTATTATACTCCCAAAATTCATAAAAGGCTGGAGAAGCCCCCTGGAAGACCCATAGTTAGTGGGATAAATTCTATTTTCTCAAGATTGGGCGAATACTTAGACAAATTTTTAAAACCATTGGTATGCAAGGGTAAATCCTATCTACGCGACAGCTCACAACTGTTGGAAGATCTACAAGGAATTAGTGGAGCTCAGAATTACATGCTTGCTACAATTGATGTGAATTCTCTCTACACCAGTATTGTGCAAAAAGACGGCCTACACGGTGTGGAGAAAGCCTTACACGAACACACGGAGATGAGACAATCACAAATCAACTACATCCTTGAGGGCCTAGAATTAGCAATGAGCTGCAACTATTTTTGGCATAATAACAACTATTATGTCCAACAGAAAGGAGTCGCAATGGGGGCACGCTACGCACCGAGCGTAGCTAATCTCCTCATGAATATGTGGGAGGAGGAGTATGTATATACAGGAAATAACCCCCACCTCAAGTTCTATCGGAGGTACATTGACGACCTGTTTATAATCTGGGAAGGAACATCAGAGGAGTTCGAACAGTTTCTAAATAACCTCAATAACAATAGATATGGGCTTACTTTCACTGGCAAATGCAATCATCAACACATTAAATATTTAGATCTAGTGATCTTCAAGAATGGAGATAGATTGCATACAAAAACATACTTTAAGGCCACTGATAAGAATGGGTATATACCCATGACAAGCTGCCACCACCCACAATGGAAGGGAAACATACCTAAAGGGCAGCTACTAAGATTACGTAGAAACTGCGATAACATCGAGGATTTTCTGGCCCAAGCAGATGGGTTGATTGAACAATTCTGTGAAAAAGGCTATAAGAAAGATGAATTGCTAAAATTAAAAGCTACCGTAGCCAGTATGGATAGAAGACAACTGTTCACGAAGAATACAAGAAGAAAAAATAGACCAATGGACACAGCGTTCATAACAGGATTTAATAGTCAATATAAAAGCTTAGAACAAATTGTTAAAAAATACTGGCCCATCCTCAGGGAGGATAGAGTGCTAGCCAAGATTCTACCGAACAAACCGACTTTTGTCTATAGAAAAGCCCCCAACCTTCGCGATCACCTGGTCCACAACGTCATCAACCCCCCCAAACAGATAGAGATCTTTCCTGACCTAAAAGGTTTTTATAAATGCCAGAGGTGCCTACCCTGTAGGGTTAGTAAGAAAGTACCCAGGAGGAGAGAAACCTTTAAATCGAAAGTCGATCAGAGAGAATACAAAATTAGAAACCTGATCACATGTCATAGCACCCATGTGACATATGTCATTGAATGCCCTTGCCACCTACAATATGTGGGTAGAACCACTCGGCCCTTATATGTACGTATACGTGAGCACATCAAGAATATAAGGAAAGGCTTTCCTAAACATAATCTGTCACGTCATTTTGATCAAGTGCATAGAAGGGATCCCTCAGGACTAATCTTCTATGGCATCGATTCCATAAAAGACCACTGGAGAGGAGGGAACAAGACCACCCTCATCTCACAGAATGAAACGGCCTGGATATATAGGTTGAGGTCCCTGGCGCCTAGGGGCCTCAACCTCGATACAGATCTTAACTGTTTTATAGCCAATTCTTGATTTACTTAAGTCCAGTTCTTCTCTATCATATATGGCAGGTGGGATTGCAGATAACCTTTATCCCAGGGGGCACCATGTAACACACCGCCCCTAACATATTCAAGCCTTGTTTAATGTTGTCGTTGCAACATGGGGGGCCATAGATTACCTTCATCCCAGGAGACACCTATGGATTATTACACTTCCCCTATATATATGGTTCCTCCTTTATATGAGGTAATGTAACCCTCATATATACACATCTGGAACAGTTTTTTAAGTTATGTATAGAGACACAACCTACGAAACAGTTAATCACTTATTCTTCACTCTGCACTCCAATCACCCATTGGGGCTTTTTATTTCACACCCGACTAGGGGTATGTATACACTTATATAGTATCGGCAACCCAGTATGAACTACGACATTTAGTAATCACAATTTAAGAATATACAATATTACTCAAGACTCTATGAACTCAGTTCCCATTATGCAGGATTCCCTATGAGGCAGCGCATGGGTATGGGAGAATAATAAGAGTTTTACAATGCGTATGAAAAATATTTTTCACTTCTAAACACTATCACATGGGTGATATTAGCACGTGATAATAGCACCAATTAAACCTGTATTATTTTAACAAAAAAAATTTTTTTATGACACTCACCATATAAGCTTAGGATATTACTGTATCCTCTACTCATGAATAGTCAGGCCCCCTGTCAGAATACATTTTTTCATGTTCCTATATGTATATACACACAACCCCTGATGATAGAATAGCTGGGTGGTATAAAAATATATATATATAAAAATTGTACATATATATAAATTAACAAATATATAGAAAATATAAGTTGACAATAAGGTAGTAGTTGGGGATGTAGTTGTACCTTAGGACCTATGTCTAAACCTGATTATAAACTCTGTATATGATATGATCTAGAAACCTTCTCCAAATTAAGTGTATACTGAATCAATATACCTGCTGTTCTATTTTGAACCAGCAGGGGGAGTTCCGTCCATTATAAATGATGTGAATGAACTGTATCTGGAGAGCGCTTTCATAATGATTGCACAACTAATTGGATACGTACACCAAACATTTAATTCTCATTATGTAATAAAAAGGAGATTAACCTGCAATATACATATCCCAAATCTAGCCTTTCATTAAGCATATTTACATTCAACCCTGGAATATAAGGGGGAGGCTGAATATGAACGCACTCTCCTCCTATAAAACCTAGCAGAGGGAAGAGTGTGACACCGTTGCTGAGGACGTCATGTGACGAAGCGCGCACAACGGCATCACGCTCTGTCAGTCTGCTCTAGGGCATACGAAAGAGGAGGACGCTGTTTAGCAGCTGGTGCTTACACACCTCCATCGTACTGTTTATGCCTGATTGGAGGGACTGCTCTATCTGTCTACTCAGCCTGGTATTAATGCTGTGCTACCTAACTTGGACAGAATCACACAATAGTGCCTGGATTTTTTAGTTTCATTTTTTATTTTGCCATTTTTTACATTTTTTATTATTTTTTATTTTTCTTCATTTTTTTGCTACTTTTATTAATTTAGTATCAATTTTTTCCTTTTGGATTTTAAAATTTTGGTTTCCTTTTTGCTAATTAATTTTGCTCTATTCATACCCATTATGTTTAAATATCCCCGGATTGCGGGCGTATGAAGTTTAAATAAAGTGGTCAAACTTTATTACGCTATGGAAGCTCTCTTTTTTTACAATATATGAGGGGAAGCAACACCTCCAAGGATTGGAAAGCATAGGAGACATCCAACATAAAACACAGCAGCAAGGCGATCCATTCCCAATTCAGGTGGACCACCCCGGTGCGGATTCTGGTAGCTGATTATCTGTCATACGGAACAACAAGTGAAGTGACCCAGCGAACTACACCACAAGCATCATACCCCTGGTGGGGTTCTGGGAGTTGGTGAGTAAGTAACCAAAGGGGGAGCACGAGAGTCACCTGACAAATTGTTGGAGCACCTAAGTCACCTGTGGGAACCTGAATAAATCATAGAACAGCAATATATGGGACTGTTGCAATACATGTTGAAGATTTAACTGTTGGATTTCCTGGGCTGTTATATCTGTTTTGCTCTATGCGATTATAATATATGTCGATTACGCATATGGTATCAGACCAGGACAACACAATATATATATATCACCGCATTGTTATATGGTTATTAATAAATGCATAGCATGGAATGCAGCCTTTGGCTTCCCTTCCAGACGCTGTAGGACCCAGCAAGCTGTGCGACACGTGTTTTTTACCAGAGACCCCATAGTATATGACCAGTGGGTTCACAATTACTGTAGGACCACCCATACTGTAAAAAAGGGGGTTCATACATGTTGCACACCTCATAAGATTTATGAATACGATTAGGGGTGTTATACTTCAGGCTATCCCAGTGAACAACTATTTTAGGTAGCGCCAACATACCCAATTTTTCATTTTAATTTTCTGGCAAAGAACCTTGTTAGGAACTTTGTGTAAGGGAGGCAGCAACCTAAGTTTCTGAACCCATATATTTATCCTAAAGCGCAGTTTTGTTTCATATATAGGGGTACTCGGTGCCTCTCATGCAGCTGACTGCATTTGGTTGGGCATGTGAATGGGGGAAGTACGGGCGCTGCAGAAGCGGTGGGTTCCCAATTAGGATTGGCGAATGCAGCAGGAAGGGCACTATGGGCACGACGGGCCTGTGTTTGTCTTTTTGGTGGCAGCGGGACACTACTTGTGCTTGCCACCTCACCAGCTTGAACTGCACTTATGGGACTCGCCACATCACCAAGTGTTACTGCAGTGCTGGTTTCACTACGACCGGGGTGTACTAGGCCGTTGGTGCTTGCCAGTTCACCAAAACGCTACCAAAAAAACTGTTAGCGATCGCAGGGATCAGGCCTGACTCTGCGAACGCTGCAGTTATGCGTTTAGTGTTTTGTAAGTGTCAGTGATCGATCGATACTGCACTTGGGTGGGCTGGGCTGGGCCGGGCGGAGGGGCAAAACGCAGGTGCTAGCAGGTATCTGGGCTGATCCCGCTAACACTGCGTTTGTGGGAACCCTAAACTGCTGTCGACGCTAGTATAGATCTGATCAGATCAGATATTGATCTGTTCAGATACTATACCACTAAGGGAGGCGTATGCTGCGTGCGTGGGTGTTAGCGGTACTAGCGCTAACCTGACGCTGCCTGGGGCTGGTGCTTGCCAGTTCACCAAAACGCTACCAAAAAAACTGTTAGCGATCGCAGGGATCAGGCCTGACTCTGCGAACGCTGCAGTTATGCGTTTAGTGTTTTGTAAGTGACAGTGATCGATCGATACTGCACTTGGGTGGGCTGGGCTGGGCCGGGCGGAGGGGCAAAACGCAGGTGCTAACAGGTATCTGGGCTGATCCCGCTAACACTGCGTTTTTGGGAACCCTAAACTGCTGGGGACGCCAGTATAGATCTGATCGGATCAGATATTGATCCGTTCAGATACTATACCACTAAGGGAGGTGTACGGTGCGTGCGTGGGTGTTAGCGGTACTGGCGCTAACCTGACGCTGCCTGGGGCTGGTGCTTGCCAGTTCACCAAAACGCTACCAAGAAAACTGTTAGCGATCGCAGGGATCAGGCCTGACTCTGCGAACGCTGCAGTTATGCGTTTAGTGTTTTGTAAGTGACAGTGATCGATCAATACTGCACTTGGGTGGGCTGGGCTGGGCCGGGCGGAGGGGAAAAACGCAGGTGCTAGCAGGTATCTGGGCTGATCCCGCTAACACTGCGCTTTTGGGAACCCTAAACTGCTGGGGACGCTAGTATAGATCTGATCGGATCAGATATTGATGCGTTCAGATACTATACCACTAAGGGAGGCGTATGCTGCGTGCGTGGGTGTTAGTGGTACTGGCGCTAATCTGACGCTGCCTGGGGCGATGCATATCACCGCCGGGCGATCAGGGGGCTAAACCTTTATTCGGTAATAAACGGCGGGTGCCCCGACACTATAAAAAATAAACGAACTAACCAGCGTCACCCGTAACACTTATACGGTGATCAGTGGTGAAAGGGTTAACTAGGGGGCAATCAAGGGGTTAAAACATTTATTAGATAGTATATGTGGGTCCCTGACGCTATAAAACGCTGACGGCGAACCTAAATATTTACCTCCCTAACTAGCGTCACCAGCGACACTAATACAGCGATCAGAAAAATTATCGCTTAGTGACACTGGTGACAGGGGGTGATCAAGGGGTTAAAACTTTATTAGGGGGGGTTAGGGGGGTACCCTAGACCTAAAGGGGGGTAATACTCACTGCCCTAACACTGTAACTGTCACAAACTGACACCATGCAGTAATCAGAAAAAAAAAAATACTGCTTGGTGTCAGTTTGTGACGGGGGGGGGGGGGGGTGATTGGGGGGGATCGGGGGGGGGTCGGGGGTGTTTTATGTGCCTGGCATGTTCTACTGTGTGTGTTTGTGTTGTGTGCACTCACATGTCTTCTCTCCTCGGCGCTGGAACGGAAACTGCCAGACCGAGGAGAGATGACATCACATCCCCTGCCTGTGTGAAACTACACACAGGCAGGGGAGGATTCCCATTGGCTGGGAGCGATCGCGAGGGGGGGGCCATGATCGGATGGTCTCCCCCTCGCCTCCCGACGCTCCCAGTGAAAAGTCGACCGCCGCTGGCACCGGGGGGGTCCGATCGAACCCCCCGCCCGCGGGAGGCAGATCATGTATGGGAACGTGATTCTGCCTGCCCGTGCCATTCTGCCGCAGTATATCTGCGTTAGGCGGTCGGCAAGTGGTTAAAGAAATGGTGGAAATGGTGGCCATTCTTAAAAAAAAGGACTATGATGGGAAGTATGGGCCGTATGCCCGGCCAAATTTGCGCAAAGACAAAATAATGGCGAAGGTGGTGAAGACTTTACAGGCTTATTTTGGGGTACAGCGCTCCAAGGATCAAATTAGTAAAAGATGGTCCGACCTCAAACTCAGGGAGCCGGATCAGTACAGACGGATCCGTAAAGTGCTGAAAAAAAGTAAGTACTTGCCGTGTTTTTATCTTGTGTTTATTACCTTGTATACTGCTCCATGTGCTTTTCATTCCTATACGATTTTTTTTCATCGTTTGAAACGATCTTTTAATAAACCTCGTTACATATCTATAGATATATCTATCTATATCTATAGATATCTATCTATATCTATAGATATATATATATATATATATATATATATATATATATATATATATACATATACATATATATATATATATATATATATATAGATAGATATCTCTCTCTATATATATATATATATATATAGATAGATAGATAGATAGATAGATAGATAGATAGATAGATAGATAGATAGATAGATAGATAGATAGATAGATAGATAGATAGATAGATAGATAGATAGATCTATATATATATATCTATATATATATATATATATATATATATATATATATATGTATGTATATAGATATATATGTATGTATATAGATATATAGGTAGATATAGATATAGATAGATATAGAAATTTATTTAATTGTTTTTTAATATTTAAATTTATATATATTTTTATATTTAGATTTGGTTTGATATTTAGATTTATATTTAGTTATAGATATAGAGAGAGAGAGATCCAAAGATTTTTAACTATATTTAGATATTGATATCTAGATATCTATCTATCCGATATGTCTTTAGAAATTTAAATCTTTAAGTCAACTAGGAACTCTACACAAACAGACCATTTGTACACCACTTCACTACAAATGTTTGAAGATTACTATGTACTAAAATATCTGTGTGCTAAGTATATTAATTTTTTGCTTCACATAGGGGAAAAATCACTCAGCCAACAAGAAGAACCCAGTCCCCCCAAGCAAAAGAACATACTTGGGAAATCAGCCCAAGCCCCACTGAGGATGTGGAGGAAGGAGAGGTGGGCGACATGGGCACCCCACCAGGTGAGTGTCTGACACACCAGCTTACGGTAATCTATGCATGGCTGCCTTTTCATTTATGTAATTTTTCTACTCTATTTTAGGTGATCTGGTTGTGCTTGAGTCAAGCAACAGCGCCACCCCCGAGGATGTTCAGGAATTATGCGTCATGGGCACCCCACCAGGTCAGTGTCTGAGACACCAGCTTTATGGTAAGGTAAACTATGTATGTGTGCATATTTCTAAACACATCTTTTTTTTCATTCCACTTTAGGTCCAAGTGACTATTTCACCACAGACAGTGCCCAACGGCTAATTGCTCAAATAATGGCCTGGAATGGGGAGATCGATCAAATGCGGAATCGGCTGGATCGTATGCAGCAGGAAATGAAGGACATGATTGATGTTTTGGGTCGAATCTAAATGCCCTTTTTGAAACCCCAAAACATCGATCATGTCCTTCATTTCCTGGTTTGCTGACCCCATTCTGGGCCTTCTCTTTATTATTTTCTGTTAAATTATATGCCAGCTTAACAACATTTAAAAAAGGAGGCCTTGAAGGCCCCCCCTGCAACAAACAGAAAAGTGGCAGGAAGTACCGGCAAGGGCTAACAGGGGTGGAACCCAAAGAAGGACTTAGAGGACTTTTTTTTTTTTTTTTTCTCTCCCTCGCTGGGAAGAGTTCTACAGGGTGAAGCCCGGGAGGAGGGGGGAACAGAGGGGGGGACTTGAGGGAAAATGAGGACCTTGTGTAGGTCAATAGGCCAACCCCAATTAAAGGGGAGAATAATCCTGCGGAATGCAGGGAAGGGGGGTAGCATGCACATGGGAGGTGTTGATATGTGCAGGCTCCCCGCCCGATTTTTAGATATACCCCTAAAGAGAGGTTTTTTGTATGGGGGAAGAGTATGTAAGGGTTATGTTTATAACACAAAGGTGATTTGTTTTTTTTCTTTTTGCTATGTTATGCATAAGTATGTGTTTAATGGGGCACTGAATGCTGGAAAGGGGGAGGTAAGGGGGGGGGTGGGAATGGCAGAGGGGAAGACAGAGATTAAGGGCAAGGGAGCAGGGGGTTTCTAGGATAAAAGGAAATGACAGCAATATTGAAAATACTTTCATATAATGTGAGGGGGTTGAGCTCACCAAATAAGAAAGGGAGACTATGGGTGGAGTTGCAACATCTGGGAGCTGATGTGATTCTCTTACAAGAGACCCACTTCGGGGGCGGCCCGATTTCAGGCCTGCCCCAGAGTATACTGAAGCAATGGTATCATGCGGTATCCCCAGTAGCTAGGGCAAGAGGGGTCTCAATTGCATTTAAGAAAACATGCCCCTGGATATTGGAGAATGTACAAAGCGACCCAGAAGGTCGGTATTTGTTTGTAAAAGGAGAAATACAGGGGAGACGATATACCTTTGCTTTGATATATGCACCCAATGAAGGGACTGTTAATTTTTTGGTTAAAATGTTTCAAAAACTGGAAGAATTTAAGGAGGGATGTGTAGTGGTGGGGGGAGACTTCAATATGGTGCTAGATCCAAGTATAGATACATCCACGGGCAGATCCGCTTTGTCTTTTGGAGCTATAAAAAGAATTAAACAAACCTTATGCGCACAACATCTTGTGGACAGCTGGCGAGCTCTACATCCAGGGACTAGGGATTTTAGTTATTACTCTAAAACACATGATATGTACTCACGGCTGGACCTTTTTCTGGTGGACCAATACTACCTGGGAAATATCAACACAAGTACAATCGAACCAATAACTATATCCGACCACGCTCCAATAATTCTGACCATTAGACCAACTCAAATGGCTCGTTCAGAACGAATATGGCGGCTGAACGAGTCATTGCTAGATAAGGAGGAAACAGTGGAGAATCTAAGTATTAAGATAAAGGAATATTTTGAAATAAATAAAACAGAAGGAATATCAGACCAATTGGTGTGGGAAGCCCATAAGGCAGTTGTAAGAGGGGAGCTAATCGCCATTGGTGCGCACAAGAAAAGGGAAGATAAAAGAGAGATAGACGAACTACAAGAGAAGATTAAGGCCTTAGAGATAAAGCACAAGGAAAATCTCAACCAAACAGATGGTAGGTGTTTGGAAAGCTTACGAGTAGAGCTTTCACAATGCCTAGAATATAGAGCAAAGAACAAGATTAGGTTTTTTGCTAACAGAGCATACGAACAAGGAAACAAATGTGGAAAGCTGTTAGCAAAACAACTTAAAAAACAACAGGACTCTAGACACGTACACAGCTTATTAGTACAAGGCAAGAAGATACTGGACACAAAAGCTATAGCGAAAGAATTTGGTAAATTTTATGAAGCATTATATAACATTGATAAAACAGAACCGTCTGAGGGAGGGGAAAGCGAGGATCAAAGGAGGAATGAGATCGATGAATATATGGAGAGTGCTGTTATGCCCACAATACCTAAAGAGGTATCAGAGGATATGGAGCGTCCAATCACGGTTGAAGAGTTGAGTAGAGCGATAGCAGACTTGCCCCCCGGGAAAAGCCCAGGGCCAGATGGGCTGACAAACTCATATTATAAGAAACTTCTCCCAGTTCTGGTAAGACCTCTCTGCAGTTATTTTAACTCCATTAACGCTGCGAACCCACTCTCTCCAGAAGCATTAATGGCATATATAACGGTATTACCAAAAGAGGGAAAAGATCCCCAGGTGTGTGCTAACTACAGGCCTATCTCTCTGCTGAACTCCGACACAAAACTACTGGCAAAAATCCTGGCATCGAGACTTCGGGAATACGTAGGTGATCTGGTACATCCAGATCAAACGGGGTTCATAAAAGGACGGGAAGCCAGGGACAATACCATCCGCGCTCTCCATGTATTGCATTGGACGAGATATGGTCCGGATAGAGCCCCAGGTATCACTCTATCGATGGATGCCGAGAAGGCCTTTGACAGAGTGAACTGGGGCTTTATGAGAGCAGTATTGGGTAGGATAGGGCTGGGGGGAAAAAATGCTAGGATGGATTATGGCACTATACGGGAAACCAAGAGGAAGAATTAAGGTTAATGGGACAGTATCCGATTGCTTCAACATACAAAACGGTACTAGGCAAGGGTGTCCACTGTCACCCGTGATATTTGCGTTAGTGATGGAACCATTTCTACGCAGAGTTAGGAAGAACGAGGACATAGTGGGGACATACATAGGACATATGGAACATAAAATAGCAGCATATGCAGATGATCTGCTATTTTTTCTCTCCGCTCCTCAGACATCTATACCCGCATTGATGGAGGAAGTACAAAGATTTGGAGGGGTGTCTGGTTTCAAGATCAATTTTGAGAAATCAGTCATCCTCCCTAGTAATATATCAACGGAGATGGAGAGGTCGCTGAGAGAGATGTATCCATTTATATGGAATAAGGAGTCACTGACATACTTGGGGATACAAATTAGCGCAGACTATGAACTACTGTATGAACGTAATTATGGCTCACTACTGAAAGAAATAACAGAAGAGCTAAAGCAATGGAAGGGTAAATTCCTGACTTGGTTCGGAAGAATCAGTGCCATAAAAATGAGCATACTGCCCAGAATGGTTTATGTACTGCGCACAGTGCCAATCAAGTTGCCAGTGACTCTGTTTAAGCAAGTGCGTAGGCTATTTGTGTCCTTTGTATGGAACGATAGGAGGCCTAGATTAGCCTATGATATTTTAAGAAGAAACAGAAGTGAGGGCGGCCTAGGACTCCCGGACATATCCACCTACTATAAGGCCATGACTCTAGTAAGAATAATAGACTGGTGCCAGGACCTAAAGAGGAAACCATGGGTACAGGCAGAAATGTCAATGGCAGGAAGAAACCTGGCAGGAGCCCCATGGATCCAAGGGTCATCGAGGGGGCTGTCACAATGGACATCACCGATGACCCTGAATTCATTAGAAGTATGGGATAGAGTGAATAGTAAGGGTAGATATGCTCCCCAGACCTCCCCTCTGGCTCCTCTAGAGGGATTTCCTTGGTTCCCCCCGGGGGAGGAGACGGGTAGTCTGGGGGCATGGGGTCAGGATGGGAATACTAGATGTGGCAAGTTTGCACCCAATGGAGCCCTTTTATCACTGACAGAAATGGTCATGAAATTCGGTAAGATACGAATGGCAGAATGGAAACATCACCAAATGAAGAGCTTTTTCAAGAAATCTAAACCATTAAGACCCATGAATTCACTCACAGCATTTGAGAGGCAGTGTGTACAGACTTTAGAGTCTGGACATATGCTATCCCGAATGTATAGAATGATTTTAAAGGAACAAGAAAGGAAACCCCCATACTTTGTAAAAGAGTGGGAGAAGGAGCTAGGCCAAGTATGGACAGATAAACAAATTAATAGAATGATATCGTTAACATTCACAACATCTATAAGCTCAAAAGTGCAGGAGACGACATATAAATTCCTGGCGAGATGGTATAGGACACCAGTAAAACTAGCACAAATCTTCTCAGTATCTAGCGATAGATGTTGGAGGGGGTGTGGACAGAGGGGAACATTTCTCCATATCTGGTGGACATGCCCAATAATTAAATCATTTTGGGAATCAGTGGCCCCATGGATTGAGAAACTAACAGCGGACCCCTTGGAATTCGGACCCATACAATATTTGTTCCATGGGAACCCTAGATCTGTCAAAAAGTATAGGGAAAGCATAACCCCACACTTATTAAACGCAGCAAAAAAACTGATCCCGAAGTACTGGAGGCAGGATCGGAGCCCGTCAGTCATGGAGTGGAGAAATGAGGTCAACATAATAAAGGAAGCTGAGAGGTGGGTTCATGTGGTTAAAAACCAAAAAAAGAAATTTGAAACTATATGGGCAAAATGGGAACAGTGCGACAGAGAGATAACGGAAGAGGGGAGCTAATAATGGATAATAGAAGTAGAAATGGTATAGTCATTAAGAAATAAGATAAACCCAGAAAGAAAGAATTAAACATTAACATGACTTCTCCAATGCCAATTAAGTAAAGGGGGGGGGGGGGTAAGATAATGTATGGATATATGGTCTCATTTTACCGAGGGAGGGTTTTTTTTTTTTTTTTTTTTGTCTTCCATTCACCCTGATTCCCTTAATTAACACTGAGTGGTGAGGGTAAGGTGGGGTAGGGGGTTTGTTTTTTTTTTTTTTTTTTTTTTCTCTCTTCTCCCCCTCTCTTCTCTTTCCTCTTAAATAGGAACTATAAGGACCACAATGATTTATAACACGATTCAGATAAAGGGGGATTTCACTGTATAATTCAGTTTATTAAGTCCACACATCGGGGGTAAGAGTAGAGTTAAACCAATACTAAGAAAGGGGGGAGGGAAAGAGGCACAATTTATTGATTATGGTCTATAGTGATCTAAGACACGTATTGAATGAAGGGGAAACTCACTGATTTAAAGTAATAAGCACGTTTGGATATGGGGGGAGGAGTTGAGTAAAGTGGTATTAAAGATGAGAGGGAAGAATCACAGAAGGGAAAGGAGGGGGAGGGGAAGAAAGGGGGAAGAGGGAGAGAGGAAAAGGGAAGGGGAAAGGGGTTACTTTTTTTTTTTTTCTGTGTTAGAGTTTGGGGAAGACACTTATAATTTATAATATTGTTATTCACGTTTGTAGGTTGGGGAAAGGGAGTTGGCGCAATATAAGGATAGGGGTGGTTGGAGATACTAACAAGGAGGAAGATTGTGGATCCCTTCTTTTTTTTTTTTTTTGTCCTACCCTGGTTAAATGGGATATATGGGGTAACTGGTGTTTTGTTACTGGATCTTGGGTTGAAATTAGGGGTATAGTAAGTTGAACGAATGCTATTGTATGATGTACCGTATAAATGAATAAGTATGTATTTTGTATCATATAAACGAATAAAATTTTGATTATTAAAAAAAAAATAAATAAAAAAGGAGGCCTGTTTTGAGAAAATACCAAAAAAATCTAAAAAAAATACAAAAAATGTTTTTAAAAAAAACAAAAAGAAAAGAAAGGATTTAAAAAAAAAACAACAAAAAATTTCTTTGCAAAAAAAAAAAAGGATTTTAAAAAACCAAAAAAAAAAACGGATTTTAAAAAAACAAAAAAAAAAAAAAGAAACGGATTTTAAAAAAACAAAAACAAAAACAAAAAAAACGGATTTTAAAAAACCAAAAAAAAAAAAAAAAAAGGCCTGTTTGTTAAAATCAAAATGCCCAAAAATTTTTATTTTTGATTATCTAAAAATATTTAACTATAATTATATTATTCTAAATTTATTAATATATCATTATATTTTTGGCTAGGAACATTTTATACTAAATGCATAACTTAATGGATACCAAAGATTAAAAACATCTGCTTAGGAATTAAATAAATGTGTGGTTTGTTATTTCAATGCTCAGTATCATTTTGTTTATAAATTGAAAAAAGTTGTTTACAGTGGCAATGGAGCTTATTTAGAAATTTACAAGGAAAATACAGTTGGCACTACAACTGCTCAACCATAACCTAGGAGAAAGCCCAAAAGAAAGGCAAGCAATAAATATAATTCAAGATTTCATCAAGATTGTTTTTATTTTAAATCTTTAGATATCCTGGCCCATTGCAATGGCCCCCCTACCCATAAAATAATTAACATATTGCTGTCTAACTTGACGGGCACTTTGGGGGGCCAAGCCAGTATGGACAGTATCCAGGCCCGTAAGATTGTCACCGATAAGTCTGGCCTCAGGCCCAACTGGCATCATATAATTTGGAGAATGTTTGTGTAAAAAGTTGTGCAGAATGCAGCACGATAAAATTATAAAATTAAGTTTGTATTCCGCCAAATTAATGGAGGTTTGAAACAGGTGGAACCGGCTGGCCAGAATCCCAAACGCATTCTCAACCACTCTTCTAGCTCTGGCCAGCCGGAAATTAAAAACCCTCCTCTCCGGGGTGAGGGTTCTTTGGGGGAATGGCCTCATGAGGTGCTTGCTCAGAGCGAAGGCTTCATCGGCAATGAAGACAAAGGGGAGTCCTTCCACGTTATCCGCATCAGGTGGCAATCCCAGGCCACCACTCTGGAGACGCTGGCAGAACTCCGTCTGGGCAAATACTCCTCCATCCGAGATCCGGCCATTCTTCCCCACGTCCACATATAGAAATTTATAGTGTGCCGACACCACCGCCATTAAAACAATACTGTGGAACCCCTTATAATTAAAATAGTATGACCCCGAATGGGGTGGTGGCACGATGTGGACATGTTTCCCATCTATAGCCCCTCCACAATTGGGAAAGTCCCAACGGGTGGCAAAATAGGATGCCACAGTCTGCCATTCCTGTGGCGTTGAAGGAAACTGGGGAATCAAACAAGAAAACAAAAATCAGTAATTTTGAATATAACATTGCAAGAAAATTATACAATTAAAAACATTATTCCCCAGCATCAGTATAACATTAAATCATTTAAATCTTCTGGAAGAAATAATATGGAAAGGCACACTTATCAGATTGCTCACCCCCTCTGATGGAACATTGATTAAATTTTAGGGGGTGGTGAAATTCCAAAAAAAATATTAATTTTAGGACACGCAGGGATTTATGGACTAAAAAGGCTACAAGACTGCAGTTGTCGCACTCTGCAAGTGCAGCTGCTCCCCAGCTTAAAGTAAATGAGGTAAGGTAAAAAGGCTTTCATGTTGCAAGGAGTACACAATCACATGCAAGGGCAATTAATGAAAACACTTTGTGGCTTGCATATGATTTGATGATGGAAATCAGCAGAGCTTCTGCTCATTTACTAAAGCACTGGAGCAAATGCACTTGTAGAGTGCACATGCATTTTGCAAAGTGCAACATATATTTGCTTTTTAAAAATCAACACCACAGAACATTCTAGCAAATTATTAGGGGGGGGGGGGGTTGAAATCAAGCTAATTATATGCACACTATTTGGATAGAGTTTAGGGGGGGTTGGGAAATCAAGCTAATTGCTAATTATAAGCACACTATTTGGATTGAGTTTAGGTGGGGGGGGGGTGGGAAATCAAGCTAATTGCTAATTATAAGCACACTATTTGGATTAAGTTTAGCTGGGGGGGGGTTGGGAAATCAAGCTAATTGCTAATTATAAGCACACTATTTGGATTGAGTTTAGGTGGGGGGGGTTGGGAAATCAAGCTAATTGCTAATTATAAGCACACTATTTGGATTGAGTTTAGGTGGGGGGGTGGGAAATCAAGCTAATTGCTAATTATAAGCACACTATTTCGATTGAGTTTAGGTGGGGGGGGTTGGGAAATCAAGCTAATTGCTAATTATAAGCACACTATTTGGATTGAGTTTAGGTGGGGGTTGGGAAATCAAGCTAATTGCTAATTATAAGCACACTATTTGGATTGAGTTTAGGGGAAACAAAATACAATGCAGCAGACTAAATACACTCAAACTGCGTAGACTAGGTGGATATGTGCCCAGCATTGTATGCTGGGGAGGTTATTGAAGGCAAATATACATGCATGACAAAAAAGAACAGGAAAAAAATCCAGCATGTCTGAGGAGAAAAAGGGGACATTCACACTATATTGCAATGATGGTAAGTAGTGTTTGAGCTAAGAAATACATTACATTATCAAAGATTAAATAAAAGAACATGTGATGCTAATAAAAGAAAAAAATCTTACTTTAATATAGTCCGTCTGCAGGACCTGGATGATGGCAGAACAGGTCTCTGGGATAATGATCCCCAGAGCCTGGGGGGAGATGCCTGTCGAGAACTTGAGGTCCTGCAGGCTTCTCCCTGTCGCCAAGTACCGCAACATGGCAACTAGCCTCTGCTCCGGAGTGATGGCTTGCCTCATGCAGGTATCCTGCCTGCTGATATAGGGGGTCAGCAAAGCCACCAAACGGTGGCTTTATCCCCTGTACATATTTGCTGGGAATGAACGTCTGTATGGACTAAGCCGGAGCCACCATCTAATATACAATACCTGGAGAGGGCCATCTACCATCACATCTTGGAAAGGTCTTCAGCTATACCCATCTAAACTGCTTTTCACTATCCATATGGAGGAACCCTGCGTGGAGAGATCCAACATTACGTGTGGAGAAGATACACCTTTAGAAAAGCCCCTCTCAATATCCTCAGGCGGCCAAGATCTTCTCACCATTGCCAGGGTGCAATAAAAGCTGGTTTGACCCTCACAGTATATGCTGTTTTGGGTTCAAACCCTCCGGTAAGCCCCCATCTGTAACATCTAAGTGCACTGCATGTTTTTGAAGACACAGTGGTGTGATATAAGAGTTTGGTGTATAGATGGATTATCCAATTTATTGATGAGACTTTTAAGTGACTGCAGAACATCATCCTCTGAGACTTTTCTGCTGTATGTTGGTGAAGGCGCTCCTCACCTCACGTTTTGGGTAGCGACCCATTCAGTTCCAACTCATTGACTGTCCATTTGATACACTTTTTATTTTCAGTCTGACTTTGTATGTACCTTTTAGGGATGAGCTTCGAGTTCGAGTCAAACTCATGTTCTACTCGAACATTGGCTGTTCGCAAGTTCGCCGAACAGCGAACAATTTGGGGTGTTCGCGGCAAATTCGAATGCCGCGGAACACCCTTTAAAAGTCTATGGGAGAAATCAAAAGTGCTAATTTTAAAGGCTTATATGCAAGTTATTGTCATAAAAAGTGTTTGGGGACCTGGGTCCTGCTCCAGGGGACATGGATCAATGCAAAAAAAAGTTTTAAAAACGGACGTTTTTTCAGGAGCAGTGATTTTATTAATGCTTAAAGTCAAACAATAAAAGTGTAATATCCCTTTAAATTTCGTACCTGGGGGGTGTCTATAGTATGCCTGTAAAGGGGCGCATGTTTCCTGTGTTTAGAACAGTCTGACAGCAAAATGACATTTGGAAGGAAAAAACTCATTTAAAACTACCCGCGGCTATTGCATTGCCGACAATACACATAGAAGTTCATTGATAAAAACGGCATGGGAATTCCCCACAGGGGAACCCCGAACCAAAATAAAAAAAAAAAAATGATGTGGGGGTCCCCCTAAATTCCATACAAGGCCCTTCAGGTCTGGTATGGATATTAAGGGGAACCCCAGCCAAAATTTTAAAAAAAAATTGACGTGGGGTTCCCCCTAAATTCCATACCAGACCCTTCAGGTCTGGTATGGATTTTAAGGGGAACCCCGTGCCAAAAAAAAAAAAAAAAACGGCGTGGGGTCCCCCTAAAAATCCATACCAGACCCTTATCCGAGCACGCAACCTGCCAGGCCGCAGGAAAAGAGGGGGGGACGAGAGTGCGGCCCCCCCCCCTCCTGAACCGTACCAGGCCACATGCCCTCAACATTGGGAGGGTGCTTTGGGGTAGCCCCCCAAAACACCTTGTCCCCATGTTGATGAGGACAAGGGCCTCATCCTCACAACCGTGGCCGGTGGTTGTGGGGGTCTGCGGGCGGGGGGCTTATCGGAATCTGGAAGCCCCCTTTAACAAGGGGACCCCCAGATCCCGGCCCCCCCCCTGTGTGAAATGGTAAGGGGGTACTTACCCCTACCATTTCACTAAAAAACTGTCAAAAATGTTAAAAATGACAAGAGACAGTTTTTGACAATTCCTTTATTTAAATGCTTCTTCTTTCTTCCTTCATCTTCTTCTTCTTCTGGTTCTTCTGGCTCTTCTGGTTCTTCCTCCGGCGTTCTCGTCCAGCATCTTCTCCGCGGCGTCTTCTATCTTCTTCTCCTCGGGCCGCTCCGCACCCATGGCATGAGGGGAGGCTCCCGCTCTTCTCTTCATCTTCTTCTCTTCTTCATCTTCTTCTTCATCTTCTTCTTCATCTTCTTCTTCCTTCTTCTCTTCTTCATGTCTTCTCCGGGCCGCTCCGCAGCCATGCTGTGGCATGGAGGGAGGCTCCCGCTGTGTGACGGCGTCTCTTCGTCTGACGGTTCTTAAATAACGGGGGGCGGGGCCACCCGGTGACCCCGCCCCCCTCTGACGCACGGTGACATGACGGGACTTCCCTGTGGCATTCCCCGTGACGTCACAGGGAAGTCCCGTCAAGTCACCGTGCGTCAGAGGGGGGCGGGGTCACCGGGTGGCCCCGCCCCCCGTTATTTAAGAACCGTCAGACGAAGAGACGCCGTCACACAGCGGGAGCCTCCCTCCATGCCACAGCATGGCTGCGGAGCGGCCCGGAGAAGACATGAAGAAGAGAAGAAGGAAGGAGAAGATGAAGAAGAAGATGAAGAAGAGAAGAAGATGAAGAGAAGAGCGGGAGCCTCCCCTCATGCCATGGGTGCGGAGCGGCCCGAGGAGAAGAAGATAGAAGACGCCGCGGAGAAGATGCTGGACGAGAACGCCGGAGGAAGAACCAGAAGAGCCAGAAGAACCAGAAGAAGAAGAAGATGAAGGAAGAAAGAAGAAGCATTTAAATAAAGGAATTGTCAAAAACTGTCTCTTGTCATTTTTAACATTTTTGACAGTTTTTTAGTGAAATGGTAGGGGTAAGTACCCCCTTACCATTTCACACAGGGGGGGGGCCGGGATCTGGGGGTCCCCTTGTTAAAGGGGGCTTCCAGATTCCGATAAGCCCCCCGCCCGCAGACCCCCACAACCACCGGCCACGGTTGTGAGGATGAGGCCCTTGTCCTCATCAACATGGGGACAAGGTGTTTTGGGGGGCTACCCCAAAGCACCCTCCCAATGTTGAGGGCATGTGGCCTGGTACGGTTCAGGAGGGGGGGGGGCCGCACTCTCGTCCCCCCCTCTTTTCCTGCGGCCTGCCAGGTTGCGTGCTCGGATAAGGGTCTGGTATGGATTTTTAGGGGGACCCCACGCCGTTTTTTTTTTTTTTTTGGCGCGGGGTTCCCCTTAAAATCCATACCAGACCTGAAGGGTCTGGTATGGAATTTAGGGGGAACCCCACGTCAATTTTTTTTTAAATTTTGGCTGGGGTTCCCCTTAATATCCATACCAGACCTGAAGGGCCTTGTATGGAATTTAGGGGACTCCCACATCATTTTTTTTTTAAATTTTGGTTCGGGGTTGCCCTGTGGGGAATTCCCATGCCGTTTTTATCAATGAACTTCTATGTGTATTGTCGGCAATGCAATAGCTGCGGTAGTTTTAAATGTGTTTTTTCCTTCAAAATGTCATTTTGCTGTCAGACTGTTCTAAACACGGGAAACATGCGCCCCTTTACAGGCATACTATAGACACCCCCCAGGTATGAAATTTAAAGGGATATTACACTTTTATTGTTTGACTTTAAGCATTATTAAAATCACTGCTCCTGAAAAAACGGCCGTTTTTAAAACTTTTTTTTGCATTGATTCATGTCTCCTGGGGCAGGACCCAGGTCCCCAAACACTTTTATTGACAATAACTTGCATATTAGCCTTTAAAATTAGCACTTTTGATTATTCATGTTCGTGTCCCATAGACTTTAACGGTGTTCGCGTGTTCGAACTAATTTTTTTCCTGTTCGCATGTTCTGGTGCGAACCGAACAGGGGGGTGTTCGGCTCATCCCTAGTACCTTTATATGCGTATATTACACTTTGGGTATAGGCCTTTTAAACTTATTAGTTTTAAGGTATCTTGTTATTTTAGCGCTACACATTTTTGTATAATATCCACTGTCCATAACTTGCCTAGTATGCAACTGAGCTGCTGGGCTGCCCTTCATCCAGCGTGATTTCTGAATGGGCATTTAGTGCTGCAGGAGGTTTTGTGACAGATAAAGTAGTGTGACTGTCCACAGACTCCATTGTCCAGCTGATGTCGCTATTTAAATGTTTTGGGGATCTAGAATCTCTGCAAGACTGTCTAGGCTGCCTAGCTTTGTGGGTGTTGATTTTATCTTGAAGTTATTTTTTGGTATAGGTTTCATGGGCACTATTAACACCCAAGGACCAATTTTTACTGCTTGACAGGTGCATATAGTTTATTTTTTTTATAGAAATACCAATTCTTGCTTTCATCAAATGTACCTCTAGAGAGTTATGTTGTGAAGGCACCACCAGCACCTAAAGCCCAATCTTTCAACACCTGTTTGACAGATGCATAAACTTTCAATATTTTACAGAAAAGCCAATTCTTGCTTTCATCAAGAGTACCTCTAGCCATTTCTTTCTCTCTCCGGCGGTGTGTTCTCTAAGCATTCTACTGGGAAATTATTTCCTCTTTTCACTGGTCTGTGGATCAGCTGCAGATTCAGTGGCAAAATGAGTTTGCCACTAAACCCAAAACCATTCCTTAATGGCCTTACTGGTAAGCCAGTAATTGTGAAACTGTGGGGTATGGAATACAAGGGATACCTGGTCTCTGTGGATGGCTACATGAACATGCAACTCACCAATACTAAAGAGTATATTGATGGGACATTGTCTGGACATCTTGGAGACAAATAAGGTGTAATAATGTATTGTATATATGAGGAGGAAGAATAATAAAGCAATTTGCAAATTAGTTTTGTAAATTTATATTGGAACGTCCCTTTTGGGGTTATGTTTGGACATTGTTTGACATGTTTTGTTAAGAAAAATAAACAGATTTTTTTTTCAAGAGGGTTAAGGTGCATAGACACCACCAACACCCAAAGCCCATTTTTTCCACACCTGTTACTTCTATCCAAAGTCTGCAAAAGAGACACCCGACTTTATCTAAAAAAAAATGTTAATCTTGGCCTGAGTGTACTATAATTTGACTTCTTCACATAAGGCTTGCTCACTGTGGTGCAAAAATGTGTTATTTTCATTCAAAGTCTGCAAAAGAGACACCAGAATTAATCCAAAAAATCTCTCATATTGTTCCAAGTACACTAAATTGTAGCCTCATCATACAGACTGTCTCCTCAAGCCGTTGTTTACAAAAAAAGAAAAATCAATTTGTGTCTTTTTTTTCTTTGGAAATGTCAGTTTTGCTGCAGCAGGTTCTATACATGGTACAGATGTGCCACTTTACACGCAAACTAAGGGGACCCCAGGCACTATATTTAAAGGAATTTTTCATTTTTATTGTTTCACTTTAAACATCATTAAAATCACAGACCTTTAAAAACTATCTTTAAAAAAAATCTTTGCATTGATACATATCCCCCAGGGCAGTACCCAGGCTCCCATACCTTATCTTGTGGTCAATAAATTATATATAAGCCTTCAAAATAAACACTTTTGATTTTTCAAGTTTTGGTCCCATAGACTTTAATAGGGTTTGTGGTTCAGGTACAAACTTCAGGTGCGAACCGAACTGGGGGGGTGTTTGGCCCAACTCTAATCAACACCATGGGGGTTATTTATGAAAGGCAAATCCACTTTGCACTGCAAGTGCACTTGGAAGTGCAGTCGCTCTAAATCTAAGGGGTTAATCTGAAATGAGTGGAAGCTCTGCTGATTTTATCATCCAATCACGTGCAAGCTAAAATGCTGTTTTTTTATTTTCCTTGTATGTCCCCCTCAGATCTACAGTGACTGCACTTCCAAGTGCACTTTCAGTGCACTTTTAAGTGCACTTGCAGTGCAAAGTGGATTTGCCTTTAGTAAATAACCCCCCATATGTTGTATTTTAATTGATGATGAATTGCTTGTTTTAACCACTTGCCGACTGGCTCACGCCGATATACGTCGGCAATGTGGCACATTCCTGCAAATTGCCGTACGAGTATGTCTTCCCCTTTAAGAGCCGCTGGATGCATACCAGCCACCCGCGATTGCGGGAACAAGAGCTAGAATGGGGAAACACACAAATCCCTGTTCTGTCAGGGGAGAGGAGACATATTGTTTGGTTCTAGTAAGTAGGAACAACGATTTGTCTCCTCCCCCAGTCAGTTCTATTCCCATACAGTTAGAAACACTAACTAGGGAATACGTTTAACCCCTTGATCGCCCCCTAGTGTTAATCCTGTCCCTGCCAGTGACATTTACACAGTAATCAGTGTATTTTTATAGCTCTGATTGCTGTATAAATGCCAATGGTCCCAAAAAAGAGTCAAAAGTATCCAATCTGTCCACCACAATGTTGCAGTACCGCTAAGAATCACTGATCACCGCCATTACTAGTAAAAAAAAAAATGCCAGAAAAATGCCATAAATCTTTCCCATAGTTTATAGACGCTAAAGCTTTTGCGCAAACCAATAAATAAAAACTGCAGAGGTGATCAAATGCCACTAAAAGAAAGCTCTATTTGTGGGAAAAAAGGACGTCAATTTTGTTTGGTTATAATGTCGCACAACCGTGCAATTGTCAGTTAAAGTGACACAGTGTAAAATCGCAAAAAAATGGCCTGGTCATTAAGCAGCCAAATCTTCCAGTCTGTAAGTAGTTAAATTGCTTGTACCCAGATCAATCACAAATCAATATGTATGCTGCAGAATTTAAAGATAATCATTCCCAGTGTCACAGTTGGGTAAGTTTCAGAAGCTGGGCACCATGCTGTTAATATGAACTGCTCGAATCTGTGTGTGGGAGAGAGCCTGGAAACTTCAAGGGATAGTGTTGAGTAAAGATTCTGCTGATAAATCTCTCCATAAGACTTCATAGAAAATTTTGAAGAGAACAAAGGCTGCTCATGGAAATGAAGGAGGATAGACATTGGTGAAGGCATCAATGGTGGCTCAGGGAGAAGAGACAGGGGTAGCTTCCTGCTACCATGCTGAGTTGTTATAATTGTTATTTTCTGAGTTAATATTTTAAATGTAATTATTATATTAATATATTTGGAATATTTAAAAACACTTTGCTTTGAATAGCAGGAAAAATAATTCCAAAAACAACAAAACTTAATTTTTTTAGATATACATGTAAAGTTGGTTCACTTGAATTAATAAACACAATAAAAAAAACTCCCAGGTACTATTAGGTAAGTAAAAATAAAAGCTATACAACAGAAACAATAAAAATAGCTGCAAAAATAGTTTGTTTAATCTATATGAACTACAAATCAAAAATTTAACAAATCATGCATTCCCTACATTTAAAGGCTCAGTGGTAACCCCTATAACAAAAGAGTACACGGCTGAACCTGACACTAACAGTCTTATGCAGCCAGCTTGCATTAAGAGGAGTGAGGACTCCAAGATGGATGTGTAAAAGCAAACACAAAGAAGCAGTGCAGCAGGCTTTTAGTGTAGTAGTTGAAAACAATTTTTTAAAAGCCTAATAAAAATACAATAGCAATCATTGTAATAAAGGACAGCAAAACTGCAGGGGCTGGGAATAGTCCAGTGTCCAAGGGAAAGATCTTCAGCCCTAGCCACAGGTCAAGCACTCCTCAGGCAGCCCAGATGAAAGAAGAAGCTGCCCTGGGATTCAAAGCCACCATTCAGAGTTCACTCATTGGGGTGCCATATTTTGGGGTAGACCTCCCCATCATCAGCCTGCCTAGTAGACTATCTCAACTACTCTATCAGCAACCAAATACATATGAACCCTATGGGTGCTCAGTGCCTCTACGGAAAAAAGTTTTTTTCCAAAGCAGTCACTGCTATAAGTGTGTAAGCAGCTGTTTTTCTGCAAAGGTCCAACGCATCATTATTTTTTTGATCCAATGTTTTTTATTGATTATTTCATAAGGAAACATAGTACATAATGTAAAAGGTCATAATGATTTACACATTCAACTAATGTACATCTTGGAAAGTGGTTCATTGTGTTTGTTTTCAGCAAAAATCAATATAAGCAAGTAAATTCAACTCTGTGGAGCAACCTCTTGGTTCATCTTTATCCTCAAAGGCATCAAATATCAAATTCAAATCATCACAATTAACATTTGGGCCATATAGACCAATACTTGTCAAATGTTGCACATTGCAAAAAAAATATCGCTAGGAGAAGTTCGAAACTGTAATTTCTGTGTACAGCTTTAGTGATGTCTGACATGTTGATTGCTACTGTGGATTTCCAGTTTCGTAGGATCAGTAAACGTGCCTCTAGTAGTATATGTGTTATAACTGGTCTGAATTCTGTGTGGAATTTCTCTATGTTCAGATGGAGAATCGCCAGGGCCGGGTCCGGGGGTGTGAGCATTCCTGTTATAGCGGAGATCATTTGGAATACTTGATTCTATATGCTTTTAACTGTGGGACAATACCAAAGCATGTGTAATAAGTTTCCCATTTGTCCACAGGCCCTCCAGCAATATGGCAATGCTCCAGGGAAGTATTTTGCTATTCTATATGGCGTGTAATGCCATCTAAGAAATAATGTGAAAATTGTGACTGTAAAGGAAACCTAATAACACATCAAAAGCGGCGCTTATGTCAGTCAAGTAGAATGAACTGACAGGTATGAATGTCTCTGCTGTAAATACAAATAAAAAACACAAAGATGAGGCGCATGCGCGGCGGCGTCCAAGATGGCCGCTTAGACCGGGAGCTCCGCGCCGCTCCAGCCTAACGCCAGCCACAGCAACAGCCTAAGCCCTCGTTCCGGCCCGGCATCTATACCAGCCGACCGGGGACATCACCAGCTACCTATAGATGTCACTCAACCCCACCCGCAGAAATCTCACCGCCGCTCTGATCGAATCTGCGGCACGGACCGGACCTCCCAAGATGGCGTCCGTTACCTCACGAGGCCTGCCCTGCTTGTCTGTCTCCATAGCAGACCAGGACCAAGAGGCTCTCCCGTCCTCACAATCATCCGATGCCACGGTGAGCACTCTCCAGGGGATCCCCTCTCCAGCATCCACAGAATCCCTGTTAAGGAGAACTTTAGGAGGGGCGGCTCTCACCCCTCAGCAGAACCAGCTACACAGCCCAGAGCCATGGGATACACAGGCCATGGACGCTCCTCTCTCCCCTTCTGATTTCCCATCTATGATGGTTGCATTTTCTCAGATGCTCTCCAAAGGCCTCTCCCACACAGCAGCGCAAATCACTGCCTCCATACACGCCGACTTACAGCAGATTGGTACGAGAATTGAAGTAATTGAGCAAAAATCAGATCAGGCGATCCTAAGAATCAACCAAAATACTGCTAGAATCCAAGATCTCCAGGATCAACTGGAATCTGCTACCTCTAAAATAGACGACCTGGAGAACAGGTCGAGACGGTACAACTTCCGTATCAGGGGGCTCCCTGAAACCGTCAAAGACACCCACGTGGCAGTCCAAGAATTTATCAAAAGTTTAATCCCAACTATTCCAGCTCATCGTTTGGAGCTTGACAGAGCCCACAGGGCGCTACAGCCCCCTCGAGCTGACGGTCTGCCAAGAGACATTATCGTGAAACCGCATTTCTATGCGGTTAAGGAAGAAGTGATGAAAATCTAAAGGTCGGCGGAGAAGCTGATGATTCAGGGCCACCAGATTCAGATCTTCGCGGATCTGTCCCCATACACAGTGCAGAAACGTAGGGCCCTGAAACCGCTATTACAAGTTCTGGCGGGTAAAGAGATCACGTATAGATGGGCCTTCCCGCTGAGACTGAACTTCTCCTTTCGCAACAAACCGTACAGTTTCTCAACATTCCAAGACGGGGAACGACTTCTCTTACATCTAGGATTGATTACCCAGGAAATCCCACAGATTCCTTCTTCTCGAGGAGCATTGTCTATCAAGAGATCATCACCCACCAGCCCAGTATCCCCAATATGGCAGAAACAACTTCCAAAACGATCAAAGGAATCCTTTCCCCCTTGAACAGGCCGGCAGTCTGTTTAGACCCCATTTATGGTCCTACCGTTAGACTGTGTCGGAGACCAGTCTGCTGACATACTCATGGTGACTTTCCTCATCTGAGCTTACCTTAAGATCTCATCCGAAGATTCCTACGGGTTCAGTTTAATTTTGAAAATGGTTCCTTTTCTCCTTTCTTGTTTTTATTATTAGTATTTAGTTTGTCCTTTTCGCAGGGCTTAGTCTGCAATATTTAGCTACCGCCACAGGTTCACTGTGAGGCGGCGTTGACCGGAGTGGTTGTAGTGCGCCTCCCTCTGGCTCTGATAGTTGAATTACAGTTCTTTCCTCTATCAGACCCAGACTCCCTCGACCCTTGGGTCGCAGGGCACTTTCCTTTTTTTTTTTTTCAGGTACTGGCCCAGGCAGGGATGGGTCCCTTCCTGGTCCGTGGGGATTGGGGTTACTATTATAAGATGCACTGTTTAATGATGTATTTTTTCACTCCTCTCTCTTTCTCTTCACTCTTCCCCTTTTTCACTTTTCTATCCCCTTTCCTCTCCCCAACCCCCCCCCCTCTCCAGTCACAGGAACTCGCTGGATCTCCCTCTTGCCGCAGCCCGGGTCAAATCCACCGTGCCACTGGGGTCGCCACCTATCCGACAGGGACAGCAACGAAACCAGGTGAGACTTACACACACTTAGTTTCACACCCACTGTTTCACCATGACTGACTCCACAACATCGATCGGGACACTCAAAATACTCTCCCACAACGTACAGGGTCTTAATTCTCCCGTGTAGAGGCGCAAAATACTGCATCAGCTTCACACACTGAAGGCTGATGTAGTGTTTCTCCAGGAGACTCATTTCCCTGCTACCTATCAGCCCAAATTTCTCCAAAACACTTCATGCATTTCCACCTGGCTAATGCTACAAACAAAACTAGAGGAGTGGCAGTATGCTTCTCAAACAGAACCCACTTCTCGCACTTGAAGACCATTTCGGACCCCGAGGGACGTTACATACTAGTGACTGGTACGATTCACGGCGAGATCTATACGTTTGTCTCCTACTACACACCGAACACACACCAAGACCTATTTTTTGACACTACGCTAAAGATCCTAAAGCCGCACTTTGTTGGCACAGTGATAGTAGGGGGCGACTCCAACACCCGATTTGACTTCTCCTCAGACAAATCTAACCCCCTGCAGCCCAAAACTAAATGGCCCCCTAAACGCAGTTTTCGGGTAGCGCAGATAGTCCAATCTTTTGACCTGGTTGATGTCTGGAGGGAAATGAATCCCCAAACTAGAGACTACATGCACTATTCTGTTCCCCACCACACTCTCTCCAGGATAGACCACATATTCGTCCCACAACACGTAATCCCGAGAGTGATTTCCTCCAAAATCTATGACACGCCACTATCTGATCACTCGATAATGTCACTTACGCTAAAGGGTGGGGCGGGAGAGAAGGGTCCCTTTAAATGGCGCCTCAATGAAATGCTCTTGAGCAATCCAACCCATTGCACAATTCTTGATAAAGTCTTATCTGATTATTTTGATGAGAACGACGCGGAGTCGGTTTCTCCAGGTTGTCTGTGGGCAGCGCACAAGGCAGTGATGAGGGGCAGGATCCTACAACTCTCCTCTCAACTTCAGAGGGAGAGCAGGGCAGAAGTTCTACGACTCACAGCGGACTTCCGCCTGTTAAGTAAACAACATAAACAAAATCCCACTCCGGACGGCTTGGCCAAACTTGACTCAGCTCGAGCTCAACTCAATCTCTCCCTCACTACCTCAGCAACTTCTCGATACACCTTTCTCATCTGGAGAAATCTTAGAGGTCATTAAATCTTTGAAAACCAACTCTGCCCCGGGTCCGGACGGCTTTTCGGTCGGTTATTATAAAAAGTTTGGCCCACGTCTGGCCCCTTACATGGCCCGGTTCTTCAACTCCCTACGGGACGGAGCCCCTCTCCCTAGTGACAAAAACTCAGCTTTTATATCGGTCATACCTAAACAGGGTAAAGACCCAAGTGAAGTTGGCAGCTACCGCCCTATCTCGTTAATCAATAACGACCTCAAAATAATGAAAAAAATCCTAGCAAACAGAATGTCTTCCTTCATAGCAAGTTACATACACAGGGACCAAGTGGGATTCATCCCGGGGAGGCAAGGGCCGGACCAGGTTCGCAGAGCCATTGATTTAATTTCCCTTCTGCAGACCCAGTGGGACGGCGGCCCCGCTCAAGAGGGCTTCCTGTTGTCACTGGATCTGCAAAAGGCATTTGACTCCGTATCGTGGCCCTACCTTTTTGACATTCTAAAGCGCTGGGGGTTCGGCGACGGTTTCCTTACTATTATTTACGCACTGTACTCTTCGCCCTCAGCTCAGGTGAGATTACTGGGACACTACTCAGAACCCTTTGATATTCGTAGGGGAACTAGACAGGGCTGCCCCCTTTCACCCTTGATCTTCGCAATCGCGATAGAGACACTTGCCATAGCCATTAGATCGAATGAGAACATCAAAGGAGTGAATTGTGGACCCGAAACACACAAGTGTGCACTCTTTGCTGACGACATGTTGTTATTCCTAACTGCCCCCTTCATATCCACACCTAATGTCTTCAGACTTCTCAGAGACTTTGGCGTCATCTCAGGCCTTCAGGTGAACGTAACTAAATCTGTGGCCCTTAACGTTTCGGTCCAGGCGCCCCTACTCGACCAACTCAAACAACACTTTCCCTTCAGGTGGGCAGGAAACTCTATTCCCTATCTAGGTATGAAGCTGACTACCTCCATCGGGAACTTATATGCTGCCAATTATCCTCCCATGTTCCGCTCTCTAGAGCTGGACCTACAGAAGTGGTCGAGGGAGGGCCTGTCTTGGCTGGGTAGACTTAACGCAGTCAAAATGAATCTTTTTCCCCGTCTCCTATACCTGTTCCGCTCACTCCCTATTCCAATTAAAAAACCTATCCTGTCCAAATTTCAATCCAGGGTGATTAGATTTGTCTGGGGAGACCGGGGCCACCGCTTTGCTAAGGATATCCTGTTCAGGCTTAAGACTCAAGGTGGCCTAGGCCTACCGAATTTATGGATCTACTACCAGGCAGCACAGCTGTCACAGTTTTCAGCTATATATTCCAGAAATCGTAGACCTGATTGGATCTCCCTTGAGAGGCAATCCGTCCCCCATTTCACACTCGACTTTTTAGCATGGAGACCTCCTAAACATAGACTGGCTATTTTAGCCCCTACCTTATCTCACTCCTTAGCCCTCTGTAATCAATTACACAAAAATTCCAACTTGATATCTCCCTTAAGGCCTCTCACACACCTGTTTCACAACCCTGACTTTCCCCCCGGGATGAATATATATGCATTTCATTGGTGGCTGAACAAAGGCCTTTTCAGGATAGGCCATTTCTTTACGCCTAACGGCCCTATCTCATTGAGCCACTGCCTGAGTACGCTGGAAATGCCAGCCTCAGAAACGTTCAGACTGTCACAAATACGGCACTTCCTTAACTCTCTTTGGACTGACAAATCGAATACTCCTAAAGTCACGATGTATGAACAATGGTGCTCCTCAATAGGCTCACAAAAAGGTGGGATCTCAATTATCTACGCTTCCCTGGCGGATAGGACAGGCGCCCCGGCATACGCTCGATCCTGGGAGTTGGACCTGGACATCCAGTGGGATCCTGACATGTGGTTCCAAGCCTTCAGAAGTTCATTTAAAGGTATCTTAAATATTGCTTTGATAGAGGCTAATATTAAAGTTTTCACTAAATGGTACTATGTCCCGGCCAGGCTCTCTAGGATATTCCCAGACTCTTCCCCTCTATGTTACAGAGGCTGTGGCCATATGGGCACAATGCATCATATCTGGTGGACATGCCCCCGCATACGGAGCTACTGGAATAAATTTCTACATCTCCTCCGGAGAGTCTCTGGGATAGATGTACCACAGGACCCCACATACATCCTGCTAAACCGCAAAGTACACAACACACCTAAAACCACACAACAACTCATCTTCTTTATGTGTTTGGGAGCTAAAATCACTCTAGCGAAAGCCTGGAAAACCCCCTCGGTGTCCATTTCGGCCACCAAGCAGAAGATCTTGTGGATAATGTCACAGGAACAAATGGTGGTGAAACTGCGTGACACGATCCAACGATTTGAAAGGGTTTGGGATCCTTGGGCCAAGTATGTCCGAGTCCCGCTCTACCCAGGTCATATACTAACGTAGGGGGGAAGTCCAGCGAGACTACAACCATTCCTCTCACACCTCTCCTCCACTCCCCTCCTATTCCCTCCTCCTTCTTCATCCCTCTTGCTCTTCTTTCTCTCCCTTTCCCTTTTTTCTTCCTCACTCTCTCTAACATCAGTTTTTAGTTTTACAAGGCTTAGATCTTTCCATAAGCCTCGAATAGATTATCCTCAACTACTAGTTTGCTAACCTAGCATTGTGGAAAGCCAGTCACTTCTATCTCTCTAACCCGGGCAAAGAGACCGACGACTCCACCCTGGGGGTTGTGACAACTAGGGTTCTGCCTGGCGGGAGCAGCTCTCCGGGGGATCCGATAGGTGACGGGGAGCTGCCTCACCCGGAGGGCTCCTGAAGCTCTCATACCCCACAGTGTGTTCCCATTGGGGTGGGGTGATGATCTTGGGGGCCTGCACGGGGGGAGCATCCCTGTTGAAATTCCTCCTAGGCTGTCCACACTAGGGGGTAAAATACTTTGGTTCCCAACCAAACTGAACTACAGGCTCGGGGGGTCAGAACGTTTCGCCCTCCTCAGCCTGGCGACTCACTTTTTACTCTGGAGGAACCCTCTTAGGAAGGATTAACACACAGTCTAAGTTATACTGCATGTTATGAGAATCACATTATATCCTGAGTTTAAAGATTCTACACAATGTGAATAATTTTCAGTATCCTGTCAAGGGCCCCTGGTACTCCTACCTCCTCTTCTACCTAACGGGATCTCCCCATTACATAAGAGGAAGGTACATAGTTTGCACTATAATGTCTCTTTCTTTAAATTTACCAAGGCCGCATTGTTATATCACCTTTGTAAGAATTATTTTATTTATCCAATCGTTCTCCTCCCATTGGCTGCCTTGGTCATTGAGGAGTATTTTGTTGTATGATATCTATACATTGTCATTGTTACATCTACCTTGCAAAAATTCAATAAAAATATTGAACTAGAAAAAAAATAAAAAATAAAAAAAAAAAACACAAAGATTTTGTGCAAAGACACGTATGACAAGATGAAAGTATCTGCCTGGATGTATAGGGTGTGTGTAACCAATAGGATGAATTCACCATACACCACACGTTAGATCACCTCGTGCTCCACACACCCCCGCAAGGGGTTCCAACTCACCAGAACCCGGGGGTTAATAGGCCATGGACTATTTCTTAAGGTCCAATCACTCCAGGGATCCTCTTGTGTAAGTGGTTAGAGCCACCAGAAGACTCCACCAATGGAAAAGAGACTCCACATAGTCCAATAACGTTTTGAAAGTTTATCTAAAAATTACATAAAATCATCTCTGGGCACAGTGCCGTTCCATTGTTAATAAAGTAGCTCAAAATCAGTTGGGGATAGGAGCTGCCAATACTCACTAACGCTGGGGCCACGAGAGCGAAGTACAAGCTGGAAATAATGATTTTACTGGTCACAGCGTCAAGTACTTCCTCCTTACGGTTGAGTGGCTTAAAGCTTGGAATGCACAGCGTCGTGACGAAGTTCCAGTAGCCGTGGGGTCCCGCCCTGGCTAGTTTTGTCATCACAACTTTTACGAAGGGTGTGGTCTCACGGCGCAACACTCAATATTTATCTGTAGGGCAGGGGTGGGAATTAGCCAATACTCCGCCCACATCATTGTTAGATAGAGGTATGTGAGTCTGCTTGACAGGCGCATCCCTGTCTATGGTGAAATGCTCCCCGTAACCCAACCAACGTTGAGCTATGGGCATAATATACAACCACAAATAACCCAAACATATTTATGGCAACTAACCATAATAAATAAAACTTGTACATTTTTAAAAACAGTAACTTAAAAACTTTTTAGACCTAACTCATATTAAATTAGTGCGATTGGCCTCCTCACCTTTAACTACTTAATGGTGCCAAATAGTAGAAGGTGGGGGCATCCTATTACAACAACATTAAAAATTAAAGATCAAAACTAGGAACTAAATAAAAAATAATTAAAAGACTATGAAAAAACACAGTCACAGATCTGATATGATCAGGATGATGGTCCTGATAAATTGCAATACACTTAAAAGCATAAACTAGAAAAGAGTTTGAAACTCCCTAAAATACATTCAGGGGAGTGACAAATAATTCTACAACAACGCTGGAACCATAAAAACATGTATAATGTACAGACAATTAAATTGTATACAAGGTTGTGCTTCTGCTCATAACAACCAGGAGATAAAAAACTCAAAAAAACTAATAATGTGTGGTACTAATAGTCACTGATAAAGCAATTGATATCGAGTTCAATGTTTAACCCTTTCGGGCTAAGAGTGTCAGTTAGAAAAATCCATTGGGTTTCCTTCTTAGATAATTCCTTTACTGTATTATCACCCCTCCATGATGGTTTGATGTGATCAATCCCCCAAAATGTAAGACCCGGAGGGTCCTGCTCATGATGTTGCTTAAAGTGGAGGGATAGCGTTACCCCAGCATTAGTGAGTATTGGCAGCTCCTATCCCCAACCAATTTTGAGCTACTTTATTAACAATGGAACGGCACTGCGCCCAGAGATGATTTTATGTCATTTTTAAATAAACTTTCAAAACGTTATTGGACTATGTGGAGTCTCTTTCCCATATGTGGAGTCTTCTGGTGGCTCTAACCACTTACACAAGAGGATCCCTGGAGTGATTGGACCTTAAGAAATAGTCCATGGCCTATTAACCCCCGGGTTCGGGTGAGTTGGAACCCCTTGCGGGGGTGTGTGGAGCACGAGGTGATCTAACGTGTGGTGTATGGTGAATTCATCCTATTGGTTACACACACCCTATCCATCCAGGCAGAGACTTTCATCTTGTCACACTTGTCTTTGCACAAAATCTTTGTGTTTTTTATTTGTATTTACAGCAGAGACATTCATACCTGTCAGTTTATTCTACTTGACTGACATAAGTGCCGCTTTTGATGTGTTATTAGGTTTCTTTTAAAGTCACAATTTTCACATAATTTCTTATATGTATTTCATTCATGTTAAGTGGCTGCTGAGAGAGATCTCCAATTGATTCTATTTATTAACTGGTATTTTATTAGTCTTCAATCCCTATTGTGTTTATATACCTTATATGACATAGTGCTGAGATAGGAGAATATTAGTAGGTCGAGGTTTTTTTTTCCTTTTATTTACAGTGTAATGCCATCTGTTTGCCGTTTTGATTGCTAATTCCCAGTGTTTGACACAATGAGAGGCTTTATGTATTTCCCTGAATGATTGTTGCCATTGTTCTACTGAGAAGATGGTACCCATTTCTTCCTCCCATTTTTTTATTGCTTTGGTTTTTATAAGTGTGAGTTTATTCCTTGTGATGTTATAAAAGAAAGCTATGCCTTTTGTGTTTAGTTATTGAGTAAAATTGCCATATTTTGCTCGGAAGGGATATAGTCGGTTGTGGTTGTGATTTAATGAAGTGTGTAATTCTCAAGCATGTAAATCTCTTATCACTTGGAAGGTGGTATTGTGTCATGATTTGTTCCACAGATTTGGGTTGTGTTCCGTTATAAAGGTCTGATATATGTATTATGCCCTTGTTTATCAGGTTCCTGACTGTCAGCATTTGAATCTTTTTCTCTAGGAATGTTAAGGGAATTTTGTTATTTATGTCCTGAGTGTCCTTGTATGTTTGTCCCAGTATGAATCTCCATGCTTTTAATGAGATCTGCATTGGAGGAGACAATTTTTTCGTATCCCATGGTATCCACCTGTCAGTCATAAGTAGTAAGGTTAAATCTTTCATTGGTGCTATTGCAGTTTCGATGTCCACCCATAATGGTATGTCATTTGTTTGGAACCAATGTTTGATCTGGTCTAAAGCGTACTGCCCAGAAGTAATCATATATGTCTGCTAGTCCTGCCCCTACTGCTTTCTTATGGGATGTGAGGTTGTTTCGCGAACATCTGGCTTTTTTCCCATTCCATATATATCTCCAGCCGAGATTTGCAATGTTTTTTATGTAATGGTGAGGAATGTATAACGGTAGAGTGCGGAATATATATAATATTTGCGGTAATATCAGCATTTTGTAAGCTGTTATTCTACCCAGCCATGATATTTCAGTTTTTCACACATCCCTTGGGCCTCCAGTTTGGCTACCAGTGGAACCATATTAGCTTTGATAATTGTGGAGGTTTTGTTCATAAGCGTAATTCCTAGATATGTGATGCCTCCTTTACTCCACATATATGGTAGTTGTGTTTGTAGGATATCACGTGTGGGGGATGGAACACCCATATCCAATATTAAGGATTTAGTAAAGTTAACCTTAAAATTGGATACCTCCCCGAAGGCAGTAAGGATTTTGTGGGCTTGCTTTAGGGAAATATTGGGGTTGGTCAGGAGCAGGATTACATCATCCGCAATTAGGTTGATGGTATGAGTGCTAGAGCCAAACTGGAAGCCGGTGATCAGGGGGTGTGTTCTTATAGTCTCAGCCAGAGGTTCGTTCATCAGATTGAAGATGGTTGGGGATAAGGGGCACCCCTGTCTTGTTCCATTGGTGATATTAAAGGGTGTGGATAGGAAACCTGCAGAACCTTGCGCTGATGGACATGAGTACAGGACCATAATAGCTTGCAATATGGGGCCTTTAAATCCAAACTTGGTTAGAGTAATTTCCATATAGGTCCAGTGGACCCCGTCGAACGCCTTCTCTGCCTCGATCGACAACGGCAGAGAAGGCGTTTGAGTTTTCTCAGCATAATGTATTACGTTAACAATTCTCCTTGTTGCATCAGAGGTTTGTCTCCCCCTCACAAAGCCCATCTGGCCACGCTATATGATTTTGAGTATAATATTCGTTAATCTTTTGGCCAGTAATTTTGAGTATACTTTGGTATCGGAGTTGAGTAGGGAGATGGGCCCGAAAGTTAGCCGGTGTGGTGGGTTCTTTGCCTGGTTTTGGTAATGTAACTATATGTGCTCTCAGCATTTCTTCTGGAAGAGTTGCAGTCTCAGCAGCTTTGCTGAATACTGTTGTCATGTGTGGTGAGAGGGTATTTGTGAATGTTTTATTCATTAGAGAATCCATCGGGTCCGGGAGATTTCCCATTGGGAAGTGAGTTTATGGTCAATTCTATTTCTCGGACCATAATCGGGGCATTCAGTGCCTCTAGGTGTTGTTCAGAGAGGGTTGGGAGGTTTATATTCTTTAAAAATGAGTTCATATTTTCTATGGACGGTTGAGGTGTACTAGTATCGTTATGCAGGTTATTGTCATGAAAGGTCTCCTCCGCTGGTAATATCGATCATTTGACGTGCAGTACTGAGGTCCACCAGCAGGTGTCTCCTGGCAGTTCGGAGCTGTCAGAAGTGCTCTTTCCTGCAAGTATTCTGTCACCTTTGGGCTGCAGTACTGGTGTCCACCAGCGGAGGAATCCTGGCAGTATGGAGCAGGTATTCCCCTCTGCGGACAGGTGTCACCTGACCTTAATTAGCAGAGCTGCAGTATAAATACCTGGCAATTGCACACTTATGTTGCCCTGGTATTGTCCTTGAGCCCTGACCTGCATCTTGTTACTCTGATTCCTGATTCCTGAACCTGAAGCCTGAATCTGAAGCCTGATTCCTGGAACCTGTTGATCCTGTTTCCTGTCTGTTACCTGAACTCTGGACCCTGGACCCTGAGCCTTGTACCTGACCCGTCCCTCCTGTGATCCATCCATGCTTGTCCTGTTTATTTCCCTTCCCAGCTACTGATTCCCTGATTATGACCCCGGCCTGGCTTGACTATGATTCTGGTACTCCCACTTGCTACATATGCTGGTTGGTTTAATATCACTGTTTGTTTGGTTGTTCACTCTGTATTGGTGGTGTGTTCACATATGCATTTTCCTTAATTAACTTACTTTCACCTATTTATGTCTGGTTCACTCTGTCGCAGTCACACAGTTCTGGTCACATCTGGTTTATGACAGTTATATAATGAGCTATAATAGTTTGCAAATTGATTTGCTATATCTTGTGGGTTCGTAATTTTGTGTGGTAGTGTAGGATGTTTAAGGTATGATATTCTGTTTTTTGTGCGAACTGCTTTTAATCTATTTGCTAGGTATTTGCCTGCTCTATTGGCATTTGCATAATAGTTTAGTCGTAGGCGTCTAAGATGTTTATCGTATTGTTGTGTTAGTATTTCTCTAAGTTTTTTTCTGAGAGAGTTTAGTTTACTAATTAGTGGTGCTGATGGTGTTTTCTTGTTTTGGGTTTCAGTAATGTGTATGTCCGCGAGAACAGTGTTAAGCTGCTGAGCCTGTTGTTTTTTTTCTCTTGCTCCTATTTGGATTCAAATGCCTCTCATGAAGGCCTTGTGTGTATTCCATAAAGTATATGGATCACTCACAGATCCACTATTATCTGAGAAGAAATTTTTTTAGATGCTGGGAGATTGTTTTGTGATAATTTGGTTCTTGTAGTATTTGGGTATTACATTGCCAGATGGGGGTTGAGGAGGAAACTCCCCTCTCCGCAATAGACATTAATATGGCAGCATGGTCTGACCACGTAATATCTTGAATTCTTGTTGACTCCACATTTTGCAAGAGCCATTTATTTGTCAGGAAAATGTCTATCTGGGAGTAGGAAGAGTGTCTGTTGGAGAAAAAGGTGTAATCTCTTTCAGTGGCGTGCAGACACCTCCATGTGTTGAATAGTTCCTCCTTGTGGAGAAGTGCCTGAAGGAATAGAGTACCTTTGGATTTACCTGATGAAGTGTCCAGAAATGGGTCCAATGTCTTGTTGAAATCGCCACAAATCAGGAAATTGCCGTATTACATTGAGTTAACTTTGCGGAGAATTCTTAATGAATTAAATTTGGTGCAAATTCAGGGGCATACAGTATGGCTACTGTATATGGTTTAGAGTTAATGTCTCCTGTAGAGATGATGTATCTGCCTCCTACGTCAAGAAAGATATCTTTGGGTTGGAATGAGAGAGAATATTTGAAGGCTAGTAGGACACCTCCCTTTTTGCAGTTTGGTGTGTTGGCCATATAAATGTACGGGTAATCTTTGTGTGTACAATGTGGAGCGTTGTTCAGTTGGAAGTGCGTTTCTTGTACGCATAGAATATCTGCTTTGTTTGCTAGCTTCCTTCCACAAGGAGAACCATTTTTTTTTTAAATCAGAAAATTCTTTTATTGAGCCACAAAAGACAAATTACATAACATACATCCGAGCATTAAAAATGACATCGTGTAGATTGTAATCACAGAACATTAAATGTCCTCTCGGCCATGTGTATTTAAAGTAAATAAAGCTTGTTACAGCAGTGGCATCAAATAGATTTTACATTTATATAACAACAAACCGTGTTGTGTAGGAGAGTAAAGATTCTCCCACCCAACACAGCTACCAGACGACCAACTGGTCATCTAACCATAAACCTTGTTCCTGGTCTGCACAAATAGGTACAATCACATGGAAACAAAATATAAATACACCAATTATTACCTCTGTCAGACAAGCAGTACTCTCCTAAACTTGAAATATCCTGTGCATGATTAGTTGTGGGGGTGCCAATCCCGGGGAGTCCAACCAGGGTTGCCATATGGAGTTAAATTTCCGGGATGCATTTCTATGCTGATATGTTAGATGTTCTCTGATAAGGATATAATTTACCTGTTCTATCCATTGTTTTTTGGTTGGAACATTTACTGATAGCCAAAATCTGGCCACCAGCTTACGAGCCAGATATAATAATCTGATTATTGCTATATTACTGGGAGGGGGATATATTTCTTCATCGATCGCTCTTAAAATGCATATCAGGGGATCCAGGGGGACCGTAATTTGGAATACTGATGAGATTATCTCGGTAACATCGCCCCAGTAACGATGCAATTTGGGGCAGCGCCACATCAAATGAATCAGTGACCCCTCTTCTCCACAGCGTTTAGGACACAAGAAAGAATCTTTACTACCCCATCTATGTAATTGTATTGGCGTACGATAAGCTCTATGTAGCAAAAATAAATGTGAAAGCCTATGCGTTTGTGATACAGAAGTTAATGGCCCTGTCTGAAGGCATATGTCCCATGTGTCTTCACTCACCTCCCCCAGGTCCTCTATCCATCTACGTCTACATGGTAAAGTTGTAGTGTCTTGTATAGCTGAAAGCAAATGTGAGTAAATGTGAGATATTAGGCCCTTTTTTTCCTGACCAAAGAAAATGTCATTTATTAGGGGATGAGTAGCAAGTGAGAGAGCAGCTGACCGGCCTTGAATCTGAAGGGCATGGCGTAACTTAAGGTATCTGTAAAATTGATGTCTAGGAAGCCCAAATTCCGATTGCAACTCCATAAAAGATTTTAAAATGTTTTGGTGGAATAATTGAGAAATATTATGAATTCTGGCGTTCCTCCACAATTGGAATCCCTCTAGTTTATAGACTTCTGCTAAATTCGGATTGTTCCACAGAGGGGTTTCTGCTAGAAAGCCCAGAATTTTTAAATTAGATTTGACCGTGGACCATAATTTTTTAAGAAGAACTATGGTGGGGGCCGTTTGTGGCAGGTGTAGCAATCCCGCCTCCAAAATCGCCAGCACTGATGTATTTAGTGTTCCAGTTCGCAGCATGCTTTCAACCGAGTCAAATTCACTTAGTAACCCAAGACCACTCAAGTGTTGTAATTGAGAGGCATAAAAATATAGTTTGGGGTTGGGAACCGCAGCTCCTCCCCGATCTTTACCATACTGCAAGGTGGAAAGACTTATTCTAGCAACTTTTTTCCTCCAAATTAGGGATCTAAACAGCGTCTCAATACGATTAAACCACCTACGGGGTATCCATTGTGGAGAATTGTGCATAATGTACAAAAGTTGAAGTCCCCAAACCATTTTGATTAAATTTATTCTACCAATTACTGATAAGGGGAGTTTACACCAAGTATTGCATGTCATTTGAAGTCTTTTAAAAAGGGGTAGTAAATTATCTTCTAAGTATTTTTTTGGGTTGACCGACACTTGTATTCCTAGGTATTTAAATGAGGGGACCAATTTAAGCGACCTTGCACTGTCCGACAAAGTAACCATTGGCTCATCCACCGGAAGAATGACGGATTTACTCCAATTAATGGAGAATCCCGACAATGAACCAAAGTGCTGTATTATCTGCATCACATTCGTAAGTGAAGCCTCCACATCCCCCAGGTAAAGTAAAGTATCGTCCGCGTAAAGAGAGATCTTATCAGATACTGGACCTCTGATAAAACCCACAATAGACATTGAGGATCTTACCACCTCTGCCAGTGGCTCAAGGGCCAGTGCGAATAGCAGGGGTGAAAGTGGACACCCCTGTCTCGTACCCCTAAAGAGGGGAAACAAATCTGAAAGATTTACGCGGATTCTAGCCGTAGGGGCCGAATACAGCAGTTTAACCCATTGAATAAAATTGTCTCCTAAGCCAAAATGCTTCAAAGTTTCCCATAAGTATGGCCATTCAACGCTGTTGAAAGCCTTGGCAGCATCCAATGATAGTATTGCTCTTCTGCCAGGGTTGTCAACAGGGATCTGGAGGTTGAGAAAAAGTCTTCTTATGTTAAGGGCTGTGGATCTCGATGGAATAAACCCGGATTGGTCCTTATGGATCACTTTGTGGATGACTTTAGCTAGCCTTGTGGCCAACACCCTTGCCAACAGTTTTACAACAGTTTTACATCTGTTGTTAACAACGATATGGGCCTATAAGAGTCTGGTAGATAGGCCTCTTTACCAGGTTTAAGAAGAAGGACAATAATAGCTTCATTCATGGATTGAGGTAAACTTCCTATTTTTTTGGCATCTTCAAATACTTCCTTTAAGTGTACTAGTAGAGTTTAAGAGTAGCGCTTATATACCTCCGCCGGCAAGCCACCCGAGCCCGGAGACTTACCAGGAGAGGAGAGCGCTAACGCCTCCAAGAGCTCCTCAGCCCTAAGGGGAGCGTTTAACTGTACTGCATCCTGAGTCGGGAGCTGCGGTAATTGGCATTGATCTAGAAAAGAGTTAATTTCTGTCAGGGTGGAATTGACCTTAGAGGAGTACACATCAGCATAGAAATCTTTAAACGTGGACAATATCTCTGTATGGGAAGAAACCAAAGTGCCTGATGAGCCAGTGATTGCTTCTATGTGGGATGAGCCTTTTTGTGAGTGTATCATCATGGCGAGCATATGCCCTGTGGTTTCTCCCTCTTCAAAATATTTTTGTTGAAGAAAAAACCTTTTCTTTTCCGCAGTAGTTAACATTAGATGGTTGGCCATGTGTTGAGCCTCAAGGAAAGATTTTGCGGTGCTCTCTGAGGGGGATTCGATAAAAGCAGATTCAGCCCTCTTAACCTCTTTCAAAACAGTTTGCTCCCAGTTCTTGGTCTTGGTCCTAATGGTATTAATAGATTTAATAAATTTACCTCTCAGAAATGCTTTTAATGTATCCCAAAAAATGCCAGGGCGAGATGAAGGTTTATTAAACCTAATAAAAGATTCTAAGTTATCAAAAATGGGGTCAGGCGTAGGAAACAATGACAACCAAAACGGGTTGAGTTTCCAGTAATTCCTCTTTATGACACCCGATGTAGAAATCTCTATACATAAGGGAGAATGATCAGAGACAGTTCTTGCTTCATAGTTTGTGGAAGTTACTAATGATAGCATCAAATCATTACCCAGACCGAGATCAATCCTGGAGAGGCCCTTGTGTGTAGCAGAAAAACATGAGTAACATTTTACTTACGTGTGACTCATCCTCCATACATCCCTCAATCCCAGTTCCGCAATGAGGCGAGCAAAGGAAGTCTGTCCCCCTCTCATCCCACCCGAATGGATGTTTGCGGTCATCTTATCTGGCTCGGCGTCCAGATAATTGTTAAAATCTCCAACAATAAGTGCTGGTATCCCCGGGTGTTGTGAGAGGAAGGAGGCAAGCGTCTTGACGACCTCTATCGAAAAAGGGGGTAGTATATATATATATTCCCGATAATGCATTGTAACCCATCTAATGAGCATACTAGAAAAACATAACGACCATAAGGGTCAACAACCGATAGTGTATGAGTAAAGCTAATATTTTTGCCTATCAGAATGCTGACACCCCTGGCATAGGAAGAGAAGACAGAGTGGAACTGAGCGCTAAATAATTTGGTGGAGAATGGGGATTCCTGAGCAGGTAACATATGTGTCTCCTGAAGACACACTACTAAAGATCCCATGCGTTGAAGCATACAGTACCTGACCGCAAGATTGTGTTTCCAGCGCGATACCATCGCGCTGGTTCTCGGCGACAGGGTACTGTGCATGTCGCGCTGGCTCACTCATCGGGAAAGGAAAACTTTGTTTTCCTCCCGCGATGAGTGAGAGGCAGCGCTAACAGCTGTCTGGTATGAATCCTGAGGCGGGAACACCGCGCCAAATTTTAAATGAAAAAAACAGCGTGGGTTCCCCCCCAGGAGCATACCAGGCCCTTAGGTCTGGTATGGATTGTAAGGGGAACCCCCCTACGCTGAAAAATTGGTGTGGGGGTCCCCCCAATCCATACCGGACCCTTATCCGAGCACGCAGCCCGGCCGGCCAGGAAAGGGGTGGGGACGAGCGAGCGCCTCCCCTCCTGAGCCGTACCAGGCCGCATGCCCTCAACATGGGGGGGTGGGTGCCTTGGGGGAGGGGGGCGCCCTGCGGGGGGGCCCCCCCACCCCAAAGCACCTTGTCCCCATGTTGATGAGGACAAGGGCCTCTTCCCAACAACCCTGGCCGTTGGTTGTCGGGGTCTGCGGGCGGGGGGCTTATCGGAATCCGGGAGCCCCCTTTAATAAGGTGGCCCCCAGATCCCGGCCCCCCACCCTGTGTGAATGAGTTTGGGGTACATGCTACCCCTACCCATTCACCTAGGGAAAAGTGTCAACATAAAAAAAACACAGTACACAGGTTTTAAGAGTAATTTATTAGTCAGCTCCGGGGTCTCCTTCCGACTTCTCCCGGTGTTCAGCCTCTGCTCGCGCTGTTTTCTGGTTCACATGAGGCTTGTAGTATAGGATCTTTTATGTGGTAATAGTGCACTCTCAGTAATACATCTCGGGGAGTGTCAGCAGGGAGGAAGGACGGTTTGGGGACCCTATGTATCCTGTCCACGAGGAGATCCTGTGCAGTTGCCTCAGGTGTTAATGTGGAAAATAGGGTCTGGACATATTGCAGGAGCTGGGAAGGGGGGACATCTTCTGGTATACCCCTCAGTTTGAGGTTGTTCCTCCTGGATCTGTCCTCGAGGTTGGCCAGCTTATCTTTTATCCATGAAATATCCTCCCCCTGTGCTGTGTGTGCCTCTACCATGACATTGTATGATGAGGTATATTCCTCCATCTTGTGTTCCACTTGATTCACTCTGTGGCCTAGTGCTTGCACTTCCCTCTGACACTCATTAATCCCCCTGACCGTATCTGCCTGTAATGAGGATCACAGGGACAGCAGCATGTCTTTCATCAAGGTATCTGACACTGGTCTGTCTGCTGTGGGAAACTCCTTCATAGGATCTCATCCCTGACTGTTCTGGTTTGTGGTAGTGCTGTGAGGCCCGCTTACCTCCATGTCTGGATCTGCCTGTTGTCTGACTGGAGAGTCCCTCCGTGGCTTCGATTTGGCCGGGCTCCTCGTTGTGGGGCTAGATGGGCCTGAGGAGGATTCACTGGGTGGGTTATCCGAGCAAGTGGGGGCAGATGAGAACCCGTTATTACCGCTGCTCGGACCAGGTCTTTGTTCTAGCCTGTGATCCCGGGCACCACCGCCATTTTGTTGGAGCCCACATGAGGCATAATAGCTCATCATTTTCTGCGGCTGCTGTGGGTTTTTACGGTGCCTTGGCATCTTTTTTCAGGTCAGTGGCTGTATCTGAGTGACTTTGCTGATAAAGTGGCTGTATCTAAAGCCGTGGATGGCGCCGGTGGGCTCTGATTGCTGCGGATTAGCTCCGGTGGGCGAGCGGAGCTCCTAGGCTAAGCATCCATCTTGGAGTCCTGTCACCATGCCCCCTCCCAACGCATCATTATTGAGGCAGAGCTACAGCTCTCCAATCAGTAAGGAGCATGATTTTATTTGGTACATTGTTTTTTTTTTTAATACTCTTCATTTTAAGCTTAATATTCTAAGCTGACACATTTACAAATATGCGAAAAAAGGCAATTTACCTTAATTAGAATAAGCAGTCTGCTAAATGCTTCTGTCAAAGCACTTCTATCTGTGCAAGGTACAATGACAGTTCAGCCATCTGGATACAGACTTATTTATACACAATTTAATATGATTGCTTTAAATGGCTGTCATAGTGATCACATGATCAAGAATCATGCTTCTTTGAATGACAATTACTTGAGCATGCAACACTGTATATATATATCTATATATCTATAGATATACATATCTATATATATATATATATATATATATATATATATATATATATATATCAATATCTATATATATATATATATATATATATATATATAGATATAGATATAGATATATAGATATATAGATCTATATATAGATATATATATATATATATATATATATATATATATATATATATATATATATATATATATATATAGATATATATATATATATATATAGATATATATATCTATCTATATCTATCTATATCTATCTATCTATATCTATCTATCTATCTATCTATATATATATATATATAGATAGATAGATAGATAGATAGATAGATAGATAGATAGATAGATAGATAGATAGATAGATAGATAGATAGATAGATAGATAGATAGATAGATAGATAGATATAGATAGATATAGATAGATATAGATATATAGATATAGATATATATAGATATATATCTATATCTATAGAAATATATATATATAGATAGATAGATATCTATCTATATATCTATCTATATAGATAGATATATAGATAGATATCTATCTATCTATATATATATAGATAGATATATATCTATCTATATATATATACAGTATATATACATGAAAATGAAAATTGATCAGTCCTGATGTACCGACTGCCTATCTCATTTCTTGAGTCCCTAAAATTCCAAGACAGTACAAATACTCCCCAAAGTATCCTTTTTTGGAAAGTAGATAGTTCAAGATATTTATTAAGAGGCATGGTGAGTTTTTTGAGGTTGTAATTTTTTCCCACAATTCTTTGGAAAATGATGAAAGTAAATAATATTTATTTAACATAATTGTCATTTTAACAAGTTATTTCTAACACACAGCATAGGCATACTTTGAATTACACCCCATTACATTCAGCTACTCCTCCCGAGTATGGCAATACCACATCAGTTAGTCTTTTTGTAATTTAGCCACATAGAGGGACCCAAAACCAAAGAGCGCCTCCTGGTGTTCTGGAGGCATAAATTACAAATCCAATATAAAAGTGGCAACCATACCCCCGATAGCATTCTCCTTTTTTTCCTCATACCTGATGGATAGTGTTACTGCGTGTCTTTGCCTCTGCCATGTGCAGTTCCGTCTGGGTTCAAGCCTCTCCCAGATGTGGTCCCCTTCCTTGGGCTGCTAAAAGGGCGGATAAGTGGGGAGCCCCTTCTGAGGTTCTTTTGGGGCAGCAGCGGTTTCCAATCTTGGAACGATAATCCTGCATTTTTTATGCTTGGCTGATATTCTCTGTGTGGGCAGGTAAGGGCTTCTATTCTTAATATATAAAATGTAGCGCATGAAGTATAATATGTACTCTTCACAAACACCTCAAATCTGAAAACAAGTGTAGTGAAATGTCAAAAATTGGGGTGGGGATGGGGTGAAGTCCATATGAGTAAACCCAAAATAAAGTAAAGTCTCCAAACAAATGTGCACATAAGATATCACTGGCAATGAGGGTGTTCCCAATGTGGACTGAAGACTGGGTTGGTCAACACAGGAATGCGGCTTCCACCTGCAACAGCATCAAATCAAAGAATGGTAAGCGTGAACTCTTATCAGATCCTGTGGACTACCCTGTCGTATGACATGGAGTCATGTAGGCATTTCGCCACTCTGGGCATGTAAACCGATATCCAGACCGTCAGGGCTCGCAGATGTCAATTCCCCAAGTCCTCACTGAATCATCAGACGGATCCTTGTGATGGGTATGGACGAAATTCTGGCGACTGTACAATATCAATGCTGTTTAAGCTTCATTTTGCCCACATTCTGGGTCTTCCAACTCCATAAGAGGGTGAACATGGAGGGGGAGGTTTGGCAGGGGGGATGCAGCAAACAAATTACTTACCAACGGCAATCTGGTTCTTTGCCATTAGTAAGTAATTTGTTTGCTGCATCCCCCCCTGCCAACCCAGTCTTCAGTCCACATTGGGAACACCCTCATTGCCAGTGATATCTTATGTGAACATTTGTTTGGAGACTTCACTTTATTTTGGGTTTACTCATATGGACTTCACCTCATCCCCACCCCAATTTTTGACATTTCACTACACTTGTTTTCAGATTTGAGGTGTTTGTGAAGAGTACATATTATACTTCATGCGCTACATTTTATATATATAGATTCTGTATTGTTGCTTGTCACATTGTATGTAGCTGCTTCATTTATTAGCCTAGCGCAGTGTTTTTCTGCTCTTTCCACTTCTTTTCTTAATATCCTTAGTCTTGGTATACTATGTTGTATCTGTGTATTTCTTTCTTCCTCTCGGTACCTGTCTTCTCTCTTACCAGGTTCATTGGCATCCCTCATGCAGCGAGCGCCGCTGATTGGTCCTTCTTCTGAGTTCGCCATGAGCCCCGATTGGCTGAGCGGCGTTCCCAGCCATCCGGCGCATGCGCGAGCGGTTGACGTTCTCAGGGCCATCTTACTTATGGGTAAGGCGCTACAGCTTGCCCTCACCTAAGTCAGGAGCATCAGGGGGTGAATCTAGGGAGGGGAGACGGGCAGGATCTGCTCTCCCTGTCCCTATTTATATTCTGATGGGGTTTAGTCAGGCTCAGGTCTTCTCACCAGCAGGTCTTGCTCCTGAGTGCTCCTGTGGCCTCAGTATTGACTATTTATGGCAAGTAGTCTCTGGTTGGTTTAAAGGGGTAGTTATTTTTTTTATTAAAAAAAAAAGAAAATAAATGGAGCGAGTGCCTTTATATAAATAAATATATACAGTGGGGACGGAAAGTACTCAGACCCCCTTACATTTTTCACTCTTTGTTATATTGCAGCCATTTGCTAAAATCATTTAAGTTCATTTTTTCCTCATTAATGTACACACAGCACCCCATATTGACAGAAAAAAACAGAATTGTTGACATTTTTGAAGATTTATTAAAAAAGAAAAACAGAAATATCGCATGGTCCTAAGTATTCAGACCCTTTGCTCTGTATTTAGTAGAAGCACCCTTTTGATCTAATACAGCCATGAGTCTTTTTGGGAAAGATGCAACAAGTTTTTCACACCTGGATTTGGGGATCCTCTGCCATTCCTCCTTGCAGATCCTCTCCAGTTCTGTCAGGTTGGATGGTAAACGTTGGTGGACAGCCATTTTTAGGTCTCTCCAGGGATGCTCAATATGGTTTAAGTCAGGGCTCTGGCTGGGCCATTCAAGAACAGTCACGGAGTTGTTGTGAAGCCACTCCTTCATTATTTTAGCTGTGTGCTTAGGGTCATTGTCTTGTTGGAAGGTAAACCTTGGGCCCAGTCTGAGGTCCTGAGCACCTTGGAAAAAGTTTTCGTCCAGGATATCCCTGTACTTGGCCGCATTCATCTTTCCCTCGATTGCAACCAGTCGTCCTGTCCCTGCAGCTGAAAAACACCCCCACAGCATTATGCTGCCACCACCATGCTTTAATGTTGGGACTGTATTGGACAGGTGATGAGCAGTGCCTGGTTTTCTCCACACATACCGCTTAGAATTAAGGCCAAAAAGTTCTATCTTGGTCTTATCAGACCACAGAATCTTGTTTCTTCCCATCTTGGAGTCCTTCAGGTGTTTTTTTAGCTCCATGCAGGCTTTCATGTGTCTTGCACTGAAGAGAGGCTTCTGTCGGGCCACTCTGCCATAAAGCCCCAACTGGTGGAGGGCTGCAGTGATGGTTGACTTTCTACAACTTTCTCCCATCTCCTGACTGCATCTCTGGAGCTCAGCCACAGTGATCTTTGGGTTCTTCTTTACCTCTCTCACCAAGGCTCTTCTACCCCGATAGCTCAGTTGGAAGGGTTCTGGTCGTCCCAAACATCTTCCATTTAAGGATTATGGAGGCCACTGTGCTCTTAGGAACCTTATGTGCAGCAGAAATTTTTTGTAACCTTGGCCAGATCTGTGCCTTGCCACAATTCTGTCTCTGAGTTCTTCAGGCAGTTCCTTTGACCTCATGATTCTCATTTGCTCTGACATGCACTGTGAGCTGTAAGGTCTTATATAGACAGGTGTGTGGCTTAACTAATCAAGTCCAATCAGTATAATCAAACACAGCTGGACTCAAATGAAGGTGTAGAACCATCTCAAGGATGATCAGAAGAAATGGACAGCACCTGAGTTAAATATATGAGTGTCACAGCAAAGGGTCTGAATACTGATGTGATGTGATATTCCAGTTTTTCTTTTTTTAATAAATCTGCAAAAATGTCAACAATTCTGTGTTTTTCTGTCAATATGGGGTGCTGTGTGTACATTAATGAGGAAAAAAAAGAACTTAAATGATTTTAGCAAATGGCTGCAATATAACAAAGAGTGAAAAATGTAAGGGGGGTCTGAATACTTTTGTGGGGGAAGCAGCAATTGATTCAGTTAGGTATTCAGCTAGAGCGATGTTGCACACGGTCATGGCTAAATGGGCCCTGTGGCTGTAGCCATGGGCGGCCGACGCAACCTCGATGCAAAATTGGTGCAAAATTCCCTTTGACGGGAAAGCTTTATTTGGGGATAGGCTGGAGAAGGCAATCTCTCGAGTGTCTGGTGGAAAATCAGGATTACTTCCCCAAGACAGGAGGGTTAGGCGTTCTTGAGTTTTTTCCTCTAAATTCCAATTCTCCAGGAACAGGAACTTCTCACAGTTCCGTTAAAACAGAGACCCCAAGAAGAATTGTAGAAGTACTTAAGCTACCTTTTTGAAGTCAAACAAGCAGAGGAGTCTCCCCAACCCCCAGGAGGGGATGAAATCTTTTTGACATAAGGTCACTCCAACTTCCGCTGGTCGGAGCCAGGTTGAAGAGGTTTGCCGAGGTCTGGTCCAGCCGGTGCAGGGATCCCTGGGTGGTATCCACCGTCCAGTTTGGGCATTTTTGGACATTCTTAGATCACCCCCCGCAAGACTCATTTGCTCGAACAAAACTGCCAGCATCTCCTCAAAAGGTGGAGGCCCTACAGAAATATCTTCACCTGCTGTAGGGGCAGCAAGCAGTAATCCCTGTTGCTCCTTCCAAGAGATTCACAGGATTCTATTCTCCTCTTTTTCTTATCCCCAAAAAGAGTGGAGAATGGAGACCAGTAGTGGATTTGAAATGGCTAAATAGTTTCATTCAATTCTTTAAGATGGAGTCCTTACAGACTATCATCCAGATGGTCCAGCCGGGGGACTGGATGATCTCGGTGGATCTTCAAGTCGCAATGGTCTACCTCGGCGCTCTGTTCAACACCTCAGCCAGAACAGTGTGTCTCCTCCCCAGAAAGTAGTGGCGATTATCCAAAAGATGTGTCACTACAGATCACTTTCTCATCTGTCAGTGTCAAACTGTTTGAGTCTAATCGGGACCATGTCATCCTGTATCCCGATGCTACCCTGGGCACATTGGCATCTGAGGATTTTTCAATTTGGCTTCCTGTCACAGTGGAAGAGGAGGTCACTGTGTCAACAAATTTCTCAGCTCCCATGAGGGGGTTCTACTCTGGTGGACGAAGAAGGACCTGATCTCAAGACCTCTTCAGAAATTGACCTGTTTGCCTCACCAATAGATGCCAAGCTGCCAAGATTTCTCTCCCGCCTACCTCACCCTTGGGCAGAGGCGGTAGATGCCCTCTCCAGCCCGTGGCATTGCAGAACAGCCTATGCTTTTCCTCCCAGACCCCTAATCACAAATTTTCTGCTCAGATTGATGAAGGAGCCAGTCAGAGTGGTGGCAATACTACCATACAGGCCGAGGAGGCCTTGGTTCCCCTGGGCATTGAGCCTCAGTACTTTTTCGCCCTCTCAAAACCCCAATGCCACCTCAACTGCTCTCTCAAGGGAGATTTGTGCATCCAGCTCCTCACAAATTGAATCTCCATGTTTGGATGTTGAAAGGAAGAAATTCCAATCCTTAGGTTGCTCTTTAAATGTCATTTCAACTCTTTTGAAAGCCAGAAAGCCTTCCACGAATTATGTTTACTCAAAAGTCTGGAATAAGTTCAAACAGTTTGTGACAAGTGCTCGGATCCTACAGTTCCTTCTACTGCACTCCTCTTGGATTTTCTATAGGCTGGCCTGGACCTCGGTCTCAATCTAAGCTCACAAAAGGTTCAGGTGGCAGCTATGTCGGCAGCTACCCAAAAAAGATGGGCGGAGGACTTGCTCATCATTCAATTCCTCAGGGCAGTCAAAAAAATTTGTCGACCAGTAAAGCATTCTTTTGCTGCATGGGATCTGCCCTTTGTCCTGGACTGTCTGATGTTGCAGCCTTTTTCCCCAATAGAATCCACTTTCTTATGGAACCTGATGCTCAAGACTGTATTCCCAATTGCAGTGACTTCAGGCAAGAGGGTCTCGGAATTACAAGCTTTGGGGGCAGAATATGAGCATATGTCTTTCTTCCCGGATAGAGTGGAGCTACGGACAGTACAGGGTTTTGTCCCAAAAGTTTCTTGTCGATCCTCTCTCTCAGAGGCCTTGGCGCTACCTACCTTTGTGGATCCGCTCTCAGGTTTACTGCAAGAATTGGGCATTTCCAGAGTCCTAAGATGCTACCTGCAGGCTACAAGCCCATTTAGAGCTTCAAACAGATTATTCATACTTCCTTGAGGCAGGAACAGAGGAAAGGAAGCTACATCAAGAACTATAGCCTCCTGGATTTGTAAGCTAATCCAAAAAACATATAGGGCTAGAGGGATGGACCCTCCGGCAGTGAAAGCCCACTCGACGAGGTCAGTCTTTTCATCATGGGCGGCAAGGGCCAATGTCTCTCTAGAGACTATTTGCAAAGGGGCCACTTGGTCATCCCCAAACACATTCATGTGCCATTACAGGATTGATCCAGGGGCACTCACTCCGGTGGAATTTGGAAGAAGAGCAATGGAGTCAGCTCTCTCGTTTCCGGAATAAATTTTTCTTTATGAGCATTACCCACCCTGTTGTTAGATTGTTATTTTATCACAGGTATGCTGCCATGGAGGCACCAGGAAAATGGAAAATTGTATCATACTTACCATAATTTTCCTTTCCTGGTGCCTATCCATGGAAGCATACATGCCCACCCGTGGTATTCAATATAATAGGAGAAAGCTATGGGGGGATATGGTTGTCACTTTATAAAATATTCACTATCCTGTGGGGAGGAGTCTGGGGCGGAGCTTATCACTGGTATGCTGCCATGGATAGGCACCAGGAAAGGAAAATTACGGTAAGTATGATACAACTTTCCATTTTCTTGACTACCTATCCTATTTTATGGAGACCCTGGAGCACCAGGACAGTGGAAATGCCCACAGAATGATCACATTTTGGAAAGAAAACACCAAAAGGTATTTTCTAAGATGCGTAATGAGTCATAAAGTCATAATGTCATTTTTTATCACAAGTTTTTGAAAAATGTGGAAAGAAAATGAAAATGCATTTTGTCAATTGTCAGTTGTCAATTTCTAAGATATTTCTAACATACAGCATAGGCATGCATACAATTACACCTCAAAACACATTCTGCTAATCTCCTACTCCCTCATACTCATCCTCCTGAGTAGGGATGAGCCGAACACCCCCTGTTCGGTTCACACCAGAGCATGCTAACAGACAACACCGTTAAAGTCTATGGGACACGAACATGAAAAATCAAAAGTGCTAATTTTAAAGGCTTATATGCATGGTATTGTCTTAAAAAGTGTTTGGGGACCAGGGTCCTGCCCCAGTCATTTAAAAGTGCTAGAGCTATAATGAATTGTCGGGAAAAAAAAGTAATTTAAAAGTGCTACAGCTTAACGGCTATAATGAATTGTCGGTCCGGCAATACATATAAAGGTTAATTGATAAAAACGGCATGGAATTTCCCCACAGGGAAACCCTGGACCAAAATTTAAAAAAAAATGTGTGGGGGGTCCCCCTAAAAATCCATATCAGACCCTTTAGATCTGGTATAGATTTGAAGGGGAACCCCATGCCAAAATAAAAAAAAATGGCGTGGGGTCCCCCCAAAAATCCATACCAGACCCTTATCTGAGCATGCAACCTGGCAGGCCACAGGAAAAGAGGGGGGACGAGAGAGCGCCCCCCCTCCTGAACCGTACCAGGCCACATGCCCTCAACATTGGTAGGGTGCTTTGGGGTAGTGGCCCCCCCAAAGCACCTTGTCCCCATGTTGATGGGCAGAAGGACCTCATCCCCACAACCCTTGCTCGGTGGTTGTGAGGGTCTGTGGGGGGGGCTTATCAGAATCTGTAACCCTCTTTAACAAGATCCTGCCCACCCATGTGAAATGATAACGGGGTACAAATGTACCCCTACCATTTCACAAAAAATGTGTGAAAATGGTAAAAAAAAAGACACTACATGCCTTGGGACAAGTCCCTTATTAAAAAAATAAAATTGTCCCATGGAGTCTTCTTCTTCTTCCTCTCGTGCTCCGACTGACCGAACAAAAAAAAAAAGCTGCAAGCCGCCTATGATCTGCCCTCATGGGAGGCACCCGCCGTAATGACGGGCCTCTCAGGTGACAGTTCTTTTATAAGTGAGGGCGGAGCCACACAATGTCATCGCTGGGTGACCCCGCCCCCCTCTGACTTAAGGGGATATCTCTATGGATTCCCCATTGTGTCAGAGGGGGCGGGGCAACCCGGTTACAGATCGTAGGTGGCTTGCGGCTTTTTTTTTTTTGGTCCGTTAGAGCGCGAGAAGAAGAAGACTCCGTGGGACAGTTTTATTTTTTTATTTTTTTAATAAAGGACTTGTCTCAAGGCGTGTAGTGTCTTTTTTTTACCATTTTCACACTTTTTTGTGAAATGGTAGGGGTACATTTGTACCCCGTTACCATTTCACACAGGGGGCGGGATCTGAGGGTGCCCTTGTTAAAGGGGGCTTCCAGATTCCGATAAGCCCCCCCGCCCGCAGACCCCCACAAACACCGGGCTACCTTAAAGCATTCTCCCAATGTTGAGGGCATGTGGCCTGGTACGGTTCAGGAGGGGGGTGCTCTCTTGTCCCCCCCTCTTTTCCTGTGGCCTGACAAGTTGCGTGCTCAGATTTGGTATGGAATTTAGGGAGGAACCCCACTCATTTTTTATTTTTTTTTGGTTCAGGGTTCTCCTGTGGGGAAATTTCATGCCATTTTTATCATTGAATGTTTATGTGTATTGCCGGACCGACAATTCATTATAGCCGGAACTAGCTCTAGCACTTTTAAATGACTTTTTTTTCCCGACAATTCATTATAGCCGGCACTAGCTCTAGCACTTTTAAATGACTTTTTTTCCCTTTAGAAATGTAATTTTGCTGTCAGACTGTTCTTTTTTTTTGTTTCAAAAGATTTTTATTTTATGTTAAGAAAGTCATGTTATACAAGTGAAACAACAGTACAAAGTCAAATCTTTCATTGCGCTAGTAATTACATGAACATCAGATGAATGCTATACTTTACATCTGGAATTTGAGGTACATGCGTAAGTACATTTATTTGAACAACTTATCTCTATAGAGGAAAAAAAAAAAAAGAAACATACTGCATTAGTGTCTACTATGCTAACCATAGGTAAGTATAGCTATAATAGGTATTTAAGTATAACTTATGAAGTAACTAAGAGATGTAACACATGTCGGCCTGTATGTCAACATAAATTCTGCGGCTACAAATTTATTTGTGTGGAGTAATTAGGACAAGAAAGCGACGCCAGTTCCTTATTCCCGCACCCCTAAAGGGAGCATGCTGTGCGGGGAGTATGGTAATCACAATTTTGTTTATACTGGCTTTGATGTATGTAAGGGAAGAATAGGTGGGGAAGGCGGGGTATCGGAGATGTTGTCCTAACTGTGTTGTGGCTTATTGATTGGGGTGCTGTATATCAGACATTGTCTGACTCATAATCAATAGGATGTGTAGTTAGGATCAAAAGATGTTTGTGTTGCTTCATATACTTTACGGATGGAGGGTGAGAGTGTACTTATAAAAACTCTGTAAAGGGATAGTGTACCTGTAAGTCTAAATGCTAGGACATTTGCAACCCAATATATCCACTTCCCGACCGCCGCACGCCGATGTACGTCCTAAGTTTGAACGGGGATATCGTTGTTATGGCAGCAGCTAGCTGCCATAACCCCGGTATCCCCGTTTTCGTGCGGCGGCCGGCTTTCAGATAAAAGTGGTCCCTGCGGCGGATTCGCCGCAAGATCACTTTTATCGGTGGCGGGAGAGGGCCCCCCCCTCCCGCCGCGATCCGGTGCCCTCCGCCGCTTACCGGAGCCGTCGGTAGCGGCGGAGGCGATCGCGTCCTGCTCTCTGGTGTGTCTGGAGACGAGTGAGGCTAAGATGGCGCTCACTCGTCTCCATGACACTGCTGGGCGGAAGCGACGTCAAAACGTCACTTTCGTCCACGCCTCTTAAAGGCATATTTTTTCAAATGTCATTTTTCTAAATGACTTTTTTTTTTTTTTTTTATTGCATTTTAGTGTAAATATGAGATCTGAGGTCTTTTTGACCCCAGATCTCATATTTAAGAGGTCCTGCCATGCTTTTTTCTATTACAAGGGATGTTTACATTCCTTGTAATAGGAATAAAAGTGACACAATTTTTTTTTTTTAAACAGTGTAAAAATAAATAAAATATTGTAAAATAAATAATAAAAATAAAAAAAAAATTTAAAACCCCCCTGTCTCGACGAGCTCGCGCGCAGAAGCGAACGCATACGCGAGTAGCGCCCGCATATGAAAATGGTGGTCAAACCACACATGTGAGGTATCACAGCGATCGGTAGAGCGAGAGCAATAATTCTAGCCCTAGACCTCCTCTGTAGCGCAAAATATGCAACCTGTAGAATTTTTTAAACGTCGCCTATGGAGATTTTTGAGGGTAAAAGTTTGACGCCATTCCACGAGCGGGCGCAATTTTCAAGCATGACATGTTGGGTATCAATTTACTTGGCGTAACATTATATTTCACAATATAAAAAAAATTGGGCTAACTTTACTGTTGTCTTATTTTTTTATTCAAAAAAGTGAATTTTTTCCCAAAAAAGTGCGCTTTTAAGACCGCTGCGCAAATACGGTGCAAAAAAAAGTATTGCAATGACTGCCATTGTATTCTCTAGGGTGTTAGAAGAAAAACCATATATAATGTTTGGGGGTTCTAAGTAATTTTCTAGCAGAAAAACCTGTTTTAAACATGTAAACACCTAAAATCCAAAACGAGGCTGGTCCTTAAGTGTTTAAAAAGGTCTACCAGGTTCTTATTGTTTCATGTCATGTACAGATTTTGAAGATACTCTTGGTATTTTGGGGACTCCCTGAAGTGAATCCAACATGACCATGTTCTCCCATATTTTGTAGGAGTATCTTTGGCTTGATGGATTAAGTTTTCCATCTCAGAGATTTTCTCTATACGCTTGAACCATTCTGTCATAGTAGGTGGTGTATTGCTCCTCCAGTGTATTGGAATGCATTGTTTGGCAGCATTCACTAGATGGAGTGTGAGGGATTTTTTATAGGCATGGTGTGAAATCGTGGAATGATGTAGTAGGTATTGTGATGGTGTAAAAGATAAGGTGTAAGTAGTGACATGTTGTATCACCTCATGTACTTTTGTCCAAAATGGTTGTATCCGAGGGCATTTCCACCAGATATGAAGCAGAGAGCCTACGTCATTGTTGCATCTCCAACACATGGGGGAAACAGATGGGTGGTAAAGGTGAATCCTGTCTGGTGTTTTGTACCATCTCGAATATATTTTGTATGAATTTTCTTGTGCTGAAACATTTACGGAGCCTTTATGGATGTGTTCGTAAATGTTTTCCCATTCTTTTGTGGATAAGGTCAGTTCGAGTTCTGTTTCCCATTTTTTGTTGGCCATCATAACTGTGGGGTCTAGGTCATTAAACAATAGTGAATAGACCTCTGAGATAAGGTGTCTTTGAGGAGGTGTGCTGTTGCAGAGTGCTTCAAAGGGAGTTAGGTCTCTAAACCATTGGGAAGTAGGTTGGACAGTGGTTAGAAAATGTCTGATTTGTAGAAATTTGTAAAATGGTATGTGATATTCAGGGAAATTGAGCTTGTTGTAAGGAAGCATTGCCCCCTTGTGGAAGAATTGTGATGCTTTAAGAGGAGGTTGGGCAGTTGTTTGAGGTCGATCGCGAAGTTGTATTCCAGGTGTGAAGTCTGGGTTATTGGTCAGGGGGGTCATCGGTCCTGGGGAGGAATGCCATCCAAATATTTTGGCTGTAGTTGTGAAGGCTCGGATAGTGGGACCCGTCAACGGATGTGTAGTGTATTCTTTAGGTAGTGCTTTTATATCAATCCAGGGTAGGTGAGCAAGCGGCACTCGTGAAAAGGCTTCTTCGATGTTGACCCAGTCTTTAGTGGATTTGTGTATGTGCCAATCAATAATTCTCGTGAGATGACACGCCCAATGGTATTTCTGGATGTCTGGGAGGCTGAGGCCTCCTTTTAGTTTGGGGATAGTCAGTTTATTCCAGCTTAGTCTGGGGGTTTTTGCTGCCCATATGAAATTGCGACAGATTCTTTTGTATGCGTTAAAAAATGAAATGGGTAATTTGATTGGAATGGTCTGAAGGATATATAGGATTCTAGGCAGGATATTCATCTTTATGATGGCAATCCTTCCAAACCAAGAAAAGGGGCCAGATGACCATGTACCGAGATCTTTTTGGATATTACCGAGGATTGGTAGATAATTTCTATCGTATAACTCCTCGAAGTACGTCGGTATTTGGATCCCTAAATAGGTAAGGGCATGTGGCTCCCATTGGAAGGGGAAATTCATTTTACATTGCGTCACCAATGATTGCGGGAGGGAAATATTCAAGGCTTTAGACTTTGTGAAGTTAATTTTTAGGTTTGAGAGTTTGTTGAAGGAGGCAAAGTCTTTTAATAGGTTGGGTATGGTAATCAATGGTTTTGAAAGGAAAAGTAGGATGTCGTCCGCATATGCAGCTATTTTATATTGCTTATTGTGTATGTCAATACCTTTAATGTCAGGATTTTCCCGTATCTTGCGTAAAATAGGTTCCAGTGTGAGTATAAAAATAAGAGGCGACAACGGGCATCCTTGACGTGTACCATTCGACACGGAGAAGGCGTCCGACAGGCATCCATTAATTCTTATTCTGGCTGTAGGATATGAGTATAAGACCATTATCATTTGGTGGAATTACGGAGGAAGTCCCAATGCCTGTAACGTCGCTGACATGTAGTCCCAGGCCACTCTGTCGAACACCTTCTCCGCATCGAGCGATAAGAAGAATCCCTGTCGTTTGGGATGAGAGGACGACGAAAGAAAGTGATGAATATGAAGGGCTTTTATGGTGTTATCCCTGGCTTCCCTACCAGGGACAAACCCAACTTGGTCAAGGGAGACAAGGTCGGGGATAAAAGGAAGTAATCGATTGGCAAGAATTTTAGCATATAGTTTTAGATCCACATTCAGGAGAGATATGGGTCTGTAGTTGGTCACAAATGTATCGTCTTTCCCGGGTTTTGGAATTAGGGTGATATGTGCTTCTAGTAAGTCTTTATTATTCTGTGGGGAGGCAGAGAATGTGTTGAATGCTTTAGTAAAATGGGGGATAAGAGTCTCCTGGAATGTTTTGTAGTACCCGACCGTAAGCCCATCAGGGCCAGGACTCTTACCTACGTTGAGTTGTGTTAACGCTGTTGTCGTTTCTTCAATGCTAATGGGGCACTCAAGGGTCCTGGATTCCTCCGGGGGTATGAGCGGTATACCGTATTGTGCCAGAAAGGTAGATATTGCCTCCTGTCTATTTTGCGAGGGGTCTGTCATGTCTGTCTGTGGTAGGTTGTAGAGTTTAGTGAAATAATTCACAAACTGTGTGGCAATGTCCTCTGGGGATGTAAAGGACTTCCCACTAGGGTCTGTAATCTTGTGAATGGTCAAGGCTGCTTTTCTGCGTTGTAAAGCTTTTGCCATTAATTTCCCCGACTTATTGCCACATTCATAGTATAGTTTTTGAGTAAAGATGTATTTGCGCCGTAAGGATTTATTCATTTCTTCCCTCAGTTCCTCCCTTGCCTGCAGGAGTTCTGTCAGTGAATTAGAGGCTAGGGATGCTTTGTGAATCCTTTCTAATTTATGGATTTTAGAGGTTAAAGAATTTATATGCGCTTTACGTTGTTTATTTTTGGATGCTGCTATGGAAATGAGTTCCCCTCTTATAACACATTTGTGAGCAGCCCATACGATGTGTGGGCTAGGATCACCAATAGAGTTTTCTTTAAAATATTGGACGAGTCGGGTGTTAATTTTGGTTGAAGAATCTAGGTCTGTTAGTAGGGAGTTGTCTAGACGCCATATTGAATTTAAGGGATGTGACAGCGGGATTTGTAATGTCAGTGAAATTGGGTTGTGATCAGAGAGTGTCATGGGGTCTATGGTCGCACGTTTGATGTAAGATATGTCATTCTGGGAAATAAAAAAGTGATCAATTCTGGAATACTTGTTGTGGGGTGGTGAAAAGAATGTAAAGTCCCTATCATTTGGGTGAAGTGTGCGCCATGTATCATGCAAGGTCAATTCCTGTAGTTGTTTTTTGATCGCTCTCAGAGCTCTGTATGGCAGGGACGTTGTTCCAGTGGAGGAATCTTGTTGGGGGTTCAATGCTACATTAAAGTCACCACCCAGTACAAGGATGCCAGAAAAGAATTCTGTAAGCAGCTGTAGGGTTTCTCTAAAGAAGGTGACCTGTCGTTTGTTGGGAGCATATATATTCGCAAGAGTAATGGGCTTGTTATTTAGTGTTCCTTTAAGAAATAGGTATCTACCATTGGGATCTTGCTTGGTATCTGTAATTCTGTAATGTGCAAAGGGCAGTTTTTTGAAATCAGTATAGCAACCCCCTTTGTTTTGGAGGACGCATTGGAGGCATGGTATACTATAGGGTACCTGTAATTCCCCAGTTTGGGTAATTTGTCAGCGCGAAAGTGAGTTTCCTGGATAAATGAAATTTGTGTTTTATTTTTGTGCAGTGTGTATAAAAGTTGAGACCTTTTTTCGGGAGTATTCAGACCTCTGATATTTATTGAGTCAATTTTTATATGGAGATCATTCAGTGGTGTAGTAGGTACTGATGCTTTGTGTACGTCAGGGCCGATATCTGCCATGTCAGGTGGTGGTGTGGGATTCCGAATAGTTTGTGAGATTGAGATACTGTGATTCCTCCGGATGAGATGTAAAGCCTGTAGTGAAGCTGAGTGTCTAGATAATCTAGGGTGGGTGTATCGGGGAGGGGATGAGGGTATTTAACTGACCTTAGCTATACCAGGAAAGGTCAGGAAATTACAGTGCACTATTGGTGTGAAACTGTCCAGAAACCAGTCTGGACCTTCTCTCTGCACTGTGTGGGGGTTGGAATGTACCGGACCACGGAAATACTGTGAGTTATGGATAACGGTGGTACTCCGCCGTTGCACTCTAGTTAGTTTTATGCAAGGAGGGATTTTGAGCAAGGGTTTTGACTTATAGGTTAGAATATAGTAGTCCCTGATGTACTAATATTCACCAAAATTGTTTCCTTAAAAAGTGGAGGAGGGAAGGGATCCCTCAGCTGCAGGAACTTAGACAGCTATCATAGGTGTTGCATTCGTGAAACTTAACTGGACATAAGGTTTCAGTATTCGGTAAGCAGGGCGTTATGTTAAGAGGGCAGCTTGTAGTTTCCTATTCCACATGGAAGAATGTGTTCAATGACAGTTAAATTAACATAATATCGCTTTAAAACTTGGATATCCATCTATTCAGTTGTAGCAGTTGAAAAAGAGAGAAAACAAGAACATTTAAACAGGTGAAAATGAAAATATCATTATTAGGAACCTCGGCATAGGCACTTGAAAACTTGAGCTCGTGCTCCATAGCTAACTGCGACCCTTCACAATTCGGCACAACTCATCCTCTAACAGCTGTCTCCTCTGTCTGTAAACTGTTAAGTTACTAAGCGTTCACCACTTCTATAAACGAATTAGTGAACAAGTAGTAATAAGCAGATATATGAAAAGGTGAGCCCCTTGTAGGTGTCAGCTGGCCCAACAGTATAGGCGGTATTATATGCACAGCATCCGTCAGCCAGTCTTGGCAGATCGTATGTCGTTAGGGAGCGGTTTAACTATGTAAGAATATGTGATATAAGGTGGCAGATTCAGGGGGGTGGGTGGGCACTATATTAAGTAGTTCGTCTTTCGTGAGATGTGTTGGCGTCTGGCACACTGAAGAGGTGGGGTAGTTAGGTGATCAGGCGATTGGCGGTAAGAAGATGCATTGTTAAACAGTTGCTCATTATTAATGTCTGGTCTGTGCACAGACGTGCGGTCCTTGTTGCGCTGGGAGAACCACTGAACTAGATTCCGCCCATAACCTACAAAGTGAACCACCTTTCCACATAGAGCTACATATGTTTTGTGAATACAGCAATCTGAAACACTAAAGAGTGATATTTGTTATCGTATGGTAAATACATTAGTCGGTTGTCTTAACTCATGCTGTGTTTAGTGTGCATTAGCATGTACAGTATCTGACCGCGAGATTGTGTTTCCAGCGCGATAGCATCGCGCTGGTTCTCGGCGACAGGGTACTGTGCATGTCGCGCTGGCTCACGCATCGGGAAAGGAAAACAAAGTTTTCCTTCCACGATGAGTGACAGGCAGTGCCGACAGCTGTCTGGTATGAATCCTGAGGCGGGAACACCGCGACAAATTTTAAATGAAAAAAACGGCGTGGGTTCCCCCCCAGGGGCATACCAGGCCCTTAGGTCTGGCATGGATTGTAAGGGGAACCCCCTACGCTGAAAAATCGGCGTGGGGTCCCCCCCAAATCCATACCAGACCCTTATCCGAGCATGCAGCCCGGCCGGCCAGGAGAGGGGGGGGACGAGCAAGCGCCCCCCCCTCCTGAACCGTACCAGGCCGCATGCCCTCAACATGGGGGGGTGGGTGCTTTGGGGGAGGGGGGCACCCTGCGGCCCCCCACCCCAAAGCACCTTGTCCCCATGTTGATGAGGACAAGGGCCTCTTCCCGACAACCCTGGCCGTTGGTTGTCGGGGTCTGCGGGCGGCTTATCGGAATCCGGAAGCCCCCTTTAATAAGGGGGCCCCCAGATCCTGGCCCCCCACCCTGTGTGAATGAGTTTGGGGTACATGGTACCCCTACCCATTCACCTGGGGAAAAGTGTCAATATAAAAAAAACACAGTACACAGGTTTTAAGAGTCATTTATTAGTCAGCTCCGGGATCTTCTTCCGACTTCGGGGGGTCTCCTTCCAACTTCTCCTGGTGTTCGGCCTCTTCTCCCGGGCCCCCGCCACTATCTTCTTCCAGCTCTATTGCCAGCGAGGGGCCCGGTCTGCTGCCGCTGTCTCGCCGCCGCCGCTGTCTTGTCGCCGCTGTCTTGTCGCCGCTGTGTCGCCACTGTCTCGCCGCTTCTTCTCTTCTTCTCTTCTTCCCCGATGTTGACACGACGCTCTCTCCGGCTCGAATGCTGTGTGCGAGCTGCGGAGCCATTTATATAGGCGGTGACCCCGCCCCCTTACGACGTCATTGTCCCAGCATGCTCAGATAAGGGTCTGGTATGGATTTGGGAGGGAACCCCACGCCGATTTTTCGGCGTAGGGGGTTCCCCTTACAATCCATGCCAGACCTAAGGGCCTGGTATGCCCCTGGGGGGGAACCCACACCGGTTTTTTCATTTAAAATTTGGCGCGGTGTTCCCGCCTCAGGATTCATACCAGACAGCTGTCGGCACTGCCTGTCACTCATCGCGGAAGGAAAACAAAGTTTTCCTTTCCCGATAAGTGAGCCATCTCGGCGCTGGCTCCTGCGACGGGGCTCGCAGGTGTCAAATCTCGCCGAGAAATGTAGCGAGATTGACACAATATCGCGGTCACCTACTGTATATGATAGCAACCGGGAGATTCCCACTTGAGTCCACTACTGTATGCATCATTGCGATCCTGTAGTGTGGGCTTGTGTTATAGTTATTAAAGTTGTGCCTAGTATGATTGCAGGTATTGGAGTGTCATATAGTGTTCGTCCGATCTACTTGTTAGTAAACTCATTAACCAAGCGTGTGTCATTGAGGGGTAATTATAGAGGATAGATCGGGTGTAATAATTGTTGTCTGAGGGACATTTTGCAGAGCTAGTAAGAATCAGAAGCTTTATACAGAAGGTAATGAGGTAACCGAATGCAGAAACTGATTAAACTCAACAGTGTCAGGAATACCTAACTGAACCAACTATGAGATTCCGTGTTGATGATTGTCGTCTCCGAGCTGGAGAGCTGAAAGCTCGGTAGCCGCCGTGATGAAAGTCCGTGTCAGTAATCCCGACGGGCTCTCCGAGAGCGTGGGGACTCCAGGGCGTTGTGACGGTGTTGAAAGCCTTGATGGCCTGCATGCGATCTGGTGCTGGAAGGAGATCTCCTTCTTTGGTGGCGCGAATCCTGTGCCTCCATCGGCTCTTCCTGTGAGGGGTGTCGTCCTGTGGCATGATGGCGGAAGTCCGCATACCAGTTCGGTACATCAACTAAAGGTATGCCCAGAGTGTCACAAAAGTGGTGAAGGTCTTCAGGCACTTTTAGGAATGCTGTAAGTCCAAGATGGGTAGCCGCCAGACAGAAGGGGAACTTGCAACGATAGACAATTCCATGGGCCCGTAGCACATCCAGGAGCGGTTTCAGATCCCTGCGTTGCTGCAGTGTGATACCAGATAGATCCTGAAAAATCTGCAGATGTGCGCCATTGTATTGTAGTGATTGTTTAACCCTTGCCTGTCTCAGGATCTCTTCCTTTATCTTGTAGTCCACAATACAGCATATGATGTCTCCGGGTGGATCAGTCTCTCTGCCTTTTGGGCGCAATGCTCTGTGAATTCTTTCTAGCTCTATGCATGTTTGAGGTGGTCTTCCCAGTAGGTTATTGAATAATTCTGTCACAGCAGGGGTCAAGTGTTCAGCCTCAATGGATTCTGGCAATCCTCTTAGTCGGAGGTTGTGCCGGCGGCCGCGGTTATCGAGGTCCTCGATGCGGCGTTGTGCCTCTCTCAGCTGCATAGTATGTGTGTCTATTCTTCGGGTCGCTTTGCGGAGGACTATGTCATGTTTCGCTGTGGTCTTTTCCACTTCCAGAACCCGGTCATTTAGAGTGTGAATTTCCACTCTCAATTCCGCAATGGCGGCGGATAGGGTGTCCTTTATGTCAGTGGCAATCGCCCTCAGATCATTTATGTTGAGGGATGGTGGTTGTGGATGGCCCTGCAATCCCGAGGTCAGAGGGAGAGGCAATTGGGAAGTTTGTGACTGTCCTGTCAGCTGTGTTGCCGGGGCCTGTGAGGAGTCGTGACGGGAGGACGCCATTAGTTCCTCTGCGTCCTGAACATTTCAGGGATGTTTTGGCTCGGGTTTCCCATTGTTTCGCGGAGCGAGCGGGACCGTGAGGTAGAGGTGTGTCGGGAGGCCGTCCCCATCATTTCTCTGACGAGAATAGCGATAATTACCTCCGGTAGGACTGATAAATCAAATGCAACGGCGGGAGCTGTTCTTTCAGGCAGCCATCTCCTAGCTCGGCCAAGCCACGCCCCATCAGACTGTTCTAAACACTGGAAACATGCGCCCCTTTACAGGCATACTATAGACACCCCCCAGGTATGAAATTTAAAGGAAAATTACACTTTTATTATTTCACTTTAAGCATTATTAAAATCACTGCTTCCAAAAAAACGTCAGTTTATAAAACTTCTTTTTGCATTGATACATGTCCCCTAGGGCAGGACCCAGGTCCCCAAACACTTTTTATGACAATACCATGCATATAAGCCTTTAAAATTAGCACTTTTGATTTCTCCCATAGACTTTTAAAGGGTGTTCCAAGGCTTTCGAATTTGCTGCGAACATCCCAAATTGTTCGCTGTTCGTCGAACGAGTGAATAGCCAATATTCGAGTCGAACATAAAGCCCATCCCTACAACTGAGTATGGTGTTACCACATGCGTAGGACCTTTTAAATATTTGGACTGATTATGTACCCAAAATTGCAACTTTTGTATCACAAAAATCAACCAACACTGTATAGAAAACAATGTACTGTAATGGTCGCCTGTGCATGAGTGGTCAGTGACTATAGCAAAGTGTAGCTTCACCCACAGTAGTCCCTGTTCTAAAAGCCAAGTAGGCCTAACCTACTGGTACATGGCTGCCCCATAGCACTATGGTCACTGGCCAGGAAGTTCTGGAGGCTAAACTAAGGGTAAACAAAAGAGTACCTGTGGTTCTAGCAGTGCATTTGTCAGCAGAGGATTGGTGAGACTGGTGTCTTGCAGAAACGTAGCCTGTGGGACATGCAGATGGGTCAAGCAGAGATGGGATGGATCTCTCAGATGTAGTGCAGGAGGGTACATAAATTAATAAAGCAGGAAGGATCCCAATAGTGTAATTCCGTTTTTTATAAAATAGTAATTTTATTAAAGAAACTTCAGGTACTCACATCAAAAACGAATGTACAGCAAACAAATCCAACGAGTCACCTTTTTGAGTTGATTTGCACATATTTTTATTATTATACTCTATTCTTGTATGTTTTAGAGAGATTATGAGGTTATCATACCTTATGGTGGTCACTTTATATTTGTCACTTTCTTGAGCTGTTTTGCACACATTTTCATCAATTTAATATTGCTATATATATTTTATATTTTGTATATTCTATTTTTTGCACATATCTATGTACGTTTTAGATAGATTGTAAGTTAATCATATACTACGGTGGTCATCTTATTATTTGTGTGCCTATGAACATGCGTTCACGCTTATGATTTTTGGTTGACACCACTTATCACTTTATTTTTATTGATTTATTCCATCCCTTTGGTGATTTTATTTTAAGCTCACTAGCCAGCTTGCGAATATGAGGGTTTTGAGTCCACATCAGGATTAGCGCAGCACCACCCCCTCTCTTATTTAATAAACAGGGCAAGGTCAGTTTAGGCAGCAGGCAGAGGCGTGGTCAATTAACAGGCCAGTGTCAATTCAGGTGGCAGGCAGAGGCATGGTTGATTAACAGGCCAGGGTCAGTTCAGGCAGAGTCATGGCCATGCAGGGAAAGGGTAGGTAGCAGACACATGAGAAACATCTTCATCATACCTTCACTATTATCGTAGTATGTATGGTAGATACAGAAACAATCTCCTATACAGAAGCCAGGCCGGGAGGGACATTGGGAAAATAGTATTGAGTGGCACATTTAATTCTGTTACTGGTGCACACATAACATTTATTTAGGGGTTTGCATAGGAGGGATGATATCAGAGAGGTGTCTTTCACGCAGTCTGCTCACTGCATCAGAACAAAGAGGTTCAGGGGCAGGGCCTTCCAGATAGATATGGACCAAAATCTCTTCATTCTGCTGACTGGCTGACCTCCACATTTTCCAGCTTTGCAGTGACTAATCTTTGTCAAAGCATTTGTGGTTTGGTCACACAGTCCCACAGGTCACAGTTTGCTGGAGATAAAGATGGCAGAATAGTGGGAGGCTAGTCTAAAAATTGTCTATGTAGAGGTGGTACCCTTTTGGAATAGTGGTGTTAAAGGGTCTCACACAATTTTCCACTGCTTCCAATATAGGCCTTAACCCTCCTGGATTGTTAGCTCTAATGAGGTCATTCTGGACCAAATTGCCTCTTCAAGACACCAATAGGATGGAGAACAACCAACAGTGTAATTACACCAATGAGTATGGGGGGTCGGCTCCCACAATGTGTGAGTACCTTTTCAACATCTACTAAGGCAGCAAATACTTTACATACAAACATGGGAGTGACATTCCTTACTTTAAATGCCAAGGGTCTCAATCACCCAGTTTAACAGAAATCTTTATGGCAAGAAGCCCTTCAATATAATTGTGACTTATTATGTGTCAAGAGATGCATTTTTGCACCCAGGAACCACCACCCTAAATGCTCTCACAAGAGCTCCCCACATATTTTTCCTGCCAATGCAGAAGCGTGGAACTTTAACAGCTATCAGAGATATTATTTCTTTCACTTTGCATAGTGCAATTAAAGACCCCCAGGGTAGATACCTAATCCTAATATGTGACATTAACGCCACAACTTATACCCTGGTCAATGTGTATGCTCCAAACACACACCAACTCAGTTTCTTTAACAAGCTGATCTGCAAAGTTCGCAAAATTCAGCAAGGAGCTCTGCTTCTATGTGAAGACTTTAATAACACCCCTGATCCAGCCATAGACTCTACAGCTTCTTCAAAATGACCTCCAGGATCTCTATTTCACTCAATTCAAACTAATGACCTTTTTGATGCTTGGCGGTGTACTCATGCTAGTGAGAGAGACTTCACTTTTTTTCCAGAGCACACTGTTCATACTCACGTATTGACTTGTTCCTGATGGACCGATGGCTCCTGTCAACAACAAACTCTACCACCATTAACAACATCATGTGGTCTGACCATGCATTGGTTTTATTAACTGTGCAAGGTTCGATCTCTTCTACCAATGCTTTTATTTGGAGATCCAATCCAAGGATTATGCAGCATACCGAGCACAAATTAGAATTGGAAAAACACATATCAGACTTTTTTATGGATAACAAAGGGTCTGTAGAGGATCCATTTATACTATGGAATGCCCACAAGGCATTTATGAGGGGTATATTTATTAAGTTAGGAGCAAGGGCAAAAACAAATAGATGACCTCACACGAAATTTACACCCTTGACAATAAGAACAAACAGACTCCATCCCATATGTTCCCTTTATATTGCACCCAATTACTAAGAACAAACTTTACCACCTGCAAGACATAGCTGATATATTCAGCAACTATTACAATACGTTGTACAACCTCAAATCCGACCCTAATGCCATGTACACACGGTGGGACATTGATCGGACATTCCGACAACAAAATGGATTTTTTCTGATGGATGTTGGCTCAAACTTGTCATGCATACACACGGTCACACAAAGTTGTTGGAAAATCCGATCGTTCTAAATGCGGTGACGTAAAACACGTACGTTGGGACTATATACGGGGCAGTAGTCAATAGCTTTCGTCTTTTAATTTATTCTGAGCATGCGTGGCACTTTGTGCGTCTGATTTGTGTACACACGATCGGAATTTCCAATAACGGATTTTGTTGTCGGAAAATTTTATAGCAAGCTCTCAAACTTTGTTTTTCGGAAATTCCAATGGAAAATGTGTGATGGAGCCCACACACGGTCGGAATTTCCAACAACAAGGTCCTATCACACATTTTCCGTCGGAAAATCCGACCGTGTGTACAAGGCATAACACATTCCAACCTACACCAGACTTAATTAACGATTTTTTGCAAAACATAAACCTCCCCAGTTTGATGCTGGACCAATTGCATTCCTTAAATTCTCCCTTTCCTGCTCTCAAAATTGACCAAGCTATAGAATCTCTACATAGCAACAAATCTCCAGGACCAGATGGTTTTACGGGCGAATATTTTAAGACATTTAACAATTTACTAACCCCACACTTGGAAGGAGTTTACAACACAGCTGTTGCATCTTCCTCTTCCCCCCTGAGATGCTCAAAGTGTTAATTATAACCTTGCCTAAACCAAGTCCAGATGTACCTCAAAATTACCAACCCATTTCGCCGTTAAACATTTATTTAAAACTGTATGCTAAATTGATCGCACTCAGATTAATGAACATCCTGCCTATCTTTATAAACACATATCAATCTGGATTTACGAAGGGTTGCCAGACAGTGGATGACACCCATTGTTTAATCAATATAATTCAATTAGCTAATGTCATATACCGGCGTCCAAGGATGGCCGCTCTCGCACCCTTGCGGGGGCGCACAGCACGGCGATCGCGGACGCACATTGTTCCTCGGACACGGTGCGACCCGATCTCTGTAAAGAGCCACGTCCGCGGCTCTTTAACCATGTGATCGGCTGTGTCCAATCACATGTAAACACGGAGAGGCCGGTAATTGACGCTCTTCGTCTCACACTGACATATTGTGAGACGCAGGGGACAACAAAACATGTAATCAGAGCACTGATCATCAGTGCCCTGATTGCATTACAGTGGCAACAGTGGCACCAATCAGTGGCAGCAATCAGTGCCCACCAGTGCCCAAGAGTGCCAGCAATCAGTGCCCACCAGTGCCCACAAGTCTCACCAATCAGTGCCCTTTAGGGATGCCAGTCAGTGCTGGCTATTAGTGCTGCCCATCAATGCCCATCACTGCTGTCCATCAATGCCCATCAGTGCCACCCATCAATGCCCATGATTGCCCATCAGTGCCACCTATCCATATCCATGCTGCCTATCAGTGCCGCCTATCTGTGCCAATCAGTGCCCTCTATTAGTGCCTATCAGTGCCAACTATTAGTGCCCATCAGTGTCGCCTATCAGTGCCCATCATTGCCACCTATCAGTGCTTATCGGTGCCACATATCAGTGCCACCTATCAATGCCCATAAGTGCAGCATATCAGTGCCTCCTCATCAGTGCCACCTAATCAGTGCCCATAAGTGCTGCCTCATCAGTGCCCATCAGTGCTCATAACATATTCCAGAGGGTAGTATTGGGGGCATTATTGGTAGGTTGACCAAAGCACATACACCCAAGGTAAGTATAGTAGCAAGTCCTAGTTGCAATCTCGGAACACCCAATAAGAGGATAATATGCGACCGGCATGGCATGTTCACCAATGCCAGGAGCCTGGCGGACAAGATGGGTGAACTAGAGATACTGTTGTACAAGGAGGATTTGGATTTTGTGGGAATTTCAGGGACCTGGTTCAACAGCTCTCATGATTGGCTGGCAAACATTCGAGGGTATACACTTTATCGCAAGGATAGAGAGGGTAAAAAAGGGAGAGGGGTATGCCTATATATCAAGAATAATGTACACGTGAATGTGAGAGATGACATCACTAAGGGAGCTAGGGAGGAGGTGGAATCCTTATGGGTGGAACTCCAAAGGGATGAAGCTAAGGGGAAAATAATACTGGGAGTATGCTATAGGTCCCTAACCTGAGGGAGGAAGGGGAGACAGATCTCCTATCACAATTTGGATTAGCAGCAAGGATGGGAAGTGTTATCATAATGGGGGATTTTAACTATCCAGACATAGACTGGGCGGAGGGAACCGCGCATTCATCTAAGGCTCGCCAGTTCCTAAATGTCTTGCAGGACAATTTTATGGGTCAGATGGTAGACGCATTAACTAGAAATAAAGCGTTACTGGATCTACTGATTACCAAAAATATAGACCTGATCACGGATGTGGAAATACGGGGCAATTTAGGTAACAGCGATCAAAGGTCAATTGGCTTCAGTATAAATCATACAAATAGGAAACATAAGGGGAGTACAGACACTGAATTTCAAAAGAGCCAACTTCCCTAAACTACGAGCCTTGCTAGAAGGCATAAATTGGGATAAAATCTTAGGAACAAAGAACACGGAGGAGAGATCGGTTTGCTTTAAGAGCATATTAAATAAGGGCATTAGCCAATGCATCTCATTGGGTAATACATTTAAAAGAGCGATCAAAAGTCCTGGATGGCTTAACTCCAATGTAAAAATGCATATAAAATCCAATGAGAAGGCCTTCAAAAAATACAAGGTTGAGGGATCATCATTAGCATTCAGACTTTATTAAGAATGCAACAAGAAATGTAAGGGTGCAATAAGGACGGCAAAGATAGAACATAGCGGAGGAGAACAAAAAAATCCCAAGAAATTCTTTAAGTATGTAAACAGTAAAAAAGTGAGGACAGACCATATTGGCCCCATAAAGAATGAGGAAGGACATCTCGTTAAAAAGGATGGGGAGATGGTGAAGGTATTGAATGTATTCTTCTCCTCAGTCTTCACGAGGGAATCGGGGGGCTTCAGTAACCAAAACTGCAGTGTTTATCCTCATGACACATCACAGGAAGCAGCTCCATGGTTAACAGAAGACAGAATTAAAATTAGACTTGAGAAACTTAACCTTAATAAATCACCGGGACCAGATGGCTTGCACCCGAGGGTACTTAGGGAACTCAGTCAAGTAATTGCCAGACCATTGTTCCTAATTTTTACTATCAGTCTACTGACTGGAATGGTACCAGCTGATTGGAGAAAAGCCAATGTAGCACCAATATTTAAAAAGGGCCCAAAATACATCTCTGGGAATTACAGACCAGTTAGCCTAACATCAATAGTATGTAAACTCTGGGAGGGAATGATAAGGGACTATATACAAGATTTTAGTAATGAGAAAGGTATCCTTAGCAGTAATCAGCATGTATTCATGAAGAATCATTCTTGCCAAACCAATCTATTCTATGAGGAGGTGAGTTGCCCTCTAGATAAAGGAAGGCCCGTAGACGTGGTGTATCTGGATTTTGAAAAAGCATTTGACACAGTTCCCCATAAACGTTTACTGTACAAAATAAGGTCCATTGGCATGGACCATAGGGTGAGTACGTGGATTGAAAACTGGCTACAAGGGTGAATTCAGAGGGTGGTGATAAATGGGGAGTACTCAGAATGGTCAGGGGTGGGTAGTGGGGTCCCCCAGGGTTCTGTGCTGGGACCAATCCTATTTAATTTGTTCCTAAACGTCCTGGAGGATGGGGTAAACAGTTCAATCTCTGTATTTGTGGACGATACTAAGCTAAGCAGGGCAATAACTTCTCTGCAGCATGTTGAAACCTTGCAAAAAGATCTGAACAAATTAATGTGGTGGGCAACTACATGGCAAATGAGGTTCAATGTAGAAAAATGTAAAATAATGCATTTGGGTGGCAAAAATATGAATGTAATCTATACACTGGGGGGAAAACCTCTGGGGGAATCTAGGATGGAAAAGGACCTGGGGGTCCTAGTAGATGAGAGGCTCAGCAATGGCATGCAATGCCAAGCTGCTGCTAACAAAGCAAACAGAATATTGGCATGCATTAAAAAGGGGATCAACTCCAGAGATGAAAGGATAATTCTCCCGCTCTACAAGACCCTGGTCCAGCCGCACCTAGAGTATGCTGTCCAGTTCTGAGCACCAGTCCTCAGGAAGGATGTACTGGAAATGGAGCGAGTACAAAGAAGGATAACAAAGCTAATAAAGGGTCTGGAGGATATTAGTTATGAGGAAAGGTTGCAAGCACTGAACTTATTCTCTCTGGAGAACAGACGCTTGAAAGGGGATATGATTTCAATATACAAATATTGAATTTCATTTGGGTACAGTGTAGCATGACCACGCAATTGTCATCCAAAGTGGAACAGCGCTGAAAGCTCAAAAATGGCCTGGGCAGGAAGGGGGTGTAAGTGCCCTGTAGGTAAGAGGCTAAACAAGCATTGAAACTTCTCTTCACACTGGCATTTGAAGACTATTATATAACTTTTTTGACTGTGCTATAAATATGCCAAAGTGTTATGTATTATTCTTTTTATGTTTTCACTATTTTGTTAACTCCTGAGTCATTTTGACTAGATTGTTCATTACTGGCCTATGTAGGCACAGTGTATCTTTCTTTGTGTTTTCTATAAACTATGAAATCTCAATAAAGAAAGATTGAAAAAAATGGATATGTTATACTGGATTTGCCATTAGAAGTGTCCTGTAATGGGTGTAGAGGGACGTTAAAATCGCACATGCAACAAGGAAAACAAATCCTCGTGGTGTAGTATAAAGCAATCCTTTTATTAAAACAAAGGTAGACTTAAAATTGTAGATATGTGAGTAGCCACACAATCATGGGGTCACAAATCAGTGAGATGCTGGAAAAGGAGAACTTCCGCTTTTGGCAGTAACCAGAAGTGACATCACGTGGCTTCTCCCAACGCGTTGCGTTACTGTCACATGACTTTATTAAGGGTGTGTAATTGTAAGTCTACCTTTGTTTTAATAAAAATGATTGCTTTATACTACACCATGAGGAGTTGTTTTCCTTGTTGCATGTGCGATAAACAATGACAGATGATATCATATGGAGATTGCTTCAGCAGTTTGATGTGCATTACCTTTGGAAATACAGGTGAGCGGCCATTGCACATGGTGGCAGAGTTTGCTCTTTTTTTGGGAATTCAGCACAAATGTATTGTGAACAGTGGGATCTGTTTGTCAAACACTTACCATCCTATTGAAGAAGGACTGCACATTTTTGCTATTGATCATCTTTTTTTTTCCGCACTGGACTCTTTATTTGATTTATTTTCATAATTGTTATCAAATTTTTTTCACTTTTTATGTCTTATATATATTTTTTGTATTTCGACTGTATGATTATTGGTGTTTTTTGGTTTAGCGCTGCTCCATTAATAAACACATTTATTATTGTTGGTGTTAGTGACACTAAAGGAGTTTGGCAGCTTTATTACATTATGTATAATTGCACCACACTTTATCACTTGATTGCATTTGATTTATTTTGTAATCTATACACTGAGTAGTGCATAAGTCTATTCCCTATTTTTTAAATTTGGACATTAAAATCACCTCCTAGCAAAATATAGCCAGTAGCAAAACTTTTTAATTCATCAATAATAAGTGGACAGAAGATAAGGTGTCTTGTATTTGGAGAATAGACGTTGGCCATTGTTACTGGCATGTTTCATTATATTCCTTTTAGGAAGATAAATCTACATAGGGGATCAATGTGTTGCTGTGATAATTTAAATTCTGAATATCCAAATGGAAGCATTTAAAATCTTGCAATCACCATAGTGTGCACACACAAACAAGGTAAAGTGCCGTAACTTCTCGTCTCTGGTCAAGCCCCTGACTGATGTGACCAGAAAGGACAGTAACCCATAGAGTTGGTCTCCGGAGTCCATTAAGGCATTTGAGAGTCTTAAGGCTGCCTTTGTTTCTGCTCCTGTGTTGGCACATCCTGATCCTACGTTACCTTTTATCCTTGAGGTTGATGCTTCTGAGACTGGTGTTGGCGTCCTTCTGTCTCAACGTCCAACCTCTGAGAGCGCTATGCATCATTGTGGCAACTTTTTCAAGAGATTGTCATCTGCAAAGTACAATTACGAGATTGGTGACAGAGAGCTATTGGCGATCATTTTAGCCCTGAAAGAATGGAGACATCTCCTCGAAGGTACCATTGTGCCGGTTCTCATTCTTACTAACCATAAGAACCTCACATTCTTGTCTGAGGCTAAATGCCTCTCTCCCAGAAGGGTGCGATGGGCTCTTTTCTTGTCAAGTTTCAATTAAATTGTCTCATTCTTACCCGGTACTAAGAATGTAAGGGCTGACGCCTTGTCACGACAATTTTCCTCCACTTCCAATTTGGAGTTGGTTCCGGTTCCTGTGGTTCCTCCTGATCGTATGCTGGCTACGGTTCGCACCAGTCTCACTTCTCCTTTGGGAGACAAAAATCTTGCTGCTCAGGTCCATGCTCCTCCTGAGAAACCTTGTGACCGCTGCTTTGTCCCAGAGAGTCTCCGTACTGTCATGCTCCAGACTTACCATTCTCCCAAGGTAGCTGGCCACCCTGGGAAAAATCAACAATTCTGTTGGCCTAGTCTATGTGCTAATGTAACTGCCTTCATAGCTGCCTGTTCCGTGTGTGCTCAGAGTAAGACTCCACAACACCTTCCAGTGAGCCTCCTACAACCCATACCCAATGGAGAGAGGCCCTGGACCCACCTGTCTATGGATTTCATTGTAGAGTTACCCAACTCCCAAGGCAACACTGTTATCCTAATGGCAGTTGACCGGTTCTCAAAGATGTGTCATTGTATTCCACTTAAAAAGTTGCCCACTTCTAAGGAACTGGCTTTCATTCTTGCTTGGGATGCTATTACCGTGGGCAGAGTTTGCTCATAACAGTGCCTTGAATTCTGCTTACCGATTGTCCCCGTTTATGGCGAATTATGGTTTCCAACCCTCCATGTTGCCTGACAAGTTTGCTCCGCAGAGTATTCCTGCATTAAAGGAGCATCTCCGTGGTCTTCATTCCACTTGGGCACAAGTCCAAGAGGCTTTGCGTCATGCTAATGATAGGTACAGACTCCATGCTGACTTCAGATGCCTGCCTGCACCTTCCTACCAGGTTAGGGACAGGGTCTGGCTCTCATCTCGCAATCTCCGACTTTGTGTTCCCTCACTGAAGTTCGCACCTCAGTTTATTGGGTCTTTCTGTATTCTTCGCAGGATTAAACCAGTGGCTTAAGCATTAGACCTGCCTTCTACTATGCATATTTCAAATGTATTTCATGACTCCTTATCAAAATTTTTGGTCTGCAACTGCTTTACCACCTTGGTGCCACGTCCTCACCCTGTACAGGTTAAGAACCGTGTGGGGTATGAGGTACAGTCCATTGATGACTCCCATAGGTTCCGTGGACGCATACAGTACCTGGTGCATTGAAAAGGGTATGTGTGACAGACCTAGCCGGGAGAGAGACTTTAGGAGGGGACTGAATGCTAGCCTCTTGCCGATCGATTGTGGGCCCTGGCATTTGGGGGAACGGTGCTCTTTGTGAGCTTTATGCCTGGGGACCCTTGAGGTGGTAATACTGTGGATTCGGGTCCTGGTCCCCCAGGACACACAGACTCTGGGGACCCTGGACTTGCCATATTAGGAATAGTGGCTGATTCATAATGCTGGGACAGATACTGTTAGGAGATGCTGATGTAAATTCCAGCCACCTGTCTGTCTGTTACCTGCTAGAATGTGTATTGTAAATAAGTCTCTAGTATGGGATCTAAGAGTCATTAGATCCCCATTGTTGTTTGTGTTAATTAACTCTGCTATTGTGATAATGTTGATTGGGTTTTCTGAGCTACAAGACGGCCAGTCTGGCCTAAAGGTCATGTCTGAGTCATCTAGGCTGTCTAAAGGGATTAGTTAATTAGCCCATGTTGGGCATGGCCTGACGCATGGAGTGAGAGGACGTGCTGCGCCTCAGCTCCTGGACCCATCGGCTCTACAGGGCGTTTCTGATCCAAATCCGGCTGTTATAAAGACTCCAATGGGGAAAGCTAAGTACCGGGACCAGCAGGGAGCGGGGGGATCTCGTCCAGGAGGGGATTTGGGGAGTTTTTTTTACTCGATCTTCGGCCGCGGCCCAGTGCCAGCCGAGATCCAAGATGGCGCCGGCGCCTCCATCCCCGGCCCGCTCCGAGTCAGCCCTGGACTCTATGGCCTGCTCCCAGGCATCCCACACTACCCCTGTGACTCAAGCCTCCCCTCCCAGACTCTCCAGATGCCGTTCCACTGCATCCGTGGGCTCTAAGGATGGCTGGGATCTAGAATCCCAGATGAGATCCCTGCACAGCTACATGCGGTCTCTCCCTACCAAAGCTGATTTTGAGCAGTGTGTACACCGCATTGAGAAAACCTACAAACAGCAGATCTCTGAGCTTAAAAGGGACATTGGTGTTCGTTTTGAGGATATTGAAGCCACAGCAGAGACACTCCATACTTCTGTTCAGAAGCAAGAGGAAATACTTAACTCTCACACAACCATGCTGCAGCACCTTGTGTTTCAGCAAGATGACATTGAAAACAGAAACAGGCGTAATAATATCCGCATACGCGGCATCCCTGAATCAGTAGAACCTAAGGACTTGAGGGCGGCGGTGACGGCCATTTTTAATCAGCTCTTACAACTACCCAAAGATAACCCACTTGAATTAGACCGGGTTCACAGGACCTCAGGCCCCAGGAATCCTGATCCCTCATTTGTTCGTGACACGCTCTGCAGAGTGCACTTCTACAACATTAAGGAATCCATCATGCGGGCCGCCAGCACGCAGGAATCAATTCTTTTCAATACCACTCCAGTGATGCTGTTACCTGATCTTTCACGTCTAACCTTAACCATGCGGAAGGCCCTGAAGCCTCTCACACAGCTTCTTCAATCACGCCAGATGAAATACCAATGACACTTCCCTTTTCAGCTGCGAGTGTTCCATGATAGTAAGACTGCCACTTTCCGCATGCTGGGTGACTTCCCTGCATTCCTGGGCACCCTGGAGTTGCCACAGGTGTCTTTGCCAGATTGGCCCTTTTCTCCAACTACACCAGGCTTGCTGTATATCCCTCAGTGGCAGAAACAAAGTCACAAACGCCGTCCTGGATCTTCACCCCGCATAGACCCTGATGATTGATGTCTTATAGACCGGCTGGTCATTTACCTTTTTGTTTCTCTACATGAGCAGGAATACCTCCTGCACTACCTTGGATCTCTGAGGATTCTCTTTCATTGAGCCTCTGTTGATGGCCTTCACTCTCCTACGCCTTTTCCAGCAAGCAGCTCCTGTTACCGGTCTTTCTTCATCTGGAAGATGTTAACCTTTTCTTTCATGTTATTGTTACCCACATTCTGGGGGGTTTTATGTTTTAGAAGATACCAGGTCCCTCTGCAAAAAATTGCTTAATGGCTTACAAGCTGTGTAAGGAAGATTCACCCTGGCTTCCTGGGACTGTCGCGGTCCTTACCTGCCGTGAAACTGCTCCCGCAGTTTCTCCTGTTTCTTTACGCCAGAGGTCCCGGCTTGCTACTTTTGTTTAACAATTTTTATTTATCAAAACATTTTCAATAACACATTTATCCAACTTATATACATCTAAATAATAAAACAATTCTATCATGTTTTATCAAAACATCATTCAAATTCCTTTTTCATTTTGGGTCTTCATATTTTTAAATCAAGGATGTAGAACCTATATCTAAAACCTATTTACTCCCCCCCCCTCCCTTCCCCACACTCATACCCATTCATACGGAAAAAAAAAAAAAAACCCTTATTAAAGGGGATCTCTTCCAATTATGTTCTTTATTGTTTCTATATTGTCCTCAAAAGTCTCGAGAAGGCTCTGAACTCCTCCCATCTAGTCCATATATTCAATGTTTGTTTTTTTAACCCTTCTTCTATTATCATTCTTTCCTCCAGGGTACGCATCTCCATCATCTCACACTCCCATTCTGTAACAGACGGCGCAAGTGTGTTTTTCCATTTTCTAGCTATAACCGTTCGGGCTGCTGTCAGAAAGTATTGCAAAATTCCTTTTTTTATGTTTTTTATTGATCCTGGAATCATGGATAACACTGCTACTTGTATTTCTGGATACAGGTTGGTCCCAGTCAGTGCTCTAAAAATTTCAAATATTTTTTGCCAGAATGGTTGGATTTCTGAGCAATAGTACCAAATATGTGACATTGTGCCCTGAGTTGAGTGACATCTCCAACAGATGTCTGTGTTGTCCAGATTCATTTTATGTAGGTCCACAGGGCATCTATACCATCTGGCTAAAATTTTGTAGTTTCTTTCCTGATGTTTAGCTGATATTGAGAGTTTATGAGTCGCTATAATTGCTTTTCCCTACATTTCTCTAGGAAATTCTATTCCCATCTCTAGTTCCCATTTTTTAACATATGGTAACGTCTGTCTATTGTTTTCTGAAATTAAATATTTATAAATCTTAGATAAGACATGGGTGGGTCTAAGTTCTTGCAAGAAAATTTTTTCTAAATTTGTCAAAGGCCTATATATTATGGATTCTTTTGTTAAAGATTCTATATACCTCTGGAGCTGACCATATTGCATCCATTTATTTTTGTGTTCTACTCCCAGCTTTTCCAATGGGAGGAGTTTATTCTCTTCCATCGTTTCTATTATCCTAGTGTCCTCACTTCTTTTCCATTTAAGAAATGTTTTAGCTTCAAGTGTCAGTGGAAACTCTGGATTGCTAAATAGTGGGGTCATTGGACCTCTATAAGTAGATCCACTCTCTCTTTTTATTATATTATCCCAAGCTTTTAATGTTGATACCACTAGGGAGGGCATCTCCCTCTCCGGTGGTCTTTGCGCTTTTTTAATCCAAGGGAGGGATTTTAACTTAAAGGCTGTAATATCCTCTTCGAGCTCCACCCACTGTTTATTGTTTCTGTTGTGAAACCAGTCTACTATTCTGGTTATCATTATTGCTCTGAGATACATGTCTATATCTGGGAGGGCAAGGCCACCATCTTCTTTTGTTTTATTTAACACCGTTCTTTTAATTCTGGGTGTCTTGCCTCCCCAGACAAATCTTCAAAATGGGTATTGCTTGAAGGACATATAATATTTTGGGCAGTATATACATCTTTACTATACTTATTCTACCCATCCAGGAGAACGTCCCCTTTTCATATTGTTGTAACGTTCTCATAATTTTTTGCACCATTGGGACGTAATTATACTCCTGTAACTTATCAAGATCAGAAGGGATACAGGTACCCAAATATTTAATTGTGTTCTCTTGCCATTTAAATGAGGAGTCTTTTTTAAGGAGTTCCACCATAGCGCTTGGTAAGTTAATATTCAGAGCTTCAGATTTACTATAATTTACTTTGAAATTACTCAGTGTACCAAATCGATTAAATTCAGTTATCAAGTTTGGTATTGATATCAATGGGTTTGTGATATATAGTAATATATCGTCTGCGTATACAGACATTTTATACTCCTTGTCTCCTACTTTAATTCCCTGTATATCCATATTTTTCCGGATCGCTATTAATAAATGCTCCATCACTAGTATATACAGTATTGGGGATAGCGGGCAACCCGTTCCGTTTGTTATAGGGACTATCTCCGATAGATCGCTGTTCACCCGTATCTTCGCTGTTGGATTCTTTAATAGAGCCATTATTTTGTCCAAAAGTATAGGACCCAATCCCCACTGTATTAAGGTCTCTCTGAGGAAACTCCATCCCACCCTGTCGAATGCTTTCTCAGCATCAATCGGCAATAGGCAGGATGGGATGGAGCCCCTTTTTGCATGTAACACTAATGTGAGTGTTTTTAGAGTGTTATCTCTTGCTTCTCTCCCCTCTACAAAGCCCACTTGATCTAAGTGTATGAATACCGGCATTAATGGGGCAAGTCTATTGGCAATTATTTTAACATACACTCTCAGGTCGATGTTTGTTAGAGAGATAGGTCTATAGTTTCCACATAAAGTATGATCCTTCTCTGGTTTGGGTATAAGTGAAATATAGGCCTGCATACTTTGTGGAACAAAGGGCTGTGATGTGGATATTGCATTAAATGTCTGTCTCATAATGGGGACGAGTTCTTTTTTAAATGTTTTATAGAATCTTGGGGTAAAGCCGTCAGGGCCTGGACTTTTCCCCGGTACTAATGCATCAATTACATTTTGTATTTCTATCTCTGAGAAGTCCTGATCTAATTGTACCCTATCTGTCAGAGCTAATACAGGAAGTGCTGTTTCTCTCACGTATTGTTCTATATTTTGTTGGATGCTCTCTGAATCACTATTCGTGACATAGTTAGGGATATTATATAGTTTTGTGTAAAAAGTCTGAAACTCTTTCAATATCTCTTTTGGGTCGTATCTCATATTACCTTTATCTGATCTGATCTTAACAATAGGCTGTATATTGCCCCGATGGCGCAAAGCTCTTGCGAGAAGTTTACTTGGTTTATTACCCTGTTGATAGTATAGGGCACGGTTACTATCTCTTATACGTAAGATTTGCTCATTAATCAAAGTTTTTAGTTCTATTTTCTTCTCTGTTAACTCTATTAATATTTCACGCACTGGATTTTGTTTATGTTGAGCTTCTATTATGGGTATTTCTTTTAATAGTTGGGTTATTTTGTTGTCTTTTAATTTTTTCAATCTAGCCCGTGTTTTATAAGAAGGCCTCGGATTACACATTTTAATGTTTCCCACTTGATCGGCAGCGAAGTAGTATCCTCCCTGTGATCGTGTAAGAAGTCTGATATTGCCTTCCTTATTTCTATCACACAAGTCTCATCATGAAGCAGATTATCATTGAGCTTCCAGTTCCCTTTATTATTGTTACCCCTAAGCAAGTCCAAAACCAAAAATACTGGTGCATGATCTGACCATATCGAACTACCTATTTCGGAAGATGAAGTTACCACCATCCCCTTTTGGTTTATAAAAAAAAAGTCTAATCTAAGATATGTCTTATGTGCTATTGAGTGAAATGTGAAATCCTTGTCTGTTGGGTGTAGTGCCCTCCATATATCAATCAACTGGTATTTTGCTATCATTTCTAAGAAGTTTTTCTTCTCCCTACCCATCTGTATTATTGAAGGTGCTGTAGTATCCATTTCCCTATCAAGTACAAAATTAAAGTCTCCTCCAATTATTATTATCCCTTCAGCTTTTTCCATAAGCTGTTTCAGCATTTGTGTTCCTACTTTATATTGTCCTTGATTAGGTAAATATATATTAATAAATGTATACTTTTTGCCATATATAGTAAGTTTGAGTAGTATTGCTCTTCCATCCTTATTATGCCATTCTTCCAGCACTTGGTGAGGTATTGTTTTATGTATTGCTATAGAGACGCCTTTTGATTTTGAATATCCAAAGGAGTCATGATACCAAGTAGTGTAGAATCTATTTTGTAGATTTGGGACGTGGTCTGTACGGAAATGCGTCTCCTGGAAAAAGATTACCCCCACTTTTTGTTTATGAAGAGAGTACAGGACCTGTGACCTTTTTGTTGCTGAGTTAAGACCTCTAATATTATACGAGCATATTTTCATATTTTAGGACCAATAGAGCCAATAAGAAGAGAGAAGGAAAAAAAAAAAAACCCACTCACACTCACACCCACTCTATCCTATATCTATTGACTAAAAAAAAGAAAAGTCTTTCTTACTGTCTAAGTAAGTTCCCTACTTTTTTTGAGGTTTTGAGTCTGGTGACCAAGGGTCGCCTCTCGACCGCTGACCTCCTGCTGCATTTTACAGTTTTTTTCTTTATCTTTCTCTTATTTTGGATCTCTTTCGTCTCTATTTTCTTTAACTCTCTCTTTCCCTTGCTACCCTCTCTTTTCTTGGGGAGGGGTGTAGGGGGGGGGTGATAATTTATATAAAAAAAAAAAATTATATAAAAAAAAAAAAATTATATCAAAAAAAAAAAAAATTATATAAAAAAAAAAAATTATATCAAAAAAAAAAATTTATATAAAAAAAAATAAAAATTATATAAAAAAAATGTATATCAAAATAAAAATTTATATAAAAAAATTATATATAAAAAAAATTTATATCAAAAAAAAATTTATATATAAAAAAAAAAATTTATATAAAAAAAAAAATTTATATCAAAAAAAATTTTTATATAAAAAAAAAAAAATTCTTCTCTGCAAGGCAATGGATGGAGTGGCCTGTGCTTGGTTAACTGAAGTGAACAATAGTTTGAAATATAAGAAGCTCATCTACACACACAGGGGCTGCCCAGCCAAGTATGGGAACATCTGGGCTAGGTGGCTGCAAGACTCAGAAACCCTCGACTGATGGGATCACCGTTACTTACCTAGGATCTCACACTTTAACATTACTGTTACTACTCTACTGATCTACTGTATATCATTATCGCAATGTGATTTTGGATCGCGTGCAGAATTGCAGCAAATCTGCCCAAGATCACAAAACGTCAGATGTGATCAGGACTGATTCATTTTTTAAGTGGAAATTAACCCATTTGTTTAACAGTTTTGAAAAACAATTAGCAATTCCAGCATGCTGGGAACGTAACTGTCACTTGTGCTCTCAACCAAACTGTCAAACCATCAAAAGTCTGGTGTCACAATTAATCATGTGCAGCACAAAAGAAATCACAAAACTCCAGATGTGAACGGGGCCTTAAAGTGGAACTTAATCTATAACAACTTCTAAAAAAAAATAATGTTCTTTAGCAAGCAACATACATTCCACATTTATAATTATGCTACCAGAATTAGTGTGAGCTGTAAGCTGCCTCCAGCATTGCTCCTGTTTCTTCTTCTGAAGCCCAGAGCCCCTGAGCAGCAGTAAATAATGAAGAGGAACTAAACCAATCGATTTAACGGTTTCAAAAAACAGTTACATTCCTGGAATGCCGGAATTGCTAACTGTCACTTTTGCTTGTGTCCTCAACCAAACTGTCAAACCAACAAATTCCTGGTGTCATAACTGATTACATGTACAGCACCATGGCAGCTGCAGCAGTGATGTTGCTATGGGGGTGCGGTCCGCACCCCGGTTACACCTGCCAGATGGGTGACACCAGGCCCGGACTGGCAAGGGGTATTGAGAAGGGCGCAGCAGCTCCCTCCTCATCTGCCTTCCCCTGGAGGGACATCTGTGTGGACGGAGCCTAGGAGGAGGGACATCTGTGTGGACGGAGCCTAGGAGGGGGGACATCTGTGTGGACGGAGACTAGGAAGGGGGACATCTGTGTGGATGGAGACTAGGAGGAGGGACATCTGTGTGGACGGAGACTAGGAAGGGGGACAACTGTGTGGACAGAGCCTAGGAGGGGGGACATCTGTGTGGACGGAGACTAGGAGGGGGGACATCTGTGTGGACGGAGACTAGGAGGGGGGACATCTGTGTGGACGGAGCCTAGGAGGGGGGACATCTGTGTGGACGGAGACTAGGAGGAGGGACATCTGTGTGGACGGAGACTAGGAGGAGGGACATCTGTGTGGACATCTGTGTGGACGGAGCCTAGGAGCCAATAAAAAAAATTTATATAAAAAAAAAAAAATTATATAAAAAAAAAAAAATTTATATCAAAAAAAAAAATTTATATAAAAAAAAAAATTTATATCAAAAAAAAAAATTTATATCAAAAAAAAAAAAATTATATCAAAAAAAAAAATTTATATCAAAAAAAAAAAATTTATATAAAAAAAAATGTATATCAAAATAAAAATTTATATAAAAAAAAAATTATATATAAAAAAAAAAAATTATATAAAAAAAAAAAAATTTATATATAAAAAAAAAAAAAATTATATCAAAAAAATATAATTTATATCAAAAAAATAAAATTTATATTAAAAAAAAAATTATATAAAAAAAAATGTATATCAAAAAAAAAAATTATATCAAAAATAAAAATTTATATATAAAAAAAAAAAAAATTATATCAAAAAAAAAAATTTATATAAAAAAAAAAAATCTTCTCTGCAAGGCAATGGATGGAGTGGCCTGTGCTTGGTTAACTGAAGTGAACAATAGTTTGAAATATAAGAAGCTCATCTACACACACAGGGGCTGCCCAGCCAAGTATGGGAACATCTGGGCTAGGTGGCTGCTATCTGCCTTCCCCTGGAGGGACATCTGTGTGGACGGAGCCTAGGAGGAGGGACATCTGTGTGGACGGAGCCTAGGAGGGGGACATCTGTGTGGACGGAGCCTAGGAGGGGGGACATCTGTGTGGACGGAGACTAGGAGGGGGGACATCTGTGTGGACAGAGCCTAGGAGGGGGGACATCTGTGTGGACGGAGACTAGGAGGAGGGACATCTGTGTGGACGGAGACTAGGAAGGGGGACATCTGTGTGGACGGAGCCAAGAGGGGGGACATCTGTGTGTACGAAGACTAGGAGGGGGGACATCTGTGTGGACGAAGCCTAGGAGGGGGGACATCTGTGTGGACGGAGACTAGGAGGAGGGACATCTGTGTGGATGGAGACTAGGAGGGGGGACATCTGTGTGGACATCTGTGTGGACGGAGCCTAGGAGCCAAAAAAAAAATTTATATAAAAAAAAAAATTTATATCAAAAAAAAAAATGTATATAAAAAAAAAAAAAAAAAAAATTATATCAAAAAAAAAATGTATATAAAAAAAAAAAAAAATATATAAAAAAAAAAATTTATATAAAAAAAAAAAATTATATAAAAAAAAAAATTATATCAAAAAAAAAAATTATATAAAAAAAAAAAATTATATCAAAAAAAAAAATTTATATAAAAAAAAAAAATTATATATATAAAAAAAAAAATTTCTATCAAAAAAAATAAATTTATATCAAAAAAAAAATTTATATATATAAAAAAAAAAAAATATATAAAAAAAAAAAATTATATCAAATTTATATGATACTTCCCAGATATGTATCCTTTTAACCTGTTTCTTTACGTCAGAGGTCCCGGCTTGCTACTTTTGAACTACCATTCTTTTTTTTTCTTTTTTTTCACCAGGGACTGGTGCGCCTGTTTGCATCCCACCATTGCTTTCATGGCACACTCAACAGTTTTATAATGTTGTATTAACCTTTGCTTTCCTCCATCCTGATTTTGATTATGATTACGATATTTTATTATTTATACCTATTGCTGCCTATCACGTTTATATGTACAGCCTAGTTTTTTCCCACATATTATTGGCCCTGTCGTCCCCGGGGCTCCGGGAGCTCTCGCCATGCTAAACACTAACCCCCCCTTGGGAATACTCAGTGCTCCTACTTGGCACCGTACCATGGTTTATAGATGTTCTATACTTTACAGTTCTTTGTATTGTACTTTATTTTCTTTTTTTTCAATTTTTGTTTAACTGGTACCACCTTGTGGTTTATCCTACTTCAATCAGTATATTGTTTAATTTGCAAGGATCAGGGTCCCAGTCTCCCCCTTCTGATCTTCTCAGGACAGACTGTAATATTGACTTACAATTATGGATACTGGGACTCTCTTCCTCTCCACGCTCTCTCTCCTCTTTCTCCTCTTTCTCTCTCCTCCCTCGCTCCTTCCTAGTACTACTTCTATATCTCTTATATCTCTCCCTGCTCACTTTCTTGCACCTATAGCTTGACCCCCCATTCCCCCCACATTTCCCCCCCTCTTACCCTTCCATAAACAGAAAACTAATATTCTCTTCTTACAAGAAACTCATTTCAGGACTGATTCCATACCCATGATGCGCAGTCGATATTATACCACTTGGTTTCATAGTACCAATCCCGCTGCAAAATCCAAAGGGGTTTCGATCGCGTTTCATAAGTCCTTTCACCCTGAGGTTATTGACTCATATGTTGATGATCAGGTCGCTTTATATTTCTCAAATTAAAATTTAATAATTTTCTCTTTACAGTCGCCAACATCTATGCTCCAAACACAGATCAGGCGCACTTCCTATCATCCACCCTCGCCAGACTGACCTCTTTTGGAGGTTCTAGTCTTATCGTTAGAGGCAACTTCAATGTGGCTCTTTCCCCATCTGCCGACACCTCTACTGGTAAGTCTTCCATGTCCACGACCTCACTTTCACACATAAAATCTCTATTACATTCTTATCATCTAGTGGATGTGTGGTGTATACATCATCCTACAGACAGAGATTTCACATACTTTTCTATAGCACATAACTCATAAAGCAGACTGGACTATTTTCTCATTTCCCAATCCCTCTTAGATACACCTTTACAAACCTCTCTAGGACAAGCCCTCTGGTCTGACCATGCCCCTGTTTATCTGCCTTTCGCCCGACCCCCACATTCACGTAGAGGGCACTCCTGGCGCCTCAATGATAATCTCTAACGGGACTCGGTATGCATCGCTGAAGTTACTAAAGCAATTCATAACTTTAGAATTGATCACATAGCAGATACAAATTCTCCACTCAACCAATGGGAGGCCCTGAAGTGTGTGGTCAGGGGCGTTCTGATTCAAAACGGTTCTCGCTTTAAAAAAATCAGGTCTGATGACATCCGGCGCCTCCTGACCAACATTTCGGACCTGGAATCCCTACACAAATTAAACCTAGACCCCTCCACTTTTGTTGCCCTTTCCAACTCTCGTAGGGATCTACTCCAATTATTAGACTCACACTCTCTCATAGCTAGGGACCGTGCCCGAAAATCCTACTACTCTATAGCCAATAAATGCGGTCAACATTTGGTACGGGTTATCCATCCCAGGGCCCCACGTCTTCCTATCCCCTTTATCACTAAATCAGACCAAAGACATATCCACCACATTTAAAGACTACTATGCTCAGTTATATAATCTTCCGCAAACCTCCCCCCATAGTTCTCTGCCTCCATCCAGAGACCCAATGCAGACCTACATAATGGAAATGGCACTACCTGTGATTGACCCCCAGGTGTCCGCGGACTTGGATGGCCCCCTACTGAAACCGGAGTTCCTAGGCGCCATCAAGGAATTAAAACCGGGTAAATGCCCAGGCCCCGATGGCTACTCTCCGAGGTTTTACAAAACCTTTGCACCACTATTGGTACCGTATCTCACTAAGGCCTTCAACTCCATTGATGACACCACGCTCCCCTCCAAAGCACTCCTATCAGCCAATGTCTCCATTCTACCGAAACCCAACAAGGACCCTTCTTAATGCAGCAGTTATTGCCCGATATCTCTATTAAACATTGACCTTAAGCTCTTTGCAAAATTCCTTGCTAATCGCCTCTCTCCCTCTCTACCCGGGATCATACATAGGGATCAGGTGGGTTTCGTCCCGGGTAGAGAGGCACGGGACAACACTACCAAAACCATTAACCTAATTTCTTATGCCCAACGCCACCATCAACAAATCTGCCTTCTCTCCTTTGATGCCGAGAAGGCTTTCGATCGGGTTAACTGGCATTTCCTAAAACTCTCCCTCGAGCAAATCGGGTTGGGATCCCCTTTCATCTCCAAAATTATGTCACTATATTCCCATCCTTCTGCTTCGATCCTGTTTAATGGTACTTCTTCAGCAGCATTTGATATCTCCAACGGGACTCGCCAGGGTTGTCTCCTTTCACCCCTTCTTTTTGTTATAGTAATGGAACACCTAGCCTGTGCCATTCGCCAAAATGATTCCATACAAGGCATACACACACCATCCGCACACCACAAGCTTGCACTATACGCTGATGATTTACTCATTTACGCACGCCAACCACATATTACCCTCCCTTCCTTGTTCTTGGAGTTTCAACGCTTTGGATGTTTAAGTAATTTTAAACTCAATATCTCCAAGACGTAGGCACTTAATATCTCTCTCCCTGGTACCACTCTGTCCTCCCTCAAATCCAATTATTCTTTTCATTGGCAGTCCAAAGGCATTAAGTACTTAGGCGTAATCATACCGACTAACCTATCACTTCTCTTTACGCTGAACTACATCCCCCTCCTCTCCCGACTCCGTAAAGATCTTGCCTCTTGGGGGGACAAACCCATACCCTGGTTTGGACGCATAAACACCCTCAAGATGGACATCTTACCTAAATTGCTCTACCTATTTCAGACCATTCCGACTGTAATACCCAAATCCTTTTTCTCTACTTTGCGCTCTCTTTCCATCCGCTTTCTGTGGAATAAAGGATTATCGAGAATCAAATTCAAGTTACTCACCCGGCCAAAATTGCAAGGGGGTACAGGTCTACCTGATTTTGAGCTTTACTACGAAGCCCATTAATGGCACGTATCCTTGACTGGTTCCCACGACCTTCCCAAAAAGCTTCGGTTATGGTTGAACAGGATTTGTCCCCCGTTGATCTCGGGGCCTTACTCTGGGGCTATAAACGTAACTTATCAGCCTTGGCTGATTCATCACCCTTAACTACAGCTGCCCTTGTACTTTGGTATAAGAGAGGTTTATGCGAGATCCTATCTTCGGACCCATCTCCCTTATCACCACTTTTCGATAATAGTGCCCTTCCACAAGGTATAGGGGCTCACGCTATTGGTTCTTTCTCCTGCTCCTCATGGCCTCAAGCACACTTCTTCGTTCGGTCAGACAACGGAACACCAAATATTCCTCGAGACTGGCTCTCTTCCATTCACCTTTCCACCTTTACCAAACATCTTTTCACTTCCTCCCAGGTCCATCGCCCCTTGACTGACTTTGAACATCTCAGCTCATTGCAAGAACTACCTAGACACTTGTTATCACATATATATAGTGTTATTCAATCTCTCACACAGGAAGACCTACCCACCTACACTAGAGTATGGTCGACAGACCTGGGAAAGACCATTTCCAGAGTGGATTGGCAAACCGCATTCCACTTTGCACATAAGTCCTCAAACTCATGCTACTCTCAAGAAAAAAACTATAAGGTCATGGCGAGGTGGTATAGGGACCCCACCTCTCTACGGAAAATTTTCCCCTTAACTTCATCTATTTGTTGGCGTTGTTCTCTCACAACAGGGTTGTACCTACATGTCTGGTGGGAGTGTGATCTGATCCAGCCCTTTTGGAATCAGGTATTCCAGGTTTATGAAAAAATTTACGATGACCCTTTACACTTGACCCCCGAAATAGCTCTCCTATCTATCTTACCAGGTTCAATAGCCTCTCAAAAACGCAATCTTCTACGTTTCTTCCTTTCTGCTGCTCGCCAACTTATACCCCTTTTTTGGAAGACAACGATTATCCCCCCACTGTCTCTCTGGACTTCCACCATGAATGATATTATGTGTATGGAGGAGATGCTAGCGCTTGACAATGACACCTACGAGAAATTCACAATATTATGGTCGGTCTGGCGATGCTTCTCCTCCTCAGATATGCTGTCTTCATTGCTTCCTACCTCCCAGATTATAGCTTCCCCTACAAATTTGAATACCCGCTGATCCCTTGACCATGTCTGAGGACCTGGGGTCTTTCCTCCTCAACCCCAGCCAGCGAAACCCCCCCTCCTACCCCTCCCCCCCTTCCCCCCTTCTCTTATCTGTTTCTTTTTTCCTACTTACTTCCTTCTCTTTTCTGATTTTCTATCCAGATACTTGACATGATTTATTTATATTATAATTTACTTAATAACTATCAGCTTAGCTGTGGGCGATAGCCATTTTGCTCGCTGGTTGTTCTCTCAATATACCATATTTTATGTCAATTGTATTACTTTTTCTGTTGTTTATTTCAATAAAAACATTTTCAACTCTAATTAGCCCATGTTAATTAGGTTACAGGTGTATTGTTAGAGTAATTTTTTTTTTTTTTTTTTTTTTTTTACCACATCAGCAATCTTTTAGAGAGTTTTTAAGTCAGCTGCGTCATTTACGCTGCGCCCCCTCTCTTTTTCGCATCATTGTGGCTTAAAAAGCGATATACTAATTTTAATACAAAACTTTTAAGGTACATTTTCTCTTTCCCTTGCATCCACTGAAAATACCAATATTTACTTATCTATATTTTTCTCCCCTCGTCCCCCCTCCCCCAAAAGAAAGAAAAAAAAAAAAGAGGGGGGGAGCACAAAATTTATATCTGTCCTCCCTCTCCTCTTCCCTCTCTCTCTCCCCCTCAAGCATCCATAATTGTCACGTATCTTTCTGTATTCCTATACTCATGCCATCTTGCCCACATCTTGATATATTTGTCTCGTCGCCCTTCCGTCGAGTGTCTTGCTTCTTCCATTCCTCTAACCCATTCTACTCTTGCTATCCAATTCTTCATCCTTGGAATTTCTATATCCTTCCAATGACACGGGATCAGTGCTTTGGCTGCGTTTAAGAGGAATGGGATTACTGACTTTATATATTGGGGGATCTCTCTTTCCGTGTCGTGAAACATGCACGCCCAGGGGTTATTATTAACCTGCTCCCCCGTTATCTGTTGTATTTCATCTAAGACTTCTCCCCAATATTTCTGGATTTTAGGGCATTCCCACCATAAGTGGGCAAGAGTACCAACTTTTCCACATCCCTTCCAGCAAGTTTGAGGGGTCTCCTTATCGTATTTATGTACCTTTTGGGGCGTCCTATGCCATCTTGCTATCATTTTATAGGCCATTTCATATGTCCGAGAGTCTTTTGTCGTTAAGTACACCATCTTTAGGATCTTGTTTCTGTGATCTACACCTTCTAGCCCTCCCATTTCCTTTTCCCACTTCTCCAGGAAGGTGGGATATCCTTTACTCGCTTCCCCTCTTATGATGTTGTATAGTTTTGAAATACTTCCTTTCACGCACATTGGGGAGCTTAATAATTTTTCTATGGGCCTTAGCTGGTCTTTTCCTCTCAGTGGTTGTGGTAGTGAGCGTGTGAAGTGCTGTATCTGGGCGTACCTCCATTTGTCTAGTGGTTTGTTCCCCCAGGCCTGTGTGATTTCAGTGTAGGTGTATAGTTTATTTCCTCTCATTACATCTTTAAGTTGTATTGTATCGTTTTTTGCCCATCTCGTGAAATATAAATGTTCCTCCTTCCCCGGTAGAAAATAATCCGTGTTTAATAGTGATAATAAGGGTGAATTGAATTCCCAGTGGCTACTCTTACCTACCCTATCCCATATTCTAAAAGTGTTTCTAGTCAAAAAATTAGTTCTATCACCCAAATCTCTATGTTGTGGTGGATTCCATATTAATTTTTCTATATCCGCCCCACTCAGTGTTACTTCAATATTCACCCAACTTTTCTCCTGTTTATTGTGTAACCAGTCAATTATCCTAGCCATCACCACCGACTGGTAGTATTTTTTTAAATCCGGTGCACCTAACCCTCCCATTTCTTTAGCCCTCGTTAAAGTGTCATATGCTATCCTAGGGTGCCTACGTGCCCATATAAATCTCACTATTAAGGATTGTAGTTTGACAAAAAAATTAGGGGGGATTTCTATTGGGACCATTTGGAAGGTATATAATAACATGGGTAACACAAACATTTTAATCGAGTTTATCCTGCCGATCCATGACAGGGCTTTGTATCTCATCCTGCCTAATAGGTCTTTAGCTTTGTTAAGTAGGGGTATATAGTTAGCGACAAATAGATCCCTCGGTGAAGGTGGTATTTTTATACCTAGATATGCCAGTTCCCTCTCACACCATGCAAATGGGAGCCCAATTTGCAGTGCTCTCTGCTCTCGCTTTGGGATTGTTATATTTAGGAGCTCTGACTTATTCATGTTTATTTTGAAGTTTGTCAGGCCTCCATACCGCTCAAATTCCTTTAGCACCATGGGGATTGTTGTTCTAGGGCAAGTAATAAAGCATAACAGGTCATCAGCAAATGCTGCTATCTTGTATTCCTTCGATCCAACCTTGATTCCCTGAATGTCTCCATTCCCACGAAAAGCCGCTAGGAGTGGCTCTAGGGATAAAACAAACAGAATTGGGGAGAGGGGGCAACCCTGTCTTGTCCCATTAAACAATTCAAGGGGACAAGACAGGTTTCCGTTTACTCTAATCCTTGCCTTGGGATGTCTATATAATGAGAGTATCCATTTCATCATCCTCTCTCCTAGTCCTAGGTGTTTCAAGGTTTCCGTCATAAATCCCCAATCCACTCTATCGAATGCCTTTTCGGCATTGATAGATAGCAGGGCTGCTGGGGTATTGCTCCTGATTACTTCCTGCATGAGGAGAAGTGTTTTCAAAGTATTGTCTCTCCCCTCCCTGCCCGGGACAAATCCTACCTGGTCATTGTGTATCCATTGTTTTAAACCCATTTTCATCCTGTCTGCGAGTATTCTAGAAAAGATTTTTGTATCTACATTTAAGAGTGAAATTGGTCTGTAGCTTCCGGGGGAGGTATTGTTAGAGTAATATGAGCCAGAGGTATGCACCTCCACTTTTAGTGTATAAAAGAGCCTGTATTTTTCAATAAAAGAGATTCCTGGTTGAACTTACATACAGCCTGTCTGGTGTTTGTTCTGAGCTACACAACTGGATTAGAACGGCACATAGCTGTAGTTCTAGTCCCGGAGCATTGGATGACCGAACCATCAGATGTTGCGATCTGCAGTCTGATTCTATAGCTGCAAAGGAGTGTCGGGAGAGTGGAACCGAGCAAGCAGGGGCTCGTTACATTGGTTGGCAGCCGTGGGATTTGCTCTCCAGTTACTGGGACACTCCAAACCAGCCTGCAGGAGAGCCACGCTGAAAGACTTACTTGAGAGCCGTGGAGGGAATGGTGGGATCGTGCTTCCTTGCCGTGAACAAATCCAAACCATCACCTGGAGCCAAGGTCCAGATAGAAGGAGAGGAGAGGTACATATACCAGCCACCATGGAAGAGGAATTCAGAAGGAGGTTGCGAGAGATGCAGATACAGCACAGAGGACCAGTATCAGAGCAGGTACTGCTAGGATGGTTTGATTCTATCCACTGTGAACTCTGGAAGGAAGCGCTAGCCCGTGAGCAGCGAAACCAGGGAAAAGTTCTCCCCTCCATCCATGTATTGTACTGGTCGCAGTATGAAGTGCGAATGCTGTTATTGGGGGAACAGCCGAACCAAGAGTGGACAGCCGAGTTAAGCAGACTGATCTGGGCAGAAATGCAGTTGGACGAGAGCTACAGAGCCCTCCGGTGGTATGTAGCCCAAGTGTGCCCGTGGACAGCGGATGACAGCCCTACGGAAGTCTTTGACTACGATGGCCTGGGATTGTTATACTGGAGGCTTTCCGAGGACCCTGACTTTGGGAGTGATCGGGAGTGGCGTTTGGAGGAAATAATGGAGCACAGAGAGCGAAGACTGAATGTCTCAGAAGTGCACTTGGCACAGGAAGATTTGGAGTTTCTGGCCGTTCAGGAATGGGAGCTTGAGATGGCCTACAGACAGCTGCTAGAATCTGCTCAGCAGCAGGGTGGGGCTCCCTTTGCCTGGGACTATCAGGAAATACCAGTTGACAACTCTGAAATCCTGGCTGAAGAGTTGAAAATGTGGCAGAGTAACAGTGTGTTTTGCCAACCTGCCCCCGCAGCTATGGAGGAAGAGGTCTTATGGCGGATGCAGCAAGTGCTGACTGACCTTGATGAACCTGTTTCTGCATTGGATGATCTTGGATGGAGGAATGTGCCGATCCAGCAGAATGCCAGAGAATCGTCAGTGGAAAATTTGGAGATCGCTATCCCCAAAGCTGAAGTGCTGACAACAGGGCAGAGCTCTGCTAACCTCTGCCCAGCACTGATAGCATCTTCTGGGTTCCAGGGACAGGAGATGGTGAACCTTTATCCACAGACACCAGTTGCAGAGACAGGGGATTTGATAGACTTTTCTGCTGAGGAAGAACAACCTGATGAGCCTCCAGCAGAAGAGCTGGCATTAGGGCCAAACTTCACTGTGCTCTGCCCAGCACTGATAGCATCTTCTGGGTTCCACTGAGAGGAGATGGTGAGCCTTTATCCCCAGACACCAGTTGCAGAGACAGGGGATTTGATAGACTTTTCTGCTGAGGAAGAACAACCTGGTGAGCCTCCAGCAGAAGAAGAGCTGTTATTAGGGCCAAACTTCACTGTGCTCTGCCCAGCACAACAGAAGTATCTGTGAAGTTACAAGGAACTTCCTCAGCTGAAGCGCTGGCAACCGGACAGAGGGTCCAAGATCTCTGCCCTACACCTGCGGCAGTTCCGGAGGCTCAGGGTGAGAAGGAGGTGGTCACTTCCCAGCAGCAGATCAGGATACAGGGGGAGAAGGGAGAGGAGGTGTTCGTCGTCCCTCCCCAAAAGTTGGCCAGGGTGGAGGAAGTGGTCTTTCCTCCCCAGCAAAGATCTGTGCACCTGGGAGACAGTACCACAGACATATCGTCCCAATATCCAGATGAGGGAATGGAAAAGGAAGCAGCCGACTCACCTCCCCAATGGCAGCTACACAGTTTGGGAGTGGAGGAAACCAGCCTCCTGCCCCAACAGTTAGCCGGAGCAGATGGTGTGGGGTTTCCAGCAGAGGGGCTGGCAAAAGGGCCAAATACTGCTGGACTCTGCCCTCAAATAACAGAGGATGGATTTCCTGTGAAGGTGGATGGGACTTCAGTCTCCACCTGTATACCCCATTGATGCTGGGCAGTCGGCCCAGAACCCCAACAGCATGACGGAGTGAGCAAAACACCCTGTCTTCTCTCCAGCAGCAGAAAGGACTCCAGGGAGAAGGGCCAGTCCAGGCCTCTCCCCAGCAGCAGATATGTTCTCTGAGAGAGGCAGAGGTTGGCTGGGTGAGTAATGCTTTGTTTGGAACAATTTGTTTGGGGTACTGTGTGGGTACAGGCATTAGAGGACTGGAACTACTGACTAACTTCGGAGTCAACCCTCTTGGAGTCTCCTCCTGTGTTAGTCTCCTGACGAAAAGGGGAGAAATGTGACAGACATAGCTGGGAGAGAGACTTTTGGAGGGGACTGAATGCTAGCCTCTTGCCGATCGATCGTGGGCCCTGGCATTTGGGGGGAACGGTGCTCTTTGTGAGCTGTATGCCTGGGGACCCTTGAGGTGGTACTACTGTGGATTTGGGTCCTGGTCCCCCAGGACACACAGACTCTAGGGACCCTGGACTTGCCATATTAGGAATAGTGGCTGATTCATAATGCTGGGACAGATACTGTTAGGAGATGCTGTTGTAAATTCCAGCCACCTGTCTGTCTGTTGCCTGCTAGAATGTGTATTGTAAATAAGTCTCTAGTATGGGATCTAAGAGTCATTAGATCCCCATTGTTGTTTGTGTTAATTAACTCTGCTATTGTGATAATGTTGATTGGGTTTTCTGAGCTACAAGACGGTCAGTCTGGCCTAAAAGTCATGTCTGAGTCATCTAGGCTGTCTAAAGGGATTAGTTAATTAGCCCATGTTAATTAGGTTAATTAGGTTACAGGTGTATTGTTAGAGTAATATGAGCCGGAGGTATGCACCTCCACTTTTAGTGTATAAAAGAGCCTGTATTTTTCAATAAAAGAGATTCCTGGTTGAACTTACATACAGCCTGCCTGGTGTTTGTTCTGAGCTACACAACTGGATTAGAACGGCACATAGCTGTAGTTCTAGTCCTGGAGCATTGGATGACCGAACCATCAGATGTTGCGATCTGCAGTCTGATTCTATAGCCGCGGAGGAGTGTTGGGAGAGTGGAACCGAGCGAGCAGGGGCTCGTTACAGTATGGTCCGGAGGAACGCTCTTGGGTCTCATCCTCGGATGTACAAGCCCCTGATTTCCATAGACATTTTCCCTTCAAGCCTGGTGGTCATCCGAGGGGGAGGGGTCATTGGGGAGGGGGTACTGTCAGGGCTGGGCTCAGCCCTTCCTTCTCTGAGCTAGCCGCTCAGCTGTCGGCTAATTGCCAGCTCCCATCTCTCTCCACAGTTACTCAGCTGTTGATGATCCTGCTCGTCAGTACTGCATACTTAAGCCGTCCAGTCCAGAGGGGCTCTGCCTTCGCCTTAGTCACATCACAAGAAACTATCTCCTGTTTCCTGACATCCCTTCTGGCTCCAGATCCTGCTTGCTGTTCCACTACTTTGATCCCTGACCTCTGGCTTGGCTGATTATCCGTTACTGAACTTTGGCTATGTTCTAACTGTTCTTTTTACTTTTATTATCAAACAAGTGTGATTTAACTGTACTTCTGTCTCGGTCTGATTTCATGGTTTCTGACATGCCGCTATAAGACTGTAAACAGAACAAAATAGATTATAGCACACACATACAAAAATGACATTCCTGCAAATCCTGCAAGGCTATTTAAAAATACCTGAAAATATTCAAATATGGGGATTTGGTCAGACTAAATGGTCATTTAGTGCTAAGCTCACTTACTGCGTCAAAGTACCCCATTATCAGTAGGTCCTACACTAGTAATAGAATGAAAGATCCTGCGTCTCAACTATGGGAGACAAACTCCTCTTTATGGGAGAACTGAAAGGACCATATGACCATATAGCGGGACCAAATCCCCATATTTTTGAATATGAAAGGTACTCAGCGCTCAGACCATACACCGCACATTGCATTAAACTGATCTGCATGGCGGTTGTCCCAGAAGGAAGCCTCTTCTAAAGATGATGCACAAGAAAGCCCACAAACAGTTTGCTGAACGCAAGCAGACTAAGGACATGGATTGCTGGAACCATGTCCTGTGGTTTGATGAGACCAAGATAAACTTATTTGGTTCAGATGGTGTCAAGTGTGTGTGGTGGAAACAAAGTGATAAGTACAAAGACAAATGAGTCTTGTCTACAGTCAACCATGGTGTTAAAGTGTCATGGTCTGGGGCTGCATGACTGCTGCCGGCACTGGGGAGCTGCAGTTCATTGAGGGAACCATGAATGCCAACATGTACTGTGACATATTGAATCAGAGCATGATTCCCTCCCTTCAGGGACTGGGCTGCAGGACAGTATTCCAACATGATAATGACCCCAAACATACCTCCAAGACAACCACTGCTTTGCTAAAGAAGCTGAGGGTAAAGGTGATGGACTGGCCAAGCATGTCTACAGACCTAAACCCTATTGAGAATATGTGGGGCATCCTCAAACTGAAGGTGGAGGAGCGCAAGGTCTCTAACATCCACCAGCTCCGTGATGTCATGGAGGAGTGGAAGAGGACTCCAGTGGCAACCTGTGAAGCCCTGGTGAACTCCATGCCCAAGAGGGTTAGGGCAGTGCTGGAAAATAATAGTGGCCACACAAAATAATGACACTTTGGGCCCAATTTAGACATTTTCACTTAGGGGGTGTACTCACTTTTGTTGCCAGTGGTTTAGGCTGTGTGTTCAGTTATTTTGAGGGGACAGCAAATTTACACTGTTATACAAGCTGTACACTCCCTACTTTACATTGTAGCACAGTGTCATTTCTTTAGTGTTGTCACATGAAAAGATATAGTAAAATATTTACAAAAATGTGAGGGGTGGGAGGCGTGAAGAACGAGCTCCAAGAGGGGCGCTTTTCACAGGAGCTCCGCTCGTCCGCCGGAGACAATCCACCACCATCCGAGCACCATCCACGGCCCTGCATACCGCCATCGCATCACCATAAACCCGCTGCACAGCACAAATATGCCCAGGCGCAGGAATAACCCACAGCAGCCACAGAAACTGTTGAGCTACTTTACCACAGCCCCACGTGGGCTACAACAAAATAGCGGTGGCGCCCGGGAACAATGGCCTGAATACAGGGCTGGAGCACACAATGGCAGGCACAGGATGCCCTCCACATCATCCTCCACAGCCAAGCCACAGAGTGAGTCATCCTCTGGGATGTCCAGCCCCTCTACAAGAAGCCCAGCTAAATCCAAGCCACGGAGGGACTCTTCAGCTAGGCCGCAGGCTGACCCAGATATGGAGGTAAGCTGGCCACAACATATTACCACAGCCCAGAACACACCTGAGGGAGATCCTATAGCTGACTTCACCACATCAGACATCTCAGACACAATGCTGAAATAAATGCTGCTGTCTTTGCGGTCCTCACTACAAGCTGACATGGTCAGAGGAATCAACAAGTGCCAAAGGGAGGTCCATGCCATAAGTAACAGGGTAGATCATGTTGAAAGCAAGATGGAGAAATATACATTATCATACAACATGATGGTAGAGGCCCATACAGCACAGGGGGAAGACATAAGATGGGTGAAAGACAAAATCGCAGTCCTCGAGGACAGGTCCAGAAGGAACAACCTCTAACTGAGTCTGTTCCCCCTAACCAACTCCTGCAATATGCCCACACCCTGTTCTCTACACTAGTGCCAGTGCTGACAGCAAAATACTTTATAGTGAACAGGATCCATAGGGTCCCCGAACCATCCTTTCTTCCTGAAGAAACCCCAAGGGATGCATTACTGAGAGTTCATTACTACCACGTAAAGGAACAAATCCTGCAAGCATCACATAAACCAGAAAACATCCCCCCACATGATGCCAATATATGGTTACTCCCTGACCTCTCCAGGCACACAATGCAACAACACCGTAACCTGGTAAAATTACTAAGGCCCTAAGGAACCATAAAATCCTCCATAAGTGGAAATATCCAACGACACTCTCTATCACCCACAATGGGGTCACAATATCAGTCTCAACCTTGGAGGAAGGGATCACAGCCCTACGGAAATGGGATATACTCCCTGATAAGGCCTCACTACATTCACCTCCATTAGGACCACAATCAATACAAAATGAGTGGCAAGTAGCATCTCATAAACATTCCAACAAGAAAAGTGCAGGTGGAAGCTCTTAAAGAAACCACATAACTACCCATGTCTCTGGTTATAGGAGATAACAGTTTCTTTTCCCCTCTAACTTATCAATAGCAGCTACATCTGCACGCAGATCCCTTACAAGATCCATTCCTTATGACTTTGACTTTTTATCTTCTTTGTTCCTTTTGTTGTTTATTGGAAATACACAGCCATATCCAAAGCAATTTATACTCATCTACTGAAGAAAACAACTAGGGACATCAACTCCAAACCATACACGCTAGTTACAATTTATTCCCCGAAATCCCACCAACTTCGATCTATAAGGAAGGTACTCAAAAAAGCCAATTCCATGAAATACGGAAACCTCTTGATACAGTATGTGGGGACTTTAACTTGACTTCAGATCCATCACTGGACCCCACCATAAGTAAACCCAAAAGTACAGCATCCCTTCAGGCATTACTCCACACTGAGGAACTGTTCGACACATGCCTTCACGCAAATGAAAATGACTACACCTTTTTTTCACATAGACGTTGCTCATATTCACATATTGACATGTTCCTGACAGATAAGTGGCTCTTACAACAAGTAGAAACCACTCAAATACATGACATTACGTGGTCAGACCATGCTGCCACATCTATGTCTGTTAAAGAACAGGGATTCTCCTCTTCATCCACCATCTGGTGCTGTAATGTTCGACTTTTCTTTACTACAAGAACCCCAAACCCACACAAAAATCTCTCAGCGTCTCCAGGATTTTTTCCTAGTCAATGTAGCGTCAGTAAATGACCAATATATCCTACGGAACGCACATAAAGCCTTTATGAGGGGCATACTTATCCAATTAGGGGCCAGAGAAAAAAAATGTTACATGTCTAAACCTAATGCATTATTATCTGAAATTCATACTATAGAAACTCAAAACAAAAAGTTGCCTACAGCGACATTAACCACTTAAGGACGGGGCCTCTTTTTTAGATGTGTTGTTTACAAATTAAAAACAGTTTTGTTTGCTAGAAAATTAATTAGAACCCCCAAACATTATACATTTTTTTTCTAACACCCTAGAGAATAAAATGGCAGTCATTGCAATACTTTCTGTCACACCGTATTTGCGCAGCGGTCTTAGAAGCGCACTTTTTCTTTGAAAAAATACACTGTTTTGAATTAAAAAATAAGACAACAGTAAAGTTAGCCCAATTTTTTTATATTGTGAAAGATAATGTTATGCCGAGTAAATTGATATTTAAAAATAAAAAAAGTGTGGCGCTAGTGAAAGGTGAGGCTCCTGTTGCTAAACAGGTAAATATAGTTATTTGAGGAGGAGTGAAAACACTTTCAGTGTAAATAGGTGAAGTGAAGAGAAGTTGTTTTGTAAAACATCCAAAAAAATTATAATAAAAAGGAAAATGAAAACTTATATGTGTAGAGAAGTAGGGTACTCAGTGATAACCTATAGGTTGAATCGGAGACAGTTATGCATATGAAACCTTATTCAAAAGGAAAACAAAGCAAGTAAATATCAATGCAAGATATCTCGATGAGCTGAGTATGTTGTTTAACGAAACTGAAATACAATAGAAGTGGGAGCCAAGGGGGAGGACGTCAGAAATCCCTAAGGGAGAGCGAACATAAATGGAAACTCAAAAGTCTCTCAAATGACAAGATGGGGCAGTCCCACAAACAACAGGGTGCCTCTTAAGAGGTAGGTAAAGGTTGTTAGGAGGGGTCCTGATAAATACGCTGAATCTCGACTCATGTGGATGATTCCAACCAGGAGAAGGGAAAAAGCAAAAGGATGCCCTTACCAGATCAGGTGGACTCACAGGCCGTGGCGGTGAGTCAAACGAGCATGTACCGTCAGACGGTGTGGAGTGAAGGTTTGTGGGAAGACTTGTGGAACATCTTGTCAGCAGTCCTCAATTGAAGAACCAACTTGGAGTCCGGGGTCCCCAGGGTGCGGTTTCGATCGCCGTATGACCGTTTCCTCAGAGGTCCGTCAAATGTGCAAATAAGCAAGAAAAAGAAAAAAACCTCCACATAGTGTAAATCCTTGATTTGCAAAAAAGCATAAGAGCACTTTATTTGAGGAGTGTACTCCAAAAATTTTTTTTTACAAGCGGGGGGCAGTAAAAACTAGGCTCAATATAAAAACCGACATAAAGAGATATAAAAATAGCGCAGTGGGTAGTGGTGGGGTATAATCATATGGTAGATACCCCAGCAGAAGCCTTTGGAGGCGAAACGCGTCGGGTCCATATGATTATACCCCACCACTACCCACTGCGCTATTTTTATATCTCTTTATGCCGGTTTTTATATTGAGCCTAGTTTTTACTGCCCCCCGCTTGTAAAAAAATTTTTTTGGAGTACACTCCTCAAATAAAGTGCTCTTATGCTTTTTTGCAAATCAAGGATTTACACTATGTGGAGGTTTTTTTCTTTTTCTTGCTTATTTGCACATTTGACGGACCTCTGAGGAAACGGTCATACGGCGATCGAAACCGCACCCTGGGGACCCCGGACTCCAAGTTGGTTCTTCAATTGAGGACTGCTGACAAGATGTTCCACAAGTCTTCCCACAAACCTTCACTCCACACCGTCTGACGGTACATGCTCGTTTGACTCACCGCCACGGCCTGTGAGTCCACCTGATCTGGTAAGGGCATCCTTTTGCTTTTTCCCTTCTCCTGGTTGGAATCATCCACATGAGTCGAGATTCAGCGTATTTATCAGGACCCCTCCTAACAACCTTTACCTACCTCTTAAGAAGACGGTTTGCACCCTGTTGTTTGTGGGACTGAGTGGGACTGCCCCATCTTGTCATTTGAGAGACTTTTGAGTTTCCATTTATGTTCGCTCTCCCTTAGGGATTTCTGACGTCCTCCCCCTTGGCTCCCACTTCTATTGTATTTCAGTTTCGTTAAACAACATACTCAGCTCATCGAGATATCTTGCATTGATATTTACTTGCTTTGTTTTCCTTTTGAATAAGATTTCATATGCATAACTGTCTCCGATTCAACCTATAGGTTATCACTGAGTACCCTACTTCTCTACACATATAAGTTTTCATTTTCCTTTTTATTATAATTTTTTTGGATGTTTTACAAAACAACTTCTCTTCACTTCACCTATTTACACTGAAAGTGTTTTCACTCCTCCTCAAATAACTATATTTACCTGTTTAGCAACAGGAGCCTCACCTTTCACTAGCGCCACACTTTTTTTATTTTTAATTCTCATTTGCAACGGTCATATTGCTGTGTCGGCTGCTTTTTTCACATTTAGGAGTTGGCGCAATTTCTACACCTTTCTTTTATGAGTAAATTGATATGCAAAATGTCACGCTTCAAAATTGTGCCCGCTCGTGGAATGGCGACAAACTTTTACCCTTAAAAATCTCCATAGGCGACATTTAAAAAATTCTACAGGTTGCATGTTTTGCGTTACAGAGAAGGTATATGGCTAGAATTATTGCTCTGGCTCTACCGATCACAGCGATATCTCACATGTGTGGTTTGAACACTGTGTTCATATGCGGGCGCTACTCACATATGCGTTCGCTTCTGCACACGAGCTCAGTGGGACGGGGCGCTTTAAAAAATTTTTTTCTTATTTATTTTACCTTTTATTTTTTATTTTTACACTGTTTAAAAAAAATTGTCACTTTTATTCCTATTACAAGGAATGCAATCAGTAGGGATGAGCTTTATGTTCGGGTCGAACATGAGTTCGACTCGAACATTGGCTGTTCGACTGTTCGTTGAAATACGAACATTATGGGGCATTTGCGCAGAATTCGAGCGGCGTGTCACGCCCCATAATGCACTGCGACATCGCAGTGCATTGCTGTCTGATGATTGGCCAAGCATGCACTATGACCCTCATGCTTTGGCCAATCACAGCGCTGTCAGCAAAGAGAGCCATAATTGGCCAAAGGCAGGGTGATGTGAGGGGGACCTTTGCTGGGGACTCCTGATGTGAGGGGGGGCTCCGCTGGGGACACCTGATGTGAGGGGGGCTCTGCCGGGGACTCCTGATGTGAGGGGGCTCCGCTGGGGACTCCTGATGTGAGGGGGGCTCCGCCGGGGACACCTGGTGTGAGGGGGGGCTCCGCTGGGGACTCCTGGTGTGAGGGGGCCTCCGCCGGGGACTCCTGGTGTGAGGGGGGGCTCCGCTGGGGACTCCTGGTGTGAGGGGGGCTTTGCTGGGGACATCTGATGTAAGGGGGGCTTCGCTGGGGACATCTGATGTAAGGGGGGCTCCGCTGGGGGCACCTGATGCAAGAACGGACTCTGCTGGGACACCTGATGCAAATACGGACTCTGCTGGGACATCTGACGCAAGGACGGACGGCTGGTGGCAGGCGACGTGGCTAGTGACACACTCAGGGATCCCACTGATTCTGCATTATGGTGAGTTGAATGCTTTCATTTTATATTGCAATGTAATAATAGAAATAATGCACTTTAATCATCCTGACACGATAACAACCATGGTTCCGGGATGATTGAAGTGCTAACACCAAGTGTTTGGAGTATCTTTATCTGCTGATTGTTAAACTTTCTAGAATACACATATTTCCATTGTTGTGTAGGATCTGGGGCTGCTGTCCCTCCATCCCTCTCCCCCCCTTTCCCTCTCCATCCCTCATTCATCTCAGACTCTAACCCAACCCCCATTGAGCCACGCCCATTTAAGACACGCCCACTATTCCACGTAAACCACACCCATTCGTCAACGCGGCGCGCTTTGCGCGCCGCATTTTTACTTTTTCCCTTTGTCACACCCACAAATGCATACCCCGCCCCCTAATTAAAACAATACTCCGCTGACACTGTTCAACAGGGGCTGAAAAATTGGGCCTTAGGCAGTGGTGCTGGTGCCACAACACTGCAACCCCTCACAGATACTCTAGTTGGAACGCAGGAACGAGCCCTGCTGCAAAGTATTGCATAAAAATTGTAATTACACGCCTCTGTTAAACAGGGGCTGAAAAATTGGGCCTTAGGCACTGGTGCTGGTGCCACAACACTGCAACCCCTCACAGATACTCTAGTTGGAACGCAGGAACGAGCCCTGATGCAAAGTATTGCATCAAAAATTGTAATTACACGCCCCTGTTAAGCAGTCTTTGAAGGGATCTGAGATTTCAAAAAAAAATATTCAGTTACATCAGCATCAGGTGCTTGGTAGCTGGTGGTGATCCAAGACTGATTGATTTTTTTGAAGGTCAGTCGATTGACCGAGTCGGTGGACAGACGCACCCTGTGATCGGTTACAAAGCCTTCAGGAGCACTGAATGTGCGTTCCGAAAGAACGCTGGATGCAGGACAGGCCAGTAGCTCAATTGCATACTGTGCAAGCTCTGGCCAGTGATCCATCCTCAAGACCCAGTAACCCAGACGATTTTTGATGGGAAAGGTGTCCAAGTTAGATCTTGCCCCTAGGTATTCCTGCACCATGTAAAACAGATGCTGGCGATGGTTGCTGGAACCGATCATACCTTGGGGCTGCGGACTAAAAAATTGTCTGAACGCATCGGTCACATGGCCACAGAAACAGGAGTTTGTAACCTCCCAGTTTCTGGGAACGCATTGCACAGACCTTTCTGCAAGGCCTCCCGAAGATGTTTCATCCTCTGCTCCCTCTGCGATGGCAAGATAAGGTCCGCAACCTTACCCTTGTAATGTGGATCAAGGAGGGTTGCCAGCCAGTATTGGTCCTTCTCCTTGATACCACGAATACGAGGATCCTTACATAGGCTTTGCAGGATCAGGGAGGCCATGCAGCGTAGGTTTGCTGAGGCATTCGGTCCGGAGTCTTCTGGGTCACTAAGGACGAGATGGTCCGCAGCCATATCCTCCCAGCCACGTACAAGTCCATGTGTTTCTTGGGACTGATCCCTTAAAGACTGCTGCTGATGCTGAGTGCCAGGCTCCACCTCCATACTGACACAATCCTCCTCCTCCTCATCCTCGTCCTCTTCCTGTGTGATCGGCGGGCACGCAGGAACACTGTCTGGATAAAGGGGGCCTTGAGAGATAAGGAAGTCCTCTTCCTGCCTATGTTCTGCCTCAAGTGCCCTGTCCATTATTCCACGTAGCGTATGCTCCAACAGGTGGGCAAGGGGGACAGTGTCACTGATGTATGCACTATCACTGCTCACCATCCTTGTGGCCTCCTCAAATGGTGACAGGACAGTGCATGCATCCCTGATCATGGCCCACTGGCGTGGGGAAAAAAAACAAGCTCCCCTGACCCTGTCCTGGTGCCATAGTTGCACAGGTACTCATTGATGGCCCTCTGCTGCGTGTGCAGCTGCTGTAGCATGGCCAACATTGAGTTCCACCTGGTGTGCATGTCACAGATTAGGCGGTTCTTGGGCTGGTTAAACTCCTTTTGGAGGTCTGCCAGCCGAGCACTGGCATTATATGACCGGCGGAAATGCACACAGACTTTCCTGGCCTGCCTCAGGACATCCTGTAAGCCCGGGTACCTGCCCAAGAACCGCTGCACCACCAAATTAAGTATGCGAGCCAAACAGGGCACATGGGGCATTTGTCCCTGTCAGAGGGCAGAGAGGAGGTTGGTGCCAATTTTGCAAACCACCATTCCTGCCTTAAGTTGGCGTGGCGTCAACCACCTCTGAACCTGCCCCTGCAGAGCTGACAGAACCTCTGCCCCAGTGTGGCTCCTGTCCCCCAAGCACACCAGCTCAAGCACCGCATGGCATCTTTTGGCCTGCATACTTGCGTAGCCCCTTGAACGGATACGAAGCACCGCTGGTTCCGAGGACAATGCACAGGAAGAGGCCATGGAGGAAGAAGAAGAGGAGGGGGTGGAGGAGAGAGGTGTGTCACAATCATTAGTAGTGGCATTTTGGAGGCGTGGTGGCGGAACAACCTCCAACACTACTGCACCTTGTCCTGCATCCTTCCCAGCTGCCAGCAGAGTCACCCAATGCGTGGTGAAACTTAGGTAATGTCCCTGTCCATGCCTGCTGGACCATGAGTCAGCAGTAATATGCACCTTACAGCTGACCGCCCTGTCCAGCGAGGCATGGACATTGCCTTTCACAATGAGCCGAAATCGCCTTCTGTGAGAAAAAGTGGCATTTGGGTACCTGCCACTGAGGAACCGCACATTCCACAAACTCACGGAAGGGGGCAGAGTCTACCAACTTAAAACGCAGCAGTTGAAGTGCTAGCAATTTTGCCAAGCTAGCATTCAACCGCTGGGCATGTGGATGGCTGGGAGTGAACTTCTTTTGGCGGGGCAGCAGCTGGGGCAGGGAAATTTGCCTGGTACAATCTGACATCAGTGTACCGAAAGCAGATTGCCCACAAGTACTTGGCTGTGTCACACCTAATTCTACACCTTCATTCCTCTCAGTGCAGGTCTCAGAGAGGACTGAAGGTATAGTGGGGTTGGAGATCTCAGCTGATGAGGAGCAAGGAGAGGTCCTCTTTGTTCTTTGATGTGGGTCTTTTAGATACGCTTGCCAACAAACTGCATGGCAGGTCAACATATGTCTGGTCAAGCATGTGGTGCCCAAGTGGGAGATGTTTTGGCCACGCGAGATACGCTTGAGACATATGTTGCAAATAGCAGCGGTGCGATCTGATGCACTCGTCTCAAAAAAGGCCCACACCAAAGAACTTTTTGAATAACGCGCAGAGACTGCACATGCGGAGCTTTGGGGTGAGATGCAGTCAGTGTGCTGCCCTTAGGCTGGCCCCTGGAGGGCATCCTGCCTTGTTGGTGATGTGCCTCCTCCTCCTCCTCTCTCCTATCAGGCACCCACGTTGAGTCAGTGACCTCATCATCCCCTCCCTCCTCATCACTGGAGCAAACCTGGCAGTATGCTGCAGCAGGGGGAGCATGACTGCCAGATTGCTGTCCTTCTTGGGCACCCCCTCTGTCCGTGCTCACGTTACTGCCCTCATCTAGCTCAGTATCATCATCAGAGCCTTCCAAACGCTGGGCATCCTCCTGGAGCATGTACCCAACACTGTGGTCAAACAGTTCAAGGGACTCCTCAGGAGGACATGGTGGGGCTAGGGAAGGAGTCACTGATGCCATTGAGCTGAGGGACAAAGTACAAAGTACAAACAAAGTACCCTGAGCATGGGTGAGAGAGGAAGAGGAGGATTAGGACGGCTTGGTCATCCACTCGACCAAGTCTTCCGCATGTTGCGGCTCAACACGGCCAGCTGCCAAAAAAAGGCCAAGCGTGTCCCACGGCCACGTGCTGATGAGGATGCACCGTCTCCATGACCAGCACTGTTGCCTCTAGACACAGAGCCTGCTTGCCCTCTTTTATTGGCTTGTGACTGTCTGCCTCTCCTTGTTGGCCTTCCAGACATACTAATGGCCTGTAGCTGCACTAAGCTGGGATATATATATATATATATATATACTGATACTGCAGCTAGCAAAATCAATTGCCTGCCTGTAGTATGAGAACACCACCAACCTTCTACAGGTAGCTTTAGCTGAACACTGTGCAGAGCTCGCAAAAAACTAACTTGTAGCTTATTTAGCTGCCTGTGGTAGTGATAGGATCAGGAAAACACCACCAACCTTTTACAGGTAGCTTTAGGTGAACACTGTGCAGAGCTCGCAAAAAACAAACTTGTAGCTTATTTAGCTGCCTGCGGTAGTGATAGGATCAGGAAAACACCACCAACCTTCTACATATAGCTTTAGGTGAACACTGTGCAGAGCTCGCAAAAAACAAACTTGTAGCTTATTTAACTGTCTGCGGTAGTGATAGGATCAAGAAAACACCACCAACCTTCTACAGGTAGCTTTAGCTGAACACTGTGCAGAGCTCGCAAAAAAATAACTTGTAGCTTATTTAGCTGCCTGTGGTAGTGATAGGATCAGGAAAACACCACCAATCTTCTACAGGTAGCTTTAGGTGAATACTGTGCAGAGCTCACAAAAAAATAACTTGTAGCTTATTTAGCTGCCTGCGGTAGTGATAGGATCAGGAAAACACCACCAACCTTCTACAGGTAGCTTTAGCTGAACACTGTGCAGAGCTCGCAAAAAACTAACTTGTAGCTTATTTAGCTGCCTGCGGTAGTGATAGAATCAGGAAAACACCACCAACCTTCTACAGGTAGCTTTAGCTGAACACTGTGCAGAGCTCGCAAAAAACTAACTTGTAGCTTATTTAGCTGCCTGCGGTAGTGATAGGATCAGGAAAACACCACCAACCTTCTACAGATAGCTTTAGCTGAACACTGTGCAGAGCTCGCACTACACTAACTTGTAGCTTTAGCTGAACACTGTGAGGAGGACGCACTACACTAACTTGTAGCTTTAGCTGAACTTTGTGCAGAGGTCACACTACACTAACTTGTAGTTTTAGCTGAACACTGTTCAGAGGATGCACTACACTAACTTGTAGTTTTAGCTGAACACTGTGCAGAGGTCGCACTACACTAACTTGTAGTTTTAGCTGAACACTGTTCAGAGGACACACTACACTAACCAGTAGCTTTAGCTGAACACTGTGCAGAGGTTGCACTACACTAACTTGTAGTTTTAGCTGAACACTGTGAGGAGGACGCACTACACTAACTTGTAGCTTTAGCTGAACACTGTGAGGAGGATGCACTACCCTAACTTGTAGCTTTAGCTGAACACTGTGCAGAGGTCACACTAAACTAACTTGTAGCTTTAGCTGAACACTGTGAGGAGGACGCACTACACTAACTGTAAATAGTCTAGCTGCCTGACTGTGGTAATAATATAATCAAAAGAACACCAGCAATTTTCTTCAGGTAGCTGTAAATACTGTAACAAGACAAACCTGCCTGTCAGTAGGAAGATAACAGAAACGGATCTAGCTAAACTGAATACAGTGTATATATATATATATATATATATATATATATATATATATATATATATATACAACACCTGGGATGCATATATATACACAATACACTGTAAGTGCAGCTAACTCACTGACTGTCCTGCCTAATCTATCTAACTTAAATCGAATGACACTGTCTCTCTGTCTATCTATCTATCTCAACGCTGCAACACTACACAGGGCCGCCGTGCAGGCAGCCTTATATAGTGTGGGGCATGCACTAAATCCCCTGAGCCATAATTGGCCAAAGCCTCCTTGCCTTTGGCCAATTACGGCTCTCTGTTAAGACGGCGCTGTGATTGGCCAAGCATGCGAGTCATAGTGCATGCTTGGCCAATCATCAGCCAGTAATGCACTGCGATGGCGCAGTGAATTATGGGCCGTGACACACCACACAAATTTGGCGTGAACGGCCCATATCATTCGCAATTCGACGAACGGTCAAACAAACGATGTTCGAGTCGAATATGGGTTCGACTCGAACACGAAGCTCATCCCTACTGGGCAGCAGACAGAGGCTCATCAGGCTGGGCAGCAGACAGGACACATCAGGCTGGGCAGCAGACAGAGGCTCATCAGGCTGGGCAGCAGACAGAGGCTCATCAGGCTGGGCAGAAGACAGAGGCTCATCAGACTGGGCAGCAGACAGGAACACATCAGGCTGGGCAGCAGATAGGGACACATCAGGCTAGGCAGCGGACAGAGGCTCATCAGACTGAGTAGCAGACAGGAACACATCAGGCTGGAAAGTGGGCATATCAGGCTGGAAGGCAGGCACCAAGACACCAGGCTGGAAGGCCGGCACCAAGACATCAGCCTGGAAGGCAGGCAACGAGACATCAGACTGGAAAGCGGCACATCAGACTGGAAAGCGGGCACATCAGACTGGAAGGCAGGCACATCAGACTGGAAGGCAGGCACATCAGACTGGAAGGCAGGCACATCAGACTGGAAGGCAGGCACCAGGACATCAGAGCAGAAGGCAGGCACATCAGACTGGAAGGCAGGCACATCAGACTGGAACGCTGGCTCTGGCTCCTGGGGCTGGAACACTGGCACCTTGGGCTGGAACACTGGCACGGCGGGCTGGAACTCTGGCACTGGAACTTCAAGCTGGGACAGATTGGTGGGTGTGGAGGCAGGTTTTATTATTGGCAGGATCATTTTGGTTAGGAAAAACATTTTTTCTTTGGCTTAGCCACTGAAGCTCTGTAGGTGAGGGGTGCAGCAGACTATAAAGGAGGATTGGGATATGGCAGAGAAGAGGTAACAGTAGCTGGAGGAAGTTCCTGTGGGTTTGTAGGCAGCTGAGAAGAGGAAGGTGGGTTGAATGCAGGATAGGTACAGGGAGCAGAGACCGGATATGAGTATTTGGTTGGGAGCAGCATATACTGAGCTGCAACTGAGGTTGACATGGGTGATGGGGAAACATTTGGGTAGGCTGGTGTTTGATGGCAGAGGTGTTTTTTTTGGCTGGAGCTGATTGCAACATGTCAGACAATGTTGAATGTATAGGTTGTACAAACTGTGGTTTTAAATCTCCCTGTCTCACAAAAGACTGAGCAGACACAATGCACTCAGCAATCACCTGTGTGGAACAGGCTGAGTAGTGCTCACAAAAATCGGCGGGATCATCTTCAAAAAGCCATACTAGGGATACAACCTGATTATTATCAAAAGGAGGAGTGAAATCATCATGGCCCTCTGAAATACAGTTCAGGGCCAGCTCAGTACAGATCTTGATCAAAGGCTGCACCTCCCCAAACAATATATAACCCTGATCAATCAGGGAGTGAGCCAAATGTATAGTTGTAACAACTGGTCACTAGACCATCCTTTCAAAGCCTGGCGGCAATAATCACCACTTTCAGATGCCAGCAGTAGGGATGAACCGAACACCCCCCGGTTCGGTTCGCATCAGAACTTGTGAACAGGCAAAAAATTTGTTCGAACACGCGAACACCATTAAAGTCTATGGGACATGAACATGAATAATCAAAAGTGCTTATATGCAAGTTATTGTCATAAAAGGTGTTTGGGGACCTGGGTCCTGCCCCAGGGGACATGTATCAATGCAAAAAGGATTTTTAAAAAGTGACATTTTTTCGGGAGCAGTGATTTTAATAATGTTTAAGGTGAAACAATAAAAGTGTAATATTCCTTTAAATTTCGTACCTGGGGGGTGTCTATAGTATGCTTGTAAAGGGGCGCATGCTTCCCGTGTTTAGAACAGTCTGACAGCAAAATTACATTTCAAAGGAAAATAAGTCATTCAAAACTACTCGTGGCTATTAATGAATTCTCGGTCAGACAATACACATGAAAGTTCATTGATAAAAACTGCATGGGATTTCCACACAGGGGAACCCCGAACCAAAATAAAAAAATGCATGGGGGTCCCCTTAAATTCCATACCAGGACCTTCAGGTCTGGTATGGATATTAAGGGGAACCCATAACAAAAATTTTTAAAAAATGGCGTGGGGGTCCCCCTAAATTCCATACCAGGCCCTTCAGGTCTGGTATGGATATTAACGGGAACCCTGCGCCAAATTTTTTAAAAAATGGCGTGGGGGTCCCCCTCAAAATCTATACCAGACCCCTCAGGTCTGGTGTGGATTTTAAGGGGAACCCCGCAGCAAATTTTTAAAAAAAATGGCGTGGGGTCCCCTCAAATATCCATACCAGACCCTTATCCGAGCATGCAACCTGGCAGGCCACAGGAAAAGAGGGGGACGAGAGAGTGCCCCCCCTCCTGAACCGTACCAGGCCACATGCCCTCAACATTGGGAGGGTGCTTTGAGGTAGCCCTCCAAAGCACCTTGTCCCCATGTTGATGGGGAGAAGGGCCTCATCCCCACAACCCTTGGCCGGTGGTTGTGGGGGTCTGCGGGCGGGGGCTTATTGGAATCTGGAAGCCCCCTTTAACAAGGGGACCTACCAGATCCCGCCCCCGGCCGGGTGTCCCCGCCCCCTCTGAAAACACAGGGAAAGCCACAGGGAAGCCCTGTGAATTCCCCGTGCATCAGAGGAGGGCGGGGTCACCGGGTGACCCCGCCCTCTGTTAAATAAGAAGTGTGTCAGAAGAAGCGAAGCATCACACGGCTGAAGACTCCCACTAAGGCGGATCGTGCGGATGGAACGGAGAAGAATCCTGGAGGAAGGTGCGGGACGAGAAGAGGGAAGAAGAAGAAGATGGAGAAGAAGAAGATGAAGATGAAGACGAAGATGAAGGAGATGAAGAAGAACACCGAAAGAATACCAGAAGAAAGAAGATGGAAGAAGAAGCTGAAAGAAGAAGAAATTAATAAAGGACTTGTCAAAAACCGTCTCTTGTGTTTTTTAAACTTTTTGACACTTTTTTTGTGAATAGGTAGGGGTACATATGTACCCCATTACCAATTCACACAGGGGGGGCCGGGATCTGGGGGTCCCCTTGTTAAAGGGGCTCCCAGATTCCAATAAGCCCCCCGCCCGCAGACCCCCACAACCATCGGCCAAGGGTTGTGGGGATGAGGCCCTTCTCCCCATCAACATGGGGACAAGGTGCTTTGGGGGGCTACCTAAAAGCACCCTCCCAATGCTGCGGGCATGTGGCCTGGTACGGTTCAGCAGGCGGGGGCGCTCTCTCATCCCCCTCTTTTCCTGTGGCCTGCCAGGTTGCGTGCTCAGATACGCCATTTGTTTTTCTTTTTGGCGCCGGGTTCCCCTTAATATCAATACCAGACCTGAAGGGCCTGGTATGGAATTTAGGGGGACCCATGCCATTTTTTTTAAATTTTGGTTCGGTGTTCCCCTATGGGGAAATCCCATGCCGTTTTTATCAATGAACTTTTATGTGTATTGTCGGACCGACAATTCATTATAGCCGCAAGTTTTAAATGACTTTTTTCCTTTGAAATGTAATTTTCCTTTCAGACTGTTCTAAACACAGGAAACATGCGCCCCTTTACAGGCATACTATAGACACCCCCCAGGTATGAAATTTAAAGGAATATTACACTTTCATTGTTTCACTTTAAGCATTATTAAAATCACTGCTCCCAAAAAAAACGTCCATTTTTAAAACTTTTTTTGCATTGATACAAGTCCCCTGGGGCGGGACCCAGGTCCCCAAACACTTTTTATGACAATACCATGCATATAAGCCTTATAAAATTTGCACTTTTGATTTCTCCCCTAGACTTTTAAAGGGTGTTCTGCGGCTTTCAAATTTGCCGCAAACACCTCAAATTGTTCGCTGTTCAGCGAACTGGCGAACAGCCGATGTTCAAGTCGAACATGAGTTTGACTCGAACTCAAAGCTCATACCTAGCTAGCAGAGAAAAATAAATAACCTCATCGGCATTCATGTTTGCAACCAAACTGAATCAAAATGGTTCCCCTGTGCAGCCACTTCCGGTCAGGGATGGCCCTGGTATTCTGTCATAAACCAGATGTGACCAGAATTATGTGACTGCGACAGAGTGAGCCAGACATAAATAGGTGAAAGTAAGTTTATTAAGGTAAATGCATATACATGTGAACACACCACCAATACAAACAGAGTGAACACACCAAACAACCAAACAGTGATAATATAACAACCAGCATATGTAGCAAAAGGGAGTACCAGAATTGTAGTCAAGCCAGGCCAGGGTCATAAACAGGAGATCAGTAGATAGGGGGTCAGGCCAGGAGTAAACAGACAGGGAACAAGATGGAAGGGATCAGGCTGCAGGGCAAATATCCAGGGATACAGGAACAGATATAACAGGTTCAGGATAGGGGATACAGGAATCAGGAATCAGGGTTCAGGATCAGGATAACAGGTAAACAGGCTGCAGGTCAGGGCACAAGGACAATACGAGGGCAAGGTGTGTGTGCACTTGCCGGGTATTTATACAATAGCTGCTAACAAGGTCACATAAAGCCTGATTGCAGAAGGTAATACCTGCTCCACAATGCCAGGATCCCTCCGCTGGTGGACGCCAGTACTGCGATCAAAAGATGACATGATACCAGCAGGGAAAAGGTCTTCTGACAGCTCCAAACTGCCAGGAGACACCTGCTGATTACCAGCAGAGGGAACCTTTCCTGACATGTACTATTTCTAAAATACTTCAGGGAGGCAGATTATTCAGCTAGCTATATATATATATATACAGTCTTGTATATATATACATCCACTGTTACTGGTGTACTTTTTATAATGTACTGTCAGGCAGGCAGGTGATTCAGTGAGCTGCAGTGCATAAAATATATATATACAGTCTCCTACATATATATATCCACTGCATTCCAGTCTAGCCAAGCCTATATCTGACTGCAGGCCATTCCTGTGTATGTTTTCAAATATACTTTCAGGCAGGCAGGTGATTCAGTGATCTGCAGTGAATAAAATATATATATACAGTCTCCTATATATATATATCCACTGCATTCTAACCTAGCCAAGCCTATATCTGACTGCAGGCCATTCCTGGTGTACGTTTTCAAATACACTTTCAGGCAGGCAGGTGATTCAGTGATCTGCAATGCATAAAATATATATACAGTGTCAGGTACTCACCAAGGCCGAGTTGCTGAGAGAGGCTCCCCTTGCAGCTGGGCGCACGATACCCTCTGGAAGTGGCACAGCGGGTATTGGGCATGAAGAAGCACGGGTCGCCGGCAGGTAGTAGAGGAGCTGGGCGATTCTTCAAGCAGGGAAGAGATCCGTGCAGGGTAGCTGAGCCGGGTACTGAGGGACAACCGCAAGGCAGACGTCTGGAACCAGGCCGAGGGTCAAACACCGGTATGCAAGTAGGCAAAAGTCCAACACTGGGTAAGGTTGAGACAAAGTCCAAGAACAGGCCGGGGGTCAAACACAGATGGTCAGGCAGGCAGATAATCCACAGTAGGGTGAGGCAGAGGCAAGTCCAGGAGCAGGCCGAGGGTCAAACACAGGTAATCAGGCAGGCAGATAATCCACAGTAGGGTAAGGCAGAAGCAAGTCCAGGAGCAGGCCGAGGGTCAAACACGGGTAGTCAGGCAGGTAGCGAAGTCCAGAAGGCAGCCGAGGATCAAGCACAAGAGAGGTTCAAGCAGAGTCGGGGTTGGTCCGGGTCACAACGGGTAGGCACAGGTACACAGGATTCAGGAGCAGGTTACAGGAGCTGAAAAGACAAACCAGCAACAAAACACAGGCATAGCTGTCTTTATATAGGCCCGCCAGGGGAACGCCCCGATGTGCGTGCACGCGTTCGTAATGATGCACTGCGTCGTGCACCCACGTGAGCTGATCCGTTCGGAACACGCGCTCGTACCCGCTGATTGTGAAACGGTGCGTGCCGATGTGCAATTCTACCACGCAGGCGCATGGGGAAATGCCTATACTGACAGGCCCTGATTCTGGCATTTCCCTGACAGTGCCCCCCCCCAAGGGGCAACCTCCGGGTGCCCAACCTAGCTCGGATCCCAGGATGTCTTTTGTGAAATTCTCGCACTAAACGAGGGGCATGAATATTGCTAGCGGGCTCCCAAGAATTGTCCTCCGGGGGGTACCCTTTCCATTTAACTAGATACTGTTCCTGCCCCCCCCTCCATTTGTAATCTACTATTGCCTCCACTTCGAATTCTTCCTCCCCTTCAATCCGGATTGGTGGAGGAGGTAGTTCTTACCTTCCTGGAAAAGAGTTAGGAGTAAATGGTTTTAGTAAGGAGGCATGGAACACCGGGTGTATCCGATAAGAATTAGGTAAGGTCAGTTCAAAAGCCACGGGGTTTACAACTCTCTTAATCCCGAAAGGACCAATGAATTTTGGCCCTAATTTGCGTGATGGGCAAGGTAATTTGAGGTTGATGGCTGATAGCCAAACTTTATCTCCAACCTTGAAACTTGGGTTACTTCTTCTTCCCCTGTTATAGAATTCTTCATAACTTTCTTGAGCTTTTTTCATCGCTTCCTGAATTTGCAAAAAGTTTGTTTGAATAGCACGTATACGGTCTTGTACTGCGGGAGTAGTGATTTCGGGAATAGAATCCGGGAGAAAGGAAGGGTGAAAACCATAGTTTGCCCAGAAAGGTGTTTGGTTGATGGTGGAATGTACAGAATTGTTATAGGCGAACTCTGCGCACGGTAAGAGGGAAGACCAGTTGTCCTGGGACCAGGAGCAGAAACATCGAAGGTATTGCTCTAAAGATTGATTTGTTCTTTCTGTCTGGCCATTACTTTGTGGGTGATAGGCGGAAGAAAGGGATGTCTTGATTTCTAAAGACTTGCACATATCCTTCCAGAATCTTGACGTGAACTGAATCCCCCTATCGGATACAATGTTGTGGGGGACACCATGGAGTCTCACTACTTCTTTTATAAAGACCTCTGCGGTGGTGGAAGCAGAGGGGGTGCCTACCAATGGCAGGAAGTGGGCCATCTTTGAAAGACGGTCAACAACCACTAAGATGGTAGTAAACTTCTCGGAAGGAGGCAGATCGACAATAAAGTCCATAGAGACCTCTGTCCAGGGACATTTTGGTATAGATAAGGATTTTAAAAGACCCCACGACTTGGCATTAGATCCCTTATTGCGTTGGCAAGTGATGCAAGATTGTATATATCTTCTGCAGTCTTGTCTCCACCCCGGCCACCAGAACGAGCGACCAATTAGTTTGGAGGTCTTTTGTATACCAAAATGTCCTGCCAACTTGTGATCGTGGAAGGTTTGAAGAATCTGAAGTCTTACTGGGAGTGGCACAAATACCTTGTCCTGGGCCCATAGCAGACCATCCTTCTTTACTAGGGCAGATACTTCAGGTTCTGTACATTGACTGGAGGCCTGTATAATAATTGACCTAAGATTGGGCTGAACCAGGCTGAGAAAGTGGTGAGGAGCTAGGATGGTTCCGGGTTCTTCCGGTCCACTGGTTTCTGGGAACATACGGGAAAGTGCGTCCGCCTTCCCGTTCTTGGAGCCAGGTCGATAGGTAATATGGAAGTTAAACCTTGAGAAGAATAAGGCCCAACGGGCCTGACGAGGTCGGAGGCGTTTAGCTGTTCGAAGATATTCTAGGTTACGGTGGTCAGTGAAGATCATGATGGGTTGGAATGCCCCTTCCAGCAGATATCTCCATTCTTCTAAGGCAAACTTTATAGCAAGTAACTCTCGATCCCCGACATCATAATTCTTCTCCGGAGGGGTGAGCTTGCGAGAGGCAAAGGCCACCGGATGGAGCAGGGCTTTTTGGCCGCTTCTCTGAGACAGGATCGCCCCTATTGCTGACTCTGAAGCATCCACTTCAAGCACATAAGGTAGGACTGGATTGGAATGTTGGAGGACAGGAGCCGATATAAACAGTCTCTTTAGTTCATCAAAGGCTCCTTGAGCATCTGGGGACCATTGGAATCTAGTCTGCTGGCGAGTTAGTTGAGTAATAGGGGAGATGATAGAGGAGAAACCTTTAATAAATCTGCGATAGAAATTGGCGAAGCCAACAAATCGCTGAATTCCCTTTTTGTCTATGGGAGCTGGCCATTCCTGGATGGCCCTAACTTTCTGCAGATCCATTGCGACCCCTCCTACTGAGATAATGAATCCAAGGAACTGGATGGTGGTTTTCTCGAAGTCACATTTTTCCCCTTTTAAGTATAGGCCATGTCTTCTGAGGACCGAGAGTACTTTCTTCACATGGGTACGATGTGCTTCTAAAGTGGTGGAAAAGATCAGGATGTCATCGAGATAAACAATTACAAAGTTATCTAGATACTCACGGAAGATGTCATTGACTAGATGTTGAAACGTAGCCGGGGCATTGCAGAGACCAAAGGGCATCACCAAATATTCAAAATGCCCGAATCTGGACCGGAAAGCTGTCTTCCATTCATCTCCTTCTCGTATCCGAACCAAATTGTACGCCCCCCGGAGATCTAATTTAGTAAAGATCTGAGCGGCTCGGAGACGCTGGAAAAGTTCAGGAATAAGAGGGAGCGGGTATCTGTTCTTGATGGTAACTTTGTTAAGCTCCCTATAGTCCACACAAGGCCTCAAAGATCCATCCTTTTTCTCCACAAAAAAGATTCCCGCTCCAGCTGGAGAAGAAGAAGCCCGGATGAATCCCTTTTCGAGATTTTCATCGATGTAGGAGCGAAGGGCTTCTAGCTCGATCTCTGATAGAGGAAAAATGCGGCCGAAAGGGATCTCGGAGCCAGGTAGGAGGTCGATGGGGCAATCATAGGGTCGGTGCTGAGGTAGACTGTCAGCTTTCTTCTTATCAAAGATGTCCAGGAATTCATGGTATGCTGCTGGGACATGTTGGAGATTATCCGGTACTGGTTGTAACGTTAGACATGGAACCGTTCTGTTTCTGTATTTTGGTGAAAAGCAGTGTTGAGAGCAGTACATGGAAGAGAAGAGGACTTCTTTCTTGCTCCAGTTTATCTGAGGATCATGGGCCTGCAACCATGGAAACCCCAAAATGATGGGAAACATAGGTGAACTTATAATGTCAAAGCAAAGAAATTCGGAATGATCAGAGTCTACATGAGTGAGGATAGGCTTCGTTTCCTGTGTGACAGGCCCAGAACAGGGTAGGGATCCATCTGCCAGATGGATTTGTAGCTGTTGCTCCTTAACTTGGAGAGGGATGTGCAGGTTTTGGGCCAAAGATGCATCCAAGAAGCAACTGCAGGCTCCTGAGTCAACGATGGCTGGTAACCGGACCTTCTCTTCCGCCACCTGTAATGAGATCATGAGGACAAGATGAGACTGGCTTGAACTAGCGACTTGAAAGTTCGTGGCAGACCGAGTGCGGTACTTACTGGGTCTCACAGGGCAGTTGTTTAAGAAGTGACCGGCTCCTCCACAATATAGACAAAGGTTGGCCTGGCGCCGGCGGAGCTTTTAATCAGGGGAAAGTGGGGGTCGGACTAGACCCAGTTGCATGGGCTCACCATGAGAGGATGACGAAGAAATTGTAGGGGGTGCAGGAACAGGTGGTACCCGTGGCATCATCCAAGTGGGCCTTGGAGACTGGAAACGCTCGCTGCGACATTCCCGGAGGCGTCTGTCCAGTTTAGTAGCGAGCTGGATCAGGTCTTCTAGAGAGGCCGGGGTATCTACTCGAGCCAGTTCATCCTTTAGGATCTCAGAGAGTCCCTGGCGATACTGATATTTTAATGCAGCCTCGTTCCAGCTGGTGTCCCCTGACCATTTTCGAAATTCCACAGTGTAATCTTCCACTGGTCTTTTTCCCTGGGTCAGGGTATGCAGGACGGACTCAGCCGTGGCAGTACGCTGAGGATCGTCGTATAGCTGGGCCATGGAAACAAAAAATGCATCTGCAGAGTCAAGGAGGGGACTCTTTTGCTCAAGGAGGTTGTGAGCCCAGGATTGCGGTTCGTCAGAAAGCAAAGAGATAATAAACCCCACTTTTACAGTCTCAGAATAAAAAGTCCTGGGTTGAAGGGCAAAGTATAGTAAGCAAGCGTTCCTAAATGCCCTGTACTTCTTCCGGTTACCGGAGAATCGTTCCGGCATGGGAACCCTGGGTTCAGGTAAAGCCATTACTGCTGCAGAAGCCGGGTTGGCTTGATCCCGAGAGGAAGATGTTCCACTGGCAGATGCTGATGCGGCGTCCGAGGGGTTAGGAAATGTGGTTAGATGTTGCAGACGACCCTCAATCTGAAAGTAGCCATCTTGGAGTCTCTGGACAGCCTGGGTGAGGGCTGTGACTTGCTGGCAGAGTGCCTCAAAGGGAGAGCCAGCTCTGTCGGCCTCGCTCATGGCTGGTTTGTACTGTCAGGTACTCACCAAGGCCAAGTTGCTGAGAGAGGCTCCCCTTGCAGCTGGGCGCACGATACCCTCTGGAAGTGGCACAGCGGGTATTGGGCACGAAGAAGCACGGGTCGCCGGCAGGTAGTAGAGGAGCTGGGCGATTCTTCAAGCAGGGAAGAGATCCGTGCAGGGTAGCTGAACCGGGTACTGAGGGACAACCGCAAGGCAGACGTCTGGAACCAGGCCGAGGGTCAAACACCGGTATGCAAGTAGGCAAAAGTCCAACACTGGGTAAGGTTGAGACAAAGTCCAAGAACAGGCCGGGGGTCAAACACAGATGGTCAGGCAGGCAGATAATCCACAGTAGGGTGAGGCAGAGGCAAGTCCAGGAGCAGGCCGAGGGTCAAACACAGGTAATCAGGCAGGCAGATAATCCACAGTAGGGTAAGGCAGAAGCAAGTCCAGGAGCAGGCCGAGGGTCAAACACGGGTAGTCAGGCAGGTAGCGAAGTCCAGAAGGCAGCCGAGGATCAAGCACAAGAGAGGTTCAAGCAGAGTCGGGGTTGGTCCGGGTCACAACGGGTAGGCACAGGTACACAGGATTCAGGAGCAGGTTACAGGAGCTGAAAAGACAAACCAGCAACAAAACACAGGCATAGCTGTCTTTATATAGGCCCGCCAGGGGAACGTCCCAATGTGCGTGCACGCGTTCGTAATGATGCGCTGCGTCGTGCACCCACGTGAGCTGATCCGTTCGGAACACGCGCTCGTACCCGCTGATTGTGAAACGGTGCGTGCCGATGTGCAATTCTACCACTGACAGGCCCTGATTCTGGCATTTCCCTGACATACAGTCTCCTACATATATATATATTCATCTACTGTATTCCAGGCTATCCAAGCCTATATCTGACTGCAGGCCATTCCCGTGTATGTTTTCAAATATACTTTCAGGCAGGCAGGTGATTCAGTGAGCTGCAGTGCATAAAAAATATATAGTCTCCTACATATATATATCCACTGCATTCTAGTCTAGCCAAGCCTATATCTGACTGCAGGCCATTCCTGGTGTACGTTTTCAAATATACTTTCAGGCAGGCAGGTGGTTTCAGTGAGCTGCAGTGCATAATATATATACAGTCTCCTACATATATATCCACTGCATTCTAGTCTAGCCAAGCCTATATCTGACTGCAGGCCATTCCTGGTGTACGTTTTCAAATATACTTTCAGGCAGGCAGGTGATCCAGTGAGCTGCAGTGCATAAAATATATATACAGTCTCCTACATATATATCCACTGCATTCAAGTCTAGCCAAGCCTATATCTGACTGCAGGCCATTCCTGGTGTACGTTTTCAAATACACTTTCAGGCAGGGGGGCAGGTGATTCAGTGATCTGCAGTGCATTAAATATATATACAGTGTCCTACACATATATATCCACTGAATTCCAGTCTAGCCAAGCCTATATCTGACTGCAGGCCATTCCTGGTGTAAGTTTTCAAATACACTTTCAGGCAGGCGATTCAGTGATCTTCGCTGCATTAAATATATATGCAGTCTCCTACATATGTATATCCACTGCATTCTAGTCTAGCCAAGCCTATATCTGACTGCAGGCCATTCCTAGTGTGCTTTTTCTAGTAAACTTCAGTATTTTACAGTATGTCTGGAAGGCCACCAAGGAGAGGCAGACACTTACAGGCCACTAAAAGAGGGCAAGCAGGCTCTGTGTCTACAGCCAACAGTGCTGGTCATGGACACGGTGCATCCTCAGCATGTGGCTGTGGGGAACGCTTGTCCTTTTTTTCAGCAGCTGGCCGTGTTGATCCACAACATGCAGAAGAGTTGGTAGAGTGGATAACTAAGCCGTCCTCATCCTCCTCATCCTCTGTCACCCAGGCTCAGAGTAGTTTGCCTGCCAATGCAGCTGCCAAAGCGGCCTATTCCATCAGCCCATGTCATCAGTCACTCCTTCCCTAGCCCCACCATCATGCACGGAGGAGTCCCCCAAACTGTTCGACCATAGTGTTGGGTCCATGCTGCAGGAGGATACGCAGCATTTTGAAGGCTCCTATGATGGTACCCAGGTTGAGGAAGGCAGTAATGTGAGCCCAGAGAGAGAGGGTGCCCAATCAGGACAAGAAACTGGCAGTCATGTTCCCACAGCTGCAGCATACTGCAAGGTTTTCTTCAGTGACGAGGAGGGAGGGGATGATGAGGTCACTCACTCAACTTGGGTGCCTGATAGAAGAGAGGAGGAGGAGGCACATCTCTGACAAGGCAGGATGCCCTCCAGGGGCCAGCTTAAGGGCAGCCACCCCACTGCATCACACCGCAGAGCTCCACATGTGCAGGGCGCTGCTGACTCCCCGCATATTTTGAAAAGCTCTTTGGTGTGGACCTTTTTTGATACATGTGCAGCAGATCGCACCGTTGCTGTTTGCAACATATGTCTGAAGCATATCAAGCATGGCCAAAACAGCAGCCGCTTGGGCACCACATGCTTGACCAGACATATGTCGACCTCCCATGCAGTCCGTTGGCAACAGTACTTAAAAGACCCACACCAAACAACAAGGCGGACCTCTCCTTGCTCCTCATAAGCTGGGATCTCCAACCCCACTATACCTTCAGTCCTCTCAGAAACCTGCACTGAGAGGAATGAAGGTTTAGAATTAGGTGTGCCAAGTACTTGCGGGCAATCTGCTATTGCTACACCAACATCAGATTGTAGCAGGCAAATTTCCCTACCCCAGTTGTTAAAACGTTGAAAGAAATTTGCTCTCAGCCATCAACATGCTCAGCGGCTGAATGCTAGCTTGGCTAAATTGCTAGCACTCCAACTGCTGCCTTTTCAGCTGGTAGACTCTGCCCCCTTTTGTGAATTTGTGGAATGAGTGTTCTTTTCACGGAAGGCTACCGGCATGTGGAAGGCAATGTCTTGGCCTCATTGAACAGTCAGTGGTAAGGTGGATATTAACGCTGACTAATGGTCCAGCAGGCATGGACAGGGACGTTAACTTTCTTTCATGGCGCACTGGGTAAGTCTGCTGGCAGCTGGGAAGGATGCAGGACAGGGTGCAGTATTGTTGGAGCTTGTTCCGCCACCACACCTCCAAAATGCTAGTAGTGGTGATTCTGCCACACCTCTCTCCTCCACCCCCTCCTCTTCTTCTTCCTCTATGACCTTTTCCTCTGAAGATTCGTCCTTGGAACCAGCGGTGCTCCGTAGGCATTCAAGGGGCTACGCAATCACTCAGGCAAAAAGATGCCATGCGGTGCTTGAGTTGGTCTGCTTAGGGGACAGGAGCCACACTGGGGCAGAAATTCTGTCAGCTCTGCAGGGGCAGACTCAGAGGTGGTTGACACCACATCAGCCAGGAATGGTGGTTTGCGACAATGGCACCAACCTCCTCTCTGCCCTCCGACAGGGACACTTGACCCATGTTTCCTGTTTGGCTCACGTCCTTAAGTTGGTGGTGCAGTGGTTCTTGTGCAGGTACCCAGGCTTACAGGATCTCCTGAGGCAGGCCAGAAAACTCTGTGGGCATTTCCGCCGGTCATATAATGCCAGTTCTCGGCTAGCTGACCTTCAAAAGGAATGCAACCAGCCCAAGAACCGCCTCATTTGTGATATGCCCACCAGGTGGAACTCAACGTTGGCAATGCTGTAGCGGCTGCACATGCAGCAGCGGGCCATCAATGAGTACCTGTGTGAGTATGGCACCAGGACAGTGTCAGGGGAGCTTGGCTTTTTTTCACCACACCAGAGGCTACTGATCAAGGATGCATGCACTGTCCTGTCACCATTCGAGGAGGCCATGAGGATGGTGAGCAGTGACAGTGCATGCATCAGTGTTACTGTCCCTCTTGGCTTCCTGTTGGAGCACACACTTTGTGGAATAATGGACAGGGCACTTGAGGCAGAACAGCGGGAGGAAGAGGAGGACTTCCTTACCTCTCAAGGCCCCCTTTATCCAGACAATATTCCCGCAGGCCCGCCGATCACACAGGAAGAGGAGGAGGAGGATGAGGATTGTGTCAGCATGGATATGGAGCCTAGCACTCAGCATCAGCAGCAGTCTTCAAGGGATCGTTTTCAGTTCCAAAGCCTGCGAAAGGACTCTCGGATTCGTGGTATCAAGGGAAGGGATCATTACTGGCTGGCAACCCTTCTTGATCCATGTTACAAGGGTAAGGTTGCGGGAACTTATCCAGCCTTCTCAGAGGGAGCAGAGGATGAAACATCTCCGGGAGGCCTTGCAGAAAAGTTTGTGCAATACATTTCCTGAGCCTGAGAGATTACAATTTCCTGGTCCTCCTGGACAACGTGTTGCTGAGGATTCGGTCAGTCACAGAAGGAGCGGTGGAGAAGGTGGCCGTCCGACCGATGCGTTCAGACAATTCTTTAGTCCGCAGCCCCAAGGTCGGTTCCAGCAACAATCGCCAGCATCTGATTTACATGGTGCAGGAATACCTAGGGGCAAGATCAGACTTGAAGACCTTTACAACTGAAAATTCACTGGGTTACTGGGTCTTGAGGATGGATCACTGGCCAGAGCTTGCACAATATGCAATTGAGCTACTTGCCTGTCCTGCATCCAGCGTTCTTTCTGAACGCACATTCAGTGCTGCTGGAGGCTTTGTAAACCCACAAGCTATAGCAAATCAATACTACGGCGCACTATATAACTTACACAAAGATCCCACCACACCTCAACCAACCACATAAAAAATATAAACATTTCTACAAGGATTGAACCTTCCATCTCTCTCAGAACATTAACTTGCCGAATTAAATGCCCCTTTCACAACCCAAGAAATAGAACTAGACATAAACACATTACCAAATGGTAAATCATCAGGCCCGGGTGGCTTCTCCAATGAATAATTCAAGACATTTAAAAACATACTATCACCACACTTGCGAATAGTCTTTACAAAAAATGCAGATTCTGCAACTTTTCCCCAAGAGATGCTGAGAACACATAAAGTAACCCTTCTCAAACTGGGAAAAGATCCCAACACACCAGCTAACTTTAGACCAATATCTCTTCTCAACTCAGACATCAAAGTAGATGCAAAACTACTAGCCAAAAGATTAACGAATATCATACCCTCAATTATTCAATGCGACCAGATGGGATTTGTGAAGGGGAGACAAACCTCAGATGCAACTAAAAGAATCATAAACGTGATACACAATGCTAAAAAAAATCTAACGCCTTCTCTGCTGCTGTCTATAGATGCAGAGAAGGCATTCGACAGGGTCCATTGGACCTACATGGAAATTGTATTGTCCAGGTTTGGCTTCAAGGCTATTTTGGCTCTATACTCATGCTCATTTGCACAGGTATACTCAGCTGGCTTTCTATCCCCACCCTTCAACATATCAAACGGGACACGACAGGGGTGCCCCCTGTCACCGACCATCTTTAATCTAATCATAGAACCACTGGCCGAAGCAGTTAGGACACACCCCTTAATCACAGGTTTCCAGTTTGGCTCTAGCATGCACACTATAAACTTATTTGCAGACAATGTCATCCTACTCTTGACCAATTTTGGATTTTGGCGACATCTCGTATTACAAAGTTAACTTCACTAAATCTCTAATTTTAGATGTACTGTAGGAGTACCGCCTTCCATACGGAATATACTTCAAAAACAACTCCCATATACATGGAGTAACAATGGTATTACTTACCTAGCAATCACACTGACAAACCTCTGCACTAGTTAAAGCTAACATGAATCCTCTAATTACCAAACTGGAAACCCAACTAAAAGAAATGTAAAAAAAGGAACTGTCCTGGCTAGGCAAAATAGTAGCCTTCAGAATGTCACTCGTGCCACAAATCTTATATATATTCCGCAACCTACCAATCCATATACTTCACCATTATCTCAAAACCATGTCCACTCTAATCTGGAAGTACATTTGGGATGTCCACTCTAATCTGGAAGTACATTTGGGATGGCAAAAAAGCTAGATGCTCCCGCAATAACCTCACCTCTCACAAAAAAGTAGGAGGGGCAGGACTAGTGGATTGTACAACTATCTATGGGCAGTTAGAATGGACCATATCAAATACTGGTTATACGAGAGCAATACACCACTATGGGTAGACATAGAAAGGATGAAATCCCCAACGAATTACTTAACACCATGGGCGACATCTGGATACCATGGGAAATGAAAACTCTACACCCTCCTATGCAGACTTCACTGATGGCATGGAGTTTTCTCCTAAACCAGAAGGCTGAGGGAGAAAGCACAGAGGCGCCACTCTAAGTGCAGTAAAACGATACGTTTTTAATGAACAAGTGTAGCATATATACTCACAAGAGTAGGATTAAAAATAGCATGTCAAGAGTAGGTGAACAAACATCCGGGAGTGAGTCCATCCGTGCCTATACACTGGTGAAGTGGAGCAGGTTGCACCGGTGGTTGCCGGCATTTCCTGGACCTCGAGCACACAGGAAGCCGGGAGATGACGACACTTCTGGTTGGGACGGTGGACCAATATTTGACGTGTTTGCGGAGCATGCGCTCCTTCTTCAGGCCTAGCGGGGGCCATGTTGCATAAGGGCTTATATGCTCTACCTGCCAGAGCTCCTGGGTCCCAATGTCCTGTAGTTATGGGGCTTGCCACTTGTGACAGGGCAATTGTAGGGGAGAGGAGAGCACAGCAAACTCAACATTTGGACAGATAAATAAAAGGATCAATGGGACCAAACATCGAAGGGCATTAAAACTGGATGCACATATACAGATAGTGGGCAAAAAAACCAAAGCAAAAAACAACAAACAACAACACATACTGAAGCAAAAAACATTTCTAAAATCTCTAAAACAGCGTTGCAGAACAACAGTGTGACTGAAGGAATTTAGCTCACATGTGTACACACATATGTGTGTGCACACCTGCGTGTAGTCAAGCATGAGAAACAATGGGGATAAATGTTGCAATCAAGACGATATCCATACTATGGGAATGAAAAATGAAAAAGGAAAGGGGGGTTTAAAAAGGACAATTTTACTCAACCCCCAAACAAAACCTAAAAGGATTCTCATTATTTTATAACCGCATCCATGACAAACTAGTATTTAAGAAAACAATAGCAATGGGGAAGTGGGAGACAGACTTGGGCACCACCTTCTCAGATGAACAATGGCAACATACTTTCAGAGAAACACACAAAGCTTCACACTGTATTAAGCACTGGCAACTGATGATCAAAATGGCAAACAAATGGCATTATACCCCATATAGAATAGCAAGCTATTTCCCAGAAACATTGCTACACTGTTGGAGGGGCTGCGGGCAAATAGGATACCTTTTACATATGTTCTGGCAGTGCCCAAATATAAAAAGCCTATGGAACCGAATATTCCAGCTAATCTCCTCCCTAACAGGAATTTTAACCCCTCCTGAACCAGCATTAGCAATCCTTCACTTGGGCATAGAAAAATTCCCACCCAACTTCAGGCCAGTCATTACTCTCATATTGATATTTCGCAATTACAAAAATAACACTCTATAAATCTCTCAGATGTTACATGAGCAGTCCACAGAAACTATATGTTTGAACGACTGCAATCAACTCTATGCACTGTAACATATTTGACAAACATTGGTCTATATGGACAAAACGTAACAAAAACACGTAAAGCATCTTTGACCCATTTACTTTTACGTACTTTCGCTTCTTTCTACTGATTAGTTAATGATCTGTTATAGTTAACTACTCAAATGTTCTTATACGGATGTATACTGTGTTATTTGTTCGAAAAGTTCGTACTAATCGATTAATATCTGAAATACTCAATAAAAAGTATTGAAATAAAAAAAATGTGAGGGGTGTACTCACTTTTGTGAGCTACTGTATATAGAGAATAAAAATATAGGACAGAAATCCCTAGAACAGAAGAAGAAACTATAAAATTGTGTGAAGTGAGCAAATTAATTTTGAAATTCTTATCAAATCCTCAAGCTACACTGTTGGGAGCTAGTGGGAGGAACTGATTAGGTAAGTGGAGCAAAAATAAGTTAGTAATATGAAAGAAACATCTCAATATAACCGCAACTTAATGAAAAATGCATTAACCATAGAAAATTTTAAATTAGCATAAATGAACATAAAAAAAAGTAAAAGAACACCGGCTATAGCCGAGTATTAGTCTCCTAAATACATTACTTCAATCATGCAAGAGAACTAGAAGGATATTAGACATCCACAGTTTAACTTATCTGGGGTAACATACCCCTCTGTTGCCTACAATGACCACATCAATGTAGGAATATCGGGCAAAAATGCCAGATATGCATTAGAGGTAGGCACCCACCTCAGGGTGCTCTACATCTTTAATATGCCTCAGGGCAAGGGGTTACGAGAAAGTGCTGTGAGAACTATTGAGAAGAGCTAATTTCTAAGTCCTATACATATTACTTCATATATGGTTTCATGGGCAGATTGGAAACCACCTTGTTCTGTTTGTTTGAAGGGTGAAGAATATAAGTTCATTACTTGTGAATAGAGTCTCTTACGAGAGACGTTTAAAAACCTTATTGAATATTCTCCCAGGTCATAAGTTGTGAATCCTAGACAACTAGACGAGATAAGGGTTGGCCATGGTGAGTGTGTGATAATGTGATTGATGGCTCATGTCTCAACTGAACAATGAATAGAGACTTGAAAATGTTTTTTTCTCATTACTAAAAAGAAAGAGAGGCTTATTTAAAAGTTGCCTCGTGAACAAAATATCATTAATAGCAGGTAATTATATTAGCAATAATTTCTATTGTATTATTATTACATTGTTCGGGGCAATTATATGCCTTCTTAATTGAATGATCTCACATATTTTGTTTTTTGTATTTTTATAACATTCCACATATATTCATTATATATTGTTTGATTGTACTCATTGAAATATATTAGTATATATACTATTAATATGAGCATAGCAGGTTTGAAATATTATGAATATGAGTAAGTATATGTGAAATAACTATTTTGTTTTAAAAACCAATCACCCAACTACCAAAGGTATTTGGAGCAAATGCTAATTGCGTTGCTTAGACTTACCTAAAGCGAGCGCATGCGCGGCGGCTCCTGACATGGACGCTTAGTCAGGGAGCTCCGTCCCGCTTCAGCAGACCGGGCCTCCGCAGCGGCACTCTAACCGGCGATCGGCGCCTGGATTACCCCCCCACGGACACAGCAAGACCCAGGGATTCTCCCGATGTACTCGGGAGCGGTAAAAAGAAATTTAAAGCCCGCATTTGAAGCCGCTCTGTCCCACACTGAGACAGCTAAGATGGCGGCCGCTCCTCACCGCTCTGCGGCTACATGCCCTCCCTGTGTCCAGCTCGCAGCATCCCCCTCCCTGCTGCAGCCAGAGTCTTTCATGGGTAACTCTCCCCAGGATCCTGCTTCCCCAGCATCCACCGCATCTCTCCTAGAACACTCCCTGACAGGACTGGAGTACTCCCCCATGGATGCGGCCCCCCCCCCAGGCACACCAGCTACTACAGCCCGGGGATTCAGGCCTAGTGCAACCGACCTCTGTGGCTGAAATGTTTGCCAAATTTGCTGAATTATTAGATAGAGGCCTGCACAACACAGCCCTCAAAATAACGAATGACATTAAAGCAGACCTACAGCACATAGGCACCCGCATGGACCTCATTGAGTCTAATCTCGATTCCACCATTTCCAGAACAAACCAGAACACTGCCTGTATACAGACCCTTCAGGAGCAATTAGAGACTGCCAATGCCAAACTCGATGACCTCGAAAACCGAAATCGGAGGTACAATTTTAGAGTCAGGGGGCTCCCTGAATCATTTAAGGACATTCCTGAAACTATACAATCTTTAATTAAGGACTTACTCCCTGATACACCCCAACACAGACTGGAGCTGGATAGGGCTCATAGAGCTCTCCGACCTCCTAGGGCGGACGGACTCCCCCGTGATGTCGTGGTGAAACCGCACTTCTTCTCTGTCAAGGAGGAGGTCATGAGGAAATCAAGATCCCTATCTAAAATAGTGTTCCAGGGTCATCAGCTGCAAATCTTTGCTGATTTATCCCCCTTCACTATCCAAAAAAGGAGGGCCCTAAAGCCACTACTTCAAATCTTGATGGACAGAGAAATTAAATATTGGTGGCTCTTCCCTTTCCAACTTAAACTAATCTTCAAAGGCAAGGCGTACACCTTTGGATCCCTGCAGGAAGGAGAACGGCTGTTTCTACAACTGGGCCTCATCAACCAAGACCCTAACGCCCGTCAGTCGGGACTTCAACCAAACTCCGCAAAAAGACACATGCCCACCAGTCCTCTGAATCCGGTTTGGGAGAAGGCCAGATCCAAGAAGTCCAAGGAAACTATCCCTCCATGACTTCTGTTACTCGTTTTTCCTCAAGGACTCAACCCTTTTTTTTTTGTCTCCATTTCCTCTCAGCTTCCGGCTGAGATGACGGAGCCCCCCCACTTGTGCTTCCCGAAACAGGTTTTCTGTTCACCGTTTAGATGACCTCAAGCCTCGGCCAAAACGGTTTCGGGTAACTCTCAACCTGGGGAGGACACTAAATAAGAACAAATTTAATTTTTTTTTTTTTTTTTCTTCTCTAACAGGCCCCATTGGGTCGCTCCATTGCTATTTCTAGGCGGGAGTTGAGGGACATACTTATGGCGCCTGACTAATCCCGATGCTCTTGTTAGACAATCCACAATGTTTTGGGGAGCCATACCAGTTATACGCCCTCGCCATCAATCATTTTCACTTTCCCCTCCTGTACACCCTTTGCCCCTTTTCAGAGCTCACCCTCACATATCCAGGTCCACACTTACTTGTTTGTTAACTGTTTAATTACTTTAAGCATTATCAGTTTAATGTTGCAATTTCACCTCCACGTGTTACTTAGTAGGCGACACTGTTAGCAGGGAGGGTACTATGTTAATGCCGGCACCAGTGCCTTTATCATGCTAATCGCAAACCATTTTCAACGGCCACTCTGCTGAAGTGGTGTTCATGCGCCCCCTCCTGTCTAGTGATTTAGGTAGTTTACCCTACCCTGGACAGGACCATTCCCTGCCTTCGGGAGGGACTCCAGTGTGACACACACTTTCCGATGGAGGACTCTGTCCCCTCCATGTTACGGGAGACTCTCTTGTCCCCCGTCTTTCTTTCATGCTTTTCCTTTTCTCTTTCCCAACAATGTTTTATTTTACATTTCCCCGTAGAAGTCGGCTGGGGGGAATTATCCAGACAACTTCAGGACATCTCACCGGTCTTCGCTCGCTATGCGGGATGTCTTGGCTTCCGTGGACGTCAGATGGTAAGTGCTGCAGATTTCCTAGCCCTGCCCCATCTTCTGCTCGATGGCTGATGACCCACCGGTAAATGCACCACTTAAAATAATATCACATAATGCGCAAGGCCTAAACTCACCGGCAAAAAGGCGCAAAGTCTTCCAATACCTACATGCACAAAAAGCAGACGTAGTTCTCCTCCAGGAAACACATTTCCCCAAACGCTTCAATCCATCCTTTGTACACTCCAAATTTCCCTTCTTCACATTAGCCAATGCGGAAGATAAAACGAAGGGGGTGGGCATTTTTATCTCTAAACGATGCAAATTTACTCTCAAATCTGAACACAGGGACCCTGATGGTCGCTATATCCTCATTGTGGGGGAACTAGACGACCAACTGTATTCTCTGATTTCGTACTATGCCCCCAACAGAGGCCAACTAGCCTTCTTTCAACGCTTGTTTACAACACTAACACCACTGCTGGAGGGTACAGTGATATTTGGAGGCGACTCTAATTCGGCCTTTGACCAGGGCCTGGACAAGTCTCGTCCTCCTGGTAAACGCCTCACCAGACCCACTAAACAGAGTCTTCGTATAGCCAAACTAATCTTTCAACAAGGCCTCGTTGATATTTGGAGGGAAGTAAATCCCACCCTACGAGACTTCACACACTTCTCTAACCCCCATAGATCCTTCGCGAGAATCGATCATATCCTCATCGCTTCTGCTTCTATCCCCCTAACGAACAGGGCATATATCAAAGATGTAGTTTGGTCGGATCACTCACTGGTGATCCTTTCCATTCAGCGCCCGTTGGGCCCTAAACCCTGCAGGCGTTGGAGACTTAATGAGTCCATCCTGAGTGATCAAATTAGAATCAAAGAAATCGAAACTATAATTTGCAATTACTTTTCTACAAACGATCAGCCAGAAACTAGCCCTTCTTGCCTTTGGGCAGCACATAAGGCCGTAATTAGAGGTCATCTGATCCAAATTGCCTCTCAGAACAATAAAACCAACAAAGCTGACATAGAGAAATTGGATAAGGATTATACAGCCTTAACTAAAAAACACAAGGCCGACCCAAAAGCTGTTCCCACCGTCAAGCTGGACGCAGCTCGTACGGCATTAAACCTCGCTCTGACCACAAGGGCCGAAAAATGGCTACGGTGGAATAGATCCCGATTCTATTGCCAAGGCGATAGAATCGGTTCTATGCTTGCGGGCAGGCTATCCCCGAAAATTAAATCCCCAGCCCTTCCCAAAATCAAAGTCCAAGGTGGCACTCTGTCCCAGAACCCTAAACGAATAATGGGGGAATTCCTGACCTTTTACAAATCCCTATACAGTGGGGAGAACGGTCCCAATACAGAGACCGTAGATCACTTCCTAGACAACATTCAAATTCCCAAATTAGAAGAAAGACACCGCCAGAAACTAGACTCCCCTATCTCCGCTGAGGAAGTATGTGCAGTTATTAAACACTTGAAATCTCAATCGGCGCCTGGCCCAGATGGCTTTTCCGTACCATATTACAAATCGTTCTCTTCTATTCTCGCCCCTTATATGGCCCGATTCTTTAATGCACTCAGGCAGGGGACTTTACTAGATGCCTCACTTAACACGGCCTACATCACGGTCATCCCTAAACCTGATAAAGATGCCAGCTCGGTTAGTAACTATAGACCAATATCTCTCATTAATAATGACTTAAAGATTCTGACTAAGATCCTTGCAGACCGCCTGACCTCCTTCATTAGATTATACATTAACAAAGACCAAGTGGGCTTCATCCCAGGGAGGCAGGGACCGGACCAAACTAGACGAGCGATTGATCTAATATCTCTTCTCAATTCTAACTGGGATGGGGGCCCTTCCAGACAGGGATGCTTACTCTCTCTAGACCTCCAAAAAGCTTTTGATACCGTCCAATGGCCATATATTTTCAAAACTCTTCAAAGATGGGGGTTTGGGAATTCATTTCTTAATGTCATGCATGCCCTTTATTCCAACCCCTCGGCTCAGGTGCGTCTGCAGGGATTTTACTCGGAATCCTTCCCCATAGCTAGGGGAACCAGACAGGGCTGCCCCCTATCCCCATTAATCTTTGCCATAGCAATTGAATCCTTAGCGATAGCCATCAGAAATAACCCGAATATACAAGGCATTCAAAGTGGCCCCAAGTGTCATAAATGCGCATTATTTGCAGATGACATATTACTATTTGTCTCCTCCCCACTAACGTCACTCCCCAATGTATGTCACCTCCTAGAACAATTCGGGGCAGCATCAGGCCTTAGGGTTAACTACGATAAATCACAGGCACTCAATATTAACATCCCAGACCCTCTTTTGGCCAGGCTCAGGGAGAGCTTCCAATTCTCCTGGAACGACGCCTCCATCACATACCTGGGGATCAAACTGACCCCCAGGATAGAACTCCTATACCAAGCCAATTACCCACCTCTCTACAAAAAACTAGAGGAAGACCTCTCCCGGTGGTCCCGTCTATCCCTGTCATGGCTGGGTAGAATCAACACGATTAAGATGACTCTACTCCCCCGCATTCTCTACTATTTTAGAGCCCTCCCGATTCCTGTAGACAAAACTCGCCTACAACGACTCCAAGCTAAAATCGTCAAATACATTTGGGGTAGAGGGGGACACAGACTCCCCAAAGCAGTCCTGTTCAGATCTAGAACTGAAGGGGGCATGGGACTACCAAATCTGCTTTGGTACTTGCAGGCTGCTCATCTAGCCCAGATCTCAACGGTATACTCGCACTGGGAACAACCTGACTGGATTCACATAGAAAGGCAAGCAGTCCCTCTCCACACTCTAGACTACCTTCTCTGGAGCCATAGAAAACTAAGACCCTCCATACTTTCCCCAACCCTCTCACACTCCTTCGCACTATGGGACAGTCTGCGTGACAACCAACATCTGACTTCCCCCACAAAACCATTGCAACATTTATTTCGAAATCCTGATTTCCCTCCGGGCCTTGACATATCAGCATTTCGATGGTGGCTCGACAAAGGGTTATACAGAATAGGGCACTTCCTCAGACCTCTTGGCCCACTCTCCAAAGCATTCTGTGTTAGTAACCTAGACATGCCTGTCTCTGAATCCTTCAGATTCTCTCAAATCTCAAACTTTTTACACAAAAGGTGTAAAACACTCCCGAATGGGCCCCAACTAACTCCCTATGAAATATGGTGTGGTCAGGCCAGTGAGCAGAGGGGGGGCATCTCGGTAATCTATAAAGCCCTGTCCTCCGCGCAATCCAAGACGTCTTACATGCAGGCTTGGGAAACTGACCTTTCCCAACACTGGACATTGGAAACGTGGCACCGGAACTTTTCCCAATCATACAAAGGTATCCTTAACTCCAGCCTCATGGAAGCTAGTTTAAAAGTGTTGACTAGATGGTACCTGGTCCCCTCAAAGCTAGCGCACATATACCCGTCAGCATCTCCCCTATGTTTTCGAGGATGTGGCCTTACAGGCGATATGCTCCATATATGGTGGACCTGCCCCAGAGTTCGACCTTATTGGCACAAAATCTTTTCTTGGATTGGCAAGCTAACCTCAATACCTCTTCAAATGTCCCCACTCATAGCGCTCCTTAACTTCCCAGTGAAAGAAGCCTCCAGGATTACTCAACGCCTTATATTTTTTATCATCTTAGGTGCCAAACTTACCCTGGCTCATGCATGGAAAAAAACATTGGTTTCAACACTTCTAGCCAAAAGAAAGATCTCTTGGATTATGAACCAAGAGAAGATGGCAAGTGTAATCCTGGATCGCTCGGACAAGTTTAAACGAATCTGGGAACCCTGGGCTTCCTTTGTAGGGGTTGCCCTCTAATTATTTTCCCCTGGATGTCATCTTCCGGCTCTCTTTCTCCCCAGTCGACTCGTACTCACCTCTTCTATCGTATATCTCTTCTTTCTTTTTCCTCCCTCTTCTTTCCTCTTGTATTCCTTCCTATCCCCTACCTCTTTAGGTCAGTCTTGGACTTCAACCACTGACTGATTGGTTGTGACCGAGGCCAGGGTCTAGACTCGCCCTGCTCCCGATCCCGACTTCGACTACAACCTAGATTCTTACGGTCATGTCGCTGTTCTAATTCCCTGTGATATATACCATGTGTTCCCATGCGTGTGTCCGTGTTTGTATTTTACTGAGCAGTCTTTCCTTCACAGGACTCGAAGTTATTCCTTTATCCAGAAAATGTTGGACTAGTTCATACACTTACTGTTCTACGAATTGTTTTAATAACCCTCTACATTTTCTTTTTCTTTACACAAGATTAATCAATAGTTTTATTGTCTATGATGGGAGGATGCTGGGGGGGTGAGAAGCGCCGCCACAGCTTGTGCCCAGTTGGGGTGGCGGGGGTTTCTCCCCTTCTGCACCTCTCATCGGATAAAGCTCCTGGGAACATGTTTGACACCCGGGGACTCTGATCAAAACACTTGACAGGTTATGTTTGTTTTATGCAGATATGTTTTGTAATAATTTCATTGATTACTATGTCTTCCACACGACAGTGTTTGTCACCCCAAGACAAATGTCTCACATTGTATCTATAACTTGTGATGTATTATTGTCATCCACTTTTGACAAAATAAAATATATTGAAACAGACTTACTTAAAGCAATATATTCTATGTAGAGACTAGAAGTCTGACATATACTGTCCGATAACTGTCCATCCTATTATATTTATGATTTTGTTCAAGGCTCAGGTCAAAGGTTATTTGAAGTGATATCTTGACATTTTAAGTAAAGTTCCAAAATCATTTTTAATCCAACACTGCCCCCTTTAGGCAGCTATGTCATGAGTCAAATACTGCCCCCTAGGCAGTTGTGCCATGGTTACATAGTAAACAAAACGTAATTTGACGGCATTGATTACGTGGAAAACACATCCTCGCCTATTTTCTTTGGGGGATGAGAGTTTGAGAATGGATTGATAGAGGGAGAATGTAAACATCAAAGGAGGAAGAGGTGTCCATTGGAACAAACAGCTGACATCTCTCAGACAAAAGTTTTTGGGATTTATGGTAAAGTATACATTTCTAATTATCTGTAGGAAATTGTTTGTACATTCATATAACTGAACCAATTAACCCTCATAGCTTATAGATTTGAATTGAAATGTAATTCTTACTGCAGTATGAATTGTTTTCCTTTTTAAATCAAAGAGAGAAATACACACATATGTATTTATCTAATTGGAACTGAATTCAGTTCTAGTAAATGGTTTAGTTATGATGTAGGCTTAAAATAAAATAAGTGTTTGGAAATTATCTTTATCTTAAATCTGAGTCTGGTTAAAATCACCCACTCTGTACATGGTATAACAAATTTGTTCATGTGCCGTTAAGAAAATCTGAGCTTGCAAACATTTGTTGTCTGGGAGAGATCACGTGTCAGAGTCAACACCTTGTTGTTTTCACATTCTGTTGAGCCACTAGAAGCTTTTCACTCTTAAGGAAAATACTAGGTTTTGTTACATTGATATTTTCAAATAAGATCCTGTGGTTATTTCCTCATCACCTGTATTATCCACATTATTGAAATGTTGATACGTATTCTTTGACTGTCACCAGTTATATTTTGATTTGATGTTGCGCTGATTTTTAGTAAACAAATATATATATTTTTGCACATCCTTTGTATATGGAAAACATTGTATTCCTTTCGTCTTCAGGTTAGCGCGAATAAACAAATTTGAGTTGTTTGTTATTTGTGGAAATAAGAAGGAATCTCCTTAACCCCTTGCCGACCGGTTCACGCCGATATACGTCGGCAGAAGGACACGTACAGGCATATTAACATACCTGTACATTGCCCTTTAAGATGCGGCATTGCGGGCGCGCACTCGCTGCAAGCTCCGTGAGTGTGATTGCAGGTCCTGCGGACTCGATGTCCGCTGGGATACCCGCAATTGTATCACGGAGAGGAAGAACAGGGAAATGCTGATGTAAACAAGCATTTCCCCATTCTGCCTAGTGACACTGACACTGATCACTGCGCCCTGTGATTGGGAGCAGTGATCAGTGTCATGTCACACATAGCCCAGCCCTCCCACAGTTAGAATCACTCCCTAGGACACACTTAACACCTGCAGCGCCCCCTAGTGGTTAACCCCTTTGCTGCCAGTCACATTTACACAATAATCAGTGCATTTTTAATCGCACTGATCGCTGTATAAATGTGAATGGTCCCAAAATAGCGCGAAAAGTGTCCGATCTTTCCGCCATAATGTCGCAGTCATGATAAAACTCGTAGATTGCCGCCATTAATAGTAGAAAAAAATATTAATAAAAATGCCATAAAACTATCCCCTATTTTTTAGACATTATAACTTTTGCGCAAATCAATCAATAAATGCTTTTTGCATCTTTTTTTTACCAAATATATGTAGAAGAATACGTATCGGCCTAAACTGAGGGAAAAAAAATACATATATTTTTTGGGGATATTTATTATAACAAAAAGTAAAAAATATTTTGTTTTTTTTTTCAAAATTGTCTCTCTTTTTTTGTTTATAGCGCAAAAAATAAAAACCGCAGAGGTGATTAAATACCACCAAAAGAAAACTCTATTTGTGGGGAAAAAAGGATGTCAATTTTGTTTAGGAGCCACGTCGTTTGACTGCGCAATTGTCAGTTAAACTATGCAGTGCCGAATCGCAAAAAACGCTCTGGTCTTTGGGCAGCCAAATGGTCCTGGGCTGAAGTGGTTAATTATAGATCCTTGCTTATTTACATAAATATAAAACTGTTTAATATTTCAGTATAAACATTCTTAGATGGCTCCTCAGTGGTGACTTAAAGATTACGTTTCTTTACAACTCCAAACATCTCATCTGGGTTCAGGAGTAACTGTTATTCAAACAGAGTTAGATTTGGAAAGATACATAGATATCTATGAATAAATAGTCTATATAAAAGGGGCATAAAACATTTGGCATTGGATTATGAGCTTGGAGACAGCTCTCAAAGAGAAAAAAAAAGGATCACCAATAGATGTAGGCACTAATGGTCAAACAATCAAGCGTGTAAATGTGTCATTCTCACTAAGTCACTGGAAATTGGAGTTGTAAAGACCCCTGAACGTGGAACACATAGTCTGTATAACAGGGTTATGAAACATTTGGTGTTGGGTAATGGAGCTTGAGGACAGCTCTCAAAGGGAAAAGAAAAAAGGATCACCAAGCAAAAGGCATTGGATGGTTTTAAGCTGGTTTCCTGGGTCTGGAACTTTTGATTGCTTGTGGAGAGTGACCAGAGCCTGATCCCTGTAGTTTCTGGAATTTACCCCTTCTTAGGTAGATGCTTAGTGGGTGTTGATTGGTGCATCTGTGGAGGACTATGCGACAACATGGGGGAACGGAATTACCTGTACCAACTTAGAAGATCTTATACTGGAATTTGCAGGGTGTCAGAAACCATGAAATCAGACTGAGAGACAGAAGTACAGTTAAATCACACTTGTTTAGTAATAATAGTAAAAAGAACAAACATAGTCAAAACATAGCCAAAGTTCAGTAACCGGAACGGATAGACAGCCAAGCCAGAAGTCAGGGATCAAAGTAGTGGAACAGCAAGCAGGATCTGGAACCAGAAGGGATGTCAGCAAAGCCAGTCTTTAAACAGGAACACAGGAGATTCTTATGATGTGACCAAGGCGAAGGCAGACCTCCTCTGGACTGGACGGCTTAACTAGGCAGGACTGACGAGCAGGATCATCACCAGCTGAGTAACTGTGGAGAGAGATAGGAGCTGACAATTAGCCGACAACTGAGTGGCTAGTTCAGAGAAGGAAGGGCTGAGCCCAGCCCTGACAGTACCCCCTCCTTAAGGACCCCTCCCCTCGGAGGACCCCCAGGCTTGATAAGAAAACATCTATGGAAATCACGGAGGAGGACAGGGGCATGTGCATCCGAGGATGAGACCCAAGAGCATTCCTCCGGACCGTACCCCTTCGAATGCACCAGGTACTGTAGGCGCCCACGGAACCTACGGGAGTCAACAATGGACTGTGCTTCATACTCCTCATGGTTCTCAACCTGTACAGTGTGAGGACATGGCACCGAGGTGGTAAAGCGGTTGCAGGCCAAAGGTTTTAAAAGGGGAGATGAAATACATTTGAAATACGCATATTAGAAGGAAGGTCTAATGTGTAAGCCACTGGGTTAATACTGCGGAAAGGCCCAATAAACAGAAGTGCAAACTTCAGTGAGGGAACACGAAGTTGGAGGTTATGAGATGACAGCCAGACCCTGTCCCCAACCTGGTAGGAAGGTGCAGGCAGTCGTCTGCGGTCAGCATGGAGTCTGTACCTATCATTAGCATGACGCAAAGCCTCCTGGACTTGTGCCCAAGTGGAACGAAGACCACGGAGATGCTCCTCTAATGCAGGAATACTCTGCGGAACAAACAAGTCAGGCAACATGAAAGGTTAGAAACCATAGTTCGCCATAAAACGGGGACAATCAGGAAGCAAAATTCAAGGCACTATTGTGAACAAACTCTGCCCACGGAAACAGGTCTGACCAGTTGTTATGATGGTCAGAAATATAGCAACATAGGAATTGCTCCAAGGACTGATTGGCTCGTCCTGTGGCCCCATTAGACTGCGGGTAATACGCAGAGAAGAAACCAAGCTGAATTCCCAACTGTGCACAAAAGTCTCCCCGGAATCAGGACACAAACTGACTACATCCGAGACAATCACCTTGGGTAGCCCATGTAAGCAAAAGATCTCCCGAGCAAAAATGGAAGCCAGTTCCTTAGAAGTGGGCAACTTCTTAAGTGAAATACAATGACACATTTTTGAGAACTGGTCAACCACCATAAGGATAACAGTGTTGCCTTGGGAGTTAGGTAACTCCACAATGAAATCCATAGACAGGTGGGTCCAGGACCTCTCTCCATTGGGTATGGATTGTAGGAGGCCCACTGGAAGGTGTCGTGGAGTCTTACTCTGAGCACACACAGAACAGGCAGCTACGAAGGCAGTTGAATCAGCACGTAGACTAGGCCACCAAAATTGTTGGGAAATGGCCCAAACGAGTTGATTCTTCCCAGGGTGGCCAGCAGCCTTGGGAGAATATTAAGTCTGGAGCACGGCAGTACGGAGACTCTCTGGGACAAAGCAGCAGTCAAAAGGTTTCTCAGGAGGAGCATGGACCTGAGCAGCAAGAATTATGTCACCCAGTGGAGAAGTGAAACTGGTGCGAACCATAGCAAGAATACAATCAAGAGGAATTACTGGAACTGATACCGACTCCAACTTGGAGGTGGAGAAAAATTGTTGTGACAAGGCGTCAGCCCTTACATTCTTAGTACCGGGTAAGAATGAGACAATGTAATTGAAACTTGACAAGAAAAGAGCTCATTGCGCCCTTCTGGGAGAGAGGCGTTTAGCCTCTGACAAGAATGTGAGATTCTTATGGTCAGTAAGAATGAGAACCGGCACAGTGGTACCTTTGAGGAGATGTCTCCATTCTTTCAGGGCTAAAATGATCGCCAACAGCTCTCTGTCACCAATCTCTTAATTGCACTCCGTAGGTGTCAATTTATTGGATAAGTAGCCACAAGGATGCATAGCGCTCTCAGAGGTAGGATGTTGAGACAGAAGGGCGCCAACACCAGTCTCAGAAGCATCAACCTCAAGGATAAAAGATAACGTAGGATCAGGATTTGCCAACACAGGAGCAGAAACAAAGACAGCCTTGAGACTCTCAAAGGCCTAAATGGACTTCAGAGACCAACTCTGTGGGTTACCATCATATCATATCAGTCAGGGGCTTGACCAGAGATGAGAAGTAATGAATAAACTTCTAAAAATAGTTGGCAGAGCCCAGGAAACTCTGCAGAGGATGAAAACCCACAGGTCGGGGCCACTGTAGGACTGCCGAGAGTTTCTTTGGGTCCATCGAAAAACCAGCAGTGGAAATGACATAGCCCAGGAATTTAACCTATTCCTGTATGAAAGGGGTTAAAGTAGTTTAGGACATTCCATTCCCGAACACAAAGGCAGCTACCGAACTCTCCAACCAGCCGAACAAGAAACCCATACGAATAATTCTCCCCCCCAAGTATGAGACAAGGCTGTGTGTTGAGGGTCAAACAGGAATGAATTTTCATTGAAAGGCATACAAGTCTTATATACAGTAAAAAGAGGAGGTATATACCTCCTGCTCATATTACTCTGAAAATACACCTGTGTCCAGAAAACTAATTAATATGAGCTCTAGGGATGAGCTTCGCGTTCGAGTCGAACCCATGTTCGACTCGAACATCGGCTGTTCGATCGTTCGTCGAATTGCGAACGATATGGGCCGTTCGCGCCAAATTCGTGTGGCGCGTCACGGCCCATAATTCACTGCGGCATCGCAGTGCATTGCTGGCTGATGATTGGCCAAGCATGCACTATGACCCGCATGCTTGGCCAATCACAGCACCTTCGGTAGAGAGAGCTGCAATTGGCCAAAGCCAGGGTGGCTTTGGCCAATTATGGCACAGGGGGTTTAGAACACGCCCCACACTATATAAGGCTGCCTGCACGGCGGCCCTGTGTAGTGTGTTCTGGCGTGCTTAGAGAGAGACAGTGTCTTTTCATTTGAGTTAGCTAGATTAGGCAGGACAGTCAGTGAGTTAGCTGCACTTACAGTGTATTATGTATATATATGAATCCCAGGTGTTGTATATATATATATATACATATATATATATACACTGTATTCAGTTTAGCTAGATCCGTTCCTGTTATCTTCCTGCTGACAGGCAGGCTTGTCTTGTTACAGTATTTACAGCTACCTGAAGAAAATTGCTGGTGTTCTTTTGATCCTATTAGTACCACAGTCAGGCAGCTAGACTATTTAAAGTTAGTGTAGTGCGTCCTCCTCACAGTGTTCAGTTAAAGCTACAAGTTAGTTTAGTGTGACCTCTGCACAGTGTTCAGCTAAAACTACAAGTTAGTGTAGTGCACAGTGTTCAGCTAAAGCTACAAGTTAGGGTAGTGCGTCCTCCTCACAGTGTTCAGCTAAAGCTACAAGTTAGTTTAGTGTGACCTCTGCACAGTGTTCAGCTAAAGCTACAAGTTATTTTAGTGTGACCTCTGCACAGTGTTCAGCTAAAGCTACAAGTTAGTGTAGTGAGTCCTCCTCACAGTGTTCAGCTAAAGTTACAAGTTAGTGTAGTGCGTCCTCCTCACAGTGTTCAGCTAAAGCTACAAGTTAGTTTAGTGTGACCTCTGCACAGTGTTCAGCTAAAGCTACAAGTTAGGGTAGTGCATCCTCCTCACAGTTTTCAGCTAAAGCTACAAGTTGGTGTAGTGCGTCCTCCTCACAGTGTTCAGCTAAAGCTACAAGTTAGTTTAGTGTGACCTCTGCACAGTGTTCACCAAAAGCTACAAGTTAGGGTAGTGCGTCCTCCTCACAGTGTTCAGCTAAAGCTACAAGTTGGTGTAGTGTGTCCTCCTCACAGTGTTCAGCTAAAGCTAAAAGTTGGGGTAAGGCGTCCTCCTCACAGTGTTCAGCTAAAACTACAATTTAGTGTAGTGGGACCTCTGCACAGTGTTCAGCTAAAGCTACAAGTTAGTGTAGTGCGTCCTCCTCACAGTGTTCAGCTAAAGTTACAAGTTAGTGTAGTGCGTCCTCCTCACAGTGTTCAGCTAAAGCTACAAGTTAGTTTAGTGTGACCTCTGCACAGTGTTCAGCTAAAGCTACAAGTTAGGGTAGTGCATCCTCCTCACAGTGTTCAGCTAAAGCTACAAGTTAGTGTAGTGCATCCTCCTCACAGTGTTCAGCTAAAGTTACAAGTTAGTGTAGTGCGTCCTCCTCACAGTGTTCAGCTAAAGCTACAAGTTAGTTTAGTGTGACCTCTGCACAGTGTTCAGCAAAAGCTACAAGTTAGGGTAGTGCGTCCTCCTCACAGCGTTCAGCTAAAGCTACAAGTTGGTGTAGTGTGTCCGCCTCACAGTGTTCAGTGAAAACTACAAGTTAGTGTAGTGCGACCTCTGCACAGTGTTCAGCTAAAGCTACAAGTTAGTTTAGTGCGTCCTTCTCACAGTGTTCAGGTAAAACTACAAGTTAGTGTAGTGCGACCTCTGCACAGTGTTCAGCTAAAGCTATAAGTTAGTGTAGTGCGTCCTCCTCACAGTGTTCAGCTAAAACTACAAGTTAGTGTAGTGCGACCTCTGCACAGTGTTCAGCTAAAGCTACAAGTTAGTGTAGTGCGTCCTCCTAACAGTGTTCAGCTAAAACTACAAGTTAGTGTAGTACGACCTCTGCACAGTGTTCAGCTAAAGCTACAAGTTAGTGTAGTGCGTCCTCCTCACAGTGTTCAGCTAAAACTGCAAGTTAGTGTAGTGAGACCTCTGCACAGTGTTCAGCTAAAGCTAAAAGTTAGTGTAGTGCATCCTCCTCACAGTGTTAAGCTAAAGCTACAAGTTAGTTTAGTGTGACCTCTGCACAGTGTTCAGCTAAAGCTACAAGTTAGGGTAGTGCGTTTTCCTCACAGTGTTCAGCTAAAGCTACAAGTTGGTGTAGTGTGTCCTCCTCACAGTGTTCAGCGAAAACTACAAGTTAGTGTAGTGCGACCTCTGCACAGTGTTCAGCTAAAGCTGCAAGTTAGTTTAGTGCGTCCTCCTCACAGTGTTCAGCTAAAACTACAAGTTAGTGTAGTTCGACCTCTGCACAGTGTTCAGCTAAAGCTACAAGTTAGTGTAGTGCATCCTCCTTACAGTGTTCAGCTAAACCTACAAGTTATTTTTTGGCGAGCTCTGCACAGTGTTCAGCTAAAGCTATCTGTAGAAGGTTGGTGGTTTTTTCCTGATCCTATCACTACCGCAGGCAGCTAAATAAGCTACAAGTTATTTTTTGGTGAGCTCTGCACAGTGTTCACCTAAAGCTACTTGTAGAAGGTTGGTGGTGTTCGCATACTACAGGCAGGCAGTTGATTTTGCTAGCTGCAGTATCAGGCAACAGTGCTGGTTGTGGAGACGGTGCATCCTCATCAGCATGTGGCCGTGGGACGCGCTTGGCCTTTTTTTCAGCAGCTGGCCATGTTGAGCAGCGATATGCGGAAGACTTGGTCGAGTGAATGACCAAGCCGTCCTCATCCTCCTCATCCTCTCTCACCCATGCTCAGGGTACTTTGTCTGGCAAAGCAGCTGCCAACGCGGCCTCTTCCCTTGGCTCAATGTCATCAGTGACTCCTTCCCTAGCCCCACCATGTCCTCCTGAGGAGTCCCTCGAACTGTTTGACCACAGTGTTGGGTACATGCTCCAGGAGGATGCCCAGCGTTTAGAAGGCTCTGATGATGATACTGAGCTAGATGAAGGCAGTAACATGAGCACAGACAGAGGGGGTGCCCAAGAAGGACAGCAATCTGGCAGTCATGCTCCCCCTGCTGCAGCATACTGCCAGGTTTGCTCCCGTGATGAGGAGGGAGGGGATGATGAGGTCACTGACTCAACGTGGGTGCCTGATAGGAGAAAGGAGGAGGAGGAGGACGCACATCACCAATGAGGCAGGATGCCCTCCAGGGGCCAGCCTAAGGGCAGCACACTGACTGCATCACACCCCAAAGCTCCGCATGTGCAGGGCGCTGCAGTCTCTGCGCGTTATTCAAAAAGTTCTTTGGTGTGGGCCTTTTTTGAGACAAGTGCATCAGATCGCACCGCTGCTATTTGCAACATATGTCTCAAGCGTATCTTGCGTAGTCAAAACATCTCCCACTTGGGCACCACATGCTTGACCAGACATATGATGACCTGCCATGCAGTTCGTTGGCAAGCATATCTAAAAGACCCACACCAAAGAACAAAGAGGACCTCTCCTTGCTCCTCATCAGCTGAGATCTCCAACCCCACTATACCTTCAGCCCTCTCTGAGACCTGCACTGAGAGGAATGAAGGTGTATAATTAGGTGTGTCACAGCCAAGTACTTGTGGGCAATCTGCTTTCGGTACACCGACGTCAGATTGTACCAGGCAAATTTACCTGCCCCAGCTGCTGCACCGCCGAAAGAAGTTCTCTCCCAGCCATCCACATGCCCAGCGGTTGAATGCTAGCTTGGCAAAATTGCTAGCACTTCAACTGCTGCCTTTTCAGTTGGTAGACTCTGCCCCCTTCCGTGAGTTTGTGGAATGTGCAGTTCCTCAGTGGCAGGTACCCAAACGCCACTTTTTCTCATGGAAGGCGATTTCGGCTCTCTACTGGCATGTGGAAGGCAATGTCTTGGCCTCGCTGGACAGGGCGGTCAGCGGTAAGGTGCATATTACCGCTGACTCATGGTCCAGCAGGCATGGACAGGGACATTACCTAAGTTTCACCGCGCATTGGGTGACTCTGCTGGCAGCTGGGAAGGATGCAGGACAAGGTGCAGTAGTGCTGGAGGTTGTTCCGCCACCACGCTTTCAAAATGCCACTACTAATGATTGTGACACACCTCTCTCCTCCACCTCCTTCTCTTCTTCTTCCTCCATGGCCTCTTCCTGTGCTTTGTCCTCAGGACCAGCGGTGCTCTGTAGGCGTTCAAGGGGCTACGCAAGTACGCAGGCCAAAAGATGCCATGCGGTGCTTGAACTGGTGTGCTTGGGGGACAGGAGCCACACTGGGGCAGAGGTTCTGTCAGCTCTGCAGGGGCAGGTTCAGAAGTGGTTGACGCCGCACAAACTTAAGGCAGGAATGGTGGTTTTCGACAATGGCACCAATCTCCTCTCTGCCCTCCGACAGGGACAAATGACCCATGTGCCCTGTTTGGCTCACGTCCTTAACTTGGTGGTGCGGCAGTTCTTGGGCAGGTACCCGGGCTTACAGGATGTCCTGAGGCAGGCCAGGAAAGTCTGTGTGCATTTCCGCCGGTCATATAATGCCAGTGCTCGGCTGGCGGACCTCCAAAAGGAGTTTAACCTGCCCAAGAACCACCTAATCTGTGACATGCCCACCAGGTGGAACTCAACGTTGGCCATGCTGCAGCGGCTGCACACGCAGTAGAGGGCCATCAATGAGTACCTGTGCGACTATGGCACCAGGACAAGGTCAGGGGAGCTTGTTTTTTTTCCCCATGCCAGTGGGCCATGATCAGGGATGCATGCACTGTCCTGTCACCATTTGAGGAGGCCACGAGGATGGTGAGCAGTGACAGTGCATGCATCAGTGACACTGTCCCCCTTGTCCACATGTTAGAGCACACGCTGCGTGGAATAATGGACAGGGCACTTGAGGCAGAACAGAGGCAGGAAGAGGAGGACTTCCTTAGCTCTCAAGGCCCCTTTTATCCAGACAGTGTTCCTGCGTGCCTGTCGATCACACAGGAAGAGGAGGAGGAGGAGGATTGTGTCAGTATGGAGGTGGAGCCTGGCACTCAGCATCAGCAGCAGTCTTTAAGGGATCAGTCCCAAGAAACACATGGACTTGTACGTGGCTGGGAGGAGGTGGCTACGGACCATGTCGTCCTTAGTGACCCAGAGGACTCTGGACCGAATGCCTCAGCAAACCTACGCTGCATGGCCTCCCTGATCCTGCAAAGCCTGCGGAAGGATCCTCGTATTCGTGGTATCAAGGAGAAGGACCAATACTGGCTGGAAACCCTTCTTGATCCACGTTACAAGGGTAAGGTTGCGGACCTTATCTTGCCATCGCAGAGGGAGCAGAGGATGAAACATCTCCGGGAGGCCTTGCAGAAAGGTCTGTGCAACGCGTTCCCAGAGACTGGGAGGTTACAAACTCCTGTTTCTGGACAACGTGTTGGTGAGGCTTCGGTCAGTCAAATTAGGAGCGGTGGAGAAGGTGGCCGTCTGACCGATGTGTTCAGACAATTTTTTAGTCCGCAGCCCCAAGGTATGATCGGTTCCAGCAACCATCGCCAGCATCTGTTTTACATGGTGCAGGAATACCTAGGGGCAAGATCAGACTTGGACACCTTTCCCACTGAAAATCCTCTGGGTTACTGGGTCTTGAGGATGGATCACTGGCCAGAGCTTGCACAGTATGCAATTGAGCTACTGGCCTGTCCTGCATCCAGCGTTTTTTCAGAACGCACATTCAGTGCTGCTGGAGGCTTTGTAACCGATCACAGGGTGAGTCTGTCCACCGACTCAGTCGATCGACTGACCTTCATAAAAATGAATCAGTCTTGGATCACCACCAGCTACCAAGCACCTGATGCTGATGTAACCGAATAATTTTTTTTGAAATCTCAGATCCCTTCAAAGACTGCCTATGCTGATGCTGAGTGACTATCCTGAGTAATTATCCTCTTCCTCCTCAATGATCACGCTGATAGATTGTAAGAACATTTTTGGTTCTGGGCGCCGCCACCAGTGCCTAAGGCCCAATTTTTCAGCCCCTGTGTAACAGGGGCATGTAATTACAATTTTTGATGCAATACATTGCAGCAGGGCTCGTTCCTGCGTTCCAACTAGAGTATCTGTGAGGGGTTGCAGTGTTGTTGCACCAGCACCAGTGCCTAAGGCCTAATTTTTCAGCCCCTGTTCAACAGGGGCATGTAATTACAATTCTTGATTTAATATTTCACAGCAGGGCCCATTTCTGCGCCCACCTACAGCGAGTGAGGACTTACAGTGTTGTGGCACCAGCACCACCACCACCACCAAAGGCCCAATTTTTTCAGCCCCTGTTTAACAGGGGCATGTAATTACAATTCTTGATCTAATATTTCACAGCAGGGCCCGTTTCTGTGCACACCAAGAGCGAGTGAGGACTTACAGTGTTGTGGCACCAACACCACCACCAAAGGCCCAATTTTTTTGCCCCTGTTCAACAGGGGCATGTAATTACAATTCTTGATCTAATATTTCACAGCAGGGCCCTGTGAGGGCTTACAGTGTTGTGGCCACGACAACACCTAAGGCCCAAATTTCTGTTGAGTATATAGGGAAGGCCCCTACTTCCGAACCTCCAACTTACAAACGAATCCTACTTGCAAACGGAAGGATGACAACAGGAAGTGAGATGAAATCTACCCCTAGGAAGGGAAATTTTCTCCTGTAAGAGTTAATATGGGAAAAACATTTCTCCTTTCCTATGATGCTTTATCACTAATCTTTGTTTCACAAAAAAAACAAATTTTCAAAAAACATTTGTCATTGGGACAAAAAGTGAGGTGAAATCTTCTGAAGAGGAGCACAGACAGCAAAACAAATGTCACAGGGGCGATAACCCTTCCCTATGTTTTCCAAAAAGCTTAAAAAAGATTTTTTGGCTGGAGCTAAACATGTTAAAAATGTACCCGTTCAAAATTACAAACAGATTCTACTTAACAACAAACCTACAGTCCCTGTCTTGTTTGCACCGCCTGTATATTGCTGTTCAGAGTTTATAGGGCTTGGTGGCCCCACACCTTTCCTTTTTTTAATTTGGGTGCGGGGTTCCCCTTAATATCCATACAAGACCCAAAGGGTCTCAGGGTTCATTCTTTTCTTGGTCACTATGCGCCCAACAGTGACTCCCGTCACAACGATGGAACTCGCACTTCTCCAGTTTACAATAGAGATTGTTCTCTCTTAGTTTCTGAAGCACACGACAGACATTTGTGTAGTGGCTCTCCAGGGACTTGGAAAATATGAGGATATCATCGAGATAAACTACCACACATAACTGCAACAAATCTCGGAGGACATCGTTAACCACTTAAGCCCCGGACCATTTGGCTGCCTAAAGACCAGACGACTTTTTACAATTTGGCACTGCGCTGCTTTAACTGGTAATTGCGCGGTCATGCAATGCTGTACCCAAATTAAATTTGCATCCTTTTGTTCACACAAATAGAGCTTTCTTTTGATGGTATTTGATTGCCTCTGCAATTTTTATTTTTTGCGATATAAAAAAGACCAAAAATTTTCAAAAAAAATTATATTTTCTACTTTTTGTTATAAGAAAAATCCAATAAACTCAATTTTATTCATACATTTAGGCCAAAATGTATTCAGCCACATCAATATATGTCAATAAGCATATATTCATTGGTTTGCGCAAAAGTTATAGCGTCTACAAACTAGGGTACATTTTCTGGAATTTACATAGCTTTTAGTTTATGACTGCCTATCTCATTTCTTGGGGTGCTAAAATGGCAGGGCAGTACAAAGCCCCCCAAAGACCCCATTTTGGAAAGTAGACACCCCAAGGAAATTGCTTAGACTCATGTTGAGCCCATTGAATGTTTAAGGCCCCTTTCACACTGTCGGACCATTCAGGTCCGCCTGTCAGTTTTGTCGGAGGACCTGAACGGGCGCTCCATGTTAGTCTATGGAGCGACCAAAAAAGAATACCCCCTAGATGGGACTTTGACAGACCACCAACACTGGATTAATGTAAAAAAGTTTATAGTACAAATATTGAAAATTTAGACAAGTGAACAGATATAAAAAGATGTATGGTGTCGAATAGTGCATACAAAAAAACAAGGCAAAACACAAAGCAAACCAAATGGAATACATAATGACACTGATGCTCTTCGATGGGTAAATACCCTAATACCCGATGCGTTTCCGGTTTCTACACTTTCGTCAGGGGTACAGGATGGAGAATAGTCACATATATTAACTAGAAAATAAAAAGGAAACATATTAGAGAAGACTGCAGACAAAAACATAGACAGTGTGTAACATTGCTCAAATTTAACATGTGTCAACAAACAATCATCAGATACCCCACATACCACTTGAAGCGATTCCATATCAGGAGTTGAAAAATCAGACGTCAGGATAGGCACAAGGCGCCATTCAAAAAGCATAGTTAGCTTGAAGAGAATAGTTCCCACATCGGTGTGATAACAGGTGTGTGACAGTGATTGGATTATGGCTGTAAACTGATAACAACGAGAGGGGAGAAAAAATGAAAATGCCATACAACTATATGGGCCCCCCCACAAGAACCAGTGGCCAACCCCACTACTTAATGCCCACAGAGGATAGAACAGGACCCAGGGCAACACATAACACCCCAAATGAGGGTAAAATGCAAATGCGAGATGTAGAATAGGAAAGGATTATATGTAAAACAATATATTTACCAGTAAATGCTTGTATGTTGTCTATGAAGCGACTGATGTCAGCGGTGACATGTTTGCTGACATCCGACCCATTTTGATCTGCTAAAATCCTACTTTCGTATCCATCCCTGGCGTATCAGATCGGGTGAGATCTGATGAAAATGGACATGCTGTTCATTTTCGTCCGATCTCTCCATAGCAACCAGCGGCGCTTGACAAGCCTCTCCCCGCTCAGTGAGTAGAGAGGGACAGGGGAGATCAATGGAGAGATCTCCCTCTGAGCTGGCGGACAGAGGCGGACTCCGTGGCAGCGGATCTGCCTCGTGGGAATGAAACCGTATTTTTTTTGTCCCAAGTGATTGAATAATGACAAAAAAAATTTTATTACAAAAAGTTGTCACTAAATGATACATTGCTCACACATGCCATTGTTATATGTGGAATTGCACCCCAAAATACGTTTTTCTGCTGCTCCTGAGTACGGGGATACTACATGTGTGCGACTTTTTGGGAGCCTAGCCGCGTACGGGGCCCCCAAAACCAAGTACCGCCTTCAGGATTTCTAAGGGCGTACATTTTTTATTTCACTCCTCACTACCTATCACAGTTTTGAAGGCCATAAAATGCCAAGGTGGCACAAACCCCCCTAAAATGACCCCATTTTGGAAAATAGACACCCCAAGCTATTTGCTGAGAAGAATGTTGAGTCCATGGAATATTTTATATTTTGCCACAAGTTGCGGGAAAATACAAACTTTTTTTTTTTTTGCACAAAGTTGTCACTAAATGATATATTGCTCAAACATGGCATGGGCATATGTGGAATTACACCCCAAAATACATTCTTCTGCTTCTCTTGAGTATGGGTATACCACATGTGTGGGACTTTTTGGGAGTTTAGCCGCATACACATGAGCAGAATTTCTGACAGAAAGAGTCCGATTGGAACATCGTATATTCCAACCGTGTGTATGCCCCATCGAACTTTTTCTGTCGAAAATTTAGACGGACATAGATAGAGAACATGTTCTATATTTTTCCGACGGAACAAATTACTATCGGAAAAAAACGCTCGTCTGTATGCTGTTCCAACGCACCAAAAATTACGCATGCTCTGAAGCAGATAGAGAACATGTTCTATATTTTTCCGACGGAACAAATTACTATCGGAAAAAACGCTCATCTGTATGCTGTTCCAACGCACCAAAAATTATGCATGCTCTGAAGCAAGTATGAGACGTAAGCTATTGGCTACTGGCTATTGAACTTCCGTTTTCTAGTCCTGTCATATGTGTTGTACGTTACCGCGTTCTGGACAGTCGGAATTTGGTGTGACCTTGTGTATGCAAGACAGCTGGAGCGGAATTCCGTCGGAACTCCGTTATAAAAACCTTCAGAGCTTATTCTGACCGCAAAACCAGCAAAACCGGCCGTGTGTACAGGGCATAAGGGCGTAAATTTTTGATTTCACTCCTCACTACCTATCACAGTTTCGAAGTCCATAAAATGCCAAGATAGCACAAAACCCCCCAAAATTACCCCATTTTGGAAAGTAGACACCCCAGGCTATTTGCTGAGAGGCATGGTGAGTATTTTGCAGCTCTAATTTGTTTTTGAAAATGAAGAAAGAAAAGAAAAATGTATCTTTTTTTCTTTTTTCAATTTTCAAAACTTTGTGACAAAAAGCGATGTCTGCAAAATACTCACCATACCTCTCAGCAAATAGCTTGGGGTGTCTACTTTCCAAAATAGGGTCATTTGGGGGGGGTTGTGCCATCTGGGCATTCCATGGCCTCCGAAACTGTGATAGGCAGTGAGGAGTGAAATCAAAAATGTACACCCTTAGAAAGCCTGAAGGTGGTGCTTGGTTTTCGGGGGCCCGTACGCGGCTAGACTCCCAAAAAGTCTCACACATGTGGTATCCCCATACTCAGGAGAAGAAACAGAATGTATTTTGGGGTGTAATCTCACATATGCCCATGGCATGTTTGGCCAATATATCATTTAGTGACAACTTTGTGCAAAAAAAAAATTGTCTTTTTCCCGCAACTTGTGTCAAAATATAAAATATTCTATGGACTTAACATGCCTCTCAGCAAATAGCTTGGGGTGTCTACTTTCCAAAATGGGGTCATTGGGTTTTGAACTGTCCTGGCATTTTATGCACAACATTTAGAAGCTTATGTCATACATCACCCACTCTTCTAACCACTTAAAGACAAAGCCCTTTCTGACACTTTTTGTTTACATGAAAAAATAATTTTTGTTTGCAAGAAAATTACTTTGAACCCCCAAACATTATATATTTTTTTAAAGCAAAGGCCCTACAGATTAAAATGGTGGGTGTTTCATTTTTTTTTTTCACATAGTATTTGCGCAGCGATTTTTTGAAAGCTTTTTTTGGGAAAAAACACACTCTTTTTAATTTTAATGTACTAAAACGCAATATATTGCCCAAATGTTTGATGAGATAAAAAAGATGATCTAAGGCCGAGTACATGGATACCAAACACGACATGCTTTAAAATTGTGCACAAACGTGCATCGGTGACAAACTACATTTGTTTTTAAAAGCCTTTAAAAGCCTTTAAAGGTTACCACTTTAGATTTACAGAGGAGGTCTACAGATAAAATTACTGCCCTCGATCTAACCTTCGTGGTGATACCTCACATGCATAGTGCAATTGCTATTCATATATGACGCCAGACCGAGGCTTGTGTTTGCTTTTGCACGAGAGCGGGGGGGACAGGGGTGCTTTTTTTTTTTTAATTATTTATTTTGCTTTTTTATTTCATTTTTAAACTATTGCTTTATTATTTTTTTTTATCATTTTTATTATTATCTCAAGGAATGTAAATATCCCCTATGATAGCAATAGGTAGTGACAGGTACTCTTTTTTGAAAAAAAATGGGGTCTATTAGACCCTAGATCCCTCCTCTGCCCTCAAAGCATCTGGCCACATGAAGATTGGTGCAATAAAATGCTTTCCCAATTTCCCAATGGCGCTGTTTACATCCGCCGAAATCTAAGTCATGTAATGCTTGTAGCTTCCGGTTTCTTAGGCCATAGAGATGATTGGAGCCATTCTGGTCTCTGATCGGCTCTATGATCAGCTGGCGGAACCACCGGCTGCATTCTCAGGTTCTCTGTTGGGACAGGAGAGCTAGAGAAAACCATGGAAGACGGTGAGGGGGGACATTCCCTCCCACTGCTTGTAAAAGCAGTCTAGAGGCTAATTAGCCGATAGGATTGCTTTTACATGAAAGCCGACCGCTGCCTAAAAAGAATGATACCAAGATGATACCTAAACCTGCAGGCATCATTCTGGTATAACCACTCAAAGTCTAGCAACATACCAGTACATTGCTGTTCTTTGTTGGGCACATATTGTAATCTTTTTTTTTCATGCAGCCTGAGGGCTGAACAAAAAAAGAGATTGATCGGTGGGTATGCCCACCATTAGAATACCTCCCTACATCCACCCACTTCTAATTATGGGCATACATGCACCATTTTGTTTTTAACTGTGGTGGTAAGATCACCTCCTACAGCGCTGAAGTCACGGCATTATGTATCATTGGAGCAAACTCTGTTGCTGTCAAGATAAATAAATCAGTGCTGCAGCTGAATGGCCTAAAAAATATAGGCCGAAGCATGGGGGCATCGGCCCCAAAAGTTAGGAGCAAATTGCCCCTCCACTCCTGCTGCCCATATGCTTTTGCATATACGCTCTGTTTTTTAACTGTGGTGGTGAAATCACCTCCTACAGCTCTGGAGTCACGGCTTTATGTATCGTGGGAGCAAACGCTGTTTCTGTCAAGATAAACAAATCTGCGCTGCAGTTGAATGGCGTACATGAAAACAAAAAAATGGTTAACAATAAAACACAGTAAACAGTAAATTATAAAAAATTACATACCTAAAAAGCAAACATGATAAAACATAATAACAATAAAACATTGCAGAATAGAATACAGTCAAAAAGAGCAGAACAATAGAGAGAGAATAGAGAGAGAAAGAGAACAACAAAACGACAACTATTTTTGTTTTTTTTATGTAATTTTTTTTTGTTTTTTTGTTTTTTTTACTTTTTCTTTTTTTTACACTGTTTTTTGTAACTGTAACGGTTGCAACTGTAACGGTTCCAGGTTCGGGTCTCTCAAAATGCGATGGCATCTTGGGAGACCCTGTGAAAGTGTGTCCTAGTCTGTGTAGTGCTGTACCCTATGCTAAAACTCCACTAGTGTATGGTAGCGTTCAAAACATTCACCAATGCAAAGACCAGGATTGTCAGGACAGGAGGGACGATAATAGTGGGTGTCAAGCCTGCTTGCTACAGACACAACATCTTCTTTGGGGGGCTCGTTGGGTAGGGGTACTCGGGAGGACATACGGAAAATGCCTCTCATGCAGCCGGCTGACTGCATTTGGATTGGGAAGGTGAGGTGGAGCACCGTCTGGAAACAGAAGGGCTCTGATGATCACTTCCTGGAATTTAAGGAAGGATCCAGTCCATCCTGAAGCTCTGTATAGCACATGAGTGTTCAGCCTAGCCAGTTGAAATAAGTAAACAGTCACTTTTTTGTACCAGCGTCTGGCCTTACGGGCAACCAGGTACGGCACCAATAACTGGTCCCATATTTTGGTTATATTCATGGACACAGAGGGGTTTCTCCACAACAAAAGTCAGAATAGTAGGAATTTGGACCATCTTGTCTGCATGAAGGGAGGAAAGAACGAAAACATTCTTATTATCCCTCCACTTGACAGCGAGCAAGTTATTACACTTCAAGCAGGCTCTCTCCCCCAGCCTAAGACGGGAATCTACAAGCCGCTGGGGAAAGCCCCGGTGATTAGATCGCACTGTGCCACATGCTCCAATCTGATGATCAAACAAGTGACTAAAAGTGGCACGCTCGTGTAATAATTGTCCACATACAAATGGTACCCCTTTCCGAATAAGGGAGACATCAAGTCCCACACAATCTTGCCAGCGCTGCCTATGTAATCTGGGCAGTTCGGCAGCTCTACGTGACTATCTCTTCTCTCGTAAACCATAAAACTACATGTATAGCCTGTGGCCCTGTCACAGAGATTATACATCTTGACCCCGTATCTGGCACGCTTGCTGGGAAGATACTGTTTGAAAGACAAGTGGCCAGAAAACGTAATCAGGGACTCATCAACGCAGACAACTTGACGGGGAGTAAACAAGTCTGCAAACGTTGGTTGAAGTGGTTTAAGAGGGGCCAAATTTTGTAGAGCTGATCGTATCCAGGGTCTCCACGAGGACGACAGAGTTTATTGTTGTTGAAATGCATGAAGCGCAATATCTGCTCATGACGTGCCCTGGTCATGGAGGCAGAGAATACGGGCATATGGTAAAATTGGGTCAGTGGACCAATATGACCGCAACATACTCATTTTAACTATGCCCATGTTGAGGGATAGGCCCAGAAAGGTCCTAAATTCAGAAAACGTAATTGGTTTCCAATCTCTGGCAAGGGTCAGCTGGGGATTAACGGCGATGAATTGACCAGCATACAAATTACTTTGGTCCACAATAGATCTATAGAGATCTTCAGTGAAAAACAGCAAATAAAAATCAAGTGACGTAAAATCAACTGTTTCCACCTGAATGCTGGGTTGGCCAGTGAATGGGGGGAGTACGGGTGCTGCAGAAGTGGTGGGCTCCCAATTAGTATTGGCAAATTCTGCAGGAAGGACAAAATGGGCACGATGGGCCTGTCTTTGTCTTCATGGTGGCAGCGGGACACTACTTGTGCTTGCCACCTCGCCAGCTTGAACTGCACGTATGGGACTCGCCACGTCACCACGTATTACTGCAGTGCTGGTTTGACTACGACCAGGGTTTACTAGGCTGCTGGTGCTTGTCAGTTCACCAGAAGGATGAGCGGCACTAGTACTTCTCTGCTCCCTACAAGAGCCCTGTGGTTCCTGCACCTCAACAACAGCAGAAGAAGATCGGGGTCTGGTACACCTGAACTTGGCAGGGACCACAACTTCATCGTCAGAGCTTTCTGTCATGGAGCCGCTGTTGTCTACAGGATCATATTCTGAGCCTGAATCTGACAGATGAGTGACTACCTCTTCACTAGGGATGGACTTTATGTTCGGGTCAAACATGTGTTCGACTCGAACATTGGCTGTTCGCCCGTTCGCCGAATAGAGAACAATTTGGGGTGTTTGCGGCAAATTCGAAAGCCGCAGAACACCCTTTTAAAGTCTATGGGAGAAATCAAAAGTGCAAATTTTAAAGGTTAATATGCAAGTTATTGTCATGAAAAGTGTTTGGGGACCTGGGCCCTGCCCCAGGGGACATGTATCAATGCAAAAAAGTTTTAAAAAACAGCCTTTTTTTCGAGAGCAATGATTTTAATAATGCTTAAAGTGAAACAATTAAAGTGAAATATTCCTTTAAATTTTGTACCGGGGGGGGGGGGGGTGTCTATAGTAGGCCTGTAAAGTGGCGCATGTTTCCCGTGTTTACAAAAGTCCGAGAGCAAAATGATATTTCTAAAGGAAAAAAAAGTCATTTAGAATTACTTGCGGCTATTAACCACTTGAGCCCCGGACCATTATGCTGCCTAAGGACCAGAGGTCTTTTTCCAATTTGGCACTGCGTCGCTTTAACTGCTAATTGCGCGGTCATGCAATGCTGTACCCAAACGAAATTTGCGTTCTTTTCTTCCCACAAATAGAGCTTTCTTTTGATGGTATTTGATCACCTCTGCGGTTTTTATTTTTTGCGCTATAAATGGAAAAAGACCGAAAATTTTGAAAAAAAATGATATTTTCTACTTTTTGTTATAAAAAAAATCCAATAAACTCAATTTTAGTCATACATTTAGGCCAAAATGTATTCGGCCACATGTTTTTGGTAAAAAAAATGTCAATAAGCGTATATTTATTGGTTTGCGCAAAAGTTATAGCGTCTACAAACTAGGGTACATTTTCTGTAATTTACACAGCTTTTAGTTTATGACTGCCTATGTCATTTCTTGAGGTGCTAAAATGGCAGGGCAGTACAAAACCCCCCCAAATGACCCCATTTTGGAAAGTAGACACCCCAAGGAAATTGCTGAGAGGCATGTTGAACCCATTGAATATTTATTTTTTTTGTCCCAAGTGATTGAATAATGACAAAAAAAAAAAAAATATTTACAAAAAGTTGTCACTAAATGATATATTGCTCACACAGGCCATGGGCCTATGTGGAATTGCACCCCAAAATACATTCTGCTGCTTCTCCTGAATATGGGGATACCACATGTGTGGGACTTTTTGGGAGCCTAGCCGCGTACGGGGCCCCGAAATCCAATCACCGCCTTCAGGATTTCTAAGGGCGTAAATTTATGATTTCACTCTTTACTGCCTATCACAGTTTCGGAGGCCATGGAATGCCCAGGTGGCACAAACCCCCCCCCCAAATGACCACATTTTGGAAAGTAGACACCCCAAGCTATTTGCTGAGAGGCATGGTGAGTATTTTGCAGCTCTCATTTGTTTTTGAAAATGAAGAAAGACAAGAAAAAACTTTTTTTTTTTCTTTTTTCAATTTTCAAAACTTTGTGACAAAAAGTGAGGTCTGCAAAATACTCACTATACCTCTCATCAAATAGCTTGGGGTGTCTACTTTCCAAAATGGGGTCATTTGGGGGGGGTTTGTGCCACCTGGGCATTCCATGGTCTCCGAAACTGTGATAAGCAGTCAAGAGAGAAATCAAAAATTCACGCCCTTAGAAAGCCTGAAGGCGGTGCTTGGTTTTCGGGGTTCCGTACGCGGCTAGGCTCCCAAAAAGTCTCACACATGTGGTATCCCCGTACTCAGGAGAAGCAGCAGAATGTATTTTGGGGTGTAATTTCACATATTCCCATGGCATGTTTGAGCAATATATCATTTAGTGACAATTTTGTGCAAAAAAAAAAAAAATTGTCTCTTTCCCGCAACTTGTGTCGCAATATAAAATATTCCATGGACTCGACATGCCTCTCAGCAAATAGCTTGGGGTGTCTACTTTCCAAAATGGGGTCATTTGGGGGGGTTTTGAACTGTCCTGGCATTTTATGCACAACATTTAGAAGCTTATGTCACACATCACCCACTCTTCTAACCACTTGAAGACAAAGCCCTTTCTGACACTTATTGTTTACATGAAAAAGTTTTTTTTTTTTGCAAGAAAATTACTTTGAACCCCCAAACATTATATATTTTTTTAAAGCAAATGCCCTACAGATTAAAATGGTGGGTGTTTCATTTTTTTTTTTCACACAGTATTTGCGCAGCGATTTTTCAAACGCATTTTTTGGGGAATAAACACACTTTTTTAAATTTTAATGCACTAAAACACACTATATTGCCCAAATGTTTGATGAAATAAAAAAGATGATCTTAGGCCGAGTACATGGATACCAAACATGACATGCTTTACAATTGCGCACAAACGTGCAGTGGCAACAAAATAAATACATTTTTAAAAGCCTTTACAGGTTACCACTTTAGATTTACAGAGGAGGTCTACTGCAAAAATTACTGCCCTCGATCTAACCTTCGCGGTGATACCTCACATGCATGGTGCAATTGCTGTTTACGCTTGACGACAGACCGCCGCTTGCGTTCGCCTTAGTGCGAGAGCAGGGGGCGACAGGGGTGCTTTTTTTTTTTTTTTTTCTTTATTATTTTTTTGCTTTTTTATCTTATTTTTAAACTGTTCCTTTCATTTTTATTTTTTTTTAATCATTTTTATTGTTATCTCGGGGAATGTAAATATCCCCTATGATAGCAATAGGTAGTGACAGGTACTCTTTTTTGAAAAAATTGGGGTCTATTAGACCCTAGATCTCTCCACTGCCCTCAAAGCATCTGACCACACCAAGATCGGTGTGATAAAATGCTTCCCCAATTTCCCAATGGCGCTATTTACATCCAGCGAAATCTAAGTCATAAAATGCTCGTAGCTTCCGGTTTCTTAGGCCATAGAGATGTTTGGAGCCACTCTGGTCTCTGATCAGCTCTATGGTCAGCTGGCTGAATCACCGGCTGCATTTTCAGGTTCCCTGTTGAGACAGGAGAGCCAGAGAAAAACACGGAAGACGGTGGGGGGGGCATTCCCTCCCACGGCTTGTAAAAGCAGTCTAGAGGCTAATTAGCCGCTAGGATTGCTTTTACATGAAAGCCGACTGCTGGCTGAAAAGAATGATACCAAGATGATACCTAAACCTGCAGGCATCATTCTGGTATAACCACTCAAAGTTGTGAATGGCGTACCTGAAGACAAAAAAATGGTTAACAATAAAGCACAGTAAACGGTAAAGTATAAAAAATTGCATACCTGAAAAGCAAACGTGATAAAACATAATAACAATAAAACATTGCAGAATAGAATACAGTAAAAAAGAGCAGAACAATAGAGAGAATAGAGAGAGAGAGAACAATAAAACGACAACAATTTTTTTTTTTTTATATATATATTATTTTTTTTTTTTTTTTACACTTTTTTTGTAACAAACTTTTATAACTGTAAAACGGTTCCAGGTTCGGGTCTCTCAAAATGCGATGGCATCTTGGGAGACCCTGTGAAAGTGTGCCTAGTCTGTGCAATGCTGTACCCTACGCTAATACTCAACTAGTGCATAGTAGCGTTCAAAACATTCACCAATGCAAAGACCAGGATTGTCAGGACAGGAGGGACAATAATAGCGGGTATCACGCCTATATCTGCGCTAGCTGCAGACACAATATCTTTTTTGGGGGGGTTCGTTGGGTAGGGGTACTCGGGAGGACATAAAGAAAATGCCTCTCATGCAGCCGACTGCATTTGGTTGGGGATGTGAATGGGGGAAGTACGGGCGCTGCAGAAGCGGTGGGTTCCCAATTAGGATTGGCGAATGCAGCAGGAAGGGCACTATGGGCACGACGGGCCTGTGTTTGTCTTTTTGGTGGCAGCGGGACACTACTTGTGCTTGCCACCTCACCAGCTTGAACTGCACTTATGGGACTCGCCACGTCACCAAGTGTTACTGCAGTGCTGGTTTGACTACGACCGGGGTGTACTAGGCCGCTGGCGCTTGCCAGTTCACCAAAACGCTACCAAAAAATCTGTTGGCGATCGCAGGGATCAGGCCTGACTCTGCGAATGCTGCAGTTATGCGTTTTAGTCTTTTGTAAGTGACAGTGATCGATCGATACTGCACTTGGGTGGGCTGGGCTGGGCCGGGCGGAGGGGCAAAACGCAGGTGCTAGCAGGTATCTGGGCTGATCCCGCTAACACTGCGTTTGTGAGAACCCTAAACTGCTGGGGATGCTAGTATAGATCTGATCAGATATTGATCCGTTCAGATACTATACCACTAAGGGAGGTGTACAGTGCGTGCGTGGGTGTTAGCGGTACTGGCGCTAACCTGACGCTGCCTGGGGCTGGTGCTTGCCAGTTCACCAAAATACTACCAAAAAAACTGTTAGCGATCGCAGGGATCAGGCCTGACTCTGCGAACGCTGCAGTTATGCATTTAGTGTTTTGTAAGTGTCAGTGATCGATCGATACTGCACTTGGGTGGGCTGGGCCGGGCCGGGCGGAGGGGCAAAACGCAGGTGCTAGCAGGTATCTGGGCTGATTCCGCTAACACTGTGTTTTTGGGAACCCTAAACTGCTGGGGACGCTAGTATAGATCTGATCGGATCAGATATTGATGCGTTCAGATACTATACCACTAAGGGAGGTGTATGCTGCGTGCGTGGGTGTTAGCGGTACTGGCGCTAATCTGACGCTGCCTGGGGCAACGCATATCACCGCCGGGCGATCAGGGGGCTAAACCTTTATTCGGTAATAAACGGCGGGTGCCCTGACACTATAAAAAAATAAACAAACTAACCAGCGTCAACCGTAACGGTTATACGGTGATCAGTGGTGAAAGGGTTAACTAGGGGGCAATCAAGGGGTTAAAACATTTATTCGGTAGTATATGGGGGTCCCTGACGCTATAAAACGCTGACGGCGAACCTAAATATTTATGTCCCTAACTAGCGTCACCAGCGACACTAATACAGCGATCAGAAAAATGATCGCTTAGTGACACTGGTGACAGGGGGTGATCAAGGGGTTAAAACTTTATTAGGGGGGGTTAGGGGGGTACCCTAGACCTAAAGGGGGGTAACAGTAACTGTCCCAACACTGTAACTGTCACAAACTGACACTATGCAGTAATCAGAAAAAAAAAAAAAAAAAACTGCTGGTGTCAGTTTGTGACAGGGGGGGGGGTGATTGGGGGGGGATCGGGGGGCGATCGGGGGGGGGATCGGGGTGTTTTGTGTGCCTGGCATGTTCTACTGTGTGTGTGTGTGTTGGTGCACTCACATACCTGTCTTCTCTCCTCGGGCCGGAACGGAAATTACCGAGCCGAGGAGAGATGACATCATTTCCTTTGCTGCTGTTTAGCATACAGCAGCAAAGGAATGATTCGATTGGCCGGCGGCGATCGCGAGGGGGGGGCCACGAACGGATGGTCTCCCCCTCACCACCGATCGCCGCTGGACAAAAGACGACTGCCTCGGGCACCGGGGGGGGGTCCGATCGGACCCCCCACCCGCGGAAGGCAAATCACGTACCATGTACGTGATTTTGCCTGTCCGTGCCACTTTGCCGACGTACATCGGCGTGAGGCGGTCGTTAAGTGGTTAATGAATTGTCGGGTCTCTGCAATACACATTGAAGTCATTGAAAAAAAACAGCTTCGGATTCCCCCACAGTATATTACAAGGCCCTTTGGGTCTGGTGTGAATATTAAGGGGAACCCCAAACCAAAATTAAAAAAAAAAAATGCGTGGGGGTCCCACCAAATTCCATACCAGGCCCTTCAGGTCTGGTATAGATATTAAGGGGAACCCCGCGCCAAAATAAAAAAAATGCCATGGGGGTCCCCCTCAAAATCCTTACCAGACCCTTCAGGTCTGGTATGGATTTTAAGGGGAACCCCACACCATTTTTTTTAAATTTTGGCACAGGGTTCCCCCTATAATCCATACCAGACCTGGAGGGTCTGGTATGGATTTTGAGGGGGACCACAATGCCATTTTTTTTCAATTTTGGCCCGGGGTTCCCCTTAATATCCATACCAGACCTGAAGGGCTTGGTATGGAATTTGGGGGGACACCCACGCAATTTTTTTTATTTTGGTTCGGGGGTTCCCCTTAATATCCAGACCAGACCCAAAGGGTCTGGTAATGGACTGTGAGGGAATCCCATGCAGTTTTTTTCAATGACTTTTATGTGTATTGCCGGGACCGACAATTCATATAGCCGCGAGTACTTTTAAATGACTTTTTTTCCTTTAGAAATGTCATTTTGCTCTCGGACTGTTCTAAACATGGGAAACATGCACTACATTACAGGCATACTATAGACACCCCCCAGGTATGAAATTTAAAGGAATATTTCACTTTTATTGTTTCACTTTAAGCATTATTAAAATCACTGCTCCGGAAAAAAATGGCCATTTTTAAAACTTTTTTTGCATTGATACATGTCCCCTGGGGCAGGACCCAGGTCCCCAAACACTTTTTATCACAATACCATGCATATAAGCCTTTAAAATTAGCACTATTGATTATTCATGTTTGTGTCCCATACACTTTAACGGTGTTCGTGTGTTCGAACAAATTTTTTGCCTGTTCGCATGTTCTGCTGCGAAATGAACCGGGGGGTGTTCAGCTCATCCCTACTCTTCACTATCTGTCATGCTCAGAAACGTGTAGGCCTCTTCACTAGTGTACCTTTGATTTGCCATTTTGGGCTCTAAATTTAGTGGTACACTAGTTCCGTACGCGGCTAGGCTCCCAAAAAGTCTCACACATGTGGTATCCCCGTACTCAGGAGAAGCAGCAGAATGTATTTTGGGGTGTAATTTCACATATTCCCATGGCATGTTTGAGCAATATATCATTTAGTGACAATTTTGTGCAAAAAAAAAAAAAATTGTCTCTTTCCCGCAACTTGTGTCGCAATATAAAATATTCCATGGACTCGACATGCCTCTCAGCAAATAGCTTGGGGTGTCTACTTTCCAAAATGGGGTCATTTGGGGGGGTTTTGAACTGTCCTGGCATTTTATGCACAACATTTAGAAGCTTATGTCACACATCACCCACTCTTCTAACCACTTGAAGACAAAGCCCTTTCTGACACTTATTGTTTACATGAAAAAGTTTTTTTTTTTTGCAAGAAAATTACTTTGAACCCCCAAACATTATATATTTTTTTAAAGCAAATGCCCTACAGATTAAAATGGTGGGTGTTTCATTTTTTTTTTTTCACACAGTATTTGGGCAGCGATTTTTCAAACGCATTTTTTGGGGAATAAACACACTTTTTTAAATTTTAATGCACTAAAACACACTATATTGCCCAAATGTTTGATGAAATAAAAAAGATGATCTTAGGCCGAGTACATGGATACCAAACATGACATGCTTTACAATTGCGCACAAACGTGCAGTGGCAACAAAATAAATACATTTTTAAAAGCCTTTACAGGTTACCACTTTAGATTTACAGAGGAGGTCTACTGCAAAAATTACTGCCCTCGATCTAACCTTCGCGGTGATACCTCACATGCATGGTGCAATTGCTGTTTACGTTTGACGACAGACCGCCGCTTGCGTTCGCCTTAGTGCGAGAGCAGGGGGCGACAGGGGTGCTTTTTTTTTTTTTTTTTTTTTTTTCTTTTTTCTTTTTTTGCTTTTTTATCTTATTTTTAAACTGTTCCTTTCATTTTTATTTTTTTTTAATCATTTTTATTGTTATCTCGGGGAATGTAAATATCCCCTATGATAGCAATAGGTAGTGACAGGTACTCTTTTTTGAAAAAATTGGGGTCTATTAGACCCTAGATCTCTCCACTGCCCTCAAAGCATCTGACCACACCAAGATCGGTGTGATAAAATGCTTCCCCAATTTCCCAATGGCGCTATTTACATCCAGCGAAATCTAAGTCATAAAATGCTCGTAGCTTCCGGTTTCTTAGGCCATAGAGATGTTTGGAGCCACTCTGGTCTCTGATCAGCTCTATGGTCAGCTGGCTGAATCACCGGCTGCATTTTCAGGTTCCCTGTTGAGACAGGAGAGCCAGAGAAAAACACGGAAGACGGTGGGGGGGGCATTCCCTCCCACGGCTTGTAAAAGCAGTCTAGAGGCTAATTAGCCGCTAGGATTGCTTTTACATGAAAGCCGACCGCTGGCTGAAAAGAATGATACCAAGATGATACCTAAACCTGCAGGCATCATTCTGGTATAACCACTCAAAGTTGTGAATGGCGTACCTGAAGACAAAAAAATGGTTAACAATAAAGCACAGTAAACGGTAAAGTATAAAAAATTGCATACCTGAAAAGCAAACGTGATAAAACATAATAACAATAAAACATTGCAGAATAGAATACAGTAAAAAAGAGCAGAACAATAGAGAGAATAGAGAGAGAGAGAACAATAAAACGACAACTATTTTTTTTTATTTTATATATATATATTTTTTTTTTTTTTTACACTTTTTTTGTAACGAACTTTTATAACTGTAACCGGTTCCAGGTTCGGGTCTCTCAAAATGCGATGGCATCTTGGGAGACCCTGTGAAAGTGTGCCTAGTCTGTGCAATGCTGTACCCTACGCTAATACTCAACTAGTGCATAGTAGCGTTCAAAACATTCACCAATGCAAAGACCAGGATTGTCAGGACAGGAGGGACAATAATAGCGGGTATCACGCCTATATCTGCGCTAGCTGCAGACACAATATCTTTTTTGGGGGGGTTCGTTGGGTAGGGGTACTCGGGAGGACATAAAGAAAATGCCTCTCATGCAGCCGACTGCATTTGGTTGGGGATGTGAATGGGGGAAGTACGGGCGCTGCAGAAGCGGTGGGTTCCCAATTAGGATTGGCGAATGCAGCAGGAAGGGCACTATGGGCACGACGGGCCTGTGTTTGTCTTTTTGGTGGCAGCGGGACACTACTTGTGCTTGCCACCTCACCAGCTTGAACTGCACTTATGGGACTCGCCACGTCACCAAGTGTTACTGCAGTGCTGGTTTGACTACGACCGGGGTGTACTAGGCCGCTGGCGCTTGCCAGTTCACCAAAACGCTACCAAAAAATCTGTTGGCGATCGCAGGGATCAGGCCTGACTCTGCGAACGCTGCAGTTATGCGTTTTAGTCTTTTGTAAGTGACAGTGATCGATCGATACTGCACTTGGGTGGGCTGGGCTGGGCCGGGCGGAGGGGCAAAACGCAGGTGCTAGCAGGTATCTGGGCTGATCCCGCTAACACTGCGTTTGTGAGAACCCTAAACTGCTGGGGATGCTAGTATAGATCTGATCAGATATTGATCCGTTCAGATACTATACCACTAAGGGAGGTGTACAGTGCGTGCGTGGGTGTTAGCGGTACTGGCGCTAACCTGACGCTGCCTGGGGCTGGTGCTTGCCAGTTCACCAAAATACTACCAAAAAAACTGTTAGCGATCGCAGGGATCAGGCCTGACTCTGCGAATGCTGCAGTTATGCATTTAGTGTTTTGTAAGTGTCAGTGATCGATCGATACTGCACTTGGGTGGGCTGGGCCGGGCCGGGCGGAGGGGCAAAACACAGGTGCTAGCAGATATCTGGGCTGATTCCGCTAACACTGCGTTTTTGGGAACCCTAAACTGCTGGGGACGCTAGTATAGATCTGATCGGATCAGATATTGATGCGTTCAGATACTATACCACTAAGGGAGGTGTATGCTGCGTGCGTGGGTGTTAGCGGTACTGGCGCTAATCTGACGCTGCCTGGGGCAACGCATATCACCGCCGGGCGATCAGGGGGCTAAACCTTTATTCGGTAATAAACGGCGGGTGCCCTGACACTATAAAAAATAAACAAACTAACCAGCGTCAACCGTAACGGTTATACGGTGATCAGTGGTGAAAGGGTTAACTAGGGGGCAATCAAGGGGTTAAAACATTTATTCGGTAGTATATGGGGGTCCCTGACGCTATAAAACGCTGACGGCGAACCTAAATATTTATGTCCCTAACTAGCGTCACCAGCGACACTAATACAGCGATCAGAAAAATGATTGCTTAGTGACACTGGTGACAGGGGGTGATCAAGGGGTTAAAACTTTATTAGGGGGGGTTAGGGGGGTACCCTAGACCTAAAGGGGGGTAACAGTAACTGTCCCAACACTGTAACTGTCACAAACTGACACTATGCAGTAATCAGAAAAAAAAAAAAAAAAAAAAACTGCTGGTGTCAGTTTGTGACAGGGGGGGGGGGGGGGTGATTGGGGGGGGATCGGGGGGCGATCGGGGGGGGGGATCGGGGTGTTTTGTGTGCCTGGCATGTTCTACTGTGTGTGTGTGTGTTGGTGCACTCACATACCTGTCTTCTCTCCTCGGGCCGGAACGGAAATTACCGAGCCGAGGAGAGATGACATCATTTCCTTTGCTGCTGTTTAGCATACAGCAGCAAAGGAATGATTCGATTGGCCGGCGGCGATCGCGAGGGGGGGGCCACGAACGGATGGTCTCCCCCTCACCACCGATCGCCGCTGGACAAAAGACGACTGCCTCGGGCACCGGGGGGGGGTCCGATCGGACCCCCCACCCGCGGAAGGCAAATCACGTACCATGTACGTGATTTTGCCTGTCCGTGCCACTTTGCCGACGTACATCGGCGTGAGGCGGTCGTTAAGTGGTTAATGAATTGTCGGGTCTCTGCAATACACATTGAAGTCATTGAAAAAAAACAGCTTCGGATTCCCCCACAGTATATTACAAGGCCCTTTGGGTCTGGTGTGAATATTAAGGGGAACCCCAAACCAAAATTTAAAAAAAAAATTGCGTGGGGGTCCCACCAAATTCCATACCAGGCCCTTCAGGTCTGGTATAGATATTAAGGGGAACCCCGCGCCAAAATAAAAAAAATGCCATGGGGGTCCCCCTCAAAATCCTTACCAGACCCTTCAGGTCTGGTATGGATTTTAAGGGGAACCCCACACCATTTTTTTTAAATTTTGGCACAGGGTTCCCCCTATAATCCATACCAGACCTGGAGGGTCTGGTATGGATTTTGAGGGGGACCACAATGCCATTTTTTTTCAATTTTGGCCCGGGGTTCCCCTTAATATCCATACCAGACCTGAAGGGCTTGGTAAGGAATTTGGGGGGACACCCACGCAATTTTTTTATTTTGGTTCGGGTGTTCCCCTTAATATCCAGACCAGACCCAAAGGGTCTGGTAATGGACTGTGAGGGAATCCCATGCAGTTTTTTTCAATGACTTTTATGTGTATTGCCGGGACCGACAATTCATATAGCCGCGAGTACTTTTAAATGACTTTTTTTCCTTTAGAAATGTCATTTTGCTCTCGGACTGTTCTAAACATGGGAAACATGCACTACATTACAGGCATACTATAGACACCCCCCAGGTATGAAATTTAAAGGAATATTTCACTTTTATTGTTTCACTTTAAGCATTATTAAAATCACTGCTCCGGAAAAAAATGGCCATTTTTAAAACTTTTTTTGCATTGATACATGTCCCCTGGGGCAGGACCCAGGTCCCCAAACACTTTTTATCACAATACCATGCATATAAGCCTTTAAAATTAGCACTATTGATTATTCATGTTTGTGTCCCATACACTTTAACGGTGTTCGTGTGTTCGAACAAATTTTTTGCCTGTTCGCATGTTCTGCTGCGAAATGAACTGGGGGGTGTTCAGCTCATCCCTACTCTTCACTATCTGTCATGCTCAGAAACGTGTAGGCCTCTTCACTAGTGTACCTTTGATTTGCCATTTTGGGCTCTAAATTTAGTGGTACACTAGTTCCGTACGCGGCTAGGCTCCCAAAAAGTCTCACACATGTGGTATCCCCGTACTCAGGAGAAGCAGCAGAATGTATTTTGGGGTGTAATTTCACATATTCCCATGGCATGTTTGAGCAATATATCATTTAGTGACAATTTTGTGCAAAAAAAAAAAAAATTGTCTCTTTCCCGCAACTTGTGTCGCAATATAAAATATTCCATGGACTCGACATGCCTCTCAGCAAATAGCTTGGGGTGTCTACTTTCCAAAATGGGGTCATTTGGGGGGGTTTTGAACTGTCCTGGCATTTTATGCACAACATTTAGAAGCTTATGTCACACATCACCCACTCTTCTAACCACTTGAAGACAAAGCCCTTTCTGACACTTATTGTTTACATGAAAAAGTTTTTTTTTTTTGCAAGAAAATTACTTTGAACCCCCAAACATTATATATTTTTTTAAAGCAAATGCCCTACAGATTAAAATGGTGGGTGTTTCATTTTTTTTTTTTCACACAGTATTTGCGCAGCGATTTTTCAAACGCATTTTTTGGGGAATAAACACACTTTTTTAAATTTTAATGCACTAAAACACACTATATTGCCCAAATGTTTGATGAAATAAAAAAGATGATCTTAGGCCGAGTACATGGATACCAAACATGACATGCTTTACAATTGCGCACAAACGTGCAGTGGCAACAAAATAAATACATTTTTAAAAGCCTTTACAGGTTACCACTTTAGATTTACAGAGGAGGTCTACTGCAAAAATTACTGCCCTCGATCTAACCTTCGCGGTGATACCTCACATGCATGGTGCAATTGCTGTTTACGTTTGACGACAGACCGCCGCTTGCGTTCGCCTTAGTGCGAGAGCAGGGGGCGACAGGGGTGCTTTTTTTTTTTTTTTTTTTTTTTTCTTAATTATTTTTTTGCTTTTTTATCTTATTTTTAAACTGTTCCTTTCATTTTTATTTTTTTTTAATCATTTTTATTGTTATCTCGGGGAATGTAAATATCCCCTATGATAGCAATAGGTAGTGACAGGTACTCTTTTTTGAAAAAATTGGGGTCTATTAGACCCTAGATCTCTCCACTGCCCTCAAAGCATCTGACCACACCAAGATCGGTGTGATAAAATGCTTCCCCAATTTCCCAATGGCGCTATTTACATCCAGCGAAATCTAAGTCATAAAATGCTCGTAGCTTCCGGTTTCTTAGGCCATAGAGATGTTTGGAGCCACTCTGGTCTCTGATCAGCTCTATGGTCAGCTGGCTGAATCACCGGCTGCATTTTCAGGTTCCCTGTTGAGACAGGAGAGCCAGAGAAAAACACGGAAGACGGTGGGGGGGGGGGGCATTCCCTCCCACGGCTTGTAAAAGCAGTCTAGAGGCTAATTAGCCGCTAGGATTGCTTTTACATGAAAGCCGACCGCTGGCTGAAAAGAATGATACCAAGATGATACCTAAACCTGCAGGCATCATTCTGGTATAACCACTCAAAGTTGTGAATGGCGTACCTGAAGACAAAAAAATGGTTAACAATAAAGCACAGTAAACGGTAAAGTATAAAAAATTGCATACCTGAAAAGCAAACGTGATAAAACATAATAACAATAAAACATTGCAGAATAGAATACAGTAAAAAAGAGCAGAACAATAGAGAGAATAGAGAGAGAGAGAACAATAAAACGACAACTATTTTTTTTTATTTTATATATATATATTTTTTTTTTTTTTACACTTTTTTTGTAACAAACTTTTATAACTGTAACCGGTTCCAGGTTCGGGTCTCTCAAAATGCGATGGCATCTTGGGAGACCTTGTGAAAGTGTGCCTAGTCTGTGCAATGCTGTACCCTACGCTAATACTCAACTAGTGCATAGTAGCATTCAAAACATTCACCAATGCAAAGACCAGGATTGTCAGGACAGGAGGGACAATAATAGCGGGTATCACGCCTATATCTGCGCTAGCTGCAGACACAATATCTTTTTTGGGGGGTTCGTTGGGTAGGGGTACTCGGGAGGACATAAAGAAAATGCCTCTCATGCAGCCGACTGCATTTGGTTGGGGATGTGAATGGGGGAAGTACGGGCGCTGCAGAAGCGGTGGGTTCCCAATTAGGATTGGCGAATGCAGCAGGAAGGGCACTATGGGCACGACGGGCCTGTGTTTGTCTTTTTGGTGGCAGCGGGACACTACTTGTGCTTGCCACCTCACCAGCTTGAACTGCACTTATGGGACTCGCCACGTCACCAAGTGTTACTGCAGTGCTGGTTTGACTACGACCGGGGTGTACTAGGCCGCTGGCGCTTGCCAGTTCACCAAAACGCTACCAAAAAATCTGTTGGCGATCGCAGGGATCAGGCCTGACTCTGCGAACGCTGCAGTTATGCGTTTAGTGTTTTGTAAGTGTCAGTGATCGATCGATACTGCACTTGGGTGGGCTGGGCCGGGCCGGGCGGAGGGGCAAAACGCAGGTGCTAGCAGGTATCTGGGCTGATTCCGCTAACACTGCGTTTTTGGAACCCTAAACTGCTGGGGACGCTAGTATAGATCTGATCGGATCAGATATTGATGCGTTCAGATACTATACCACTAAGGGAGGTGTATGTCACACATCACCCACTCTTCTAACCACTTGAAGACAAAGCCCTTTCTGACACTTATTGTTTACATGAAAAAGTTTTTTTTTTTGCAAGAAAATTACTTTGAACCCCCAAACATTATATATTTTTTTAAAGCAAATGCCCTACAGATTAAAATGGTGGGTGTTTCATTTTTTTTTTTCACACAGTATTTGCGCAGCGATTTTTCAAACGCATTTTTTGGGGAATAAACACACTTTTTTAAATTTTAATGCACTAAAACACACTATATTGCCCAAATGTTTGATGAAATAAAAAAGATGATCTTAGGCCGAGTACATGGATACCAAACATGACATGCTTTACAATTGCGCACAAACGTGCAGTGGCAACAAAATAAATACATTTTTAAAAGCCTTTACAGGTTACCACTTTAGATTTACAGAGGAGGTCTACTGCAAAAATTACTGCCCTCGATCTAACCTTCGCGGTGATACCTCACATGCATGGTGCAATTGCTGTTTACGTTTGACGACAGACCGCCGCTTGCGTTCGCCTTAGTGCGAGAGCAGGGGGCGACAGGGGTGCTTTTTTTTTTTTTTTTTCTTTATTATTTTTTTGCTTTTTTATCTTATTTTTAAACTGTTCCTTTCATTTTTATTTTTTTTTAATCATTTTTATTGTTATCTCGGGGAATGTAAATATCCCCTATGATAGCAATAGGTAGTGACAGGTACTCTTTTTTGAAAAAATTGGGGTCTATTAGACCCTAGATCTCTCCACTGCCCTCAAAGCATCTGACCACACAAAGATCGGTGTGATAAAATGCTTCCCCAATTTCCCAATGGCGCTATTTACATCCAGCGAAATCTAAGTCATAAAATGCTCGTAGCTTCCGGTTTCTTAGGCCATAGAGATGTTTGGAGCCACTCTGGTCTCTGATCAGCTCTATGGTCAGCTGGCTGAATCACCGGCTGCATTTTCAGGTTCCCTGTTGAGACAGGAGAGCCAGAGAAAAACACGGAAGACGGTGGGGGGGGGCATTCCCTCCCACGGCTTGTAAAAGCAGTCTAGAGGCTAATTAGCCGCTAGGATTGCTTTTACATGAAAGCCGACCGCTGGCTGAAAAGAATGATACCAAGATGATACCTAAACCTGCAGGCATCATTCTGGTATAACCACTCAAAGTTGTGAATGGCGTACCTGAAGACAAAAAAATGGTTAACAATAAAGCACAGTAAACGGTAAAGTATAAAAAATTGCATACCTGAAAAGCAAACGTGATAAAACATAATAACAATAAAACATTGCAGAATAGAATACAGTAAAAAAGAGCAGAACAATAGAGAGAATAGAGAGAGAGAGAACAATAAAACGACAACTATTTTTTTTTATTTTATATATATTTTTTTTTTTTTTTTTTTTACACTTTTTTTGTAACGAACTTTTATAACTGTAACCGGTTCCAGGTTCGGGTCTCTCAAAATGCGATGGCATCTTGGGAGACCCTGTGAAAGTGTGCCTAGTCTGTGCAATGCTGTACCCTACGCTAATACTCAACTAGTGCATAGTAGCGTTCAAAACATTCACCAATGCAAAGACCAGGATTGTCAGGACAGGAGGGACAATAATAGCGGGTATCACGCCTATATCTGCGCTAGCTGCAGACACAATATCTTTTTTGGGGGGTTCGTTGGGTAGGGGTACTCGGGAGGACATAAAGAAAATGCCTCTCATGCAGCCGACTGCATTTGGTTGGGGATGTGAATGGGGGAAGTACGGGCGCTGCAGAAGCGGTGGGTTCCCAATTAGGATTGGCGAATGCAGCAGGAAGGGCACTATGGGCACGACGGGCCTGTGTTTGTCTTTTTGGTGGCAGCGGGACACTACTTGTGCTTGCCACCTCACCAGCTTGAACTGCACTTATGGGACTCGCCACGTCACCAAGTGATACTGCAGTGCTGGTTTGACTACGACCGGGGTGTACTAGGCCGCTGGCGCTTGCCAGTTCACCAAAACGCTACCAAAAAATCTGTTGGCGATCGCAGGGATCAGGCCTGACTCTGCGAACGCTGCAGTTATGCGTTTTAGTCTTTTGTAAGTGACAGTGATCGATCGATACTGCACTTGGGTGGGCTGGGCTGGGCCGGGCGGAGGGGCAAAACGCAGGTGCTAGCAGGTATCTGGGCTGATCCCGCTAACACTGCGTTTGTGAGAACCCTAAACTGCTGGGGATGCTAGTATAGATCTGATCAGATATTGATCCGTTCAGATACTATACCACTAAGGGAGGTGTACAGTGCGTGCGTGGGTGTTAGCGGTACTGGCGCTAACCTGACGCTGCCTGGGGCTGGTGCTTGCCAGTTCACCAAAATACTACCAAAAAAACTGTTAGCGATCGCAGGGATCAGGCCTGACTCTGCGAACGCTGCAGTTATGCATTTAGTGTTTTGTAAGTGTCAGTGATCGATCGATACTGCACTTGGGTGGGCTGGGCCGGGCCGGGCGGAGGGGCAAAACGCAGGTGCTAGCAGGTATCTGGGCTGATTCCGCTAACACTGCGTTTTTGGGAACCCTAAACTGCTGGGGACGCTAGTATAGATCTGATCGGATCAGATATTGATGCGTTCAGATACTATACCACTAAGGGAGGTGTATGCTGCGTGCGTGGGTGTTAGCGGTACTGGTGCTAATCTGACGCTGCCTGGGGCAACGCATATCACCGCCGGGCGATCAGGGGGCTAAACCTTTATTCGGTAATAAACGGCGGGTGCCCTGACACTATAAAAAATAAACAAACTAACCAGCGTCAACCGTAACGGTTATACGGTGATCAGTGGTGAAAGGGTTAACTAGGGGGCAATCAAGGGGTTAAAACATTTATTCGGTAGTATATGGGGGTCCCTGATGCTATAAAACGCTGACGGCGAACCTAAATATTTATGTCCCTAACTAGCGTCACCAGCGACACTAATACAGCGATCAGAAAAATGATCGCTTAGTGACACTGGTGACAGGGGGTGATCAAGGGGTTAAAACTTTATTAGGGGGGGTTAGGGGGGTACCCTAGACCTAAAGGGGGGTAACAGTAACTGTCCCAACACTGTAACTGTCACAAACTGACACTATGCAGTAATCAGAAAAAAAAAAAAAAAAAAAACTGCTGGTGTCAGTTTGTGACAGGGGGGGGGGTGATTGGGGGGGGGATCGGGGGGCGATCGGGGGGCGATCGGGGGGGGGATCGGGGTGTTTTGTGTGCCTGGCATGTTCTACTGTGTGTGTGTGTGTTGGTGCACTCACATACCTGTCTTCTCTCCTCGGGCCGGAACGGAAATTACCGAGCCGAGGAGAGATGACATCATTTCCTTTGCTGCTGTTTAGCGTACAGCAGCAAAGGAATGATTCGATTGGCCGGCGGCGATCGCGAGGGGGGGGCCACGAACGGATGGTCTCCCCCTCACCACCGATCGCCGCTGGACAAAAGACGACTGCCTCGGGCACCGGGGGGGGTCCGATCGGACCCCCCACCCGCGGAAGGCAAATCACGTACCATGTACGTGATTTTGCCTGTCCGTGCCACTTTGCCGACGTACATCGGCGTGAGGCGGTCGTTAAGTGGTTAATGAATTGTCGGGTCTCTGCAATACACATTGAAGTCATTGAAAAAAACAGCGTCGGATTCCCCCACAGTATATTACAAGGCCCTTTGGGTCTGGTGTGAATATTAAGGGGAACCCCAAACCAAAATTTTAAAAAAAAATTGCGTGGGGGTCCCACCAAATTCCATACCAGGCCCTTCAGGTCTGGTATAGATATTAAGGGGAACCCCGCGCCAAAATAAAAAAAATGCCATGGGGGTCCCCCTCAAAATCCTTACCAGACCCTTCAGGTCTGGTATGGATTTTAAGGGGAACCCCACACCATTTTTTTTTTAATTTTGGCACAGGGTTCCCCCTATAATCCATACCAGACCTGGAGGGTCTGGTATGGATTTTGAGGGGGACCACAATGCCATTTTTTTTCAATTTTGGCCCGGGGTTCCCCTTAATATCCATACCAGACCTGAAGGGCTTGGTATGGAATTTGGGGGGACACCCACGCAATTTTTTTTATTTTGGTTCGGGGGTTCCCCTTAATATCCAGACCAGACCCAAAGGGTCTGGTAATGGACTGTGAGGGAATCCCATGCAGTTTTTTTCAATGACTTTTATGTGTATTGCCGGGACCGACAATTCATATAGCCGCGAGTACTTTTAAATGACTTTTTTTCCTTTAGAAATGTCATTTTGCTCTCGGACTGTTCTAAACATGGGAAACATGCACTACATTACAGGCATACTATAGACACCCCCCAGGTATGAAATTTAAAGGAATATTTCACTTTTATTGTTTCACTTTAAGCATTATTAAAATCACTGCTCCGGAAAAAAATGGCCATTTTTAAAACTTTTTTTGCATTGATACATGTCCCCTGGGGCAGGACCCAGGTCCCCAAACACTTTTTATCACAATACCATGCATATAAGCCTTTAAAATTAGCACTATTGATTATTCATGTTTGTGTCCCATACACTTTAACGGTGTTCGTGTGTTCGAACAAATTTTTTGCCTGTTCGCATGTTCTGCTGCGAAATGAACCGGGGGGTGTTCAGCTCATCCCTACTCTTCACTATCTGTCATGCTCAGAAACGTGTAGGCCTCTTCACTAGTGTACCTTTGATTTGCCATTTTGGGCTCTAAATTTAGTGGTACACTAGTGAGACTAGGCTGTCAGCAACTGTATCAAATGCTACCAAAAAAACTGTTAGCGATCGCAGGTATCAGGCTTGACTCTGCGAATGCTGCAGTTATGTATTTAGTGTTTTGTAAGTGACAGTGATCGATCGATACTGCACTTGGGTGGGCTGGGCAGAGGGGCAAAACGCAGGTGCTAGCAGGTATCTGGGCTGATCCCGCTAACACTGCGTTTTTGGGAACCTTAAACTGCCTAGACGCTAGTATAGATCTGATCAGATCTGAAATCGATCCGTTCAGACACTATACCACTAAGGGAGGTGTACACTGCGTGCGTGGGTGTTAGCGGTACTGGCACTAATCTGACACTGCCTGGTGCAACGCAGACCCTATCTTTTTTTTTTGATTCAGTACTTATTTATTCTTTTCATAGCAGTACAAGTTATACATTTATCCATACATTTTATTCCAGATACATAATCTTTCTTCTAACATTCACCCGCCCCCCCCAAAAAAAAAAACCCCGCACAAAACAAAAACTAAAAGCAAAAAAAAAAAAAAAAAGGGGCAAAACCCAACAAAAATAGATTTCCTCCCCCTACTGTATCTCTTCCCCCCTCCTCGACCCCAAAAGCCCCCCCCCCCGTCCTCCCATCCTCTATCCAAACCCAATATTGTCCCTCTCCCATATTGATTCATCTTTTATTATTATTGTCCCAGGCCTCTACCCAGCTTTTCCAGATGGCGTCAAATTTATCTTGGCTCCCTCTATGTGTATAAATAAATTCCTCCTTTATTATGGATTCTTTTATTTGTGTTCTCCATTCTTTGACCGTTGGGGGGTATATAGATATCCACTTCTGAGCTATCTGACCCTAAAACCTAACTGATATCACCCTCCGGGCGATCAGGGGGTTAAACCTTTATTGGGTATAAAAAACAAACTAACTAACCAGCGTCACCCGTAACACTTATACGGTGATCACTGGTGAAAGGGTTAAATAGGGGGCAATCAGGGGATAAAAAACCTTTATTAAATAGTATATGGAGGTACCTGATGCTATAAAAAGCTGACAGTGAACTTAAATAACTAACAGGCTAACTAGCATCACCCGTGACACTTATACGGCGATCAGAAAAATTATCGATTAGTGACACTGGTGACAGGGGGTGAAAGGGTTAACTGGGGGGCATTAAACCTTTATAAGGGGGGTGGGGGAGTACCCTAGACCTAAAGGTGCCTACCACTAACAGCCCTAACACTTATAATGCCGTGTACACACGGGCAGACTTTGACGGACTAGGTCCGGCGGACTTTGATGGAGTTTCCGACTGAGTTTCCAACGGACTTTCGAATGAACGGACTTGCCTACACACGATCAACCAAAGTCCAATGGATTCATACGTGATGACTTACGACCGGACTAAAATAAGGAAGTTCATAGCCAGTAGCCAATAGCTGCCCTAGTGTCTGTTTTTGTCCGTCGGACTAGCATACAGACGAGCGGACTTTTCGACCAGACTCAACTCCGTCGGAAAGATTTGAAACAGGTTTTATTTCTAGGACCGTCTGAATTTTAGGAAAAAAAAGTCTGCTGGAGCACACATACGGTCGAACTGTCCAACGGAGTCCGGGTCCGCTCGTGTGTACGCAGCATAAAAGTCACAAATGGCACCAATGCAGTGATCAGTAAAAAAAAAAAAAAAAAAAACTGCTATTGGTGTCACTGAGACAGGGGGTGACAGGGGGTGCAAGGGGGTGATCGGGGGGTGTTTTATGTGCCTATGTTTACTAGTGTTAGTGTAGTGTTGGTGCAAACTCACATTGAAGTCTAATCTCCTCGGGAGCCGGAACAAAAAGGCTCCACAAGGAGAGATGACATCACTTCCTCTGCTTCTGTTTACATTTCAGAACCAGAGGAAGCTTCCCATTCATCAGGAGCGATCGTGAGGGGGTGGCCATGAATCAGTGGCCTCCCCCTCAGGACAGACCGCTCCTGGCATGGGTACATTACTCTGCCTGCCCGTGCTATTCTGCTGACATATATCGTCGTGAGGCGGTCGGCAAGTGGTTAATAAATTCCTGGAAAACTGCTGGGGCGTTACAAAGGCCAAAAGGCATTATGAGGTACTCATAATGGTCTGTTCTGGTATTAAACACAGTTTTCCACTGGTCGCCCTCCTTAATCCTCACGAGATTGTATGCCCCTCTCAAATCAAGCTTCATGAAAACCGTTGCTCCCTTGAGGCAGTCAAGTAACTCTGTAATCAATGGAATCAGATAGGAATTCTTAATCGTGAAACAATTGAGACCCCTATAATCAATACAAGGTCTTAGTTCACCACTCTTCTTCTTCACAAAGAAGAAACCAGCACCAGCAGGAGATGAAGATTTGAGGATGAAACCCCGAGAAAGTGCATCTGCAACATACTCCTCCATGGCCTTATCCTCCAAGACCGACAAAGGGTAAACCCGGCCACAAGGGGGTATGGCACCAGGTTAAAGGTCACAATCATACGGCCGGTGTGGAGGCAAACTACCAGCTTGACATTTGTCAAAGACATTGCTAAAATTGCAGTACTCCTCCGGCAGGGAGGAGAGTGTAGAAGTGCACAGGACCTTGGTGACCTTCTGGAAGCATGTCTCACTGCATTGTGGTGACCAGGAGAGAACCTCAGCATGGAGCCAATCAAAAGAGGGGTTGTGCCTCTGTAACCAAGGATAACCAATAACCATCGGAAACTTAGGTGAGGAAATAACTTGGAATTGGATTATCTCATGGTGAAGAGCCCCTACGGCCATGGACAACGGAACTGTCTCATGAGTCACATGGGCAGGCTGTAGAGGTCTCCCGTCAAGAGCCTCAATGGCAAGTGGAGTGTCACGCAGCTGCAGTGGAATGACTAGGAATGAATAGGCCTGCAGCCCCAGAGTTGATTAGAGCCTGTACCTCAATGGATGACTCAGCCCAAGAAAGGGTGATCGAAACCAGGGGCTTATCCTTCTAGATAACTGGGGACGAAACAATGCCACCTAAGGTCTGTCCGTGACAGGACCTCAAGGTTCGGGCGTTCCCTGGACGGGTAGGACAAGACTTCAAAAAGTGACCTGCCTGGCCACAATAAAGGCACAATCTCTCCCTCCTCCTAAAGGTTCTCTCATCCACAGAGAGACGCGTGAAACCCAAGTGCAGGGGTTCACCTTCACTGACCGACTTGGTACCAGGAGGCATGGGAGGTGAGGGAGGCACTGGTGGGACTGCAAAGCTCAGAGACAAACATACAGGAGGCTTCCGCAAGCGCTCCTTAAAAGAGAGTCTTTCTCTGAGTCTGGAGTCAATAAGGATGGCAAACGTGATTAACTTCTCCAGCTCAGTGGGTATATCTCGGCTGCTATCTCATCCTTGATGGTATCGGAGAGACCATGAGAAAAAGCAGAACAAAATATTACAGGGCACACATGCAAAAAAGACATTTACCTCCTGCAAGGCTTATTTAAAACACCTAGACATTTAAAGTACCAAGCATCAAGTACCCCATGATTAGTGGGTCCTACACTATCCATAGACTGGGAGATCCTGGTCTTATGGCTGCACCATCTTTAATGCATCTTTTAGGGTGTGCCCCCTAAATATCTTGTTTTTCTATTGTATGGCTTCTGACCAAATCCTTTTGGGCAGGAGCACCCCACTCCCTCATCAGTGCCTCTCATTAGTGTCCACCTGTGTCATGGGTGGAGACCTCTAGTTCTCCCATAAAGAGGAGTGTATTCCTCCTATGGTTCAGAGAAGCAGGATCTCCCAGTCTATGGATAGTGTAGGACCCACTAATCATGGGGTACTTTGTCGCAGTAAGTGGGCTTAAGCACCATATAGCAATATGGTGTGACCAAATCCCCATATTTTTTGATAATGTTTTTTGAAAATGTCTAGGTGCTTTAAATAAGCCTTGCAGGAGGTAAATTTATTTTTATCATGTGTGCGCTGTAATATTTTGTTCTATTGTATGGTCTTATGGCTGCACCATCTTTAATGCATCTTTTAGGGTGTGCTCCGCAAATATCTTGTTTGTCATGAGAAAAAGCAACCACGAGGGCCTCATTGTTTCAAGCAACCTCTGCTGCCAGAGTGTGGAATTCAATGGTGTAATCGGCAACAGAGTTCGTACTCTGTTTGATGGACATGAGGCTGTGGCAGCGGAAGCGGAGCATGCGGGAACATCAAACACCCTTTTAAAGGAAGCCACAAACTCAGGGTAACTCAAGACAACAGATTTTTGCATCTCCCATAGAGGGTTTGCCCAGGCCAAGGCTCTCTCAGAAAGCAAAGATATCACAAAACCTACTTTGCTTCTGTCCGTGGGAAACGCCTGGGGCAGAATCTCAAAGTATATCTCAACCTGGTTGAGGAACCCTCGGCATTGGACTGGATCGCTCCCAAATCGCTGGGGAACCGGAGCGGAATCAGACATCCCTCTTATAGAGGTAATACTTGAGGCGGCTGCCTGTACAGAGATTGGAGCAGCAGCAGGGACGGCCTGCAACACAGGTTGTACTGGAGCAGCCACAGTGGGAGATTCCAGGTGAGCTGTGTGACTCAGGAGCATTTGTAATGCCATGGCAAACTCATCCATGCGGTGATCTTGGTCATCCAATCTGGAAAAAATATTACCAACAAGTGGATTGACTGCATCTTCTGAATTCATGGCCTTCCCCTACTGTCAGAAACCAAGAAATCAGACCGAGACAGAAGTACAGTTAAATCACACTAGTTTAATAATTAAAGAAAATAGAACAAATGTAGTCAAAACATAGCCAATAGTTTGGTAACCGGAACGCATAGTCAACCAAGCCAGAAGGTCAGGGATCAGTGTAGTGAAGGAAGCAGGATCTGGAGCCAGAAGGGATGTCAGCCAAGCAAGTCTTTAAACAAGAACGCAGGAGATAGACTCTGTGATGTTGACCAAGGCGAAGGCAGAGATCCTCTGGGCTGGATGGTTTAAGTAGGCAGGACTGACGAGCGGGATATCATCAACAGCTGAGTAACTGTGGAGAGATACGAGTTGGCAATAGTAGACAGATGAGCGGCCAGCTCAGAGAAGGAAGAGCTGAGCCCAGCCCTGACAATCCATTGCCACTCTGGAAGACAATTTTCTGAGCTTCTCCGGCCAGAAGAAAGTCAAAATATGTCTTGAGGAGCCAACAGATAGATATTATCAATTTGAAAGAAGTCTTAGAAAGAAGGTTGTGGGGGTCCGCCCGCAGACCCCCACAACCACCGGGCAAGGGTTGTGGGGATAAGGCCCTTGTCCTCATCAACATGGGGACAAGGTGCTTTGGGGGGGACCCCAAAGCACCCTTCCAACGTTGAGGGCATGTGGCCTGGTACAGTTCAGGGGGGGCGCTCTATCATCCCCCCTCTTTTCCTGCGGCCTTCCAGGTTGCGTGCTCGGATAAGGATCTGGTATGGATTTTTGGGGGGATCCCACGCCATTTTTTTTTATTTTGGCGCGGGGTTCCCCTTAAAATCCATACCAGACCTGAAGGGTCTGGTATGGATTTTGAGGGGGACCCCCATGCCTTTTTTTTTTAATTTTGGCGCGGGGTTCCCCTTAATATCCATACCAGACCTGAAGGGCCTGGTATGGAATTTAGGGGGACCCCCATGCCATTTTTAAAAAAAAATTGGTTGGGGGTTCCCCTGTGGGGAAATCCCATGACGTTTTTCTTGTTCAAAGTTTTTTATTGAAAAGGAGACATGAAATTCAACAGGCAATATTTATGCGATATGTAACAATAAGAATTGTACAGGTTTTTTCTGCGACATATGCATTACAACAGGCAACAGGAACATATCAAAAACAGAATGTCCAGAGGATATTCCTCACAGAGATATTTGTGGACAAAATATATCTGTTTTGATTTATAACTAAAGAGAAATTAAAACAAAAGCAAAAACTAAAGTTTTATTCGGTTGCTCGAAAAGTAAATCTGCGAGCATGTGCAGAGTCAGAATCTGGCAATCGTTTTGTAAATTGTAGAAAACATTACCAGTGATGTATCTGGAGGAGAAACATTAAGTAGAAAAGGTAGAGTGAGGATAGTGGTAGGAAAAGAAAAGGTAGGAACAGACTAGAGGTAAGGAGTGGAGAGGGGAGGGATGGTCGGGGGGGACGCACAAACCAAAGAAGTACCATTAAGTCTGTCTAATGTTGTTGTGACCAGATTAGGGTTTTAGAAGTTGTTTATCGAAGTCCGGTGGTAAAAAGTGTTCAGTCCAAGAATTCCAGATTTTAAGGTGTTGGGGAATTCTATCAAGGATCGTTGCTTCAATTTTACTGTGGATCATAGCTTGAGTGACCCTGTTTTTGACTTCAGCTAGAGCGAGTTTTGGGGTTTTCCAGGCCCTGGCTATCGTCTTTTTGGCTGCTGTCGTGAGCTGAAGGAGAAGACGGGTCTGGGATCTGGTGAAATCCGAGGGGGTAAGATTCAACAATGCAACAGCCGGGTCAGGATCAATGGGATGTTGAAATAAGGTGGAGGCCATACGGAATATTGCAGCCCATAATTCCTGTACTATTGAGCAAGTCCACCATATATGTATATGGGTACCCCGTTCGTTACAGTCACGGAAGCAAGAAGAAGGATAATTTGGGAGAAATTTGGAGATCCTGGCAGGAACCAGGTACCATCTTATGAGTACTTTGTAGTTCGCTTCTTGAGCTATTACATTGTGGGATGATATTTTCGTATTGGACCAGATATCAGACCAGCTCTCTGCATTAAGATCTAATGAGAGGTCTTTGGACCACTGCACAGCATAAGAGGGAAGGTTGGTTGGGGGAGAGGTCAGATGAGTATTTAAGAGGGAAATTAGTCCCGGGGCATGAGGATCAGAGTTGCAAATCCCTTCAAAAATTGATAGATCATCTAGTGAGGTGTGTGTGCCTATAGTTGTATGGATAAAGTGGGCTATCTGTAAATATCTAAAAACTTCTGTAGGGGAAATATCAGCATGGTTTTGTAGCGAAGAGAACGTCTTAATAGTAGATCCAGAAGCAAAATCGCATATGCGGTATAGTCCCGCCCTAAGCCTGATTTGAAACGATCTTGGGTTGATTTGGGCCGGATAAAATTTCGGATGATCCAGGAACGAGAGTAACGGGGAATGAGCAGATTGTAATTTAAATGGGCCTCGGAGTTTATCCCACAACTTAAGAGAGTGTCCTGTAATGGGGTTACTGATTGGACCTCGCGTTGAGGGGGGCAACCATAATATGTTAAACACTTTGAGGGGGTGAAGGTCTATGGCTTCCAAACTAACCCAAAGTGGAGTTTCATTTTTTGCATGGTATAGAGTTATCTGGGCTAGCTGAGCAGCGTGATAATATCCCAAAAAGTTAGGCAGACCCAACCCCCCCTTGAGTTTACTACGAAGTAATATAGCTTTAGATACCCTAGGTCTAGTGGAGCCCCATATATATTTGGACACTCTTGTCTGAATAATGCGGTGGTAGTATGAGGGAATAGGGATCGGAAGGACTCTATATAAATAAAGTAGTTTTGGCAGCATAGACATCTTTACAGCCGCTATCCGGCCTAGCCATGAGATACATATCGGGCGCCAGGATTCTAATAGGGTTGTTATGTGCTTTAACATAGGGAGGTAGTTGGCTCTAAATAGGTGGGCAGGGTCGCTAGTTAGCTTGATACCAAGGTAGGCTATTGAGGTTGTAGACCAGGTGAAGGGGAAGAATTCTCGTAAATGTTCTAGTTCTGAGTGTGGTATGGACACGTTGAGGGCCTTAGATTTGGATTGGTTGACTTCCAATCCTGATATTAGAGCGAATTTGTCTAGAAGGTAGATTAGGTTCGGGAGTGTGGTTCGTAGAGAGATGATGAATAGTAGTGCATCATCAGCAAATAGGCATAATTTATGTGATGTAGAGGCTATATCTAAGCCTTTAATATTTGGATTTGCTTTAAGGAGAGCTGCTAGTGGTTCAATCGCTAATGCGAACACTAGGGGGGAGAGGGGGCACCCCTGTCTTGTACCCCGTTGTATCTGAAAACGGTCCGATCGGTATCCTGAATATTTAACATATGCTTGCGGTTGGTTGTAAAGGGAGTCTACCCATTGTAGAAAGTTAGGGCCAAATCCCCATCTTTGTAGTATATAGCGGAGGTAAGGCCAAGAGACTGTGTCAAACGCCTTACGGATATCAAGAGAGAGAAGATGCATAGGGATTTGGCGTGTTCGATTTAAGTGTTGGAGCAGAATGACACGACGGATGTTATCACTGGCCTGACGTTTTGGGATGAAGCCTACTTGGTCTTTGTGTATAAGGCCACCTATAATTGGGTTGAGGCGTAACGCCATAATTTTGACTAGGATCTTTATATCCAGGTTGAGTAAGGATATGGGCCTGTAATTGGACCACAGAGAATTGTCTGTGTTAGGCTTGGGTATCATGGAGATGATGGCTGTCAACGTGTCTCGACCAAAAGAGTGTTGTTTAAGGAGGGCGTTAAAGGTGTTGGTGAGAAGGGGGGCTAGGATGGGAGCAAATTTTTTGAAGTAGGAACTAGAGAGACCGTCGGGGCCTGGTCTTTTGTGTGGTTTAAGAGACTTTATAGCAATAAGAACTTCTTCGGACGTAACGGGGCATTCCATAGACTCTCTATTGGCCTCTGATAATTTCGGAAGTGTGATGTTTTGAAATAATACCTCAGCTTGTGTCGCCGAGAAGGTACGTGTTGGGGTATATAATTCAGCTAACTTTCTGCGGAATTCAGAGAGCACCTTCACCAGGTTACTCGTGAAATTATCCTTGGCCAGTTTGAGTCTGATGGGATTGTGTACCCTTTCCGGTCGATGAAGTCGATGCAAGGAAGGTATCTGGCTTGTTGGCTTTAGTATAAATTGTGTGGTTGGATCTGCGAATGGCTTTGTCTGCTGATTCTGCCAAGAGCAGGTCCAACTCTGTTTTCGTCTTTTCTAGCAAAATTCTATGAGGTTCAGTTGGGGTGGATTGGAATTGGAGGAAGAGGCGGTGATAATCTGCCTCCAATTGCTGGGTTCTGAGTTTTTTATCTCTTTTGAGGTGAGTAGATACGGATATGCAGGTCCCGCGAATTACGGGTTTGTGCGCCTCCCATAATAGGACAGGTGAGATATCAGGTGTGGAATTATGTTGTATGTATTCTTTAAGGGCTAGCTCTATATCAAAACAATAGGATTGGTTAGTTAAATATGCCTCATTTATACACCATGTGCGGTCTCTAGACTGAGGAATCAGGGTAGAGACAGTTGTGATCACTGCACAGTGGTCTGACCAGGTAATTGGAATAATGTTTGAGTGGAGTAGGGTTGGTGAGGACGCAACAGGTATAAAGATGTGATCGATCCTTGAAAAGGATTTGTGTGGGTATGAATAAAAAGTAAAGTTTTTCTTGGCAGGATTACATTCTCTCCATGTATCTAGTAAAAAGGCCTGCTGGAAAAGTTTGCCAAATAATATAGAAGGGGAGTATTGTTCAGGGGCATAAGGAGATTTATCGAGGTGCGGGTGTAGTACTTGATTGGAATCGCCGCACATAAAGAGGGTGCCCTTACAGTGCGATCGTATTACCTGTAAGAGGTGATTAAAGAAGGGGTTGGGATTATTATTGGGGGCATAATAGGAGACTACAGTGGACATCACGTCTTGCAAGTGCCCAACTAAAATAATGTAACAACCTTCAGGGTCTTTAATTTCATTTGTTAGGGTGAATGGAAGGGTGTGGTGAAATGCGATGAGGACGCCACGTTGTTTAGTGGCAGCCGAGGCGGTGAACACTTGGGGGTATTTAGAACTGAAGTATTTAGGGGTTGCTTGGGTTGAAAAGTGTGTTTCTTGTAGGGCCACTATACTGGCCTTCAGGTGTGCGAAGGTACGAAAGGCCTTAACCCTTTTGTTTGGGTAGTTGAGTCCCTTAACACTGAGGGAGAGTATGTTCAGGGGGGCCATTTATGTGGGCTGGGGGAAGTACTATAGGGTAGATGTTTGAGGATCATGCGACCCACCCGACCTAGTGGAAAATGAGGAAGGAGGTGAAAAGAGAGGTGTGAGGAAAAGAAGGAGGAGGAGGAGAGAGAGGATAGAGCATGGGTTTTGTAGAGAAAATAAGAAAGTGTAAAAACACTTGGTGCGTTGGACACGTTAGCCCAACAGGTAGATGCCCATACTTCCAAACCAGCCAGCTGGCGAGGGAGCATGTGCATCCTATAGGGGGGAGCAGTGACATTTCCCCGCCGCAGGTCGGGAAAAATAAGAAACTGTAGTGCTCAAACAATATAAACAGTACGTACTAAGACCGTATCACTATATTCAATTGTAAAGTACCGGTAGTAACCCCACCTTGGTGGGAAAAATTTAGTGCCAAAAAAAAGGGAACGAGTGGGAACATAAATAGGTGATTAGGGAAGGGCGGGGAGGAAGAGTGGAAAGGAGAGGTTGGGGTGGGTGAGGAGGTTCTAGGGGGGTAGGGAGGGAAAGAGAGAGAAGGGGGGTAGGGGGGGGAAGAGGGAGGAAAAAAGGGGGAGGGATGGGGGTGGGAGGAAGGCATCAATTGGCACAACTGAGATCAAAATCACCAAGGGGGATGAGGAAGTCTAAAAATAAAGAGTATCAACTTAACTATACTTTTATGAGTATTATAATTAGCATTTTTGAAATCTTAACTCAAACAAGTAAGGTTAAACCGAGCAAAGCAAAAGGAAAGTATTCAAGACATATGCACCCTATAATGGGATTAAGGGGGTCACATATGTTGAGTCCCGTAACAATGGGAAATCTTACCAGAACACAAACTTCTGTGTCTCGGTGACGTAAGATAAAAAAAAAGAAAGAAAAAAAAAGAAAAATCACAACTATCTCAGTTCAGTGAGATATTAACCGTGTAGCCAGGAGTTCTCCTGAGGTGTTGAATAAGAGCAATAGAGGCTAGGTTTTTCAGCGAGATGTGTGTGCTTTAGGTTCAAAAAGGTTTGCTTGACGGGACGGTGTTCCTTGTCGGATCGAGGAAGGGCCAGATTGATTCCGCTTAGGAGTGGTGGTGTATGGATAGGCTGCAGAGCGGGCTGGAGTACGTGGTAGCGAAGTCTCGGATTGATGTACAGGGGGCGACAGGTGAAGTGATTCAAGAAGACGCTGTAGTGATTCTGGAGATTTGGAGGAGTGTTGCTGCCCCTGGAACATAAACTGAAGAGAGAAGGGGAAACGCCAGGTATATTTTATCTGATGCTGTATCAGGATTTGTAATTGCGGTTTCATGGCTCGCCGTTTAGCAATGGAAAGGGGTGCCAGGTCAAAGAAAATTTGGTAGTTGTGGTCTTGGAACTGGAGAGCGTCTTTATTCCGGGCAGCTGCGAGTAGTTGCTCCTTTGTACGGAAAAAGTGTAGTTTAATTATTAGGTCCCGTGGAGGGCCGTCTTGTTGGCGGCGAGTAAGCGCCCTGTGAATCCTGTCAAATTCCAGACGTTCAATGGGTATGGAGGGACAGAGTTCCTGGAAAAGGGCTGTTGTAAAGGATTGTATATCCTCAACCACTTCAGGGATACCCGGAGGCGTAAATTGGACCTGCGTGAGTGCTTCTCGGCGTCCTCTAAACGTGAGAGTAATGTGGCATTTTCCTCACGGAGGGCCGCTTGTTCCTGAGCATGTTCTTGTATAGTAAGCTCTATATCATCCACCCTGGTTTCCAAATCTGCTGTACGCTGACCTAGTTCCCTTATCTCCCGTGACAGTCTGTTAGTAATTTGGTCAGATGTAGCTTTCAGGGCCTTGTTTAACATCTTCCCCATGTGTTTCAAGAAATCAGGCGGAGACATACCTTGTTGTGCACGGATGGGAGAACCGCTGTATACAGGGTCTGTGGCATCATCGTCCTCACTGTCTGCCTGCTCTGTTCTAGCTGGAGATGCAGCGTGCTGTTTGGCGAGGGCTTTCGCCGCCATCTTGGATGAGGCACGGGCCAGGGCCTCTTTGATCGGTTTGGTCTTGTTCTTGCCTCTGTGGCCCGTCAGAACCATCCCGGTTGTGGCTCGGGTGACGCTGGGGATGATCGCCGGTATTTTGATTCGGTTAGGCGGTCAGAGTACGCTTTCCCGAATCTGCGGTGGGGAATGCGGAGCTCTAAGAGGTAACGTCCTCCATGCTGAGCCTCGCGCATGCGCTCCCATGACGTTTTTATCAATGCACTCTATGTGTATTGTCGGACCGACAATTCATAGAGCCGCGAGTACTTTTAAATGACTTTTTTTCCTATGAAATATCATTTTGCTGTCAGACTGTTCTAAACACGGGAAACATGCGCCCCTTTACAGGCATACTATAGACACCCCCCAGGTACGAAATTTAAAGGAATATTACACTTTTATTGTTTCACTTTATGCATTATTAAAATCACTGCTCCCGAAAAAACATCCATTTTTAAAACTTTTTTTGCATTGATCCATGTCCCGTGGGGCAGGACCCAGGTCCCCAAACACTTTTTATGACATAACTTGCATATAAGCCTTTAAACTTAGCACTTTTGATTATTCATGTTCGAGTCCCATAGACTTTAACGGTGTGCGCGTGTTCAAACAAATTTTTTGCCTTTTCGCATGTTCTGGTGCGAACCGAACAGGGGGGTGTTCGACTCATCCCTGCCCATCTGTGATCATGGTAAAGGTGTAATCAGAATATGATGTCTAGTGTTATTATGAAATGTATTACAATATGTTTCATGTTAATATAAAATGGTGTTTGCTTGTCTTATGCCCTGTCATTTGTTGTCCCTATCTCATGTACCTTGCTGGCTATAAGAAATTTCTACCTAACTAAATATATTGAGATTGACGGAAATTTAAGGAATCAAACAACACTACCTTTTAACCATAAAAGACTGGTGCCAAATCCTTGTCCAATACATGAATGACTACAGTACACATTGTTCTCACAAAATGTGCTGAAACATTGAAATTTAATATATATATATATATATATATATATATATATATATATATATATATATATATATATATATATATATATATATATATATATATATATATATAGATAGATAGATAGATATATATAGATATATATATAGATATATATACAGTGGCTTGCGAAAGTATTCGGCCCCCTTGAACTTTTCAACCTTTTGCCACATTTCAGGCTTCAAACATAAAGATATAAAATTTTAATTTTTTGTGAAGAATCACCAACAAGTGGGACACAATTGTGAAGTGGAACGAAATCTATTGGATATTTTAAACTTTTTTAGCAATTAAAAAACTGAAAAGTGGTGCGTGCAAAATTATTCGGCCCCTTTACTTTCAGTGCAGAAAACTCACTCCAGAAGTTCAGCGAGTATCTCTGAATGATCCAATGTTGTCCTAAATGACTGATGGTGATAAATAGAATCCACCTGTGTGTAATCAAGTCTCTGTATAAATGCACCTGCTCTGTGATAGTCTCAGGGTTCTGTTGAAAGCGCAGAGAGCATCATGAAGACCAAGGAACACACCAGGCAGGTCCGTAATACTGTTGTGGAGAAGTTTAAAGCCGGATTTGGATACAAAAAGATTTCCCAAGCTTTAAAAATCCCAAGGAGCACTGTGCAAGCGATCATTTTGAAATGGAAGGAGTATCAGACCACTGCAAATCTACCAAGACCTGGCTGTCCCTCTAAACTATCAGCTCAGACAAGGAGAAGACTGATCAGAGATGCAGCCAAGAGGCCCATGATCACTCTGGATGAACTGCAGAGAACTACAGCTGAGGTGGGAGAGTCTGTCCATAGGACAACAATCAGTCGTACACTGCACAAATGTGGCCTTTATGGAAGAGTGGCAAGAAGAAAGCCATTTCTCAAAGATATCCATAAAAAGTCTCGTCTAAAGTTTGCCACAAGCCACCTGGGAGACACACCAAACATGTGGAAGAAGGTGCTCTGGTCCGATGAAACCAAAATCGAACTTTTTGGCCACAATGCAAAACGATATGTTTGGCGTAAAAGCAACACAGCTCATCACACTCAACACACCATCCCCACTGTCAAACATGGTGGTGGCAGCATCATGGTTTGGGCCTGCTTTTCTTCAGCAGGGACAGGGAAGATGGTTAAAATTGAGGGGAAGATGGATGCAGCCAAATACAGGACCATTCTGGATGAAAACCTGTTGGAGTCTGCAAAAGACCTGAAACTGGGATGGAGATTTATCTTCCAACAAGACAATGATCCCAAACATACAGCAAAATCTACAAAGGAATGGTTCACAAATAAACGTATCCAGGTGTTAGAATGGCCAAGTCAAAGTCCAGACCTGAATCCAATCGAGAATCTGTGGAAAGAGCTGAAAACTGCTGTTCACAAACACTCTCCATCCAACCTCACTGAGCTCGAGCTGTTTTGCAAGGAAGAATGGGCAAGAATTTCAGTCTCTCGATGTGCAAAACTGATAGAGACATACCCCAAGCGACTTGCAGCTGTAATCGCAGCAAAAGGTGGCTCTACAAAGTATTAACGCAAGGGGGCCGAATAATTTTGCACGCCCCACTTTTCATTTTTTTATTAGTTAAAAAAGATTCAAAAATCCAAAAGATTTCGTTCCATTTCACAATTGTGTCCCACTTGTTGATGATTCTTCACAAAAAATTAAAATTTTATATCTTTATGTTTGAAGCCTGAAATGTGGCAAAAGGTTGAAAAGTTCAAGGGGGCCGAATACTTCCGCAAGCCACTGTATATATGTATATATATATGTACATGTATATGTATATATATATATATATATATATATATATATATATATATATATATATATATATATATATATATATATATATATGTGTATATATATATATATATATATATATATATATATATATATATATATATATATATATATATATATATATATATATATATGTGTATGTATATATATATATATATATATATGTATGTATATATATATATGTATGTATATATATATATATATATATATATATATATATGTATATATATATATGTATGTATATATATATATATATATATATATATATGTATATATATATATGTATGTATATATATATATATATATATATATGTATATATATATATGTATGTATATATATATATATATATATATATATATATATATATATATATATATATATATATATATATATATATACATATATATATATTTATATATATATATATATTTATGGTCGGAGCCCTATGTCCGATATGGACATAGATAACATTTGTAGTTAACATAAAACTTACCATCGGAAATAGACCTGGAAGTGTGGACTTACCATATGAAATGGACCTGAAAGTGTGCCTTGGTCTAATGGCCGGTATGCCAAAATAAGGGGGCATACCCTGGTTTTAAGAAATGATTATTCTGTAGAGAGAAATGAAATGAAATGAATGAATGAAATGAATGCCTTGAAATGGGGATGGGAGGGTGGGTATCGCGCACAGGAAACCGACAAGCACCACAGGTGAGCGGGCTGCTTAAATACCCCCCGGGCTCCTCCCATAAATTCAGGCCACCATACTGGCCTTCCTACTTATGGTCGGAGCCCTATGTCCGATATGGACATAGATAACATTTGTAGTTAACATAAAACTTACCATCGGAAATAGACCTGGAAGTGTGGACTTACCATATGAAATGGACCTGAAAGTGTGCCTTGGTCTAATGGCCGGTATGCCAAAATAAGGGGGCATACCCTGGTTTTAAGAAATGATTATTCTGTAGAGAGAAATGAAATGAAATGAATGAATGAAATGAATGCCTTGAAATGGGGATGGGAGGGTGGGTATCGCGCACAGGAAACCGACAAGCACCACAGGTGAGCGGGCTGCTTAAATACCCCCCGGGCTCCTCCCATAAATTCAGGCCACCATACTGGCCTTCCTACTTATGGTCGGAGCCCTATGTCCGATATGGACATAGATAACATTTGTAGTTAACATAAAACTTACCATCGGAAATAGACCTGGAAGTGTGGACTTACCATATGAAATGGACCTGAAAGTGTGCCTTGGTCTAATGGCCGGTATGCCAAAATAAGGGGGCAAAAACATTCAGGTAGGGGTATAATATTTTTGGTTTTCAGGTATTCATTGAGCCAGTTTGGAGAATGCCTGTGCCATCTCTACTTGAGGATTGGGTATATACCGGGCGAAGCAGGCTGATTTCCACCTGCCTAGTCTTTTGATGACGTGGTCTGGAACCCCATGGCGGGATGCTGCGGAGGCTGCTCCGATGCGAAAGGAGTGTCCGGAGTACTGACTGGGGTTAAGGTGAAGATTGCGGAGAAGTATCCTTATGTGTTTTACAAACTGACATGCGTTTAAGGGTTTAACTGGGAATGGTAGAAGAGGACTGGTGTCCGGTTGTTCAGGCAGGAGTGAGAGGAGACGGTTAAGTACGGTGACTGGACACCAGCTGTTATTGGTTCTGTAGAGGTGAATGTCCACTCCAGAGCCTGTTTGCTGGGTTTTAGAAACCTCGAGGTGCAGGATGAAATGGCCTTGGTGGCGAAGCGAGTGCCGTCTGCATAATACTTGGTCTGTGGGGTTGTTATAGGTGAATTCGCCAGGTCGCAAGAACCCATAGTAAGCCAACTATATGGCTGCTTGTAGTACCGTGCTGGGCAGCAGACCG